>JALPQD010000186.1:2517091-3117091 GCA_023101885.1 Typhlomys cinereus | reverse complement strand
TTCCATCCATAAAAACACTAATGGAAGCGTTTCTCCTGCTCTGATGAGTGTTGAAAATGGACTCGCTTAAATAAAAAAAATCACTTCCCTTATGATGTTTGACTATTAGCATTCATTGGTTTGGGGTCCATTTAGTTTTTGATGGTGTGGTTACTCGTGTTTGTGTGTGTGTGTGTGTGTGTGTGTGTGTGTGTACGTGCATGTGAAAATTTCATCTTATCATCTGGGTCTTCACTTGAAAGGTTATAAGGAAAAAAAGATTCATTATAGAAATTACATTTTCTGAGCTAAGCCAGAAGGCACTGTTTTCACTTTAACTCTTGTGTAAGCAAGACTTAGTGTTATGTGTATGTTTTATATACACATGATGTTTACTTAGTGATATATATGTGTATATATATACATACATATATATACATATTTATGCCACACAAGTGGCCCATACTGCCATTACCTAAATCCCTCTATTTTTCAAAAGACTATATGGAAGCAATTGATGGCTGAGGAAGGAGATGTATAAACAAACTTGTTCAAAACATTCTAAGTCAGTGCTGTCTAAATAAGTAGACATGTCTTCTTTCATAATTCTAACTTTACTGGTAAGAAGGGAAATGAAAAGAAAAAGATAGACAACATGTTGAATTCTGAATCACAATGTATTTTCTTCATCTTTTAAAATATCAGGTTGCAAACATGTTTCAATTTGACATACAAATATGTGCTTCTCTTTTTTTGTTTTTCCATACTCATGGATTTAATTTCCATGAGATAGACCACAAATATATGTTTTTCTAAGACAAGATCTCACCATGTAGCATTGCATGTAATTGGACATACATTTATGTTGCTGACAGCCACCTCTACAGGGATTACCAGTAAATACCACCAAGTCACAATGATATATTCTTAATATCAGCACATCACAGCATTTTTCTGTTTACATGTTGATTAATTTACTTTGAGGAAAATATTCAGTAGAGATCAAAATGGTAGGTCAGAAATAATTTTTAAAAAGTGGTTAATCTCAATTTACATAATATTTGCCTCTATTTTCTGTGACATGTTTGTTAAACAAGTGTTATAAGCTATTATGATAAAAGTGCTAGATCTGATACCATTCAATTCCTCAAATTAGCTATAATATATACATATACACACATATGTATGATTTTTAACAGAATTCAAACAATTAGTGACAGTTTTTTTATTTTGGATTTTGTCAAAAACAAAATATTTTCTTTAACCTGATTGCAGTGGAATTATGCATAGTATGATTTCCTGTTTTTCTCATGATGAGCTGTCCCTATTGCTTTTATTTGTAAGAAAGCAAATATGGTAGATTGATAGGAGATTTACAGAACCAGTACCTTGGTTAGAGAATGAATTCTACCTTTGGTCCTCCCTGGCCAGATGGCCAACTATCCATTTTCTACAAATATTAGCATGAACGCTTCCTCAATACACCAGTATCATGTCACACCATCATGTAACTGTAACTACAAGACTATGGTATCTCAGGAGAGGTGATGGGCGTCACCTTTGGATAAGATCAGGTATAATAGTTATATTTCTTCTTCTTGTGGCAAAGACTTGACAAAACAAATTGTTTCACAGATTGAGGGTGTACTCTCTTGTGGTGGGAAGGAATGGCAGGAAGGGGCATGCCAGAGTTAGATATGTCAATTTGATGGTTCAGTTTCTGGGAATATTTGTAGACAATTAGTACATGAGTTAAGCCCAGAGCAAACCTGCAAGAGATTGTCTAGTTGATGGAATCTGCTGGTCTGGCAAGTGAGAATTGTCCCTCTCTCAGTCCTTATGTAGATATGGTGCCGCCAGTTCTCTCAGTCTTGGTGTTGATGTGGGTTCTCCTGTAAAGCTGAACAAAGAATTGTAACCAAACTATCGTAAGCCAAGAATAAAGTCTTAGTTCCCTTTAGCTCTTTTGTCATGACTTTTGTCAGCAACATGCAGAGTAACTGTTATAGGACAGAAATGGCTGGTCATCGTGCAGTAGTCAGGAAACAGAGATGGCTACTGATGCTCACTTAGCTCAGTCTTCTTTTTATTCATTTCATGACCCAGCCCATGGGATGGTTTCACCAACTTCAGGTTGGCCATTCCTTTCTTAATGAAATTCTTGAGTTACCCTCATTCCTGTCACGATAGGGATCGAGATTAGTCATCATGTCAGATAAGATGCAATGTGTATTCCTTCTTTCCTCATTCCCTGAGGAGTCCACAGTCTTGGGAGGCAATGGGCCCACACGATAGCGAATACCACGTTGAAAGGGCCTCTGACTGTAAATAGCAAGATCTGAAAAGAAGTATCATCACACTAGCCGTCACTGCTGTGGAAAATAATGCATACTAATGCAATGCAAACTTTGTGCAGATTCTTATTGGTGAAAACTTATTCCACTTATTTTCCCATCTCTTCAATGCATTAAGAATCTGTCATGGTTTGAATGTGAATTGTCCCCCACAGACTTTCATGTCTGAATCTTTAGCTATGGCACCTTTAGGAGCTGGAGCCTTGCTGGAGGAAGGCAGGACAGAGGGGGCAGACCTCGGGGTTGGATATCCCCTCCCTGTTTCTGATAGTAGTGGACTTGCAATCTGCTGCTTGCTCTATCTTGGCCTCCAACTGAGCCGCCTCCAACTCTGCTTCCTACCATGCCTTTTCCACCATAATAAACTGAGTCTCCTTTCTGGAACTGTAAGCCAAATAAATCTTCCTTTTCTTCCCTTCAGTTGTTTGAGTCTGAGTATTATCTCACAGCAGCAGAAAGAGTGACGGACAGAATCCGTAACTTGTGCCCCCGAGAACTTGATAGTAAGATCCTGTTGACATGCAACTCACACGCCACGGAGAAATCCAGCTAGAATGGGTCTGGAGACTTCCTCCTTGCTGACCAATTTCCAGGGTACCACTAGTGTGATAAGACTTCCAGGGGGAAAAAGCGATCAGCCGTCTCACCCAGCTGTGAGTGCTGCAAGCTACAGTGATCACCAGTCTGGAAACAGGTGTTAGTAGTGTCGTGGATGATATAGGAGTGACTAAGTGCTTTCTGATGGATTAAAATCCTGCTCTCTGGTAGGGGTCACATGCATGGTACTCAACCAGATTATGAACAAATGAAAGAAGAAACCATAGGCCCTAGGTGAGAACTCATTGTAACCATAGATTAGACTAAATTTCAGTCTTTGACCAGAAGCATCCTTTGCCAATGAAGGTATTTAATATAGAAAGCCACAATTGGACTAAAGTTGAAAGACTGTGGACTGCTCATCCTGAACAAACAATTAAATTGCCCCTGTTCCAAAGCTCAGAGAACCCTGTAGAAAAGTGGGCAGTAAGAACGCAAGAACTTCAAGGTGGGGAGGGGGTGCTGCCAGACACTATCTTCTGGACATGACAGGTCTGACACACCCCAGAACTCTCTGCAGTCATGTCCACTTCCACAAGAAGTGCACCGTAGTTGGCCTGTTAACTTTTCACCCAGGATGAGGGAAGATCTCAAGAAACACTCAATGCCTTTGAGAACATATTCACTTCTAATGCCAGAGCAGAGAAGGGGAAGCTTCTTTACTCAACTGTTTACCCAATGATGAGTCGGCCCTGCCCCAGCCAGTGCCTGGGTACTTGCCAGTACAGGCATCCCAGATTAAATCCAGCGGGTCACACATGCAAAAAGATGTAAAAATAGGAGACTGACTGGAGGCTTAATGTATGTAGTTGGGAAAGAAGGGATGGGATTGGGTAGTAAGGGATAAAAAAGACAGACTCATTATATTCATGTATGAAAATAAATATTATATATGTATAAAAAATTTAAAAATGTATAACATGGACTTGGTGTATCTAGTGAGATAACATATGACAAAGTGTTTCAGAATGTGAAATATATATCTAAAAATTGGTCTTTGTTTTCTGTTACTGTCTCAATTGTCTTACGATAATCGCCTAACATAAGTTGGTAAATTCAGCTATCTTAGTTTCTCTATCACTATCGATAAAATATCCTAACAAAAGGAGGCAAAAGAAGAAAGGATTTATTTTCTCACAATTCAAGATCAAATACAATCCACGATGGTGATGAAGTCAAGGCAGCAAGAGCTTGAAGCAGCTGGTCAGGAAGCAGAGAGCTTGAATACGTATTCTTACCTTGTTTTCTCCTTTCATTCAGTCCAGAAACCGAAGCAGAAGAAATAAGACTTTCTGCTCTCAGTTTGGGTCTTCCTATGCCAATGAGGGTAATCAAATAATTCTTCACAGGCTTCCCCAGACATGTGCCTTGCAGGACCAAAGTTGACAATTAAGCACAGCATCATAACATTACATGAAATAACTTTTAGTTCTCTTCGGCATAAAAAAATTCATTAATATTTTACCTTAAATACTTCTGGTCCAAATATTCAAGTCTGTTTTGAGCAATAATGTGTTTATTACGTTTTAATCTGTTTGTTTTTATTTCCTGACTCATCGTGTGTATATGTATATGCATGTGTGTGTGTCTATACATACATATTTTTCCATTATGTATATTCATTTTTATTTATGGGCAACTGTTTTGTATATTATTTGTTGTTTCATAATTACCACAGCAGTCAAAGGTAGATGTATTCTTCTCTTTTTATACATGACAAAATTAAATGTGCAAAAACTTTGAGTTGCCCACAGTCATGCAATTAGGAAATGATACCAATGGGACCCAAATCTGATTTGCTTTGACTCCAGTGATATGGATTATGACCTCTGTATTCTTGCCTCTCAAATAATGACTGAAGTTACTTCCTTCAGTCAAAATGAATGGAAGCATCAAAGACCCTATTTTAGGCCTGGTTCTTCAGGAAACAGTCTAGGGCGAAGATTATATTGTTGGCACTTGGTTTGAAGGATGTGAGCCCAGCACAAAGAGATGAGGGTGAGAAGAAGCCGCGTGGAGTGAAATCAGGTGAAGATGTTGGGAAACCATTTGACAGATTTATCACTGCACTGGCTCTCATTTCAGAAAAATAACAGACGTTGTAGGTTACTTGGCAAGTGCACCAGACTTCACGTAGGGGAAGTCTCCAGACAAGCTGCAAGGAAGGCTCTTTTGTCCAAAAGGTAATGTCTGGCTGCACCTGCCCCAATTCAGCTTTTTATAATCTTACCACTTTCCCCCCTTTAAAAAATATTCATTGATTTTGGGGTGGGAATGTGGCTTAGATGACTTGTTTAGGGTTGAGAAATCTGAAGTTATTTCTTTTTTGAATGTTGGCTAATTGTGATTTTCTTTAATAAACACTTTCCATTGCAGAAGGAGGCTTCTAGGTTGAGTGTTGAGGGTATAATATATAGGTATAATAACAGTTGTTTAAGATGTAGTATGATATAGTATCTTTAAAGATAAACCTTAATAGCTTGCCCTAGTGTCTATGTGCCCCCATTTAAATAGGTTCTTATCCTAATTTACATTATCAAGAATGTGTTTCCTGCTGAAAAGTGGGTTTTAAATCCAGTTAGAAAGTCATTGGTTGTCCCCTTGATATTGATACCACCATTACATGGATGGTTGCCTTTTGGCAGGATGATTATTTTAGTTAACAGTTTTCACAGATTGATGAGACTATTCATTGTTTCCTCCCCCAGAAACTTGCGCAGTATTTTCTGGTACAGTGAAGAAAACTGTCCAACAAGGAGGAAGCTTCCAGACCAGTTCCACCCAATGTGTCTTTTTGTCTGTGTCTTATGATCCACATGTGCTTCATCTTCTGTAATAGAGTCTTACTGTCAGTCTCTGGAGAACAATCAAGAACAAGGGCAGCAGCCTATACTGTTTGGAAGGCCTTTGAGACCTCACTGGTCAACAGCTTACAGTAAGTGTCATATACCTGTTATTCCAGCAGTGTTTAATTGACTCTGGGTTCTAGGTGAAAAAATCCCATGACATTTTTAATTTTGCTCTATATTCCTCTCTCAGAGTTTCCTGCTTCCCTGTATAAGGTATGTCTATTCTAGTTCTTTTTTAAAATTTTTTTTTTATTCAATTGTGTGTGTGTGTGTGTGCGCGCGTGTGTGAATGTATGCGTGTATGTGTGTGTAGAACCACGGGTGAATTCGGGAACCACCATGGACCACCTCCACCTCCTCCTTGTTTACTCTGCCCCAGGATTCACAGGCTCCACCCTACCAGGACAGGCCGCCCCTGCTTCTACCTGGCGTCTATAAGTGGGGTCTAGGATCCGAACTCAGGACCTTCTGCCTGCAAGGCAGAGGCTTAACCCCTGAGACACCTCTCCAGTCCCTGTTCTAGTTCTTTTTTAAACCAGATTGGTTCTTGATACAATAAAATAAGAGATTTTTATCTCATTATATTTACAATTTTAGTTCTGTTTGTTACTCCCTCAGACCTTCCTATCCCCTATCCCCTCAAATCTCATCTTAAAAATATCACCCCCATAATTCCCCTTTCTGCCTTGTTGCCTGTAGTCTTTCATATTTCCTCCTTTAAGTTCTTTACTATATTCTTCCCTTCCATTCCCACTGAATGGTCCCTTCAAAGTTTTCTGCATTTTACTAAAATTCCAAATTAAGTTCACCATTCAGTTTAATGCTAGTATCTGTATATAAGAGAATATGAGGCATTTGTTCCTCTGTGTCTGAGAGGGCCCCCTTAATATATTTTCCAGTTCTATTCATTTACCAGCAAGTTCCATAATCTTACCCTTCTTGATGGCTGAGTAGTATTCCATTATGTACATATATAATTCCATTTTTCCTGATGGCTGAATATTATTTCATTGTGTATATATACCTCATTTTCATTTTCCAGTACTCTGTTGATGGGCATGCAGGCTGATTCCATTTCCTTGCTATTGTAAATAGAACTGCACTGAACAAGGATGTACAAGTGTCTTTGTAGTAGAATCTTTTTTTTTATTAAAAATTTAATTATACATTTTAAAATTTTTTTACCAGTTCCCTCCCTCCCCCCTCCTCCCCCCGAACCCCCTCCTCTTCCTCCTCTCCCTCCCCATCCCCCAGTGCCTCCCCCCCAATTCCCAGAGAGTCCTTTATTGTGTATGCCTAACTCTCCACTGGGTCCTCCTCTCCGATGACATAAAAGGACCATAAGCCCTTTCTCTTGTTCCCCTTAAGCATAGGATGACTACTATGGCTGTCAATCCCTTGCCTCCAGGGGTCTCGGCGCCCTTAACAGATGCTAGACTTTATGAGGGCAACAGTGCATTGGACATTGCGCAGGGCATGCAAAGTCCCATTATGATTGCTTTGGCCCCAACTATTGTTGAGAATCTTGCAAATCGTAGCTCCTCCCATCCTTTTGCTCTTACAATCTTATCGCCCCCTCTTCCGCAAATGTCCCTGAGCTCCAGGATGGGGAGAGATTGGGCTGTCCTAGTTCTAGGTCGTTGATATAGAGTCTCTGAAGTTCTGGATTGTGGTTTGTTGATTTTCTTTTGCAGTTTTGCTGCTCCTGCAATGCCCTTCACTCCATTCTGCTGGGCACTGTATGTCACCCCCTGGCCAGAGACAAAAGCTGTTAAACCGGAGTCTTATTATAATAGCACATTCAAGGGTAGATGTAATAAGAGTAGGAAACCTCAGTGAGGGAGGGGTCCATCACCCATTTGCAAAATGATTACTTTTTATCTGCTAGACTATATGCCCCCCCTTCTGGTGAAATCAGGAAAGAACGTCTGTGAACTTAACCAGGTTTCTCATTACTTACTTGCAGACCTTGATGGAGGCCTATTTTCCCTGCTGTAACATGGTCTCCTCTCTCCTTGTTTCTGGTTTGGCCCTCCTACCCCATCTCTCTTGTTCATAATCCTTGCAATTACTGTGTTACATAGGTTTACTTTTAAGTGTCTCAATGTGGGCTGGGTGAGTTTGGTACTAGGAGCCACCTATTAAGGAGTACATACGGCGCTTAATTTTCTGGGTTTGGGATACTTCACTTAATATAATTCTTTGTAATGACATCCATTTCCCAGCAAATTCCAGTAATTCATCATTTTTGATGGCTGAGTAGTACTCCATTGTATAGATGTACCACAGTTTCCTTATCCACTCGTCAACTGTTGGACATTTAGGTTGATTCCATGACTTTGCTATTGTAAACAGTGCTGCTATGAACATGGTCGAGCTTGTGCTATCGAGGCGAACCTCTGCTGCATGGGGGGTTATTCCCAAAGTGGGATAGCAGGGTCATATGGCATTTCAATCTTTAATTTCTTTAAGAATCTCCAGACGGCTCGCCAGAGTGGCTGTATGAGCCTGCATTCCCACCAACAATGTAGGAGAGTTCCCCTCTCTCCACATCCTCTCCAGCATTTGTCGTTGTTTGTATTGTGGATTTTTGCCATCCTGACCGGGGTGAGATGATATCTCAGGGAAGTTTTGATTTGCATTTCCCTGATGGCGAAGGAAGTGGAGCATTTTTTAAGATATTTGTTAGACATTTTAATTTCATCCTTGGTAAAGTTTCTTTGAAGTTCCAGGGCCCATTTTTTAATTGGGCCAGTGTTTTCCTTGGAGTTTAGTTTTCTAAGTTCTTTGTGCACTCTGGACAGTAGAGCTCTATCAGATATGTGGTTAGTGAAGATTTTCTCCCATTCTGTGGGTTGCCTTTGAGCTCGTGTGACAATCTTTATCTGAACAGAAGCTCTTTAATTTCACAAGATCCCAACTGTTGAGAGTTGGTAGCAGTGACTGTGCCATTGGATGTCTGTTTAGGAAGTGTTGGCCTAGCCCAATCAGCTCGAGGGAGTTCCCTATCCTTTCAACTATGGTTTTTAAGGTCTCTGGCCTTAAATCAAGGTCCTTGATCCATTTGGAATTAAGTCTTGTACATGGTGACAAGTATGGGTCCAGCTTTAATCTTCTGCATGTGGAGATCCAGTTTTGCCAGCACCATTTGTTGAAGATGCTGTTCTTTTTCTATTGGATTTTTTGGGCCCCTTTGTCAAAGACCAAATGGCTGTATTTTTGTGGGCTTATATCTGGGTCTTCAATCCTTATCCATTGATCTATGTGTCTATTTTGGAGCCAGTACCAGGCAGTTTTTATAACTATGGATTTGTAGTATAAACTAAGGTTTGGTATGGTAATACCTCCAGCAGTGTTTTTGTTACTCAGGATTATCTTTGCTATCCTGGGTCTTTTGTGCCTCCATATGAATTTTGAGATTATTTGGTCAACTTCTTTAAAGAATTGCTTTGGGATTTTAATTGGTATAGCATTGAATTTGTATATTGCCTTTGGTAGGATGGTCATTTTTACGATGTTGATTCTACCAATCCAGGAACATGGGAGGTCTTTCCACCTTCTGGTGTCTTCTGCTATTTCTTTCTTTAGGATTTTAAAGTTTTCATTGTAAAGGTCTTTTACCTCCTTGGTTAGGTTTATACCAAGGTATTTCATTTTTTTAGGGGCTATAGTAAATGGGATTGTTTCTCTCAAGGCTTTTTCACTTCTTTCATTCTGGGTATATAGGAAGGCCTCTGATTTTTGCACATTTATTTTGTATCCTGCCACCCTGCTGAAGTTCTCAATTAGTTCCAGGAGCTTCCTGGTGGAGTTTTTGGGATCCCTCAGGTATAAGATCATGTCATCTGCAAATAGGGATAGTTTGACTTCTTCCTTGCCGATTTGAATCCCTCTTATGTCGCTTTCTTGTCTTATGGCTTCAGCTAAGACTTCAAGTACAATATTGAATAGAAGTGGTGAGAGTGGACAGCCTTGTCTAGTTCCTGATCGAAGTGGGAATGCTTCCACTTGTTCCCCATTGAGCATAATCCTTGCTGTGGGCTTGTTGTATACAGCTTTTATTATATTGATAAAGGTTCCTTTCATTCCTACAGTCTCTAGCGTTTTGATCATAAAAGGCTGTTGGATTTTGTCAAAGGCTTTTTCTGCATCTATTGAGAGTATCATGTGGTCTTGGACTTTGGACTGGTTTACATGATGAATTACATTTATTGATTTGCGTATGTTGAACCAACCTTGTGTGCCGGGGATGAAGCCTACTTGGTCCCCGTGAATGATCTTTTTGATATGTTTTTGAATCCGATTTGCTAAGACTTTGTTGAGAATCTTTGCATCTGTGTTCATCAGAGAGATCGGCCTATAGTTTTCTTTTTTAAGTGCATCTTTATTAGGTTTTGGGATTAAGATGATATTAGCTTCATAGAAGGAATTTGGCAGTGTTCCTTCCTTTGCTATTTGATGGAACAGTTTAAGGAGTATTGGTGTTATTAACTCCTTAAATGTCTGGTAGAATTCTGAGCTGAATCCATCTGGCCCAGGACATTTTTTGGTGGGAAGATTCGAGATTACTTCTTCAATTTCCTTGTATGTTATAGGACTATTTAAATAATTCACAACTTCCTGATTCAATTTAGGTAGGTTGTGTTTACTTAGAAATTCATCCATCTCTTTTGTGTTGTCAGACTTCACAGAGTATAAGTTTTTGAAATATGATGTTATAATTCTCAGGATTTCTTGGGTATCCGTAGTGATCACTCCATGTTCATTTCTAATTTTGTTAATTTGGGTTTTCTCTCTCTTGCTTTTGGTTAATTTAGCTAGGGGTGTATCAATCTTGTTGATTTTTTCAAAGAACCAGCTTTTTGACTGGTTGATTTTTTCTATCGTTTTCTTAATCTCGATTTCAGATATTTCTCCCCTTATTTTGCTAATCTCCTCTCTTCTATTACTTTTGGGATCAGATTGCTCAAGTTTCTCCAAAGCCTTAAGCTGCATCGTTAAATTATTTATTTCTGATGTTTCCAATTTTCTGATGTAGGCGTTAAGAGCTATGAACTTACCTCTTGGAACAGCTTTCATTGTGTCCCAGAGATTTTGGTAAGTTGTATTTTCATTTTCGTTCACTTTCAGGAAATCTTGAATTTCCTGTTTAATTTCTTCCTGAATCCAGTTCTCATTCAGCATCATATTGTTAAGTTTCCAGGAGTTAGTGTATTTTCTCTTGTTTGTTGTGTTGTTGTGGATGTCCAGCTTTAGGCCGTGGTGGTCTGATAGGGCACAGGCTAGAATTTCGACTTTTTTGTATTTGTGTAGATTCATTTTGTGGCCCAATATGTGATCTATTTTGGAGAAAGTTCCGTGTGCTGCTGAGAAAAATGTGTATTCTTTGGTGCGTGGGTGAAAAGTTCGATAGAGATCTATAAGGTCCATTTCAGTAAGGGTTTGGTTAAGCTCCAAAGTGTCTCTGTTAAGCTTTTGACCTGTTGATCTATCCCATGTTGAGAGGGCGGTGTTGAAATCCCCGAGAATTATCGTTTGGGGGTTGATTTCTTGCTTTAGACGCTGTAGGGTTTTCTTAATGAATGTGGAGGGGCCCATATTGGGTGCATATATGTTCAGTATTGTGAAGTCTTCCTGGTGAATTGTACCTGTGACTAAAATGTAGTATCCATCTGTGTCTCTTATGATTTTCTTTGGTTTGAAGTCCACTTTGTCTGAAAGCATAATTGCTACCCCTGCCTGTTTCCTGGTTCCATTAGCTTGCAAGATTTTGGACCAGCCTTTCATTCTTAGGACGTGCCTATCTTTTGTGGTGAGATGAGTTTCCTGAAGGCAGCAGATTGTTGGATTGTGGTTTTTAATCCAAGTTTGTAATCTATGTCTCTTAATCAGTGAGTTAATGCCGTTGACATTTAATGTTATAATGGAGAAATTATTTTTAATTCTGGACATTTTTTATGTTTAGTAGATTTTGTAAGCATGATGTTTGATATTTATATTTTGTTGGTATTATACTTCCCTTCTGTCCTCCTGGATACGCTTGTTCTTTTCTTCAAGCTTGAGTATCATTTCTAGCATTTTTTGAAGGCCTGGTTTGGTAGACATGTATCCCTTCAAGTTGTCTTTGTGCTGAAAAACTTTTCTTTCTCCCTCAATCATGACAGATAGTTTTGCCGGGTATATCAGTCTGGGTTGGCATTTTTGCTCATTTAATACTTGAAGTATGTCTCTCCAAGCTCTTCTTGTTTTTACTGTTTTCATTGAGTAGTCATTTGTTATTCTAATAGGTTTACCTTTAAAAGTGACTTGCTTTTTTTCTCTTGAAGCTCTCAGCACCTTTTCTTTGTCTTGAATGTGGAGTGTTTTGACTATTATTTGCCATGGCGATTTTCTATTTTGGTCATATCTGTTTGGAGTGCAAAATGCCTCTTGTATTTGGATAGGCCTCTCATTCTTTAGTTGTGGGAAGTTTTCATTTATGATGAATTGAAATATTTCCTCAGGTGTGGTATTTTGGGATTCTTGTTCTGGTATTCCATCAATGCGCATGTTAGGTTTCTTCAGGGTGTCCCATATTTCTTGAATGCTTCTCTCCAGTATCTTTTTGGCTTTAACAATCTCTTCCACTGAGCTGGTTAATTCTCCTACTTTGTCTTCAAGATCTGAGATTCTATTTTCTGCCTCATTTGTTCTGCTGATAAGACTCTCTGTCGAGTTTTGGGTTGAAGATAACTTATCTCTTAGTTCAATTTTAAACTCTGCCTGAGACTGTTTTACCTGCTCTATACCTATTTTTGTTTCTTGAACTGTTTTTCTCAACTCCTCCAGGTTCCTGTTGTGTTCCTGTTCAAAGTGGTTGACACGGTTATTTAACTCTTCTCGGATTTCCTCTTTCATATTATTAATCATGGTAATGATCATACTCTGAAAGTCGTTATGTTGGGTCTGGCTTTCATGGCTATTTTCTATGGATTTGTTCTGGTCGCAATCCATCGTTGGTGGGAGATTGTTCTTGGGTTTTGTTTCTCGTGGATCTGCACTTTGACTTGTACATTGTTGTTTTGTTTTTTAGGACCTTTCAGTTTCTGTGTGTTTTTCACTGAACCGATGTAGTTGGTATTGTTACACCTGCCAGTTGTTACTAGTGCTTGCCTTAGATTGGGTATGTTTGTGTATTGGTATTGTTATATCCTAGATGAGACTACTAGGATGTTAGTACGTCAGTTAAGTAACCAGGGGATGAATATAAGTATGGTAGTGCACTTTTACGATCTAGTGTCTTGGTGAAATGTGAGGGTGGGTGGTGTACTCCCTGGAGTTGTATGTTTTTGGGGTGGCTGTATGAGGAAGCTGACCTACAACATTGATACTAGAAAGGATCAGTAAGGTGAGAGAAAAGAAAAAGAGAAAAAAAAAAAAAGGTTTACTTATCTTTAGGCTGGATGTTAAGAGTCTCGCATGTGATACAATGGTTGTAGTGAAGTCCAGATGTATGGCCTGTGTTCTCTTTGTTCCTTAGAGTTTTGCTTGAGTTTCCTTTGTACTCTATTGAATTCTGAGTAGCAGTGTGTCTTCCGTGGACCACGTGCGTAGGTCCCCGGTGGGCCAGAGAGGCAGAGGGTCTGATGTTATTGGCAGAATTCTTCACCTGCGACCTGGGGGGGGGGGCGGAGGGGCGCGGGGGCGGGAGGGCACAAGGGGCTGGTGTCCGGGGCGGGGCCCCGGGGGCTAAGCCGGCGGCCGTGCGCGGGTGCTGCTGGCCGGGAGGATCGGCTCCGGGTTGGGGGGCTGGGCTGGGAGGGGCTCTCTCTCACATGGGCTCTGGTCCGGGTTCGGCGCGGAGAGGGGGCTCGGGGCAAAGCCGGCGGCCGCACGCGCGGGTGCTGCTGGCCGGGCGGCTCTGTAGTAGAATCTTTTGGGAATATTCCTAGAAGTGGTATAGCTGGATCATACGGTAGTTCCCTTTTTAGCTTTTTAAATCAAACTGAACACTGATTTCCAAAATGGCTATACCAGTTTTTACTCCTACCAAAGAGTAATACATGCTTCCTTTTCCACATGCTTACTAGCATTCATTGCTATTTCTTGATTTTAACTATTTTACTGCATATAAGGTACTATCTCAGAATAGTTCTAATTTGCATTTGCTGGATGGCCAGGGAAGTTGAGTACTTTTTAAGTTTTTTTTTTTTTTTGACATTTTAATATCTTTTTTCTTTTCTTTTTAGTTCCAGGGCCCACTTTTTAATTGGGTTGTTCACTTTCTTGATACTTAACTTTTTTGAGTTCTTTGTATTCTCTGGAGATTAGAGATTAGATATGTAGCTAGCAAAGATTTTTTTCCCATTCTGTGGGTTGCCTTTTTGCTCAATTAACAGTTTCTTTTACAAAACAGGAGCTTTTTAATTTCTTTTTTTTTAAATGACTTCAGTTTTTTTTATTATTTATTTAATTATGCGTGTATGCGTGTATACGTGTGTGTGTGTGTGTGTGTGTGTGTGTGTAGAATCACAGATGAATTCAGGAACCACCATGGAGCCTCCACCTCCTCCTTGTTTACTCTGCCCAGGGATTCACAGGCTCCGCCCTACCAGGACCAGAAACACAGGCCGCCCCCACTTCCGCCTGGCGTCTATACATGGGGTCTAGGATCTGAACTCAGGACCTTCCGCCTGCAAGACAGAGGCTTAACCCCTGAGCCACCTCTCCAGCCCCAGGAGCTTTTTAATTTCATAATGTTCCACTTGTGGATTGTTGATCTTATTTCCTGTGCAAATGGGGCCTGTTCATAAAATCTTCACCTAGACCTATTGATTCAAGTGTACTCCCTACTCTTTCTTCTAAAAGTTTCAGAAAGTTTCAGAGTTTCAGGTTTAATATTGAGGTCTTTGATCCATTTGCAGTTAATTTTTATGTAAGGTGAGAGAGGATGCTCAATTTTCATTCTGCTACATGTAGATATCCAGCTTTCCCAGCACTATTTGCTGAAGATGCTCTTTCCTAGGGTGTGTATGTTTGGCACATTTTTAAAGATGCTATAGGTGTGTGAGTTTTCCATTGATCAATATATCTGTTTTTCTGCTAATACCATGCTATTTTTATTAGTATGACACCATATTATAGCTTGAAATCCAGTATGGTGATACCTCTAACAATGTTTTTCTTGATCAAGATTGTTTTGGCTAATCAGGGTCTTTTGTGCTATGTGTGGTTTTATAATCAAGATTTATAGGCATGGCTTTCCAATGAGAGCTAAAGGAAGGACCGTGACATCCAGGGTTAATATTTGGAAGGCAAAAAATGAATTTCATTGCCTAAATGGAACTTTTTTGCTAACACTCTAGAAAGCAGATAGTATAGAGGGAAAACAAATATGAAAGTTTCATCTGTACTTTTAATTGATTTATTCACTTAATATTCATATGATGCCAATATGTGCTAAGCACTGGCCTAGATGTTGAAGAAGCAGCACTGAGAGAAAAAGCAGTCCAGAACTGATAAGATAGCTCAGTGTGTAAGTTCCTATTGGCAAACTTGAAGACCTGAATTTGATCCCTGGAATCTTCATGGTAGAAAGAGAGAAGTGGCCTCCAACCTCCACTCATGTACCATGGCATCCACGTGTCTCTCTCTCTCTCTCATTCTCTCTTTCTTTCTCACACACATAAATAAAGAATATAGTTAAAAAAAAGAAAATGCAATAAAAAGTCTCCTCTTCCATGAAGTGTGGTGATTAGTCTTAGTTTAAGTAGATTGAGACATACTTAGAAAGAGGATGAAGCAAACTTCTGGTCGTGTCTGTCACAGTTTTCCAGAACAGAATGACCTATGCATCAGTGATATGAGTGTGGATTACTGGGAATGTACCATAACAGATTCCAGAAACCAGATAGAATGAAAAAAAAAAAAACTAGAAGAAAAAGCCATGTGTATCTTGACCCTTTTTTGGCTTGGTGCATTTCCTACCGTTGACATTATTATATACTGTGACTCCAGGTCACTCAGCCTTCGAATGTGGGGATCTCACCAAGGGGTCTTCTAAGCTTTTGCTCTCAGTTTGGGGCCACTTGATGGGTCTTTTGCTACCACTTACTGATTGTGTAAGTCAGGCAAACAATCCCTCTCATTAGCATATTTTCTACAGCTTTTGTTCCCCTGAAGCACCCTAAGTCATGAAGCATGTATGTTAATAGGAAAGGAAGGCAAAAACACAATAAAATAGCACAAAACCCACTATGCTTTAAATATGATTTTTAAGTACTTGGAAGGAAAAGTCATTAAGAAACAGTACTAAGATGACCTTTAATTAAAGTCAAAACAGAATTTAGGAGAAGCCATGACAACAACTGAACATAGAAAACACTCCTATAAGAAAATTCCAAGAATAAATACAAAATTCTGAACACAGAGCTGAGACGTGCTAATGTATTGAATTCTCCACAGTGAAGGGCCCGTAATGAGACCAGAAATGGTCCTGAGACAAGCATTGCCCACCGAAGAAATTAGATATGTGAAGGAAAAAAAGTGCAGAAGATGTTGGAAAAAAGAAAATAAGAGGGAAGCATTCCAGATCCTGCAGAAAAGAAAGTGAGAGAGAGAGAGAGAGAGAAAATACTTTTTATTTTTACTTTTTAAAAATCAATAGCCTTTACTAGGCCAACACTTCCTAAACAGACATCCAATGGCACAGTCACTGCTACCAACTCTCAACAGTTGGGATCTTGTGAAATTAAAGAGCTTCTGTTCAGATAAAGAGATTGTCACACGAGCTCAAAGGCAACCCACAGAATGGGAGAAAATCTTCACTAACCACATATCTGACAGAGCTCTACTGTCCAGAGTGCACAAAGAACTTAGAAAATTAAACTCCAAGGAAAACACTGGCCCAATTAAAAAATGGGCCCTGGAACTTCAAAGAAACTTTACCAGGGATGAAATTAAAATGTCTAACAATTATCTTAAAAAATGCTCCACTTCCTTCGCCATCAGGGAAATGCAAATCAAAACTTCCCTGAGATATCATCTCACCCCGGTCAGGATGGCAAAAATCCACAGTACAAACAACGACAAATGCTGGAGAGGATGTGGAGAGAGGGGAACTCTCCTACATTGTTGGTGGGAATGCAGGCTCATACAGCCACTCTGGCGAGCCGTCTGGAGATTCTTAAAGAAATTAAAGATTGAAATGCCATATGACCCTGCTATTCCACTTTTGGGAATAACCCCCCAAGCAGCAGAGGTTCGCCTTGATAGCACAAGCTCGACCATGTTCATAGCAGCACTGTTTACAATAGCAAAGTCATGGAATCAACCTAAATGTCCAACAGTTGACGAGTGGATAAGGAAACTGTGGTACATCTATACAATGGAGTACTACTCAGCCATCAAAAATGATGAATTACTGGAATTTGCTGGGAAATGGATGTCATTACAAAGAATTATATTAAGTGAAGTATCCCAAACCCAGAAAATTAAGCGCCGTATGTACTCCCTAATAGGTGGCTCCTAGTACCAAACTCACCCAGCCCACATTGGGACACTCAAAAGTAAACCTATGTAACACAGTAATTGCAAGGATTATGAACAAGAGAGATGGGTTAGGAGGGCCACACCAGAAACAAGGAGAGAGGAGACCATGTTACAGCAGAGAAAATAGGCCTCCATGAAGGTCTGCAAGTAAGTAATGAGAAACCTGGTTAAGTTCACAGACGTTCTTTCCTGATTTCACCAGAAGGGGGGGCATATAGTCTAGCAGATAAAAAGTAATCATTTTGCAAATGGGTGATGGACCCCTCCCTCACTGAGGTTTCCTACTCTTATTACATCTACCCTTGAATGTGCTATTATAATAAGACTCCGGTTTAACAGCTTTTGTCTCTGGCCAGGGGGTGACATACAGTGCCCAGCAGAATGGAGTGAAGGGCATTGCAGGAGCAGCAAAACTGCAAAAGAAAATCAACAAACCACAATCCAGAACTTCAGAGACTCTATATCAATCACATAGAACTAGGCCAGCCTAATCTCTCCCCATCCTGGAGCTCAGGGACATTTGCGGAAGAGGGGGCGGTAAGATTGTAAGAGCAAAAGGATGGGAAGAGCTACGATTTGCAAGATTCTCAACAATAGTTGGGGCCAAAGCAATCATAATGGGACTTTGCATGCCCTGCGCAATGTCCAGCGCACTGTTGCCCTCATAAAGTCTAGCATCTGTTAAGGGCACCGAGACCCCTGGAGGCAAGGGATTGACAGCCATAGTAGTGATCTTATGCTTAAGGGGAACAAGAGAAAGGGCTTATGGAAATGCCACTGGGTCCTTATATGTCATCGGAGAGGAGGACCCAGTGGAGAGTTAGGCGCACACAATAAAGGACTCTCTGGGAATTGGGGGGGAGACACTGGGGGAAGGGGAGGGGGGAGGGAGGGAACTGGTAAAAAATTTTAAAATGTATAATTAAATTTTTAATAAAAAAATCAATAGCCTTTAACATATTTGTATTTTTTAATCTAACAGAAGAGGGCACTCTTGAACTAACAACCCCATACATGAATTGAGTAGAAAGAGGGCTTATGAGGAAGAAGAGAAAAATCTAAGTTAATAATTTTAACTGAGTTCTCTCCAAAAATGAGCACAAGGCAGAAAAAAGGTATTTTGGCACAATAACTGACACTGAAATAAATACATTCCAGAAAGTATTTGGAAATTCAAAAAGCATAGCCTGATGTACAAGTTCAAAAATTGAAAAAAAGATTGAGTATCTAAAAATAAGAGGTTGAAGATGTTAAAAAGGTGATTTACTTCAGGAATTAGGTAGAAGGAAAAGAAAAAAAAATGATGAAGACTACATTACAATTATAAAAGGGGAATTAGGGGCCAGAGAGATGGCTCAAGGGTTAAGCCTCTGGCTTAAAAACAGAGGGTCCTAAATTTAGATCCCATTTCCCACATAAAAATGCTGGAAGGAAATGGTGGAGGCCTGTATTTCCAATCCTGGATGGCAGGGCTTGGAAAACTCCAGAGCAAAGCAAAGAGGAGGTAGAGCAATCCAGGGTGATTCCCTTGGGCCTCCACAGAGACACATACAGTACCCTCTCTCACACACACACACACACACACACACACACACACACACACACACACACACTAAGTAATTAATTAAATAAATAAATAGAGAAAAGGTAAATCAGTTGAAATGTATGCTTACGGTAGAAAGCATTGTTCTCATCGCCACAATGAGGAAAACCCAGGTCATCTACAAACCATTCTAGTGGTTGCAGCTGTTCTGAGGTCAGCTGGGAATCGCACATGGTAATAGAGATGCCATACATGTAATCTCTGTGGGGAGCGAGGAAGACAGACAATGCTTCTCTTCCAGGAACTCACATCTACTTCTGCACCTACATGTTCCACCAGGAGGAGAGGAAGCCCCTGCCTGCAGTGACCCACAGACAGTCACAGCTTTGTTTCCTTGGAGAGCAGAAGGAAGCCACCTCTCCGATGTCCTGGCACCCAGAGGGCTCTGCACCCCCCAACAAGACATGGGACCCTAACTGGCAGCAGTGACCCAATACTGAGAACCTGGTGATGGTTCCGGGTTGCTCTTCCTTGGGGTTCTCCTGTTCTGGAGCTGAAGACTGAAACCAGAACGTGCTGAGAGGGGCAAGCAGGGATTTTATTGAGACTGAGAGAAGAGGGAAGAAAGTCTTGGACACTCGCTCCAAAAGAGAGGCAAGTAGGAAGCTATAGCTTTAAGGTGGGATAGCGTCTGAACAGAGGAGATAACTTAAGAGCAGAGAGAACAGAACATGTGACTGGTGGACATCAGAACAACCGTGCTGCGGTGAGCGAACAGGTGGTGGAGCCACAATCTTCAATAGTCCAGGAGATGCCAATGAGTGTCCCACGACTACAGGTAAGTGAGGTAAAGACTGAAGGGATAGTGGGTGTGGTTCCCCGAGGACTGGACATATCTATCTCCTCTAGCCGCCCAATAGAAATTAAATTATCTCCCTTATTAAGAGTGTGGAGGAAGAGCCACTTTATGGCGCATATGTGGAAGGACGCGTGAATGCTGAGAGAAATACCGAGCAAACCTCTTGGCCTAAACTCAAGGCAAGGGAGTCTACTTTTAAGATCTATGGAAGAGAATTAATGGAGAAGCATCCCAGCATCTGATCCCAAATACAGCTGAGCCCTTGTTGGATTGATTCAAGTTCCCACAGTAATGGATGTGGAGTCACGCAAAATATGTTCATGTGCAACATGAAATTACAAGGTAAACAGAAAACTGGGGGGAGGAAAGTCAGTGATCAATAGATAAAGTAATCAATGAAATCAGACTAGGAGGTGAACCAGATGTTGTAGGCACGATCAGATTTTAAAACAATGATTATCATATCAGAAGATCTAATGAAAAGTATGGGCAGAATGAAATTTGAAAAGAGAAAAATGAGAACATCCATGGGAATTATTGAGAGAGAGAAAGGTCAGCTATGACCTTGATCATATATATATGTTCACACGCGTGCATTCAAGCATTGGCAATTACATGACCACAAAAAAGAAATACTGTTCCTTCAAGTAGTATAGATGGACACACATAAAGTGACTTAGCAGGTAACATATGTTACATATTGATATTCATTACTATTCCATAGCTCATGTGTATGTGCATATGCTATTTTGTTTTTTGTTGTGTTGTTTTTTGAGACAGGACTTTAATCAAGGCTAGCGTTGAACTCAGTATGTAGCTCAGGCTGTTCTTGAACTCGCCGTGTAGCCTCGTTTGCCCTTGATCTAATTTTCAGTTTGCTTGTATTATAAGCATGTATCATTATATTTCTTCCCTCCCTTCCCCCTTCTGCCCCTTCTTTCTCTCTCTTTTCTCTCTTTCCTTCCTTCCTTCCTTCCTTCCTTCCTTCCTTCCTTCCTTCCTTCCTTCCTTCCTTCCTTCCTTCCTTCCTTCCTTCCTTTTCCTCATTCAGTTGGTTTGTGGTGTGTGTGTGTGTGTGTGTGTGTGTGTGTGTGTGTGAGAGAGAGAGAGACACCCATGGAGGGCTAAGGGTGACTTCAGTAATCATCCTGGATTTCTTCTACCTCCTTTTTGCTTCCCTCTGGGATTTCCCAGGCTCCACCCACCTAGGGCTGGCCCCTGCGGTTTCCGCCTAGTATTTTTGTGTGGGATTTGGGATCTGAACTTAGGACTTTCCTTTTCTTCCTTCCTTCCTTCCTTCCTTCCTTCCTTCCTTCGTTTCTCGTTCTTTTCTTCTTTCTTCCTTCCTAGGCTTCCTTCCTTCCATTCCAAATCCTTCCTTACCTTCCTTCCTTCTTCCTTCCTTCCTTCCTTCCTTCCTTCCTTCCGTTCGTTCGTTCTTCCTTCCTTCTCTTCCTTCCTTCGTTCCTTCCTTCCTCTTCCTTCCTTTTGCTTCCTTACTGCTCTCCTTCTTCCTTCCTTTGCTTCCTTCCTTACCTTTGCTTCCTTCCTTCCTTTGCTTCCTTCCTTCCTTCCTTCCTGCCTTCCTTCCTTCCTGCCTCCTTCCTTCCTTCCTTCCTTCCTTCCTTCCTTCCTTCCTTCCTTCCTTCCTTCCTTCCTTCCTTTCTTCCTTTATCTTTCTTTATCTCTCTCTTTTTCTTTCCTTATGATTAAACTCAGAACCTCACACTTGGTTGCAATCAGGCTACTACTCCGCTATACACCCAGCCAAGAGAGTATATTTTGTCTCTTTTGTTTGTTTCTATAGTTTGATTTGAAGGCCTCCTTTGTGTTAGGCAATGACTCTGTGGCTGAGCACATATTCTTAGCCCCTGAATTACCTAACATTTACTTAATTCAATCCTTATAACAAACAAGTGAGAGAAAGGAAACTGTCGGAAAAATGTTTGAAAATAAAATGGATAAAGACAGACACATTAGGAATTTACCTTGTACCATGCACAATGATGAAGTTAAAATAGAAAGCAAGGCAGAAACATGAACCCCAGAACTGCAAACTGTATAAAGCATTATAGAAGCAATGCCAGGATATTTCCTTCATTTTCACTTAGGGAAAGATTTTGTGATCCCAATAAGGAGTTTAGCCCATAAAAGAAAACAGCAACAACAACAATAACAATGATGTATAGGTACGTTGTCCTAGACAGGGCACTCATGCAACCATCTTATGGGAGAAAGGGAGATTTATCTGGCTTGTGGTTCCAGAAGGGATACAGTCCATGATGGTAGGGAAGCATGGTAGGCATCGGAAGCTGGAGGTGACTTAAGTCTCTTCCGCCATCATGGAGGCCAGGAGAGCAAGCTGCAGACTGAAAGAGCAGAGTGCTAGAGGAAGCAGGGTGGAGCTACTTCCCACAGGTGCCACGATCTCCCAAACATTAACACCAGCTAAGGATGCAAATCCACGAGCTTGGAAGGACCATTCATATTCAAACCCCGCTAGCCATCAAAGAAATGGAAACCTAAATGTTACAGATTGGGAAGAAATATTTATAAAACACCTAACTGAAAACAGTGTTTGCTAAAATATGTGGGTATTTTTAAAGCTTTGTTGGTCTAAAGTAAGGATAGTAGGAATCTCTGAACAACTTGAAGGTATGATTGTAACTAAGCAAACACAAAGCTGCTTAGCACTGCTTTACAAACACACATCACCAGCATTTGAGTGATTGAGGCAGGAGGATCATGTGTTTAGGTCAGTCTGGAATACATATTAAAGCTTAAGAAAAAGAAATCTTGAAGTTACAAATTTATAGTTACTCTAAGATGCCAATGATGCACCTAATGATATACCTAAAAATAACAATACTGGCTTCTATCATGGATGAGATCAACTATAAAGGCTACATGTTAGCACTGCAAAATGCTATGGCACTTTGGAAAATTCTTTGGCTATAAATATAGACTAAAACCTGTTCTTGTCATATAACCAAATGCACTCAAGTATATATATATTTTTGCAAGAGAGAAGAAAACATTTTTCAATCCCCTCACACAAAACAGAAATCTGCTCCTGGATGTTAATAGTAGTTTTATACCTAAGTCAACACACATTATAAAAAGCCAAAATACCCATTACCTGGCATAAACATAGTCAAGAGTCTTCTATTCTCCTCCTACTTCATAGGTGCAACAAAAAATTAGTAAAAACAGTCATACAAATTGTATTTGTCTTATGTATGGAGTCAAAAATGAAAAAAATATGAAAAATTGAATTTCTTAGTCTCCCTTTTAACAATTAAATAATAGAAAGATGAAATATTTTAAATAAGTAAGGTCCTTCACTTCCGTGTGTGTGTGTGTGTGTGTGTGTGTGTGTGTGTGTGTAGATTTTGTTAAGACATGGAGAGACATGATCAAGTATTAGGTATATGCTTGGTGAGGGACTTGATTGTACTTGTGTTGTGATCCCCTATTCTAACCTTGGTTTTTCTCCTGGCCCTTAGCCTTGGATGGTGTTGCTAGTTGATGATCCTATAGGTGCTGCTGGTCTCTGATCCTGGAAGGGTCTGCTAGCTGTTAATTAGATTATACTTTCTTTGTTCTCATATGACCTGCTTGTAATTACTTCATCAGTCTTTCTTCCTTACTAATTAACTCTTACCATGTCTACTAAGATTTAGGTGCAGTTTCTCTTGGGTTACCTCATACTCAGTTGTCTGGAATAGATGATACATTGTAGAAGCTGTTTTTACTCACAGCTTTCTGCAATGAGCTGCAATACAAATATGAATACATGTCAGGGCACCAATGCCTTGTGTGTGTTTCTTAATGGAAGAGGCTCTGTACGGGATTCAGCCAGAACCTGAGGACATCAGCTCAGACCCTGTCATGTGCCAAGCTTGGTTGTCTCACATTCACCTGCAAGTCCTTTTGTCACTAATATTGTCAGCTTGACTGCTGTGATCCTAATGCCTTCTTTTAGCCAGAACCTCTGTGTTCACCATCTCTCAATCCTCATTTGGAGCTCTTCTCACCCCTCCTTGGAGCACTTCATGTCCCCAGTGATGACTCATTTACTAGAACTAGAGGATACACCATTCCTAGATGGGCTGGTCTACTACAAAGTGTTCTGATAAAAGACCAGATGGAAGACACATGCAGGTCTCAACTTGAGGGAAAGGACACCTATCTTGCTCTCTCTCTCTCTCTCTCTCTCTCTCTCTCTCTCAGATATGCATATGCCAGAACTTCCTTTGTGGTTGATGATCAGGAAGCTCTGGGAACCTAGTCTGTCTAGATTTTTGATGGAAGCCCCATTACCTGTGCATCATTAGCTAACTCACTGACCATTGGTGATCAGCTCTACCTCAATCCCTTTCTTCTCTCCAGAGATCTGGGGATGGGAATAAAATTTCCAGCTCTTTGGTCTTGCCTCAATTTTTCTGACAGACCACCCAATCCTAAAGCTGTCTAAGGACTTCTACCACTAATTATCTCACTGGACTAGAAGAGATACCCATATCACAGCTGAGAATACTAAGATCTCAAGGCGCCCCTGTGCCAGAAAACTTGCTACAAACCAAATGATAAAGTTCATGTCAGGGTTTGACTGTGAGTCACCCCCATGGGCTCATGTCCTTGCATCCTTGCTACTGGCCATGTTTGGGGAGATTGTGGCAACTTTGGGACGTGGAGCCATGCTGGTGAAAGCCATGTCACAGGACGGGCCTTGAGGTTTGCTCAGTGTGCTCTTGCTTTCTCTACTTTTCTGAGGTTCGTAGTGACTTTGACTGGCTTTTTGCTTCTTCCTCCAGCCAGGCCTTCTGCTGTGCAATTCCTACTGTAATGCACTATGTCACCCCTGGAATTGCATACAAAATAAATCTCCCTTTCTCTTTTATGTTGGTTGTATATGAGTATTGCCTCTCAGCTTCAAAAGAAAAGTAACTACAACAGCTTGTGATAAATCACAGTAGTACATGTACACTATTGTGGACAATGAAATAAGCTTAAATATGAAGATAACAAAAGGATTTATTTTAAGGATTCATGCTGGAATATATACCAAGGTTATTTAGCCTTTATGGATAGAAATATATAATAATAAATTTTGTCTAAAAAAGTATGAAATGTCTGTCTCAGCACAGAGTAAATCCAAGGTAAGTTTTTTGACAGGAACTTGGAGATACATTAAATATTTTCCCTTCCTATCCCTACCCATCAAAAAAACATTATGTTAACATTGAACAAATTAGAAACTTCAATACATCAGGAAAATATGCTATTAAGGAATCTTCCTTTAAAATTAGAATACCTTCAGTATTTTAAACTTTTTTCTAGTTACATGCATAGTAGTAGGATTTCACTACAAATGACCAGCCATTGCTGGGTGACTGAGATGAGAAGTGGTCAAACCTGGAGATGAGAGCATGTCTGGATATGGTACTGTTGTGAGAACAATTGATCATCAGAAAAAAAGGACATGCATGTCTATAGGGAGGTTATGAACTACTTTCAAGTTGCAATGATCAAAACATCATAGAGAACAACTTAAAGGGTCTTTCTTGGCAGGGGAAACGTGACACAGTAGAGCAGCTCACATTGGGGTCCACAAGAACCGGAATGAACAGTCACAAGAAGGGCACAGGTCAAGACACAGCCCCAAGAAAGTGCCCCCAGTGACCTATGTTTTCTAATCAAGTCCTACTTCGCACAGCTCTACTACCTCCCAGTACTCTATTCAGATTGTGAGTCTATCAATGGATTAAAGCTATTCATTGGGTCAGATCTAAGGCTCTGGAAACATCTTCCATCAACCCAATCTCTTAGGTTTTCTCAATCCAGTCAAGTTGACAGTCAAAATTAACTATCATAAACAACATGGGAATTTTAAGATGGTCACTTAGCTTCCACATCCTTTACCCTTTATTAATAATTCACCACTTCTTTTTTATTTATTTCCGCTCATACAAACTTAATAGGTACACTGGTCCCCTCCCTCCGTCCACCCCTCCCTCAACCCCCTTGCTCCCACCCCCCTTTTCCCCTTCCTTTCCCCCCTTCCCTCTCTGTTGGTCATTGCGCAGGTCATGCAAAGTCCTATATGATTGCTTCAGCCCTAACTTGTGTGGAGTATCTTGCATATCCTTACTCCTCCCATCCTTGTGCTCTTACAATCTTACCGCCCCCTGTTCTGCAAATTTCCCTGAGTTTCAGGATGGGGAGAGATTAAGCAGGCCTCGTTCCAGGTGGTTGATATAGTCTTCAATGTTCTGAATTATGGTTTGTTGATTTTTTTTTCGGTTTTGCTGCTCCTGCAATTCCCTTGGCTCCATCTTGATGGGTATTGGATATCACCCCCTGGCCAGAGATAAAAAAGCTATTAAATTATAGTCTTATTATAAGAATATATTCAAAGGTAGATGGAGTCAAAGTAGGAGACCGTGGTGAGGGGTGGTCAGTCTCCCATTTGCAGAATGGTTACTTTCTATCTGCCAGACTATATGCCCTCCTCTTCTGGTGAGATCATACCCCATCAGTTGCAAATGATCAGGAAGGAAAGTCTGTGAACTTAACCAGATGTCTCATTACTTACTTGCAGTCCTTGATAGTGGCCTATTTTCTCTGCTGTAACATGATCCCCTCTCTCCTTGTCTCTGATGGGGCCCTCCTTCCCCTTCCCTTCTGTTTATAATCTTTGCAATTATTGAAGGTATTACAGGGATTTATCTTTGAGTATGTCTCATTTAGTGGGTTTGGTACTAGGATCCACCTATTAGGGAGTACATACAGTGCTTAATTTTCTGTATCTTGGATACTTCACTCAATATAATTGTTTCTAATTCCATCAATTTCCCAGCAAATTTCATTAATCCATCATTTTTGATGGCTGAGTAGTATTCCATTGTATAAATGTACCACATTTTTCTTATCCACTCGTCAACTGTTGGACATTTGGGTTGATTCCATGTCTTTGCTATTGTAAACAGTGCTGATATGAACATGGTCGTGGTTGTGCTATCGAGGTGAATTTTTGCTGTATGGGGGGTTATTCCCAAAAGTGGAATAGCAGGGTCATATGACATTTCAATCTTTAACTTCTTTAAGACTCGCCAGACAGCTTGCCAGAGTGGTTGTATGAGCCTGCATTCCCACTAGCAATGTAGGAGAGTTCCCCTCTCTCCACATCCTCTCCAGCATTTGATGTTGTTTGTATTGTGGATTTTTGCCATCCTGACCAGAGTGTGATGATATCTCAGGGAGGTTTTGATTTGCATTTCCTTGATGGCTAAGGATATGAAGCATTTTTAAAAATATTTCTTAGATATTTTAATTTTGTCCCTGGTAAAGTTTAAGTTCCAAGGCCCATTTTTTAATTAGCCCATTTTTTCCCTTGGTGTTTAGTTTCTAAGTTCTTTGTACACGATGGATGATAAAGTGAGGATTTTCTCCAATTCTGTGGGTTGCCTTTGTGCTCAAGAAGTTACAATCTCTTTATCTGAACAGAAGCTCTTTAATTTCACAAGATCCCATCTGTTGAGTGTTGGTTGTAGTGACTGTGCTATTGGATGTCCGTTTAGGAACTGTTGGCCTAGCCCAATCAGCTTGAGGGAGTTCCCTACCCTCTCAATTATGGTTTTTATAGTCTCTAGCCTTATATTGAGGTCCTTGATCCATTTGGAATTAATTCTTGTACAGGGTGACAAGTACTGATCCAGTTTTAATCTTCTGCATGTGGATATCCAGTTTTGCCAGGACCATTTGTTGAAGATGCTGTTCTTTTTCCATTGGATTCTTTGGGCCCCTTTGTCAAAGATCAAATGGCTATAGTTTTGTGGGCTTATATCTGGGTCTTCAACCCTTATCCATTGATCTGTGTGTCTATTTTAAAGCCAGTACCAGGCTGTTTTTATAAGTATGGATTTGCAGTGTAGACTAAGGTTTGGTATGGTGATATCTCCAGCAGTGTTTTTGTTACTCAGGATTGTTTTTGCTATCTTGGGTGTTTTGTGCCTCCATATGAATTTTGAGATTAGTCAACTTCTTTAAAGAATTGCTTTGGGATTTTAATTGATATAGTATTGAATCTTAGATTGCCTTTGGTAGGACGGTCATTTTTACGATGTTGATTCTGCCAACTCAGGAACATGGGAGGTCTTTCCACCTTCTGGTGTCTTCTGCAATTTCTTTCTTTAGGGTTTTAACATTTTCATTGTAAATGTCTCTTACTTCCTTGGTTAGGTTTATGGCAAGGTATTTCATTTTTTTAGGGCTATAGTAAATGGTATTGTTTCTCTCAGGGCTTTTTCACTTCTTTCATTCTGGGCATATAGGAAGGCCACTGATTTTTGTACATTTATTTTGTATCCTGCCACCCTGCTGAATTTCTGTATTAGTTTCAGGAGTTTCCTGGTGGAGTTTTTGGGATCACTCAGGTATAAGATCATGTCATCTGCAAATAGAGATAACTTGACTTCTTCCTTGCCGATTTAAATCCCTTTTATCTCCCTTTCTTGTCTTATGGCCTCAGCTAAGACTTCAAGTACAATATTGAATAGAAGTAGTGAGAGTGGACAGGCTTGTCTGGTTCCTGATTGAAGCAGGAATGCTTCGAGTTTTCCCCATTGAGTATAATGCTTGCTGTAGGCTTGTTGTAGACAGCTTTTATTATATTGATAAAGGTTCCTTCCATTCTAACCTTCTCTAGGGTTTTGATCATAAGGGCTGTTGGATCTTGTCAAAGCTTTTTCTGCATCTATTGAGAGTATCATGTGGTTTTGGATTTTGGACTGGTTTATATGGTAAATTACATTTATTGATTTGCGTATGTTGAACCAACCTTGCGTGCCTGGGATAAAGCCTACTTGATCCCCGTGAATGATCTTTTTGATTTGTTTTTGAATCAGATTTGCTAAGACTTCATTGAGAATCTTTGCATCTGTGTTCATCAGAGAGATTGGCCTATATTTTTCTTTTTAAGTGTGTCTTTATTAGGTTTTGGGATTAAGATGATATTAGCTTCATAGAAAGAATTTGATAGTGTTTCTTCTTTGCTATTTGATGGAACAATTTAAGGAGTATTGATGTTATTAACTCCTTAAATGTCTGGTAGAACTCTGTGCTGAATCCATCTGGTCCAGGACATTTTTTGGCGGGAAGATTCAAGATTTCTTCACTGATTTCCTCATATGTTATAGGACTATTTAAATAATTCACAACTTCCTGATTCAATTTAGGTAAGTTTTGTTTACTTAGTAATTCATCCATTTCTTTTGTGTTGTCAAATTTTACAAAGTATAAGCTTTTGAAATATGATGTTATAATTCTCTGGATTTCTTGGGTATCAGTAGTGATAACTCCATTTTCATTTCATTTCCATTTTGTTAATTTGGGCTTTGTCTCTCTTGCTTTTAGTTAATTTAGCTAGGATGTATCAATCTTATTGATTTTTTTTCAAAAAACCAGCTTTTTGACTGGTTGATTTTCTGTATCATTTTCCCAATCTCTATTTCCAATATTTCTCCCCTTATTTTGCTAATCTCCTCTCTTCTACTGCTTTTGGGATTGGATTGCTCTAGTGTCTCTAAAGCTTTAAGGTGCATTGTTAAGTTATTTATTTCTGATGTTTCCATTTTTTTGATGTAGGCATTAAGAGCTATGAACTTACCTCTTAGGACAGCTTTCATTGTGTCCCACAGATTTTGGTAAGTTGTATTTTCATTATTGTTCACTTTCAGGAAATCTTGAATTTCCTTTTTAATTTCTGCCTAAATCCAATTCTCATTCAGCATCATAGTGTTAAGTTTCCAGGAGTTAGTGTATTTTCTGTTGTTTGTTGTGTTGTAAATGTCAAGCTTTAGACCATGGTGGTCTGATAGGGTACAGGCTAGAATTTCAACTTTCCTGTATATGTGGAGATTCATTTTTGTGGCCCAATATGTGATCTATTTTGGAGAAAGTTCCGTGTGCTGCTGAGAAAAATGTGTATTCCTTCGTGTGTGGAAAGTTCAATAAAGATCTGTAAGGTCCATTTCAGTAAGGGTTTGATTAAGTTCCAAAGTGTCTCTGTTAAGTTTTTGTCCTGTTGATCTATCCCATGTTGAGAGGGCGGTGTTGAAATCCCCAAGAATTATTGTTTGATTATTATTTGATTTTTCACTTTAGATGTTGTGGGGTTTGCTTAATGAATGTGGGGGGGCTACTGGGTGCATATATGTTCAGTATTGTGATGTCTTCGTGGTGAATTGTACCTGTGACTAAAATGGAGTATCCATCTGTGTCTCTTATGATTTCTTTTTGGTTTGAAGTCCACTTTGTCTGATAGCATAATGGCTACCCCTGCCTATTTCCTGGTTCTATTAGCTTGCACAATTTTGGACCAGCCTTTTTATTTTTAGGATGTGCCTATCTTTTGTGGTGAGATGGGTTTCCTGCAGGCAGCTAGATTGATGGGTCGTGATTTTTAATCCAAGTTTGTAACTTGTGTCTCTTGATTGGTGAGTTAATTCCATTAACATTTAATGTTATAATGGAGAAATTGTTTTTAATTCCGGACATTTTTTATGTTTAGCGGCTTTTGTAAATATATTGTTTTGCTTTTAGGTTTTGGTGGTATTATACTTCCCTTCTGTCCTCCTGGATATGCTTGTTTTTTTCTTCAAGCTTGAGAATCATTTCTAGCATTTTTTGAAGGCCTGATTTGGTGGACAGGTATCCCTTCAAGTTGTCTTTATGCTGGAAAATTTTACTTTTTCCCTTGATCATGACTGGATAGTTTTGTGGGGTATATCTGCCTGGGTTGACATTTTTGCTCATTCAATACTTGAAGTATGTTTCTCCAAGCTCTTCTTGCTTTTATTGTTTCCATTGAGAAGTCATTTGTTATTTTAATAGGTTTACCTTTAAAAGTGACTTTTTTTTCCCCTTGAAGCTCTCAGCACCATTTCTTTGTCTTGAATGTTGAGTGTTTTAGCTATTATTTGCTGTGGTGAGTTTCTATTTTGGTCATATCTGTTTGGGGTGTGGAATGCCTCTTGTATATGGATGGGCCTCTCTTTTTTTAGATGAGGAAAGTTTTCCTTAATGATAGTTTGAAAAATTTCCTTAGGTGTGGTATTTTGGGATTCTTATTCTGGTATTTCATGAATACACATATTCGGAGTCTTCAGGGTATCCCATAACTCTTGAATATTTCTCTCGAGTATCTTTTTGGCTTTAACAACCTCTTCCATTGAGCTGGTTAATACTCCCACTTTGTCTTTGAGGTCTGAAATTCTATTTTCTGCTTTGTTAGTTCTGCTGATAAGCCTCTCTGTTGAGTTCTTGGTTGAAGATAACTTGTCTTTTAGTTCAGTTTTAAGCTCTGCTTGAGTCTGTTTTAACTGCTCTATGCTTATTTTTGTTTCTTGAACTGTTTTTCTCTACTCCTCCAAGTGTCTGTTGTGTTCCTCTTCAAAGTGATTGATGCAGTTATTTAACTCCTCCCGGATTTCCTCTTTTATAGTATTGATCAAGTAATAATCATGTTTTGAAAGTCGTTATCTTGGGTCAGGCTTTCTTGGCTATTTTCCATGGATTTGTTCTGGTTGGAGTCTGTCATTATGGGGTTAATTCCTTCAGTGGGAGTTTTGTTGTCTTGGGTTTTGTTTCTTATGGATTTGCACTTTGACTTGGGCATTGTCCATTTATCTCTTAAGACCTTCTTTCAATATCTGTGTGTTTTTGACTAAACTGAATTAGTTGACCTGGAGCAGTGCCTGCTTTGACTACTGGGTGGGAGGAGCTGGGACTAGTGGGTTACCTGGGGCTTGAGGGTAAGCAGGGGGTGCTTCCCGGGGCGCAGTGTGTTCTGGCTGGACTGCACATGTCCTGGACGGGTGAGGAAAGGAATAATTCCCCACTTCTTGCATGTATTCCCAGAATACTAAATTTACCAGCCTATTAACTTACAAAGAAGAAGAAAATGAAACAAGCATATTCTGAATTCCTAGAGTCCATAGAAAAAAATGACAGACTATATCCTTGAAGGCCACTTCTGCCTTCTATTAGAAGTGAGTCTTAGACAGAATTTTACATAACATTCAAGCAGACCTTTGAAATAGAAACTGTTTTATCAGTTACAAAATTTAAGCGACTACCTTCTATTAACAGTTTTCATACAGGGAATTTCCATGTTATTCCAGAAAGCAATGGCTAATATTGCCTTTGGAGACATAAACCCAGCAATATGCTTTTCTATAGTGGTTCTATCCTTTATGAACCCTCAAGCTTAAATAAGCAAATAAACAAAAATGTTCTTTTTCACTAATGCCCAAATAGGAGCCAAAGGTAGTTTACAATCTTTGAAATGCTAATTAGCAGTTAGATCTATGCATAGCATCTACTGGGTACTAAATTCATACCTACTTATTTCATGAACCAAATAGTAAAATGCCCCTAGAATGACGCTATATGGAACCAAATTATAGTAGACTTGTAGAAGACTTCACTGCTGTTTTTTATTGTGGAATTTTTCAAGGACATTCAGAAAGCTGAACACTTATGTCTTTTATTGTTGTGTATGTTAAGTGTTGTGACCTTCCTATAATATTACCTTCATTTCTGACTTATATGTGCTTTTTAATTTCATGAAGTCCCATTTGTTGATTATTGATCTTAATTATTGCGCTTTTATGTTTTGCTTAGAAAGTCTTTACCTAGGCCTATCAATTCAAGTGTACTTCTTACTCTTTCCTTTAATAATTTTAGAGTTTCAGGTCTAATATAGAGATCTTTGATCCATTTGGAGTTGACTTTCGAGTAAGGAGAGAGGCAACAGTGAATTTTTATTCTTCTATATGTAGAAGTCCAGTTTTCCCAAAACTACTTCTGGAAGATGCTCTCTTTTTCCCAGCATGCGTGTTTGGAGCCTTTGTCAAAAATTAAGTGGCTGTATGTGTGGGAGTTTATATCTGGGTCCTCTGTTCTGATACATTGCTCTATGCATCTGTTTTTGTGCTTAGTACCAAGTTGTCTCTGCTTAACTTTTGGCCTAGATAAAACTGTCCAGTGGTATGAGTGGAGTATTATTTATTTATTTATTTATTTATTTAGTATGTGTGTATCAGAAGGCACTGTGTGTCTCTGTGGAGGACCAAGGGTGACTTTGGGAATCATCCTCGATTGTTTCTACCTCCTTGCTTTGCTCTGGGATTTCCCAGGCTCTTCCTCCCAGGGCCAGAAGCGCAGGACACCCCTGCTTCAGCCTGGCGTTTTACTCAGAACCTGCTATTTGCAAGACACAGTCTTAACCCCTGAGCTATCTGTTCAGGCCCAGAATAAAAAAGTTTTACAGAAAAAGATGTTAAATGGTTTGATAATCACATTTATACCTGTTTCTAAGTGAGAAGTTTCATAATACTTTGCAAAGTGGAAGTAATCCATGATTTTGTCAAACAAGAAACTTTTATCCTCCCTTTTACTCTGAATAAAATCCAGGAGCTTGAGGATATTTCCATGAGGATTCTTACAATTGAATCACTTTTCTGTTTAGTTAACTGAAAATCTTTAAGTAGTAGAGCTCAAAGACAAAATGGCAGCCCATCATTCTTCACTGTGTTAGGACTGGAAGTAGAGGATGAGTTAAAAACCACCCACTAGAGTATGGGAGACTTAAGCACAGTGCATGTTAAATTCTACCAAGTTTTATCTAGATAGGGCTGCATTATCATAGGTAGGCTGCATTGCTGCAGTCTTGGATGGCTGACCTCATGGGGAGGCAGAGAAAAGGAAGTGCCTTCAGAATTTCAGAATAGAGAAGGTGCATTCTTGGACGACGAAGGTCAGACAACCAAAGATGGGTTCACAAAGGAGGGAGCCTTGAAATCTCATAGAAAATATAATTTTCCAAAGGTCAATTGGCGGCCAGCTAATTTCACTGATCACCCTCCAATAATAGTTTTTATTATACAATTATAAGGCATGCCTGCTTCTCTTTCAGGGTTGCGATCTTCAAATCTTCCCATTAAAGTGGTTCTTCAGGGTTGGAGCTGTAAATTGTTGGTACAGCACATGTGGCTAGAGCCTTCTATATGCCACATTCTTGGTTTCATCCCAGCTGGTCATTCAAGATCAGGCCACTGCCAATTGTACCAGGCTTCTCTCTCTCTCCCTCTCTCCCCCCTCTCAATCTCTCCAGATTGAGATTAGATTTCTCATACAGGAGAAAAAAAGGTGCCTTGATTTACGTCCTCTTCTTCTGCCTGATTCCTGGCAGCCTTAGGAATCATCTCAAATGTCATCTCTCCAAGGAGATTGCACAGATCTGAATTAGGTGTGATGTCATGGTTAACATCCCTTCCTACCCCCTTAGCCTTCCAGCCATCCTACATCCCTTTGCACAATACATCATAATGTAATGGATGCTTTAGCTCTGCAGGTATTTGCCATCTACTTTATAAGTCCCACCAGCAGGGACTGTCTTTCTCCCAGTTATGTTCATAGTGATAGATACTACAGATGCTCCTTAAAGTCTGTGAAAGCATATCTTTCAGAGATGGTGTTACAGTTACACTGCATTGTTGCTGATTTCATGACAAAGCAGCTTCTTCAGGGAATAAGGAGTTTATTCTCTCTTACCATAGCCTGGTTACAGTTTCTTATCCAGCTTGACAGGAGAGCCCACACTAATACTACGGAACTGACCACACCATATCCATGTAACAATTGAGAGGGGCACAATCTTCACTTGCCAGACCAGTATGTCTGGCCAAATATACAGAAGGATGCCAACTTTCTCAGTCAGTTCCCGCCATCTTATATATCTGGCCGGGACTAGTCCCACCCACTATGGGTTGGGCTTTCTCACCAACCAGATGATCTCTTGCAGGTTCACTCTGGGCTTTCCTCAACTACTAATTTTCTGCACGTATGCCCAGAGCTTGACCCCTCAACCATCCAGTTGACACCTGTATCTAACTATGACACATGACTATCCCCCTTTATATCAAATGGTAATATTTGTTGGATCTTGAAATATAGATGGTTAATTCTTCCTTTGGGAATCCTCATTGCTGTATTTTCCTTTAATTATTGAAGTCCAATACTGAACAAAGGCAAAATGCCCAATATTTGCTCACAATACTAGGATTTACAATTTTCCATTGCCTGAGCTCATTTTGAGTCGTTACTTTTCTACGATGCAAGGCATGGACTCTTCATCACATAACAAGTGGTCACTTAAGGATATGTTAAAGCAATTCTATACTCTTTAATAAGATACACTGCTAAGAATTCTCCCATACATTAGGATTTGTACATATTAAATTTTTAATTATATTAATTTCTATATTGTAATGTAAAATAATATTAAATATGTTAAAAAGGCATTAGTTATCCAATAGAATGGTTCCAAAGTCTTTACTGGTTATCTATGTTGGGGCACTAAATAGTTTATATATACATTTGGCAATTCAAGTCTAGTGGGATTAGAGCAACTGACTAAAAATTATCTATTTTGGGAGAGTAATAAATTTGGACACAGCACTGAGTGTTCTCTGTGATCTCTTTGCTAAGGATGCCCATGGATGGGGGAATCAAGGCTTCTCATGCTTCAAATTCTTTCTCCATAAACTGTGTGATTCTTAGCAGAAAGGGGGGGGCTATTTGGGAGGGAGAAGAAGAATGAACGAGTGGGTGGGGGATGGGAAGGCAGTGGACCAGAGGATGAATAACAATAAAGAATAATAGCATCAATGTGTGAAAACAGCAATGAAACCCTGCATAACAGAAGCTCTGCAGAGAGCAGCAAAAACATTTATTTGGACACCTATGCTCGGCTCAGCTTTCAATCCTGTATCAAATCGTAAGCCCTTTGAATTAATTAGGACCAAGTTATCAAGGCAGCTTAAGATGTCTTAGATGTTAATTTATTTAGCATTGCAATGGCAAAGAAAGGCTTTCTCAAATAAAAAAGTAAAACCCACATTGCAAAGAAAGACTTTCTCAAATAAAAAAGTAAAACCCATCGTCTCTAAATTGTATCGCCTTGACTGGAAGAAAATAAGATAAAGTTAATATTTTTCCCTTTCACAAGAGTTTTCGGTGTCTCTAATACGGAAAAGTACGGTCTGAGTTAGAATGTCTTGAGTGGACAGCTGATGCTTTTTAAATTCATAACTTATTGATTTCTGTGTATGTATTTGTTAGAGAGAGAAAAAATAAAAAGTGTGGGGAGAGAGGAGAGAGGGAAAGAGGAGTGAGTGTGGGGAGAAGAGAGAAGAGAAATACATGGCTGTCACAGCAAGTGTGTGGATAACTTTCTAAAGTTTGTTCCTTTATTCTGCCATGTGAGCTCTGAAGATTGAGTTCAAGTGGCCAGGTTTACACAGGTGAATTTACCTGCTGAGCCAAGTTTCAGACCATAGTTTATGTGTTATCTTCAAAGTGATGTGTCCATTATAGTCTTTAAAAAGAACTGCTAGCATAACTATTGATAATCAATATATTATCTAAATACTTTTATAATTCTTGTGGCTTTGTGGCTCTAGAGGCCTTCCTGAAGTGAAAACAAACAAAAAGAAAGATGAACAACTCTTATTTAAAGAGGAAAAGATGGAATTCAATTATCGAGGAAATTTTATTGAATACTATTGTTCCCATGGCTTTTCAGTTTTTTATATTTTTTTGCATATTGAATCTATCAAATATACTCATTTTAAGACATTTTTCTCTATATAAGTTTAATTCATAAAACTTTGACCTAGAGAAGAGAACAGAATATTATAATATAAATAAAAAACCGACAGCAAAACCCAGAAGCCCTTGAGGGTGGAACTTCTTGAACTCTTGCCCCTATTTTATTTTCCTGTGATGTTGGGATGTAAACAGGGCTCAAGCCAGCCAGGCAAGGGCTGTACCACTGAGATGTAGCCCCCTCTGCTTTTGTCCAGTACTGATAGTATTAAGATGGAGTATGCTGGCCAATACTGGTGAACATGGCTTCTTTGGATGCCCAAAAATGTTTGGCGTTTACCTAAGCATTCTCAATGCTTTTCCTTAATTTGGCCCTCTGTATTTCTTCGCTCCCAATTCTTGGTGTCAGCTGAGGAAACGTCTGCAGCAAGTAGATGGTCACCACCCTGAGCTACTAATTCGAGCTACTGAAGGAAATGCCATTCAGAAATCTGACCATTGTCAGCACAGAATGATGGAAATTCTGACTCACTCGCAGAAGTGCAGCCTGTTGCTTCATGACAAACCAGGACAAAGAAGCAGGCAAGCCTGTCCTGAGGGCTGAGTCTACACGCTGTCCACTGCCTCAGCTTTATTCATGACAAGGACCCCAGCGCATGCTGGGCTGTTCTTATTCTGGTGTGCAAAAGAGTTAAGCTGTGTGTTTCAGGCTCAGAAAGACCTCACTGTGACACTGGACTATCTTCTGAGAAAGGGAAAAGTTGTGGATAAATAAAGTAGTTCTCTGCACTAAGTGCACATCCTGCAACTTTAAGTACTTTGCTTGGAAATTTTTTGTTTTTATTTTCCTTTTGGTTCCCTCCAGGTATTGTCTGGCGTACACTTCCAGCACTAAATTAGCTAATTAATCCAGATGAATTCTCATCCAAATGAGGTTTTCGGATGATATCCAACTTGGCTCTGAGATTTTATGACCTGTGACTGGCTACATCCACTTTATATCCTATAAAATACTGTTGGAAATTATGCATTTTGTTTTTGGGATATATGAGGCATAAAGTAAGTCGATTGTTATTAAATTTGACACTTTTTTCATATGTGATGAATAATTTTGATGTGTTTCAGTATGCAATGCTGAATTTCTAGGCGATTCCAATGTTATGAAGTCTTTAATTGTGGAATATTATGTAATTGTTTTTGAAAATGTTATGAGTCTCTAATCTATGCTAGGGAATCATTTGTTCCAGTGGATTGCCTATTAATGTATGGTGAGTGGTTATATCAAAAAATGAAATCATCTATGATTATTTCTAAATAATTGAAAGAAAGAAGAAATAAAGAAAATCATGAAAGTCCAAGTATCAAGTATTTCCATTACCTGAGATGCTTTAGTAACAATAATATGTTTGGAGCATTTCCGTTTAGCATCAGTATTCAAAATTATGAGCTTCACTTCACTCACTCATCACTATGGAAACAATCTATTGGTCTCAGAGATCTAACCCTAGAAAAGGAGGGTAGTAGCCTTGGTGAAGCCAGGGGCTAAATGAATATACTATGATCTAAGTCCACCTGACTTCTCCTTTCTTAATTGTAGAAACATTTCTTATTTGACTCACTTAATCTGCCTTCAAGCCTACAATCTTATTTCATTGCCTCTCCCAGTTGCTAAACAGATTCTTACTTCACTAGATTAAGATTTTTTTTCTGGATATTTTAGGTAATATTGCTTTTGAAGCAAATTATTTAAATAATCACTCTGAGTCATGTGGATTTTTGTCAATACCTTGCCTAAATAGGTAAATCCTTTTCTTCTATTTTGCAGTCCTTTTTTTTGTATTTCATTTTACTTTTCCTTCTGCTAAAAAATATCCATTGCAGTTTCTATTGCTTGATATGTAGTTTAACTTTCAAATAAAACATACTTTTGTAGCCACAAAACATTTCCCCATGGTCTGGTTGCCTACACTGTATGGGGACTCGATCTTTTTTATTCTTTAAATTACAACTCATTTATTTAACGGAATACTTGTCAGAAGAAAGCTTTAAGTAGTGAGTTAAAAAAGCACTGTTAAATAATTGAACTGACTGTGATAAAATTGCCTTAGTTTAAATAGACTAGTCTGTTTAATGAATTGTGCTTTTATAGGGTGAGATAAATCTATGTGAATTCGAGTGGTTCTACCAGAAACAGGGCATTTGGATAGAACAGAGGAGACTTGAGAGGAGTCACTTGTAGTAATGTGATTATATATTGCTTTTTATTAAAATTATGCTCAGTAATGAAGCACTGCTTCTTGCCAGATTAATAATAACCAAAGTAAAATATTCTTAAGAATCATATGTATTGAGCATTTCAGATCATTTGAAAAGGAAATATCCTATTTGTTCCTTTCTTTTTTCTTTCTCAAGTATAGTTCATACCTTGAGGCTTAATTAGGAACACAACACTTAATTTCCAATTTCCAGGAGGGGATTCAAGTTACAAATCTTCAACATTGGATGAAATTATTTTGGCAGTGAGTGTGGCAGGAGATTAGTTTCATATTCTAAAGTAAATTTGGCAGGTTGACTTTCCTGCTTCTTGTTGAAAAGGGTTTTTATAACACAGTTTTAGGCTACCAGGCAGGGAGCTCATGTGGCAATGGGGATGATCACTTCAAAAGAGAAGCTTCACTGGAACATTTGAAGACCTTGATTATACTTCTTGTGTTGTTAAGTGTTGAAATACGTTCTATGTGTTTAAAAATAGAGAAGCAACTTAAAAACAAAACACTAAGACAAGTCTAAACTTAAGAATCTGTTCTCATCATAAAAGAATTGCAAACTAATACTGTGGATCATGTATTAGGTTGGCAACCATTTTCCCATTGACTGAAAAGTGGAGATCAAATTCTTTTTTACATAGGTCAAAGCTGAAAGGAAGGAAGAAGGAGAGATAGAATCAATTCACACATACTGCTAAACCATGGCACATTTGAAGAGCTATGTCTTATTTTTAATCTGATTGACCAAATTTCATTTCTGTGCTTATAACCTGAAAAATAGCTTCCTAAACAAAGTTAAAAATACTTTTGCTACACACAGAGATCCCTGATTACTGATATTAATTCTTCTTCTTGTCTCATTAACATGCTATTATTACTATCATTATTTCTTTTCTTTTTTCTTCTTTTTCTTTTCCTCCTCATCTTCCTTTACCTCCTCCTTTTTTACTCTTCCTTTTCTTCATCCTCCTTCTTTGTCTCCTTCTTCTTCTGATTGTAGTGAAAAATAAGAAATCAAATTTAAATTTAAAACATGGGGGTGTTCAAATCCCCAGAACTCACTGAAAACCAGACATGGCAGGACATTATGTCTAATCTCAGCATGGCTGCATTGAGACTGAAGGCAGAGAAAGTTCCTGGTCAGAAAGCTTGGCATGTAAGTCATAAGAAGAGATACTGCCTCAAAGAAGAGTTGAGGACTGACACTGGAAGCTGACTTCTGGCACACATGCATTTACATTCACTTACACATGAGCGTTCACATATAAACACACACACACACACACACACACACACACACACACACACACGCTCCTCATGTGCATACATTGAAAAAGAAATATCAAATCAAAGATATACAATACTGATTTTCAAGCTATGAACTACCTTATACTGTTATCAAGCAAACTGGAATGTTAGCATAACCTGACAAATTCACATATATTAAAAAGGTTAATTGTTTTCCTTTCAAGATATATCAATTATGCTTTCTTAAAAAAGCAATCTTTTTGCTTCTTATTGCAGACATTGTATGTAGTTGTTTCAAAAACTGTAAATGAAGAAAGTAGATAGTATCTGTTTTTCTATATATTCATTACTCATTTAGTAATAGTTTCTCGAGTGTCTGATGGGTGTAATATAAATTCTGTACCTTTATGGAACATGCGATCCTCAGAGATAACAAATGTACACACACACACACACACACACACACACACACACACACAGTTACAATAGAGTCAGTGGTTATGAAAACAAGACCCAGTGTATGCTGAGTCTATGTTAGGAGAACATAGACTGTTGTTAACTGGAGGGAAAGTTAGATAAGTTGTCCTTTGATGTGTTTCCCTCCCCTCCCCTCCCCTCCCCTCCCCTCCCTCCCCTCCCCTCCCCTCCCCTCCCTTCCCCCCCCTCCCTCCTCCCCCCTCCCTTTCCTCCTTTTCTTCCTTCCCTCCTCTTTTCTCTTCCTTTCCTTCCTTTCCTTCCTTTCCTCCTCCTTTCCTCCCTTTCCTCCCTTTCCTTCCTCCTTCCTTCCTTCCTCCTCCTTCCTCCTTTCTTCCTTCCTCCTTCCTTCCTTCCTTCCGTCCTTCCTTCCTTCCTTCCTTCCTTCCTCCTTCCTTCCTTCCTTCCTCTCCTCTCTCTCTCTCTCTCTCTCTCTCTCTCTCTCTTTCTTTCTTTCTCTCTCTCTCTCTCTCTTTCTTTCTTTTTCTTTCTTTCCTCTCTTCTTCCCAAACAGATCAGGATTTAAGAACAGGGGAAAAGGCTCATCACAAAGAATCATGACAAGACTTTTGGAGGTAACAGAAAGAATCTTTATTTTTAATTGTGTTGGAATCAATATAACTGCATGTTTGTCAGAACACAGCAGTAACTATCAAAGTATGTCTGATCTTCACTTAAATCAGAGTAAGTTTTTTGTTGTTGTTGCTGTTATTTTTATGTCCTGTTCTCTGAAGAAGGTAGAGATTGGCACACACCAGGAAGAAAGGAAAAGAGGCTCAAAATTTGTACATTAGTTAATTCAAGGGAGGTGTGTCAAAGAACAAGATGGAACAGTCAAATGTATGAATTGTTTATCTTAGAGCAACCACAGATATAGCATAATATTTTGTAGTAACTAGGTGTTTCTTGATTTTTATCGTTCAGTATTTTAAAGAGAAAATGTCCCAGTCTATTTATTCATCATGAAGGCTTATTTGGTTCATGGCTTTATAGGCTGAGAAGCCCAAGAGCATTGTGGAGACTTCAGGCTGCATCACCATGTTTTTTTTTTTTTTTTTTTTTTCTTTTGGTCCAGGTTCTTGTGTTCAGCAGTGAAGACTGAGACCAGAACACATGTATAAGATTTTATTAGAGAGGAGAAAGAACTGAAATAATGGACAAGGAGTCCATGAGGGGTAAGAGAGCTGAAAAGAACCCACAGACATGGAGTCTATAAGGGGAAGGGAGTCAAAGATGGCTGGCAGGGTCAGGAATATTTATATGGTGAGACAGATCTTGGAAAAGTGGTTTTTTTTATTGGTTAACTCCAGTTTCTGTAAACATGATTGGGGCTTTTGATTCTTTACATCTCACTGGTCTACTCTATTGGGGTCCACCCCAGTTGATTATGTGGTCAACTATTTCTTTGGGGGAACTTACTTTATATATAATGAAGAGCTTATCTCAATATCCTTTTATAAACAGAGGATTTGAGGAAGTTGGGAACTTTATCTCTTTAGATGATTAGAACCACTTCCTCCAAATTAGTAGGATGTGTTCTTTTAGGCTAATTCCAGCAGTTGAAGATGCCATTCAAAGACTTTCCCAGCACGGCCCTGTTCTGAAATTGCCTGAATTTTGCAGTGGGGTGGAGTGTATTTGTTTGGGTCTTTTTTCCTGTTCCTTCAAGACTGACAGATCCACTCTGAGGCTTTCACCTTGGTAACCCTATCTAATCCGAATTATCTCCTAAAGAAAGACTCCATCTCCAGATACTGTAAATATAAGAATTAACTATTTTGAAGGGACCATGGAACCAGTGCTAGTATTCTATACTGCTTATAAGGTGTCAGTCTTTTCTACTTTTCAACATGTTCAGTTCTGATTAAATGTTTATAATAATTTCTGAGACTGAATAGTTTTGTGGTTTTCATAGAGTATTTTATCTATGCTATTATTTCAAACCTTGGGGTTTTGTTTTAACTATTTTCAGCAATAATATCCTTGTAGACAAAAACTTTCACTTTTTTCATAATAGTCATAAATATGACTATTAAAAATTTTAAGAAAAAATCACAAAACAATACGGGCATTTTCTAGCTTTTACTCTAGACTATGAAATTGCCTTCCCCAGATGCCGGAATAATTTTTTCCATGAATCTACAAAGTGTGATCTGTAGAAAACACACATCTAAAACCAAAATTATAAATATGGTTAAGATAAATTTCATTGTCTATGATTGCTGACTTGATATTTACAAAACTGATATCTACTTGAGGATTCCTATCTGGTGATGGAATTTGAACCACATGCCTGGAAACCTATTACATTATTGCTTTCCTTTCTGACAGCTCTTCAATAAAAAACGACACATATGCTCTGTGATGTTATAGAAGAGTGATTGTTAATGCATGTGTCAGTTCTAAGTTTTGAGAGTCATTTGTAGATTTTATACTTTTCGGGATAATGAAAGAGATTTGACATCTAGGTCTCATTTCCAGAGGTAGAATGGGATTAATTCACCTCAAGGGCCACCCCTGTGACTATCTTTCTCCAGCAAGGTCCACCTCATAAAGGTGCCATGACCTTCTGAAACACATAAGTCTGTGGGGGACACATTTCAAACCATGATATTCCACCCCTGTTCTCCACAGGCTCATCACATTCTTGCTATGCAGATCATACTCAGTTCAACCTTAGAACTCACATAGATTACATTAGTAGTCCCAATACAGTACAAAAGCCCAAAGACCAAAGCCTCCTGTAAAATCAAAAGACAAGTTACACACTTCCAGCATACAATGGCACCAATAGACATTTCCATTCCAAAAGGGAGGACTGGGGGGCATATCCAGGAAATATCAATCCATAATAAGATTGAAAACTCCAAATTCTGCAGTTCCATGTCCAACAGGTAAGCCTCTTGTTGAAATCATCTCAGTTCCAAAGGACTTGAGTTCCATAGCTGCTTGTAGAACATATCACTCTCTTGGTCTGGATCCTCCCATGATATACGGCTTTCCTTGGCAGACGTCGGCTCTGGCATCTCTAACGTCTTCATTTCTCAATAGCAAACCAGGCTTTAACTGCACAAACTTCCCTTTTTGGGCCTCCAAACTATATGCTTTTTGCCACATGCTGCCTGGCTTCTGTCAATCTTCAAAACCTTGGAGGCAGATCCTATCTCCTTGCTCTTGCATCTCTGATGCCTCTGAAGCCAGCACCACATGAATGATGTCGCTAATTTCTGCTATAATCTTGGGCTGGAGACTGACCCTCTTGGCTCACAACTGGTTCAACTTCTCTGTGCTGACTTTAGGCAAAATTTCTCTTTGGCTTTGCTTTTCAGGAGAAGCAAAGCTTTCCTTTGGAGCATTACCCTTTAATTCTTCCCTTCCAAAAGTATTTGCATTCTTATGGGTAGGATCCTTTACTGGGAATTTGCCCTTAGGATCAGGCCTCTCCTATAATCCAGATGAAGAGAAGGCTTTGATTTACTAATGTAGCTTTAACAATAGTTGCCAGTTTGCTCTCTATCTCTCTATCTCTGGTTCAACTCTTCAAATCTGCTACTGTATTTTTCCTCATCAGACTGCACAGGTTTTTCTTTTGTTTGATTCCTTGATATTTTTCAAAGTTCTGAACAAGAGCACTAAAAAGTAGCCATGCCACACTGTCAAGACTGTCTTGCCTTGAAAGTATTTTGCCAAACACTCAAACTTAACTTCAGGCAAGCTCTCAGGATGCAGGCAAAGCTTGGTCAAAATCTCTGACAACACATCACACCAATTGCTCTTTGGCAAGTTCCAACAGTCTCTGTACCCCTCTGGACCATTATAAGCTGGGCTTTCACCACCTGCATATTGAACAGATTTATTCTCTTCCAAGCTCTTGAAAGAATGACCCTTCTGGCCTGGTTGCTAAGATGCAAAGTCTCTCCCAGCACAAAATTCCAAAGTTCTTCATATTTCTCCATAAATAGTTCCAAAGGCTTATGAGCCACATCACAACAATGGTCATACACTACTAGGTACCAACTTTTCTCAGCTTGACAAATATCATTTTTTTTTGGTACCAGAGTCTCTTAGTCTCACACAGCAATACCCCATTTCTCTGTTATTAATTTCTATACTAGTTACTCTTATCTGTTGATGTGAAAGAACATCCAAAGTCAAGCAACTTAAAGGAAGAAGGGAGATTTATTCATCTTATAGTTCCAGAGGGGAGATAGATTCAGTTCTCTGGGAAAGGCATGGCTAGCAGCAGAAGCTGGAGAAGACCTAGGTCACGTACATCTAGGGGGCTCAGAACTGCAGGACTACCCACTGCAAAAGCAGACCTCTTCCAGAAATAGGGTGGGACTCATCCACCTCAAGACCTACCCCCTAAGACTACCTTCCTCCAGCAAGGCTTCATTTCTTCATGATGCCAAGACCTTTCCAAATACACGAGTCTGTGGGGAATACATTTCAAACCATGATGATGATAACATTATGTCACATTGATTCACTCAACATAATCACTTTTGTTGGGATTCATACTGTATAGCTGTGTGTGTGTGTGTGTGTGTGTGTGTGTGTGTGTGTGTGTGTGTGTGTGCACACCCACATATTACAGTGCATGTGGAGGTCAGATGACCATCTCAAATGTGGGTCTCCGCATTCTACCTTCTTTGAGACAAAGTTTCTTTATGTTATTCCTTGATGCATGTGCCAAGCTAGCTTCTAGAGAGTCTCTTGTTTCTAACTCCTGTCTTTCTAGGGCACTGGGATTACAGACCTGTGGTACTGCACCCAGCTAAGGTGATTCAGGTCCTTTTACTTTCATGACAGCACTGTACATACTGAATCATCTTTGGAATGGCTTTTGGATATATACCTTTATTTCTGTTTTTTTAATCGTGATAGGTTTTCTTGCTATGAGGCTCACATAACAAGCTTTGTGAAATGTTCCTTTCTTCGGTGAGCAAATTCAATAGAAAAAAAGACATTTGATTCTCTCATTTCTTCAGCTTTTTGATTAGCTTTTTTTCTTTCAACTTTTTCTTCTCCTTTGTTTGCGGTAATGAAATATTGATTTACCAAGTTGTCTGTTTCCTTTAAGCTGCTTTTACTCAAACATGGAATATTGTAATGGTTTCTTGATTGTTCTGCGTGATGTCATCTCACTTTACCACCGTTGACATATATTAAAAGTACAGCTTTCATTTCATGCCATTTCCTTGATCACAAACTTTATATCGGCTTTCTATCACAGGAAAAGTGAGACTCTCTAAAATCCAGCAGAATGTGTCCTCCCAATATCCTCTGAGATTCATCTGGCTCACTTACTACTCACTAAATCTCACTTATTGTACTTTAATTCAATTCCCAAACATGATCCTTTTCTTTGTTTTCCCTCTTAATTTCTCCTTTTCTGCTAGACCCTATAACATGGTTGAGTCCTTTTGGATTAATTGTATCCACAAAGCTTATTTCCATGTGTTCACAGGTAAATTAAAATACCATGTGAGATTGACAATATATTATACATTGTGGGGTTTTGTGTGTGTGTGTGTGTGTGTGTGTGTGTGTGTGTGTGTGTAAGAAGACATATGGCTGGGGGCTAAAACCTCTGCTTCAAAAGCAGGAGGACCTGAGTTTGGATCCTACATGCCACTCAAAATTCTTGGCAGAAATAGTGTTCAGATGTACTTCAGGCCCTGGAAGGCAGAGCCTAGAAAACAGTAGAACAAAGCAAAAAGACACAATGCAGGGTCATTTCTGATGTCACTTTTGGGCCTCCATAAACACACACACTCAAATGCCCTTTGGCATGTGCAAACACACACACACACAGACACGTGCGCACACACACACCAAAATAGAAGGTCCTTGAGTGTGTGCCTATAGAGGTCCAAGGGTGATAACAGGAAATATGTATATTAATTGAAGATAATCCCTCACTGTCCCAAATGAGAATTCAAGAGTTTCTGAAGAGAAAAGTATGTTGGCGAACAGGATGACTTCCCTTCTAGCCCTCTAGAAGAGGAACATAAGGCAAAGTGTGCGTCTGTACTGACCAGTGGGTCATTGAAAAGTGACAGGATGTGAGTAGAAATGACCCTTTCTGGTACTTGCTCTTCCACCTTCAAAAAGAGTTCTCATTTTCCTGCATAAGAATACAAATTTTCACAGAAGATATGTCAGGAGTAGAATGTCCAAGATTCAAGCTAAAACCATACAGAATCATTTCAGAAAACAGAAGAAACCAAAATATTTTTATTATCTTGCTTCATCTTATTCTGTCACCGTGAACTTTTTTTTCCCTGTAAAAGGATGTATCATCCCAAGTAGGGAAAATGATTTTAAAAAGATAAACCTGAAAAAAAATTAATTTAAGCTTTGCCATATTAGGGTAGTATTAAGGCACTCCTGGGTACATTTTATTGGTCCATTAATATAGGCCCCGAGTGGTTGAAAACACCTAAGGCATGTACTGTATTAATGAACCAATAAAACATGCTCTGGAGTGTCTTAATGATACATTACAACCATTTCTATTACATACATAAATGCACTATTTGCTTGCTGTCTTACATGGTTTTAAAGAAAATCTTCAATTAACCAAAAATATTGCATCAAGAACCCTTGGCCACAATAAAAAAGAGCAACAAAGAATCCTGTAATTAACTGACTGGGGTTAGTTACCCATGAGGTAATTCTAGATTGATTTAGTTTTTGGAACTTCTTCAGTGTTAATATTTTGGAAGAACTGGTTCTTTGGTTTTACAACTGAACATTCTCAGGAAAGCAAACAGAGAGGAGTTAGCAGCTTTCATCATATCAATCCCCTTCCTTACATAAAGTATTCAAACATGCACAGAGAGTATGAGACTAATTAGATATTAGGGCTGGATTTAAATATCACCTTGGTGAAGGGAAATTTTCTCTAAAGAGCTAAGGGATTCATTCATCTAGATAAATGTGGTGGCTGAAATCAACATGTAGGATCTTGTAAAACTGTCTTTTCCTGACAAACCTTGGATTCATTCCAATATGTCTTTTTTTTAATGCTATCTTTTTTCTTAAATAGGGTCTTCTTTTTTATTAATTATTATTATTTCTGCTCATACAAACTTAACAGGTACACTGGTCCCCTCCCTCCCTCCACCTTCCCCTAACCCCCCTGCTCCCCCTCCCTCCCCATCCCCCAGTGCCTCCTCTCCCCCAATCCCCAGAGCATCCTTTGCTGTGTATTCCAAACTCTCCTCTGGGTCCTCCTCTCCGATGAGGTGCAAGGACCCAAGGGCATATCCCAGAACCCTTTCCTGTGTTCCCCTTAAGCTTAGGAACACTACTGTGACTGTGAGTCCCTAGCCTCCAAGAATCCTAGTGCCTTTAGTCCATGTTAGACTTTGTCAGGTCAATAATGTGTTGGACATAGCATAGGTCATGCAAAGTCTTATTATGATTGCTTCGGCCCTAACTTGTGTGGAGTATCTTGCGTATCATTACTCTTCTCATCCTTGTGCTCTTACAATCTTACCACCCCCTCTTCCGCAAATGTCCCTGAGCTTCAGGATGGGGAAAGATTAGGCTGGCCCAGTTCCAGGTGGTTCTCTTTATGTCGTCCAGACTGGCCTTGAACTCATGATCCTAACTGCTTCAGCTTCCAGAGTGCTGATACTACCGTGTCAATTCAGTGGTAACCTTGCTGTCTCTTCTCTAGCGTCACACAGCAGAAGGAGGGAACGGAGACTGAATGATGGCAATGCTGATGGATGCTCTTTCTGGAGTGACGTTCTCGTCAGTAGAATTATCTATTCATCATTGTCATGTGTGCCCATATTTCTGTGGTTACGCATTTGCATACAGGTGTAAGTGCACATGTGCACACATGCTTGCAGAGGCCAGAGGTTGACATTGGGTGTCTTCCTCAATATGCTTTCCCCTCTTTTTTTGAAAACTTAGGGTTTCTAAGTCAAATGATCTGGGCAGGAATCCCCAGGATCTTGTTTTTTCTGTCTCCCCAGTGCTAGAATTACAGGTTCATGTGTCTGTGCCCAACCTTTTTATTTTTTATGTAGGTTCTATGGATTGAACTCGGGTCTTCATGGTTGAGAGGCAAGTACTCTTCCAGTTGAGCCATCTCCCCAGCCCTTCTAATAATCTCTGCATGCATTCTCTCTTTTAATTTTTGCGATTTTTAAGGGGGATACTCTTGCTTATGTCTAGCAGATGAGGTATCCAGTGCAAATAGGGAGCATTGCAAGTAATACAGGTTAGTATTTATCTTAAACAGGTAAAATCCAAACCTTATTCATGCAGATGGGAAGAGTCAAATTTATTCTTTTTGGGATAAAAGTCCTTTCTAAACTTTTTTTATAAAGATATGGTTTTAATTTTATTTATTTTGCATCTTTGTGTGTGTTTGTGTGTGTATACATGTGTGCCAGATAACGCTGTGTTGTGTGTCCCTGTAGAAGACCAAGGGTGACTTTGTGAATCATCCTGTATTGCTTCTACCTCTTTTTGCTTCACTCTGGGATTTCTCAGGCTCCACCCACTAGGACTAAAAGTTCAGGCTGTCACTGTTTCTGCCTGGAGTTTTTTTTTAATGTGGGACCTGGGATCCAAACTCAGGACTTTCTGCTTGTGAGGCAGAGTCTTAATCACTAAGCCATCTCTCCAGCCCCCTTTCTAAAGTCTTAATACAAGAACACTGCATTTTAGATTATGCTTTATAGGCTTATCAGAAGAACTGGAGAGATGATGAGCCTGAATGGCCCTCATTGCCAGAAGTTGGAGGCTGCAAAGTGACTTTCATGGGATCATGATCTAAGATGCCGTTGGACTAAACACATCGCAGTACAATGCCTACAATGGATAAAAGTGTGAATGTTTATGATGTGACCATGAGGTCACATTCTCAGTGATGATGGGGAACTAAGTCAAGACGTTGAAACTAAGAAACCAACTCTCAGGATAATGAGTGAGGGAGAAACCCTTCAGGACAGTCACAGTGTGAGAAAATACTGCATGGAGTAATTAATCCTTGTCATGGAAGAGGGTGTGGGCTCTGGACACATTTGTAGAGAATTAGTGGTTGAGTTCAGCCCAGAGTGAACCTGTAGGAGATCGTCCAGTTGATGGGGCAGACCCAGCCTATGGTGAGTTGGACTAGGCCCTGAACAGGTGAATAAAATATAGAGAGCTGGTTGAGGAAGGCAGCATCCTTATGTACACTTCGCCAGACAACCTGGTCTCCCAAGTAAGGATTGTCCCTCTCTCCACCATTATGTAGAGATGGTGTGGCCAGTTCCCTCAGCCCTAGTGTTGGTGCGTGCTCTCCCATCAAGCTGGACTACAGACTTTAACCGGACTATCAGTGAGAAAATAAACCCTTGTTCCCTTAAGCCATCTAATGGTCATTTATCAGCAACCATGCAGACAAACTGCAACAGATTTTGGAACCAGAAGCGGGGTGTTGCTGATAAATCTGGCTATGTGGCTTTTGTGGATTTCAAACGTTTTTGTTGGAGAAATTTAGACTTTTTTGGATTTAAAAATGTTTGAAGAGAGTTTGGTGGACCATTTGGAAAATAGAGATGCTGAGAGAGTCATGGATTATTTTGGCCCAATTTATGATGAGGGGGACAAGGACTTTGGTGAATTTGAGTTTAAAGATGATAGACTGGTTCGCTTGAGAGAGAGGAGAGTTGTGTTGGTACCTGTGGAATGGCAGCAGAACAGCTGCCATTTGTGGGAAAAATAGACATCAGTGAAGGGAAACCTAATGATTTTCACTGGGGCCGTGGAGGAGATGAATACCACTATATGGCCATTTCATGGTTTGAAAACCCAGTTTCCTTCAGGGGCCGAATGCCCAAACTGAAGTTGTTTTCTTGCCTTTTGGAAGTTTTGGCTACCTAGAAAGAGGCTTTTCCAGTGTCAGCACACTAAAGTTGGTACAGCTGTGACTTGAGTAGACCAAGCTACATTTCAACCTTGCTTCAGAATCTGGCAGTGCACCCCATGTAATACTGGTTTTGGTGTACTCCTGAGAGGTTCGTGGAGAACAGCAAAAGCTTGGCACGAAGTGGCAGGCATAGCATTCCTTCAAGGGAAGGTGAAGCTTATAGCTGCAGAGGTGAACCCAGTGTGGGATGTATGCTGAGGATGGCTATGAGTGGAGGTTCAGCCTGGTTGAGAGAAGCTCTGTTTCTACAACTTTGAGCTGCAAACAGGGACTGGGAATGCCTAGAATCTTTGAGCAACCTTGACTATGTGATGAGCAACAGAAGATGGACATTGAAGTAAAGGATGTGGTATTTGATTCTCTGGACTCTGAATTTTTAATGTTTTCTTATTGTTCAAGATCCTTCTGTTTTAATGTTTTATCTGTTTTAAAGTATTCAACTTATTCTAACTTAAGACTCTTAAGGTTAAAAATATAAACTTTTAAAATGTTGGAACTGAAGTTTTAATGAGAGAACATTTTAAAGTGTCTATGAAATGTATTTATATTTTTAAGATAACTTTTAATACTTGTGGAGACAACAATTGAAGGTTACAGTTTAAAAGTGCTGTATCTTTGTGTCAAGTTGACAAGAAGTGGAGTAACATAATTAGACACAGGTGTCAACTTGACTGTTGAGGGTTTGAGCTCTGGGCACATTTGTAGAGAATTAGTGGTTGGCTTAAACCCAACCTGAAAGAGATTGTCCAATTGATGGGGCAGACCCAGCCCATGGTGAGTTGGACTAGACTCTGAACAGGTAACTAAAATCCAAGGAGCTGGTTGAGAAAGTTGGCATTTTTTTGCACACTTGGCCAGATATGCTGGTCTTGCAAGTAAGGATCGTCCATCTCTCAGCCATTATGTAGAGATGGTGTGGCCAGTTCCCTCTGCCTTGGTGTTGGAGTGAGCTCTCTGTCAAGCTGGACTAAGAACTGTAACCAGTAATTTTAAGAGAAAATAAACCCCCTCTTCCCTTAAGCTGTTTGATGGTCATTTATCAGCAACCATGTAGATAAACTGTAACAATCTTAAAATTATCTAAAGGACAAAATGAGGCTAAAGACATAAATGAATTATGAAAGTTAACATAGAACAAAACCAAAACATTGATTTGTACCTGAAATTCTTTGTTTAGGTTGTCCTTCATAGATAAATGTGCAGGTTCATGTCCTCAAGAAAATGATCCTGAACTATTCATAAAGGCCACTGAAGGGACTATAATTACTCTTTACTTCAGGATTATAATTTAGATTTAAATCTATTACAAAATTGTATCTTTTCTGAGGTATTTCATTTTAGTTTGAGTTTTAAAAGATTTATTCCTTAAAATGATCTAAAAATCCTAAGAACTTAACTGATTTATAAACTTATTTTGAGCCAGTTTCTCCAATTAGTTTTTACAATCCCAGGAAGCATTTGATAAAGAAACTTTCCTGCCCCCATGTATTCATGATTTACATCATTCTTGCTCATTTCGTAGTCAAGTGACGGAATTCTTATCACCTCTATATTGAGGTGCTTGATCCTTATGTTGAAAGTCACAATATTCATTCAGCCATTAGAAAGCAGGAAATCTGATAAAGCCTAGTATAGGAAAAATAGTGAGTAAACAATTCAACAATATCATCCAAATTCCTGTTTTGTTTTTTCATTTAAGTAGATACCAAAGGTTACTTTTGGAAATCCTAACACACTGATATGGTAATAATTTAATGTTACACATTAAACCCATCATTTGATGTTAGTTGGTAAATGACTGTACTGAGTGCTTATTGTATCTGAAGTGACTCATGTATTGGCTCCTGTTCACTGGAAGAATTATGTCACTAGCTTGTCTGCAAAAAGCCACACGTGATTCCAGGGCATTGACTAATAATGTAGCACCAACATGCAAATGTCAATGGCTGGACATTTACTTTGAGTAACTTTTATGGGCATATCTTCTCACTGCTCTTTAAAAAGTTTAAAACAATTATTCAAAAATATTTGTATTCTGTGACAACCTCATACATGCCCCTTCTTCTCCCTCTTACTACTCTGGATGTTTCTCTAACACATCCCCCTTCTATCTTTATAAGTTCTTTATTTTATAAACTAGACTATAATAAAATATTATATAAACAATAATGGAAAATGCATTTAGAATGTAGACAGTGTTTGTGCTTGAGCATGCAACTTCACATGGTTAAGAGCAAAAAGCTAAAGACAAATAGTTTTGTGTCTCCTGTGAGGCTGAGTAAGCATGTGTATGAGTGTGGAGCCCGGTTCATAGAAGAACACCCGTGATGTGGACCCAGGGGTGGTGGGATTCAAGGCTTCAGCAGGAACTTCTGAATGTCAAGCTACCCATATGTTTCAGAGTCAGAACAATGAGTGTAGTCTTAGCCTCTCTCTTCTCTATACCTACTGCTGTACATGTGACAAGGCATGTTTAAAAGATTTGTTTTGAAAATTGTATTTATTGGTTGATTGATTTTTATTTATTTATTTGAAGAGGGAGGGTCAGATGCTTATACTTCGTGGCACACTTGTGAAGGTCAGAATACACCATAGTAGTTTCCCCTTGTATTATGGGAGCTCCAAGGATCAAACTCAACTCCTCTTAAAAAGATTTTAATGCTGATTTTACTAATGATGACATCTTTACAGACCTTACTTAGAGGGGCCTTAATGTATATGATGACATACAGTGGAGTTTTGTTCAATTACAAGGGAAAGGAATGGAACTGAAAAGTGTTATCTAAAGTAAGATATCATAGTCTCAAAAAGGCAAACATCTCATGTTATCTTTCATATATGTGTCCTAGATTTTAACTTTTATGTGGGTGTGTCTGCGGAAGTGAATGCATGACAAAGTTTCCAAGCCATGAAAGGACTTCCAAGAAAGGGGCCATGAGAGGAGAAAGAGGAAGCATTGGTGATGGGTAGGACACCTATGATATAAAGTATGGTAGGGATACTGGGGGGGGGGTTGAAAAATTTAAGTGGGAGTGAAGGGTGGGTTGGTAGAGAGGGTCAACTGAAACTAGGCTATATGAAAAGTATATATAAACCTGCTACTTTATAAATTAAAAAAAATAAAAATAAAACCTTTATAAATGTTTGGATGGAGATGGCCTATGTGAGTGGATGAAGCTGCTTCCAGAATTCATGGAGAATGAACTGAAATCTCATTGCCACGGTTGAGCTGCTTCCTTATTAGTTGTTGGTAGGGAGGTCCCCACCCAGAAAATGATACAGACTTTTTCTGGTTTCCCATCAGAACTAAGATAGGCTGACTTTACTGTTGAAGATACCTGGTACTTTGATTGTAGAACAGGGAGAAATTAAGCTGGAAGTTAGTGGACATCTTCCTGCAAGCCAGCTAACATTCATAATGCTAAAAGTTTCTATGCAAGTTCTGGGGGAGAAAATAACCCAGTCTTACACAACTTTGGATGCTGTGTGTGTCTTGGTCATGTACAGGTATCAACTTGATGGCTGAGGGTTTGAGCTCTGGGCACAGTTGTAGAGAATTAGTAGTTGAGTTAAGCCCAGAATGAACCTGAAGGAGATTATATAGTTTATGGGGCAGACCAAGCCCATGGTGTGTAGGACTAGGTCCTGAACAGGTGAATAAAATACACAGAGCTGACTCAGGAAGTTGGCATCCTTGTGTACACTTGGCCAGACATGCTGGTCTAGCGAGTAAGGATCATCTCTCTCTCAACTGTTAGGTGGTGATAGTGTAGTCAGTTCTCTTGGCCCTGGTGTTGGTGCATGCTGTCCCATCAAGCTATCGTAAGAAATAAACCCCTTGTTCATTTAAGCCATTTGATGGTCATTTATCAGCAACCATGCAGGGGAATTGCAACAGAATTTGGTACCCAGGAAGTGGGGTGTTGCTAATAAATCTGACAATGTAGATTTTGTGGCTTTTGAACGTTTTTTCTGGACAAAGTTTGAAATGTTTGAAGATTTTTTTACTTTGTGGATTACAAATACCATTCTGCGGAGTTTGATGGTGCATTTGGAAAATATTGGTGCTGAGAGAGTTATGGATTGTTTGGTCCCAGTTTGTGAGGAAAGGAACAAGGACTTTGGTAAAGCTGAATTTAAAGATGATGGAGTAGATTGCTTGATAGAGGAGAGCTGTGTTGGTGGCTGTGAAGCTCTGGATATGGAAAAGGCAATAGCAGAACATCTGCTGCTGTTGGAGAAATGAGCATCAGTGAAGGAAAACCTAGTGATTTGCACTGGGATGGTGAAAAACATGAATGCCACCATATGGTGAATTTGTGGTTTGAAAACCTAGATTCCTTCAGGGGCCAAAAGCCCAAGTTAAAGCCATTTCTTGTCCTTTGCAAGTTTGGCTGCCTAAAAAGAGGCTTTTCCAGCATTGGCACACTAAAGTTGGTACAGCTGTGGCTTGAATGGACCAAGCTACATTTCAACCTCACTTCAGAATCTGGCAGCATCCCCAAGTAGTACTGGTTTTTGTGTACGATTATAGGCTTCAAGGAGAGCAGCAAAAGCTTGGCACCAAATAGCAGCCACAGAGTTCCTTCAAGGGAAGGTGAAGCTTATAGCTGCAGAGGCAAGCCTAGAGTGTTGTTTAAGATGCCAGAACCGTGGGGTGTATGTTGAGGATGACTGCAAGTGGAGATTCAGCCTAGTTCAGACGAACTCTGCTTCTACAACTTTGAGCTGCAAAACAGGGACTGGGATTGCCTTGAATCTTTAGCTATCTTGACTACGTGATGAGCAACAGAAGATGGACATTGAGTAAAGGATGTGGTATTTAGTTTTCTAGACTTCGATCTTTTTAATGTTTTCTTACTATTCAAGATCTTTCTGTTTTAATGTTTTATCTGTTTTAAAGTATTTAACTTATTCTGATTTCAGACCCTTAAGGTTAAAAAACTTTGTACATTTAACATGTTGGAACGGAAGTTTTAATGAGAAAATTTTAAATGTGTCTATGAAATGTATTTATATATTTAAAAATAACTTTAAACACTTGTGGTGACAAGGATTGAAGTTTAAAAGTGCTGTATCTTTGTGTCAAGTTGACAAGGGGTGGAGTATCATAGTTAGACACAGGTATCAACTTGACTGTTGACAGTTTGAGCTCTGGGCACATTTGTATAAAATTAGTAGTTGGGTTAAGCCCAGAGCAAACCTGCAGGAGATTATCTAGCTGATGGGGAAGGCTCAGCCTATTGTGGGTGGGACTAGCCCTGAACAGATGAGTAAAATACAGAGAACTGATTTAGGAAGTTGGCATCCTTGTGTACACTGGGCCAGACATGCTGGTCTGACAAGTAAGGAGCGTCTTTCTCTCAGGCATTATGTAGTGATGTTGTGGCCAGTTCTCTCGGCCCTGGTGCATGCTTTCCCATCAAATCCCTTGTTCCCTTAAGCTGTTTGATGGTCATTTATCAGCAACTATGCAGGCAAACTTCAATAATGTGCTACGCTATCAACCTTCCAGGAAAGGAGTCTGCTGGTGGGACAGTGACATCACTGTTATGGCAGCAACCAACCACTTTCTACTATAGATGAGGCCTGCTGTGCAGGAGTGAATGCATTTCTGGGTCTGCAAACTAGATTGGAGACCATTGGCTGGAGATGTTATAGACTTACAGTAAAGTTCCTGTTGTTCTGAGTCTTTCTAAATATTCTTGTGCCCATCAAACTGTCTTCTACATATTGATTTTGCCTATTGAGTCTTACTCTGTGCCTTGGCTAGAGAAGGTTCTTTTCAGTAGGTAACAGTTACTGCAGAGAATCATTACTGATCAATGTGAGAATAAGTGAATGTTAGATGTTTGGCCCTCAGTGGGACAGCTACATCTTTCTAATCTTAGACATAGCATGACTTATTTTACACAGGCACTCATAGCAGTGTCTGTCTGCGGAAGACCTGCTCAAAATTGGGACGGTGAATATTCCATTATAGGCTAGAAACCACAAAGATCCTTTGAGGATTTCTAGGCAGTTAACAGCTGCTGGAAGGGGGCAGGGGCTCATGCAGCTGTGCTCTTTCTTGAGAAGGTACTGGCAGTTAATGATTACTGGAGGAGAGGAAGGCATTTTATTCAGTGGTGTAAGGCCTGGTAAGTTGTTCTACCTCTAGTAAATAACCCTCATCCATACTCATATAAGCAACACCAATTAAATTCAGTGTAACACACACACACACACACACACACACACACACACACACACACACATCATGAAAGTAGAAGAGAAACTGTTTGCTATCCCTATAATCAATTTTATTCTCTTTATCACAGCAAGACTTAACAAATATCAACATGCTGAAAACCTTAGAGCTGTACATAACTGAATTATATTAAACTAACAATATTCTATTGTTTCTAGCATATTAGAATTGCATTTTCACATGGTTCAATTTAATAGTTAAATACAGGCTTTGGGCTCCCTGAATTGAGCAGTCGAGAAACCTGGTGGAAACTCATGAGGAACAGGTAGGGACTGTACTGAAGGTCTGAGGTGATAAGCTTGTGTGGATGCTGAGAGGGAACAAGAGAGAGCAAAAGTCAGTTTAAATGATTAGCCACACCTTTATTCAAGGCATATTTGCTTTTAGTTTATGAGTAGATCATGGAATAAACTTGAGATTCTTTTAAGCTTGTCAGTCTTGTGGGTTAGAGTTCCAACTGAATCTGAAAAAAATTCATCCACAATTTGAAGACTTAATTACATTTTTAGCCACTGTTTTTTTTTGTAAGATTTCATATATCTTGAAACACCGTTTCAATAAATCTTGATTCTAATTATAGTGTAGGCAATATATTCACAATAGTTAAAGTAGGAGTCACTGGAAGATGATAGTAGGTATGCTGACATGGTTGACCAAAGTCTGTAGGGAATAAGAGGAGGAGAGCTCAAAAACCGCTACCAGGAAAAACAAGGGACATCTTGAATAGCAAATCAGTACCAGCAGAAAAAGAAGCCAGGAAAACCCCTGTCACCATGATGCTTGGCATTAGGAACTGGCAGACTCAATGAACTGCTGCTTCTAAGACTTTTGCTGCTGCTGTGGGTTAGCAACCAACCCGGAAACTTAGTAAAATGCATCCTCAGGAAACTCAATTAAGTATCCTAGGACTACACTCCAAAATCTTACAAACAGAACAATTCCATATTGCAACAAAGAAATCTTGAGTCAGATCCAAAGAACTTAGTACACTGGTAATCATGCAGGGGCCATGTTACACCAGAACTTTCACATGGACTCTTAAGTAGAGTGCAAGATATTGACAAGAGCTGCATAGGGGTGGAACTGCATTCACAACCTGAGTTCAGATCAGACATTCCACCTGAGCAGCACTGCTTTGGTTATCCTGTCAACCAAAGGGAGAAGTGGGTAGTCATCTGAGAGTACCTGTCAGCAGCAGGCAAGGAGCTTTAGTCCAACCAAGAGCCATAGATCACCTTAGTGCTGTGCATCGTGGAAGATGGGGCAGAAGAAATGTAAGAGCCAATAGATGGGAAGGACTGCTGTGAAATGCTATCCTTCAGACAGACAGAGCACGACTATTTCACTTATAAACATACAGCAGCAGTAGTAATCTACATAAGAACAGGACAATACTGAGACCATCAATATTCCATCATGGGTAGGGGATCATAAGACCCACACTTCTCTGAGGAAATACAGATGGCTGCTGGGGAAGGGGGACTTACATTCCTTAATGATGCAGAAAATGATCCTTTCTCAAGTAAATAATCCTTGACCCATGTTCATGCAAGCATCAGTAATGAAATGAAGTGAACCACATACACACACACAAAAGCAAGAGGGGCTGGGAAGAAGACAGGACTTGTTGGGAGGGGGAAGGAGATGAAAGATAATAATGGGAGGAGGAATCAAAGTACATTGTACCTATATGAGATTATGAAAGCATAAATAGAAAAAGTAGGAGTACATGATCCAACATAGTATTTAACACCAAAACAGAGTGTATGACTCAGTTAAATTACTGAACCTCTGGAAGCTTAGTTCTCTTAATTGAAAACAGGGATAATATATATCTATTAGAAAGTGTTGTGAGGATTAATCTATAAACATAGGAATTATTATTAGCCTGTGGGTGGAATTTAGCATATCGACAAACAATTCCAAACCAGATATATTGGTTTATGTTTACTCCCACACACATAACTTGGTTTTTATTATTCAATCCTTGAAGGAATCTATGTATTGTAAATTGTTCAGAACTGCTACTGTATGTGAAAAGGATTTCAAATTGTGAAAAGCTATGTAGATATGAAAATTAAAGGATAAAGAAATCATGCCCCAGATGGTAAATTTCCACAAGAGAAAATATCTGTATCTAACCAGGCCGAAGTGGAATTTTATAAGATGATTTGATAAGTCAAATTTCCATAGGACATAAATAGTCTCTATTGGCAAATCACTTTCATTTATAACATTTTAAACAGAGGGGTTAAACAGTGCTTTTAAGCATATTTCATAGATGATAATATATAATTTACTTGTTTCTTCTTTTTAAAGCATACTGTGTGTATTTGGGAAGTTTTCATGATTTTAGGTGTGTTATGGGCATTCATGTAATAGGATTAAATAGATCTTGTGTAATTCTAAGGAGGTATATAATCTATTCACTTTTTACTGCCTTTGTTTTATCACAGATACAATGCTGCTACCAAGAACCCATATTTGGAATTTTGAATCCTTTCTATATATGGATTATTGTTTTTTGATCTAAATGCAATTAAACAGTATTAGGGTGTGTGTGGTGCAGCATGGAACAAGAGCTAGCCCCGAAGCTTTTGTTCTTGAAAAGTCCCCTGAGAACTGAAGAATGAGTGTGGAAGTGATGAAACTACCTGAAACTAGGCAGTGAAGCCACAGGATCTGTCATGTAGAGGCATGATTGCTTCTCATACACAAAGGCATCATTGTCAAGGAGAATGAGTTCTGCTGTGTGCACAGTGCTGAGAGGACTTTAGATGGCTCATCCTCCCTGTTGATTTTGGCAAGGTCGATCATAGAGGGAGCTACAGTTGTTCAGGAAGGACCTGGAGAGCCATGGACACTGTAGTGATGGCGTGACTAAACCAGACACCATGGAGTGGGTCAGTCAGTGCACAGTAGGAAACCACGGCTGCTCTAGTAGATGAATTCAAGGAGTATGAAATGGACTATTTTCAAAAGTGTCGGTAGACAGCAGAGTGATTGAGGGAGAGTGTACATTGAAATAGTAACACTGGAACTTTTCCAACTCTTAGTTCCAAAAGGTGAGTTATTGAGGAAGAACAAATTCTATGGACAGATCATCTTGAGAAGAGTGGTCAGCTTTCTCTGTTGTTTATTGTTCTTTCTTTCCTCTTCTCTCCCCTCGCCTTTCCTTCTCATCTCTTTCCTTTCCCCCTTTCTTCTTTCTGTCTCTGTTTCTCTCTCTCTCTCTTTCTTATTCTCTCTCTTAATTTAACCCAGTACCTCAGCACCTAACATAAGCTAAACAAGCACTTTACCACTGAGCTTTACTGTCAGTCCCCAAGATGCTATATTTATTCAAGGAACCAGATCTCAAAGTGAAGTCACAGGGAGGAAGTGAAGAATCCTCATTCTTCTCCTGATTCCTAATCTGCTGCCAGATTTCTCCAGCTGCAGCCTTCTAGCAGAAGCCAGACTGTAGGAGGACTAATTGGTGTTCTCCTGCGACTTGCTGCTGTCTGTGACAGAACAGGGGGAACAATGGGTCTGGAAGATCAGGCAACTCCCTGTATTGGGGGTGCATGAGGCTCAACAGATTTATTCTTGTTTGTGCTCTTTGTCTAGCATGGACCAGTATGGAATAGCTCCACTCCATGCCTCTCGCTTCAGAATTTACCTTGGAGAGAAAACAAATATGCTTATGAAATAAGATTGGTTGTTTCAGTAGAGCAAAAAGAAATACTTTTATGTTGAGAAACTCAATTCATTTATAATTCTTTACTAGGTCAAGATACAACCCAAGCTCAAGGGACCCAGAAAGTTGGATTCTATCAAGGGTCTGAACAAAATATAAATGAATTAAACAAAAAAAGTAAAGTTCAACTTTTTTGTTAAAAGAATTCTGACCCTTTGTCATAGATACAGGTTGTCAACTTGATGACTGAGGGATCGTGCTCTGGGTCCATTTGCAAGGATTTAATAGCTCAGTTGAGCCAGAGCAAGTTTGCAGGAGATTGTCTAGCTCACTAGAGGCCCAGTCCATGGCAAGTGAGGCTAGTCTCTGGGTAGATGAATAGGAGGAGCTGGTTGAGGAAGTGTGCATTCTTTGGTCTACTTGGCCAGACATGCAGGTTTGTCAAGTAGGGATTGTCTCCCTTTCAGCCATCACATGGATATATGGATATGGTGTGGTCATTTCCCACGGCCCCTACTGTTGATGTAAGCTCTCCTGCCAAGCTGGACAAGGGACAATCATAATCCAGAAAAATATCTTATTCTCTCAAGCCATTTGATCATGAATTTATCAGCAACAATGTAGGGTAACTGTGACACCCTTCTATTAAGACAGGATATGGATTTGCAGGATAATTCAAGCAGAATCCAGTTTACAAACAGCATGTGAAAATATTTGATATAATACTCAATACAGTCAGAACTTTAGAAGACCAAATGCAGGCAGTCAGCTGAAATAAAACTCTAGAAGAAATTTTTGAATAGTTTAGGATAAAATTATTCATATTTCAGTTGGAAAAGACTTTCACTGAGTACAGGGTAAGGTACTAGACCTTTAGTCAAAGATATCAGAGCAAAGGTATCCTGCTGTGCAGGAATTTGAGCTAAAGAAATGCAACAATTCTGAATGGCTACATGAGCATTATCCACTTTTAAAATTGGTCTGCAACAATTTTCATAATAATCAAATTATCACTCAGTGTGAAGCTAAATTATCCTCTTTCTCCCTCCAGTGGTATAGTATTACTATGATAAATGAATTATAAACAAATACTGTGGATATTTAGGACTTTCAGAAATGCCTATTCAGCACATACAAGTGGGTTAAACACTATCCTCTGGATAAGAAAAAAAATCTAGAACTGATGGGATTGTAGGAAGAGTACAACCCTGTGTACAAAGGAGAGCATCCTTTTAAACTTTGTTCATTCATTTGGTGTATGTGTGTATCAGAGGGCACATCAGAGGTGACTTTGAGAATCATCCCGGATTGCTTCTACCTCCTTGCTTTGCTCTGGGATTTCCCAGGCTCTGCCCACCAGGGCCGGAAATGTGGGCCGCTGTTTCTGCCTGATGTTTTTCCATGGGACCTGGGATCCTAACTCAGGATCTTCTGCTTACAAGGCAGAGTCTTAACCCCTGAGCCATCTCTCCAACCTCAGGCATCCTTTGCTAATGGTTTGGTAGTGAGGAGCTAGTATGCCTGTCTTCTGAATGTAGAAATACAATGCCTACTGGGAACGAGTCCTAGATGTTAACTAGGAATGTTTCCTGCATACCAAGGAATGCCTGTGTGAGAGGAGTTTCTGATGTTTTAAGTTGAGCAGCTTCTGGACAGGTGTCCGTCTTTTGACAATCTTCTTGGTGGGCCAAGATGGTCCTGCTCAGTGACTGTGGTTCTTCTCATTTCTATATAGTTCAATTCACCTCAAAGGGCTGGTGCAGACTACACTTCTTTCCTTGAATCTTTCTTGGTCTAATGGAGCCTTCTCTCCCCAGATATGCAGCATGCAGGGAGTTCTGCATAATTATTGTATCACAGAGCAGTCCCCAGTCATGATCCAAGAGGAATGGGGTCTATGGGAAGACTAGTTCCCTGAAATACTGAGTGAAAGGTTCAAATTCACACAACATGTAAGTGCGAGACCTCACTTTATAGTCCAAACTTTCAGTATGCAACCATTAGTAATTGTTTTTCACAGTATTTACATCATTGCAGATTCTCAGTCACCTCCACATGAGCCAATAATGTTGATGAGAATAAATATAAAAAGACCCCAACAAGAAAACAGAAAGCGACAAGCTGCCTTCTAGTTGCTGGTGCACCAATGTCATCTGTGGATGGCCATGGTGAAGTCTTGGTGATGATTCTGCCCCATCCATGCCTCCAGTGTGTGTGAAGTTCTCCTGTCATCTGGTCTTGGGTGTCTCTGCCACGCCCATGGGCAAGGGGAAGGAACCAGAGCTTTTACTGCCTGCTTCTGACTGTCTACAATGGACGGCTCAGAGCTGCCACAGGACTCAGCCGAAGACTTAAGTCAGAGCTTGAAATCGTTTGGCAATTTGGTTTTCTTTATCATGAGTAAGAGCTTCATCTCTCTGTTTTCGGTGTGCCAGCTTCCATACTCACAATTCTTTCTTATAGGCAATCATTAAAGTTTTATTATTTTTTCATCTCAGCACTATCCATCATTTCTTTCTCAGCCCAGGACATCTATCACAAAACCACAAGACTTGGGGCTGAAGATGGGGCTCAAGCTGGATTTTGTCATGTGACTCTTCTTCAATTTGAAAGGTCTTTTCTTAATGGTTGTGATAAACAGTGACATCTTCAGAATTCTTTCTTATTTCCCTTCATTTTCATGTGCTTGATGGATAATTGTTTCCTGCAGTCACTTCTAGTACCTTGCCTGAAAAGCTTATAATATTGGTGTACTTCTAAAATACCATTTTTTCAGTTTTCTTTCTGGAGCTACTGGCTGGGAGACCAGTAATATGTCTTTTAAGACACCGTGGACATCATTGTCGATTGTGCATGTGGCCCCTGCTTTTCCAACCTTCGCTACTAGCTTTACTATTTTTTTCTAATTACATAGACTTTAAGTTTTTGTCATTACTATCCACTGTGATACAAATTTCTACTTCATTGAGACACTCAAAAGTAAACCTATGTAACACAGTAATTGCAAGGATTATGAACAAGAGAGATGGGTTAGGAGGGCCACACCAGAAACAAGGAGAGAGGAGACCATGTTACAGCAGAGAAAATAGGCCTCCATCAAGGTCTGCAAGTAAGTAATGAGAAACCTGGTTAAGTTCACAGACGTTCTTTCCTGATCTCACCAGAAGGGGAGGGCATATAGTCTAGCAGATAAAAAGTAATCATTTTGCAAATGGGTGATGGACCCCTCCCTCAGTGAGGTTTCCTACTCTTATTACATCTACCCTTGAATGTGCTATTACAACAAGACTCCAGTTTAACAGCTTTTTGTCTCTGGCCAGGGGGTGACATACAGTGCCCAGCAGAATGGAGTGAAGGGAATTGCAGGAGCAGCAAAACTGCAAAAGAAAATCAACAAACCACAATCCAAAACTTCAGAGACTCTATATCAATCACATAGAACTAGGCCAGCCTAATCTCTCCCCAACCTGGAGCTCAGGGACATTTGCGGAAGAGGGGGCGGTAAGATTGTAAGAGCAAAAGGATGGGAGGAGCAACGATTTGCAAGATTCTCAACAATAGTTGGGGCCAAAGCAATCATAATGGGACTTTGCATGCCCTGCGCAATGTCCAATGCACTGTTGCCCTCATAAAGTCTAGCATCTGTTAAGAGCGCCGAGACCCCTGGAGGCAAGGGATTGACAGCCATAGTAGTGATCTTATGCTTAAGGGGAACAAGAGAAAGGGCTTATGGAAATGCCACTGGGTCCTTATATGTCATCGGAGAGGAGGACCCAGTGGAGAGTTAGGCGTACGCAATAAAGGACTCTCTGGGAATTGGGGGGGGAGGCACTGGGGGAAGGGGAGGGGGAGGAGGGGGGAGGGAGGGAACTGGTAAAAAATTTTAAAATGTATAATTAAATTTTTAATAAAAAAAAACAAATTTCTACTTCAGATAATACTAATTGAAGAATCAGAAAAACCTTGAGATCCGCATGGCTTAACAGAGTATGAAGTTTGTTTCATATGCATGTAAAATCCAATACAGATCCATCCTATCTCCTGTCAAAGACTTCTGAAGTTGTCTGAAATCTTGTAGAGTATCAAACGTGCATATACCCTGCTTTTTCACATGTAAACGCATGCAAATGTCATACTTTTTCCATTTCATCTAAACACACTGTGGCGTACTGGGGCTGTAGATTTTTCAGTTTGAACAGCAACAATAAAACTAGCTCACATTACAATCTTTGCACAGCTTCACTCATAGAAGATTCATTCTTTCTGTGGACCTTGGCAACATCAATGTATGTTTTTCTTTCTTCATTAAATTATGTAATCTTCTTTTGCATTTAAAACTAGCGTTTTCAATTAAGCTGCCAATTTTATTAATCTAATACTTTGGGGCTGTTATTAAGAAAAATAAAGGACTGGGGACCTGACTCAGTGGTTAAAGCCTTTACCTCACAAGCAAAGGGACCTGAGTTCAGGTATGAAGAATCTACATAAAAATGCTGGGTGGGTGTGACAATCTGTCTATAATCCTTGCTCTGGAAGATGGAGCCTGGGAATCCACAGAGCAAACCCACTAGCCAGATTTTCCCTAATGGTGTGTTCTGGGCTTAGTAAGAGACTCAGGATTATAAGAAGAGAGAAGGAAGAGTGATTGAGGACGATTTCTGATATAATTCTGGGGTTTCTAAAGGTATACACACTGAAGTGCACTCATGCATTCATACACACACAGACACACATGAACACCCACAAATATGAAAACACACACAATGCATGGATTCCATACAGTATACATAAAAGGAAAAGAAAAGAAAAATAAGGGTGGCTTGAATACAAGTACTGTGCAGCTGTGCTTGTGTATCTGATAGCAAGTGGGTACATTGGACACAGGTTGATTTGCTTCCCAGGTGAGATGCAGTCTCCTTCTCCTAAGGTTTTCTATGGCCTCTGGTATCATTCATTCAATGATGACTCCAATCTCTATTCTGAATTTTTATATGTTGCTGATTAGATAACATTTCTACTTAGCTGCCAATGAAACAGCAAATCCTGAATATGTCCAAAGCCAAATATTGATTTTTCCCCTTAAAATTTCTACCTTCCAATATGATCAGGTTTAATATTAGGCACTTAATTTTCCAAATATAAACACCACAAACCAATGAGCAATCTTTGAATATTTTCTTAATGCCATAGGTTGTGAAGTATCCATAAATAAAAAGTATCAGTTATACTTCAAGCATTCATCTAGAATTCAGAAATTCTCAGTGTTCCACAGCCAGCTTGCTTCATGAAGGACTGAGCTAACAGGTCCCTTCTTACTGTGTGTTCACCACTATTTTATTTGGTATAATGCTTTAAGATATAGATTACACTGTGCTCTATGTAGAACTTCTATCACAATAAGAATGAATCCGCGATCTTCCATGGTTACTTATCTGAAGCGCTTCTTAACACTCATCACTGGGCACTTGGCACTTATAGTATGATTTGCTTTGTTTAATTGTCTGTCTTCCTAAGTAGGAATAAATGTCCATGTCAGAAACTTTCCTGTACGAAATGCTGTGTCCAGTACAATCCAAAATGTTGCTTGGTGCACGGAGATAGTCAAATATTAAATGAATGAATTATGTGCATTATTTTGATGTTGGTCTTTTTGTTTATGTATAAAGTATGATCCTTTTGCATTTTTGTGCATGTGTGTACATGTTTGTCTGTGGATGTGTGTGCACAGTTATGCATGTGCATGTGTTTATCTATGCATGTGTGCATGTGCAAGTGTGCATGTGTGAACATGCTTATCTGTGCATGTGAGTGCACAAGTGTGTCTATGCATGTGTTTATCTGTATGTGTGCACAGGTGTGTATGTGCTGTGTTTATTTCTGTTATGCACACAAGTGTGCATGTATACATGTTCTTCTGTGTATGTGTGTGTACATATGTGTGCATGTGTACATAAAGGTCAAAGGCTGACGTAGGTGTCTTTCTCAGTGGCTGTCCACCTCATTTGTGAGACAGTATCTCTCACTGAACCTGGAGACCACTGGTTTGCTGGACTGGCTGCCGGTGAGCTGCAGGGACCTGTCTGTACTTGTTCCAATACTGGGTTCAATCAAAAGCTTCCGCCTCTGCCTTTTTGCATTTTTTAATGTGGTTGTTGGAAATCTGAACTCTGCTCCTCATGCTTCTATGGAAAGCTCCTTAGCTAAGCCACTTCCCCAGCACCTTGAGCCTTTCATATTAATGATAGTCGATCAATACAAAATCTCATGTATTCTACATGAGTTTCCAAGTCTGTTTACTCTAAAATATCCATTATATTTTGTTTTGGTTATTCTTCTGTTGCTGTGTGAAAATACTCTGATCCATGCAACTTGAGGAAGGAAAAGTTTAAGTGCTTTATAGTTTCAGAGGAAGAAAATCTATCATGGTGGGGAAAATGTAGCAGCTGGCAGGAGACTGACTCGAATTGAAGTCACACTCAGGAAGCAGAGAGAGAGAGAGAGAGAGAGAGAGAGAGAGAGAGAGAGAGAGAGAGAGAGAGAGAGAGAGAGAGCAGGAAGTGGGGATGGGACTATCAGACCTCAAAGTATGTTACCAAATGTTTTACTTCCTCTAGCAAAGCTCCTCCTCCTATAGGTTGCATAATTTCCCCACATAGCACCACCACTAGGGATCAATTGTTCAATCACATAAACTTGTGAGGATATTTCACATTCTAATGACAAGTTTATAATCTACCTACCTATCTCTCCATATATGTTAACCTATCAATCCATGTATATACACACACATATGTCATCTATCATTTATCATCTATCCACCTATCATCTGTTTAACTATTGTCTAAGTTATATCTGTCTACTTGCCATTTATCAATCATCTATCCATTTTTATCTACTCTATGATCTTTTATCAACCATCTATGGATCCATATACTTGTTTATTATGCATCTTCTATCTTTGTATTTGTCATGTATCTATTTTCTATTATATATTATCTATTTTTCTATATACTCTTCTGTCCATATCTCTGTTGTATTAGATGTATGAGTTGCTTCCTCCCAAATATTTTCTATTACTTTTTCTTTAGACACTCCTTCTATATTAGAGACTCATGTATTCTCATCATATTTACCTTGTATCTTCTGATTTCCAGCCTGTTTTTAGATAACCTTGATGCCCATCCTTCATCTAGATCTATACTAAGTGTCTTAGTCTCAAATTCCATTGCTATAACAATCATCTGGCCCAAAATCCTAGAGAGAGGAAGGACTTTCCTCAGGACACAGTTTCTGTCGTGGCAGGAGGGTCACAGCATCAGGATCTGAGGGAGCTGGTCATACAGCAAGAAAGAGGGTGAGGATCAATGTTATATACCGTCTCTCTTGCCTGCATGTCAAAACTCAGCAGTTTCCTCCATCTCTATCCAGCCTAAGGCCACTGTCCAGGGAATGCACATGAGTGGATTTCGTGGTTATCTGGGCCATACAGAAGGGCAGAGAAATATAAATAGATTTATACTCTCTGTGAATCAGCAGAGAGGTCAAAGTTATTTTAAGGAGAAACAGCAGTAAAACAATTTTATTCATTTGCAGTATTTCACATATTTTTTTCTAAAATATGACAAAGAGATAATAGAATGAACGTTTCATATCTTCAAATTGGAAAAATCACACTTTCCTGATTTTTAGTTTTTTGAAAAATGTTCCAAACATGTGAGATTACAAAATTTGAAATCAAAGAAATGTAGTCTGAATTCTGCAGCCATCTCCTAAGATTAGATGATAAAGTGGCAGAAAATGTAAACAAGTTGCCTGATTTCCAGGCTACCTCTGGGGTAAATAGTAAAACGTGTTTATTAACTTCATGGTCTAAAAGAGTTTCAAAATTTATAGTAAATATCTTTCTTTTTCAAAGTTAGCCTATTCAAACACCCAAAGGTGCAGGGCACAAGCTTGTAGAAGTCAGACAGTAGTGTGGGGTGCTATGTGAGATCTTGGCTCCTGGCTTAAGGCACACGGATCCTCAAGCTTGCAGGCATGTTGATGTCAAACCCCTGACATCCATGGTAGACTCATGGACGACCATGTTTACCTGGGAAAGTGTTTCATAGCTTCTATCAGATTTTACAGCCTGGGAGAGCTGGCAACATCTGACCACATAATTGGAAACACATAAGCAATGTCAATAACCAATGATTATTGATATAGATTAGCATATGATATGAACAAACAAAATGACTTGGCCAAGTTCTCACTGATTTGGAATATAATGATGAATTTGCCTAATGGGACATGAACAGTGTGTTCATCAGTCTTTTGTCATTATAGTGAAATTCCTGAATGAAACAAAATTCAACTCACAGTTTTGAGGTTCAAAGCATGTGTGGCATAAGCCAGGCTTGCAGGATGCCCTCAGCCACATCTCTTCATGGTGTGGAAAGCGATGGGGAGGGGTGAATATGTTATAGTGAATGGCTACAGTGTGAACCAAAGAACAGAGAGAATGAGAGAGACTGGCAACCCACAGTTCCCTTCATAGGCAGATCTCCAATCACATGAGGACTTTCCACTCAACAACTACCTCTTAAAAGCTCACTATGATACACCAATGCCCTAGTCTAGAGACGTCCTTCACATAGGAGTCTTTAGGGAATATTCTACCTCCAAATCTCTGCAAGAGGAGGGATAGGATATATTCAGTTGTATTTATGCATATTCATGAGGTTTATTTAATGAACTGCATAACTTTGAGCAAAGCCTTAGCTTTTATCATCATTACTTTCTAGGTTTATTATGAGTTAACATATATAATGGTTTGTGTAAAACTTCTAGGAAATTTTGAAATCTGTATTTATGACAAAGGAAGATATGATATTTGCTATGCATCTATATGTACAGCAGTTGTAAATACAGAACTTTGACTTAGTGACTTGTTGAACATGAGTCATATTTCATTCATAATCCTTCTGGAAACCAAAGAAAGAAGTCATAAGAATGTCCCAATTCCACAAGTACTATTTTAAAGAAGGTAAATGCTAGGTTTTGGTGTCAATCACACATTGTCATGCTATGAGTAAAAATGAGTATTGCAGTTTGCCTGTATGGTTGCTGATAAATTACCATCAAACAGCTTAATGGAACAAGGGGTTTATTTTCTCTTATGATTACTGGTTACAGTTCTTAGTCTAGCTTGACAGGAGAGCACGCACCAACACCAGGGCCAAAGGTACTGGCCACACCATCTCTACACAATGGCTGAAAGAGGGACCATCATTACTTAACAGACCAGCATGTCGGGCCAAATGTACACAAGGATGCCAACTTCCTCAACTAGCTCTCAGTATTTTATTCACCTCTTCAGGGCCTAATCCCACCTACCATGGGCTGGACCTTCCCCATCAGCTAGACAATCACCTGCAGGTTTTCTCTGGGCTTAACTCAACAACCAAATTTCTACAAACGTGCCCAGAGTTCAAACCCTCCACTATCAAGTTGACACCTGTGCCCAACTATGGCAAAGAGTTTGAATAAATAACAGCAAATACCCAGGCCTGGCAACCCTTGGATCATTACAAATGAGGCATATGGTATAAAATGAACCAGAGCTGCCCGATTAAATTACCAACAAGGATCTGGGCCTTCTTGTGGTGACAAGAGTTACAAGAATATTCCATTAAAAAAGAGATTGAAACCAAAGCCCAGGAGCCTACTTGTCACTCATGGCTTATTAGATGAGCCTTTCTGGTCTGAATCGATTCTTCACCTTCTCCTGTGTTTGGATGTAGAATCCAATATCAGTGAGTTGTGACCTGATATATGGTGTGATCATGGCCTTAACCTCCTTCACCAGCAGACCAATTCGAGGAAGAGAACTTGCCTAAAAATTCTGAAATGTAACCAGGCATGTAAGCACATGAGCTCCACACTGATATAATCAGATTCCTTATGATCCAAAACTCCATGTTTATAATGATAGCTTAAATGTCATCATAGTGCATTTTATCTAGTCTACCTGGTTTGAATTTTACATCTAGGACCTTCAGGGGACATGGCATTTTCCCCCATGTTCTTTAAAAAAAATGGCATCTTGTCTCCTTGACTTCTGTAGGCCTTGACTAGCTGGAGATTCGAGGCGCAGAATGCTTGTACACCTCTCATGGAATGCTGGAGTAAGATATGATACCCCTCCTCTCTTTTCTGTGATTTTGAGGGGTCTGGTGTTTCTCAGCCTTGAAGCAAGTCTAGTTGCTTTCTGTGTGTCCTGATAAGGAATCCTTGTATTCTCTGCATCCTGTGTGTGTGTGATATTTGTGTTTCTTAATAAAAGCAGCCATGGAGTGCCATCACTTTAGAATAGCGGTATTTCAAGTCTTCTGCTTATTGTGAGTTAGACTCATATCGTGGAATCTTGCCAATGGTCACTGACAAGGGAGGCATCTATCAAATTCCCCACGAAGATTTACTAATCTTACAAGATATGCAATCCAGTTTATCTTATATTCTGTTTTGAGTCTGCCTCCAATGCTCAAGAAATACTTTGATCATTGCAATATCTATTTTACAACATGAAAGGTTGCTTCTGGGATGGGAGAGAAAGGTGAGAGGTAAGAATGAGACGACTGGCTGAAAGCTCTTGCTGTCCAGGGGTGGAGTTATGAGTTGGGTAGCTTTGCAACAGACAATGAACAATTTTTCATCGCCATAGTATGACTGCTAGTATTGTCAACTCGACAGACTTTAGAATCACCTGGGAGCTGAGTCTCTGACCATGTCTGTGGGGGATTCTCTTGGTTACATTAACTGCTCTAGGAAGAACTGTCCCTTGTGGATGACATCATGCCCTGATGTACTCCTCTATTGTATGCACGGAGAGAGGGAACTAACTGAGCAGCAACAGACAGACTTTCACTGCTCTTTGCTTTTTGACTGTGAATGGGATGCAAGCAGCTGTTTCAAGCTCCACCACCCTGACTCACTGGCCAGAATAAACCTTCCCCCATCCACCAAGCTGTGTGCCCTTTTCTACTTGAAGGTGCTTTTATCAGATTATTTTACCCATCCAAGAAAAAAGTCATTAAGACACGTGGCTTCTTCATATATTTAGGAGGGAGATGAAAGAAGAACATAAAACTTAAAGTCATGTTTAAATTCAAGATGATTATAAGTTTGGGCTCAATAAAGAAGCAGCATTACTGAAATAAAAGTGTTTTCTCAATACCACTTGATAGACATAGATGAGGCCACTGAGAAGAAAATGAGTCAATGATCTTACTATGGAATTCAAAGGGATGTGAAAGATCATCTTGCTTAACTTCTGTGTTTATAGGTGAATGACCCAGGAGTTCAATAAAACTAAGGTGTCCTGACTTCTAAAACCATGCTTTGTTTCTCTCTAACTATCAGTAATGATTACAGTTCAGGGCAGCTGATTATGTATTGCCATGTTCCGTAACTGCTGAGTCTGGCTGCGTGCACTTGCAAATAACGTTTACCTAATACCTGGTACAGAAATACTGGTGCCCCAGAGTGACTGTTTAATGATGATGCCTTTGCTCTCTTCAGACTAGTGAAATGAGCTTGCATTTCTAGCTCCATTTAATAAATTGCCCCCCATGCTTCCCTTCTGGAAAAGCTCATTCACTTCACATGGGTAAACAACCTGCTTCTTCATGAGCCATGGTGCTCACTTGCAGTCTGTAAACAGCAGAAGCCTGCTTTATGCTATTACCGTGATCACACACCCTGACAGGCTTCACTGCAAAAATGGAATCTGATGTTGAGGGACTGTTGCTTACATAGCTACTGGGTCAGCACAGCTTCATATACCTGAAAGGTTGAGCAAACGTGTAAGACTTGCGCAAAATGAGTTTCTTTAATGCTGATAACTCTATTTCCCTAATATTGGAAAGTTTTCCCCCTTAATTTGTTCATGCTTTTAGAGTTTCATGCATGAATACAGTGAATTTATGATATTTTCACACCTTAATCCACAATTCCAATCCCCCTTCATCTTCTCATTCTAACACTTCTTCTCCCCATCCAAATTTCCTTCTAGTTTCAAATCTTTTTGCGTGTGTGGCTGACTGGGTTTCATTTGATGACATGCTTGAGTACTTGTTGCACCAGAAATCATATGTCAGTAAATATACCATTGAGGAAAACCGCTTCTATTTCCTTCCCATTAGCATTAACCTTCTTCAATCTCTTAGGGAAGTGTGGAGCCTTGAGATTTTTCCCCTTCCATGTTGATTAGGCATGTTGATAAGACAATATTCACAGCTCCTGTGAATTCGTGGACACAACAGCCCTGGTATAGATGTATACCAGAAGATAGTGTCTGTCTGCACCCCTGTCTCGCTTGGGGCTCTTACAATCTTCCGAGATGTTCCCTGAGTCTTGGAGCAGAGGAGTGGGGGAAGTTTCGGTATCCTGTTTAGGGTTGAGCAGTCCACAGTCACTTGTTTTCTGTACTTGCTCAGTTGTAATTTTCTGTAATAAACACTTTCCATTGCAGAAGGAAGCTTCTAAGTTGAGTGCTGGGTACTCCTTAATATATGATATAATGACAGTTGTTTGAAAGACAGCTTGATATAGTGTCTTTATAACTTAAAAATCATAGCTAACACTCCCTCCTGGGGCCTATGTCTTCTCCTTTCATAGCTTCTTGTTCTAGTTTACAATACCAGGAATGTGATCCTTGCTGAAAAGCGGGTCATAAATCCAACCAAGAGTTGTTGGTTGCTCCCTTGACATTCGTGCCACTATTAAACCACTGTTTGCTTCTTGCCAGGATGATTGTTGCAGCCTGCAGCTTTCACAGATTGATGAGGCTGCTGATTGCTTTTCTCTCTCAGTAGCTTGCATAGTACTTTTGGGTACTATGAAAGCTGTCCAGCAAGGAGAACTGCCAGACCAGTTTCAGCTGTTTTTTTTTTTTTTTTTTTTTGACCATGTCTTGTAATCCACTTGTTGCATCTTTAGTAATAGGGTCTTACTGTTAATTTATGGGGGACAACCAAGAGCCATGGTAAAAGCACATGCTGTTTGGGGGGTCTTTCAGACCTCACTGACCAACAGCTCATCAGAAACTATCACATATTTGTTTCTTAGAACATTGCTTAATTGCTTCGAATTCAAGTTGGAGCATCATAAGGCATTTTTAGTTTTGCGTGATCTTCCTTTTTCTGTGTTTCCTTGTATATAAAATGTCTCTTCTTGTTCTTTTTTTAATCAAAATGTTTTATATGGATAATATAGGAGGTTCTTATCTGATTGTATCTTACAATCTTAGTGCTTTTTGGTACTCCCTCAGCTCTTCCTATACTCCATCTCTTCATTCCTCCTTAGGTATTCACCCCTAGTATTCCCCTTTCTACCTTGTTGTCTAATAATGGAAGGGTTTATTTTTAACCTGGTTAATTCTGCCTTTCCAAGATTGTGTAAAACTTGATTCAAAACTAAAATCTCCCACTTCACAGCTCTGAACGTTACTGAATCTTAAAAAGTGCCCTAGAAAAATGTGCATGGGTAGCACCTTCATTTGTGTCTGTATATTTCAGCACCTTCCTCAATAAATGATCTATTCTTCCAGAGTCTCAAAAGTAAATTTTACAAAACAACATTTATATATGAAAAAAACCCCAGCTAAGATGTAGCCTGGCATAGTGGATAAAGTGCCTGCTCACAAAACTGAAGATGTGAGTTCAATCCTTAGTTGCCCACAGAGTTGAAGAAGAATTCTGATTTCTAAAAGCTGTCTTCTGACCTTAATATGTACCCACCTCCTCTCTTTCCATTCTCCTTGTCTATCTCAGTCCTTCTCTCAAATAAATAAACAAGCAAATAAACAAAAATAGAAACCTAGTTAAGATATCTAAATTCGAAAGAAATAACTATGGCGTTTGGATAGCTGACTTCTGCTAGTGTCCTTATCCACCCTTTCTATATTTCTAAAGAAAGATTTCTAAATATTAGAGTTCGAGCTGGTTAAGTCAATGGTTATCTTTAAAATTTAATTTGCACTCATTTTTTTGCATAATGCTATCTTCCATTTGGTTCCCCCTTTCTTCCATCTCCCTCTTTCTGGAGACTTCTCTCTCTCTCCCCTCCATCCCATAACCAAAAGCTACAAATTAAAGACAAATTTAAGCCCCATGTAAAATTGTGTTAAGTGTCAGAACATATTGGTAAATCTAATATAATTTTGCAAAAGTTTATTAAATTTTTGCTCTTGGGTCAGGCTCACAGGGTGAGGATACTTCCAATGATAACATGAATAACTATTTTATATGCAAAGCATTTGTTTGGAATTTAAATTCTCCAACATTGGTGATGTGCAGTCAGGAAATGTAAGGTTGAATGGAGGATTATGAACTGCTCTGCCATTTAGTATTTAAAAATACATGCCCAGGGGCTGGAGAGAAGGCTCAGGGGTTAAGACTCTGCCTCTCAATCACAAGGTCCTGAGTTTGGATTCCAGGACCCATGTAAAAGCACCAGGCAGAAACAGCAGTGGCCTGCACTTTCAGCCCTGGTGGGTGGAGCCTGGGAAACCCCAGAGGGAGGCAAAAGGGGTAGAAGCAATCCAGGATGATGATTCCTGAAGCCACCTTTGGTCCTCCACAGGGACACACAGTGCCCTCTCTATTTCTCTCTCTCTCTTTCTGTCACACACACACACACACACACACACACACACACACACACACACACATAAAAATACATGTGCAGACAATCCTTTGTGCATTAAAGTTTTTAGTTTTAATTTTTAAATTTATTTTTATTTTATGTGTGCATATGTGGTATGTACTTATGTGGGCATATATGAATGCAGAGGCCAGAGGTTAACCTTAGATGTCTTCCTTAACTGCTCTTTTCCTTATTTTTAAAGTATAATCTCTTGCTGAACTTGGAGCTCTCTGCTTTGGTTAGACTGGCTGACCAGGGATCTGTCTATCTGTCCCCCACCAAAAAATGCTGGGATGACATATTTACTTATGTTCAGCTTTTATGTAGGAGCTTCGGATCCCAACTCAGACCCACAAACGTGCACAGAAATCTCTTGACCCACCGAGTCAAGACCCCAGCTCCCCATTTCTAATCATGAGGAACATAATAAAATCAGATTAAGGGTTAATCCAATTTGTCCGCTTTGCTAGAATACTCTAACTTGTGTGAGTTAAAATAAATGTAACTTTATTCCGCACCATTCTACAGATTGGGAAGTCAAAGGTAACGGCATCAGCAGACTGGATGCTCCTGAAGGCCCCTTCCTGATGTACAGATGGCGTCTTCTTCCTGTGTCCTGTCATGGGAGAAAAGTAAAGGTAGCTCTCTAAGGACACTGGTCTTGTGCGTGATGCTGCACTCTTAACCTCATCACCTCCCCAAATTCCCCCAACCAAGCACCATCACAAGGAGTATGTGCACGTCAACATATTTTTAATTATGTGGGAAAACTCAAATATTTACCTCACAGCGCTTTCTAATATTACTCTTTGTACCATTTAAAAACTGTAATTTTGTTGTTCTTGTCCTTTTCTTTTAAGATTATAGCTTTACTTTTTTTTTAAAGTGCCCACACCATTCCAAAGTTACCATTACATTGGTGAATTTTGTGGTCCTGGCATGACCCTTCCCTGATGTCAGCATAGTCTCTTGTGAAGAGATGTCACTAGTGTCCTGTTGTATTCCAAGTCTGGAGGAATCATGATTCTCTATGAAGAGTAACTAATATTTTGAACTGAGTAAAAGTTTAGTGATGCTCTTTCTTTTCCTACTGCACTATCTTGGAATAGAGATCTCAGAAGAACATCATCACATGGTAATAAATATGTGAACCAAAATCTCTGGAATTAACACAAACTTGGATTTAATTATGTATATTTCTAGTGTTCTAAACTCTTATTGTTTTAATTTGCAGGAAGAATAAAGAAGGATAACATAAGGTACAGAAATAAATAAAACTTAAGTACTGTTATTTACATTATAGTGCTTTTAAAATGACCACAAAACTCATTTCATTCATCCTTATTCCTGCCAACTCTTTTGGAGAGCTACACACCAGGAGTTCCCTAATACTACACTTTGGTTGGCAAGTGTCCTGAGATTTACTGTCCATCAGTTTTATATCTGTAAATAGAAAAGGACAATGTCCAGATTCCACTTTTCTTCCTTTGATAAAACTCTTTAAAGAGATGTTGTCATAGCTGTTTGAATGCTTACTTATGTAAGGCCTTCTGAATCCCAGAAAGACCGAATCCTTTGTTTTCATATCCCTGACTTGGCAAAATGCTGATCACACAAGCAAGGACTTTGACTCTTCTATTCCAAAGCACCATGTGTTCCCAATGCCAGCTGAAGGATTTGCAGAATTACTTCAAAATTGGTGCATCGTGGAATGTTCAGGCAGGAGGAAGTAGCTGTGGGCATCATTTCAGTCATGTTGTTGCTTTATAGATGAGGAATGTGTGGTTCAGAGAGGATAAAAGACTTGTCCATTTTAAACTCTCATTTGTATAAGCAATATAATATATATGTATATATTGTATATAATATATACTATATTGTAGATAGAATATAGTATATATATAGTAACATATAGAGTATAAACAATATATATATTAACAACTTTTCTTGTTTCTGTGACAAAGTAGATGACGATAGTAGCTATCTTAAATCCCCTTCCTAGAAATCCACTTCCCCTAGGCAAGCACTACTTCCTGAAGGTACCAAACCTTCTAAAAACAGTAGCACCAGCTGAGAAATAAGTGGTCAATTTCATGAACCTTTGGGGGAGGGGGATGTCCTATCCAAACCATAGCAACCTGCCACATATTAAAATCAGCAGATGGTATGATTATATCACTGGACACTAATCACATGGTGAGCCATCAGTCAGAACTGCTGTGATTCCTGCAGAGTTCAGCACCCCAGGTTGGCTCATGTTGGGTTATTTATGATATGCAAGTTAGACAATGTGGTGACAGAGATGCAGAACACCTTACAAAATCATGGCAGTGGAAGTAGATGATCTCTGTTTCTGGTGACATCCAAAGTGGGTGTGTGAGGGAAGAGTCAGCCTGGAGAATGTAAGGATTTGCTCCTCATAGGCGTGGATACTCCTTCTACTTCCAGTCTGTTACCTGGAAGAAGGAACATATACTATACCAGAATTTAAAAAAAAAAAAACCTGACCTCTTAAACTACAACATAAAACAGGCCATGTAGGTTGTTTGGTATCTCTCTATGAATGTTAGGGAGATGTGCTGTGCTTTCAAAGTATCTGACTTATTTTGGATATACCAGCCCGAAGATCTTGGCTATGAAGTATGGTTTACCAAATTTTATCAATTTGAGGGGTTGAGCTCAGGAGTTCTTTAAGAGGTTCTGAGAGGCTAATGTGGAGAACTGAAGTATCCAGAAGACATGCATGGGGGGAGAGAGAGAAAGAGAGAGGGAGAGAGAGAGAGAAAGAGAGAGAGGGAGAGAGAATTTCTGACTTGTTAATATTCTCTGATTCTTATTTGTTGGGATTAGGGACAAAACCAGTAAGACAAAAATAAACCTAATCAAGGTGTCCTGATTCTCTTGAAAAGAATTGTGCCACAATGAACACAGACATGCAGATGAGATTCTGGACCCTCTTTAGAATTAGAAAAAGGCAAAGAAAGCAAACAAATCTTATTCCTAATAAAATGCTTCAAAGCAGGTGTTCCTGTCTGCTGGAGTGTTTCGATTTAGGATGATTCAGATAAAATACATCTATTTAAAATGTTTATTTGATGATTTGGTTGTCCCATAGCTCAAGTTTTATTTATTTATGTTGTGTGTGTGTGTGTGTGTGTGTGTGTGTGTGCACTCACACACACATATGCGGTGTGTGTGTCTTGCTGCCATTTCATTCAGTAAATACATTCCAGAGAGAGACATAAACTATCTCCACTTAGTTGATGGTTTTCATGAAACAGTTGGTGTCTAAATAGCTTTATCCTTGGCAGAATTAACTTCCTGTTTGAAAAGAAAATAACTTAAAAGGTCTTGTAAGGAAGGCTCATAAGGCTTCTTGGAAATCAAGCCATTCTTACAAAACATTTTGATGTGTTTAGTACAGAGGAATTAAGAACATATGGATTGCATTTTCCTTAAGAAGCACATGGTTTTTTAAAAATTAAGGAGCAATGTTCTTGGTAAAATAGGTTTTGCCAAACCCATACTGTTTAAAAAATGGTTCAAGATGTTGAGTAAGGCCAAAAGGCCCCAGGCTTCCACAGCCCTAATAATAGAATCAATCAGGGAAAACCAGAATGAAGTCACTAAACTCATTTTAACAGTGTCTAGAAATAACCAACCAAAATAAATCTCAATGTAGTAACAATCACAAGCAATTAGAATATAATAACTTTTATGCTCGTACTGAATAAAACCCCAAGCTAGTAGTTAAAAATCGTTCTAGGAATCTTGGAAAGTTGGCCGTGTATTTTGTTTGACTAAAATAATTGATTACATCTATAAAAATGATGAAGAGACTGGAAGGGGTTGAGCAGATAAATTACTTACCAGAAACAATTTAAGAATTTTGCCGTGGTTTCCTGAGGAATAGAGGTTGATGTGATTGTTTAAAACCCACAAACTCTTTAGTGAGATGATGTATGTGCAGGTGAGCACCACAAAATTTCAAGTGGTATTGAGCATCTCTTACCTTATCTGGATAAGAGTCTGTTAAATTGCTTTGAGAAGTTTCCAGAGACAATGCGATGAAATGGCTGTGTGTATGTGTGGAGTGGGGGTTATGAGACTAGAAGCTGTACAGGAAGATAGCAAGAATCATTGGGGGTATACAGTCAGATATTCCATCTAATTGCTTCCATATTTGCTTTTCAATGATGCTTATTTTGAAAAGATATAGAATCACACATAGTAGGGATTTGGCAAAGTTATGCTTTTGGAACTTGTGTTAGTCAACCTCTGTTACTATAACAAGTTACACAAGGCAATTAATATATAAAGACAAAACATTATTCAGCTCAGGACTTTAGAGATTCTAATCTTGATGGACACATTGCTGTGGACCTCTGAAAAATGTGCCAAACAGTGATGGCAAAGGACATGCGGAGGACAAACTGCTTGGCTTGTGGCCAGGGAGCAGAGGAAAGTTTTGTATCATGGAAGAAGCAGAGTCTATGTTGCCTGTTCCTGTCTTATCAGATGCTATCAAGCTACACGCTGGAAAGACAGAAGAAAATGTATTTGAAGTTACAAAGGAGAATCTGTCTGGGTTTTGTGTTAAGGGTTTTGGTTGTGAGAATCACTAGGTATGTGCACGGCGAAGGTATGTTTTACTGACTTGTATCTAGTCTGTCTGCCTCTGTGTGTGTGTGTTTGTGCGTAATTAAAGTTGACATTCTGAGAAGTACTATATTGTGGTGTGGACGTGATCATTTCAAAGGACACTCAAAAGAGTCCCATGGTTATGGATTGATTAGCACTAGTGATTGAAGAGAAGATAAAAATGAGTTTATCTGACAAAGATTTCTACTGGGAAAGATCCCTCACTTATCAAAGCTACATTTAAATTAGAATGTTCTTCCACTTACACTATTTCCACTTGCTTTCGTACACACATTCAGATGATTCATTTCTTTATCATTGATCAACAGGACGATTTTGATGAACCAAGGCAATATGCCACATAGTTCTTAACACTGCACAAGTTTTCTCTCTACTTCTGGCAGTATTACTGTTCCACCTTTTCTTCCTGTACCACAATAAATTTAACACATTAAGAAATATCAAGGACCAAGAAATAAAGTGCATATGCCTAGACATTTGAAAGAAATTTTTCACTAATTAAAGATACATGACATTTCCATCTCACCTTTTCCTACCAATCTTGGTTGGGAACCCTGGAAATTACAGCCACAACTAGAACTTCATTTGATCTTCATGAAACCAATTCACTGTGATACTTTTCTTGACAACTCCAGTATGCTGCTCCTATATTTAGCTGAACTCATACAAATGTTATCACTTTTACAACTTGTTTGGTACATACCAATAAAGTACAATGTTCATTTAATTTGTTTCCCTGTCCTCAATTAGTTTATAAATCATTCCAGTGGGAGATTCCAGTGGGGGGCATTTCTCAGCTTCTAGTGTAGCATCTCAATTGATACTTGTCCAGTGAATTAAGTTATCACATAAAAATATCCACATATAACCCTAATTGAGGAGTACAAAGACAAATAGGAGAATTCAAAAGTCATGAAAAGTCACTTATTTGTTTCCTTGGAAATATTTTATTGAAATTCTTCACATTAAAAATAATCTTACTGCCCCTTGACATCTCTGGGAAGGTACACTGTACTACGGAGCATGAATCCCTGTCTCTTCGATGCTTGAGGCACATCATTTCCTTTATCCCCACAAATCACTTTAGTTTCATTTTAAGCACCAGCTCTAACAGCACAGTGCATGTTTACTCTAGGTTAACTTAGGGCTTTTGCTGTGTTAGGCTATCCTCAGAGCTGAATGTATTCTGGAGATCATAGATAAGAGTGTAAGTAAAGGTGTTCATTAGTTATGATTTGGGAACAAGGAGTTCTATAGGTCAACCCTTTATCTGCTGGGGACATACCACTGGCCTCATGGTTTCTCTCCTGAGTCTATGCCATCCTCAGTATCAGCAGTGTATATCTAGAGGGTTCACGAGACCTCATCCCTCAGTTTGCTAGGCATTTTCTGCTCTGACACTCTTCTACCTTTCTGTGGTAAAAGATTTTTCCAGGACCCATCAAATATCTTACCATTACTCTCTTTGCTTAAAAATCGAAATTGATTTTTTTGACCTGTAGGTTTCAGATCAGGATGAAACCTCATTCTCTTCAAATCCCTTGTTGTAGTTCATATCTGTATAATGTCTTAACCCTGTTTGTCTCAGCATCTTTATTTTTAAGGTAATAATAGATCAGATCATCCCCCCAAATGAAGGAAGCATACTGTATGTTGAGCAGGACTAACGGAAAGGGCAGTTCAGGCTAATGATATTATGAAAAAAAATTCATTGTTCCACAATGTTTTCTTCATCCAAGCTGATTCCACCCATGAAATAAAGACCTTAGGACAGGAGATGAACACTTTTCCAGGTGATAAACAGTAGGAGACATTGCCTTGAAATATTTTCTGCCTGATGGAGCCCCAGGGAGTCCTTTTTGGCAACTATGAGGGTGGGGTTGGAATAGTCAGCTAGTCTGTGGCTGTCAGAACAATGATGCCTAGGGGGGAACCATTGAGCTCATGAACTTTCTAGAAGGACATAAAGGCATATCTACAGCTAGCATGATTATGACAATTTTGCTAAATTCAAAAGCAGAAACCCATTTAGTAGCTAATAGAAGACTGACCTCTAAGAATATAAAAAATGATGAAGACTTTGTGACATGAGAAGATTTTACCTAGCACAGGTGAGAACGTTTAACTATTCATTATACATTGTATGTATCATATGCAGCTTTGTGTATACACATATATGTGTGATATGAGAATATGTGTATGTAGGACCAGACATCAGTTTGGCTCTGCTAATTTAATTGGTAAAGCAGATTTGTCTGTTCATTGAAAAACAGTTTTTGAGTGATGATTATTTATGGGTTAGAGTCTGGTTAGAGAAAAGTAGAAAAATTAATATCCCTTGTTCTCACATGCCTGACAATCTACTTGCTGTCTTAGTTGCTTCTTTGGATTTTTCAAATCAATTTCTTCTTTCTGAAGCCCCATAATAAGATTTTAGTAGAGATAACTGTGCCCTGGTCATGATGTTGGTAGCTAAGTAGACAATGCCCTAGGTAGGACATTGTAGGGGATTTTCTTGACTGCACTCTCGGGCAACAGATCCAAATGCAAGGCCAAATGTAAACGCCCAAGTCAGACATGCCCCAGCAGCTTGATTTGAGCATCTGTTTCTTATTCAATGGGAAAGGCGTAATTCTTGTTGACCTATTTTGCAGGGTTGATGGGATGAGATAATTTTCAAACTATAAAGCCATATAAATATTGTTACAGTTAATACAATTAGTGCCTTTCATAAGCGATGCTCATTAACCAAAATTATTTAAAGTGAGCTGAATTTTTTTTCTTTAAGATAATTTCAGGAAGGTCTTGGGAGAACTGATCTTGCCTTGATCCTACATTTGTGTCGACAGAAAAATTCAAGATACAAAAGAGTTTGCATGGCAGAACCGAATCATATCTTTGAAATTAATGTTTGCTGAACTTACAATCTGATGGACTCAGTCTTCTAAAATGAATAATATTGAATCACATTATTCTACAATACCCAGAACACTGACTCTGTTAATTATATTTTTCCTAATGATGATGTGGTAGGAGTACGGAAAATCACAGCACCATAAATGCTGAAAATATTTCATCATCTAGATATTTCACATCTAAAGTTGTGGAGAAATTCATAATTATGCATTACTAAAGTTTAAAATTTTGTATCAGGTATATTAAACTATCATTATAAACTCCCTAAAACCTCAAACTTAGTTATCCTTGTCTTCTTATTTTTCCAAGCTATATATATATATATATATATATATATATAACTTACAATGCTTTGTCAAAAATTCTCATTCTTTCTGTTGTTAGTGTTTGAATGGAGCCTTTAGATCCATTGCAAGTTGAATGAAATACTCAAGTCTTTGTTGCCTTCTTGAATCAACATGACAGAATCCACTGGAGCAGTTCTGTCTCCTTGTTTTACTTAGGTTAAACAAATATGCTAATAGGAAAAATTGGGGGCTAGGGAGATGAGATAAAGAGCTTAGCATACAAGAATAAGGACTGGAATTCATATTCCCATAGCTCATGTAAATGTTGGGTTGGCATGATGTAATTCCAATGCTCATAAGGCAGAGATAGGAGATCTCTGGAGCAAATTGGATTGCTAGACTAGCCCATATGTATGCAATCTCTGGTGAAAAGGATGTAGGGATATTCCTGATGCTAACCTCAGGCCTCCACATGCACACTCACACAGACACAGACACAGACACACACAAACACACAAACACAGACACACACACACACGAACATACATGCCTACTCAACTAGAAGCACTTGAAAAATAAAAATATATAAAAATGAATACATCATTCTTTCTCTCTGTCTCTCGTGTGTCTTTTACTTTCAGAAAGCCATAGGACTAAAAGCAGTATTCAGACTCAGAAAAGCAAGAATTTGGGACTCAGGGTCCAGTTTATTTAATCCTTGAATGCATGATGCATGTGCCTCCATTTAAATGGGTAAAAAATAGCTCAAGCGGCAGCAAACAGCCTGTGCTGTTTCATGTTTGTTAAGTCTTCAGCTACAAGGGAGAGAAACCTATCTTATGCTGATTGGTACATAAACAAGTAAGAACAGGGTGGATGGGCATTTGGACTTTGGGTCCAAAGATGTGGAATATAGTGAAAATTCCTTTAAATATACCAACAGTTAGCTCTCTACTCTACTCTCTTTCATGGGTTCCTTTCCTTTCCTTTTCTCCTTTCTTTTCTTTTTTTTCCTGATAGTCTCTCCATTGAAAACAAAAGAATGGCTTTCCTCTTCTCATATCCTCTAAATTTACCTATCTAGTAATTTCCAGGAGAAAAACAAAGAAACCTTATTCACAGTTGCTGCAGGCAAACTTTAGAATTCAGTCTTGCTGGGATGAGTTTTCATTTCCTATCACCAGACCACTGATTGCCTTGGGATGGAAGCCACTGGTTGGGTCTAGCTCCTGGTTGCTTATTGCTAGGGAAGGGTAATGGTGGTAGAGGCAGATAGAGAAAAGTGCTCAGATGTGCAGACCTCCAATAACATATCAGGACTTTCTCATCAAAACTGAGCACAGTCAAATGAAACCAATAGATACTCACAGTGTACGTCAATTACATAAAAACAACCATTTCCCTGTAAATCAATTTTCACAATCCTAGTAATAAAATCAGATGAAGCATATGACCAAGAGATAAAAGGCCAGTACGCAAATGCCAATGCTATTTGAATCAGGTTTTGAAGAAAGGAAAATGTTTTGAAATCTGCAAAAAAGGTTTATTCATTAATGTTTCACATAGAACATATGGAAGTTACACACAGAAAGATGGGTCTCCCCTCCTAAGTCGTAACCTTTCTGGAAAGGCCGCCAATGACACACCACAGATCCCCTGGATGATTTTCAATCCTGTCAAGTTGACACTGAAGACCAGTCATCACATCTTCACACCTTACAAAAAACTATCAGGGCAGTTTGTCTGTGAGAGGTTCTCATGTTATTCCAAAGGTAAGTAACGTCACATGCATACGTGTGCCACTTACTGTGAGAAACTACTAGAAAGAGCATGCCCAAACATATTGATATATGTAACGGTTACTCTTGCTGTGAGAGAGTATTCAAAGTCAAACAACTTAAGGGAAAAAGGGAGATTTATTCGATTTACAGTTCCAGAGGTGAGAAACAGACTTTCATGGTGGACATGAAATGGCTAGTGGCTGAAGCTGGCAGGCTAAGTCACTCCCATCCACGTGGCTAGTGGGTGACAACTGAAGGCTGGAAGATTCCTGGAGAGTCTCTCTTCTTCTCAGTCTTCTGTTCTATGGATCCTTTTATCTGGTCTACTACTGGGAGGCTCCAATGAGATTTAGAGAGGTTCTGATCAGAGCTAGGGATGGTCTTTGTATTGTAAATATACTGATCCAGATAATCACTTCAGGTGGTCTGAGATAATCTTAGTTAATGCCAGGTGTGCCAAGTTGATACCCAAGATTAACTATCACAGTATATAAAACAAATGTAGAAAACATAGTTAAGTTTTGTCAATTTAGGGCATATTGTGCCTCTATTGAATTTGGGAAATGTATGGATATGGAGATTGCTATGGAAATGAACCCGTTTTGCTTGATTTCCTGTTACCATTGTTTTATAAAGAGCAAACTGAGCTGGTGGTTCACTTCCAACTCTATCTCCAGTTACTTGTTACTCTGGATTAAGACACTTAATCTCCTCAGGGTTAGTTTCCTCATCTGAAAATTGAAGGAATTTAATTAGATGTTAATGCGAGGCTGCCTCCAGCCTAAAATTCTACAATTTATGCCATCTTGGAAATAGCAAGCCATAAAACATGGTGTTTTGTTGGAAGAGAACTAGTTAAACTGCCCAGGGCAGGTGCCCATCATTTTAAATGAGTTTTTACATCCGATACAGGTACTCGAAGAAAACCAGGGCGCTGCCTGGATACTTCTATGACCTGAATGTTGAAGATTTAAATTCCTTCTATCCCATGAGCACCTAGGTGACTTGGGGCAAGAAGAATGATTCACATTTTCTTTCCAACAGGGATGCGGCTCACAGGCAGGATGCTGATGGCCAGGGTAGTGAGTGGACCTTGCTTAGTTTTCCCAAGTCTTTCCCAAACACATAGCTAGTCACCGGGGTTTGTTTCACAGTGCTGGCCAGTCTTTGGTCAAATGATTTCATGATAAACCTTTGTGCCAAAGCTTTGGCTGCTTCCTCTTTCACTGTTTTCTTTTGCTCTCCCATGTCTTTGCCCTGCCTCCCCTTCCATAGTCACAGGACCGCAAAACTATTTCCCTTCCATCTAACTGTCTCTGCATGGTGCTGTCCAGACGCAGCCTTTTCAAAGTATTTCCCAACCGGAAAAAAAAAAAACAATAATAGGAATGGCTACAAATATAATTAATTTTTCTGTCTATTAATGCAGGAGGAAAATGTCTAATGGGTTGCAGATTTCTTCCTACTTGAATAGCGTGACCGTGACGGATTAGAAAGGAACCCCTCTGTTGAAGTTCCATTTCCTCAGCACCCCTCCGTCAGGCTGAAGCCTGGGCTTGAGCGACGGTTGCCTGGTGTTTTATGTGCAGGAAGAGAGAAATGATGTGTGTAACAGACAGAGGTTTCGATGATGGGAAGGACCATGGAGTCTTTCAACCATTATTAAGAGGAGCCCCGCAAGACCTTACTTGCCTGGATAACCATTAAGTGTATCTGGCTGACTGCCAGCATAAAGCTTTCTTTTACTTACTGTAATGGGGCGAAATGTATCTTTTCATCTGTACTTGTACGTATGTACTTGTGCACATGTGCGCACACACATACACATACATACACATACATTAGCACACATGCACGCGTGCCTAGTGCCCATCCTGACGTGACACAGATATCTTCGGGAGTCTGGAGTCTCCCGAGACTTCTTCATAAGGCCAACGGCGGCGTGGTCGGCATTTCTCTTGAAAATGTGTCATGCAGTTTACGAAGTTTCTCAGGTGACTGAGAACTCATCAGATTTTGAAAAAAGAAAAAAAGGCTGTGTCCTTTGGGAACAATTAAAAATGGAATAAATCCACCATCTCTTGCAAGATACACAGTTGACAGTTTTGCTTCCCAATTTATCATGTCAGCATTCTATCTCATTTCACTATATTTTTGGATAAACATACATATCTATGCCCATATATTTGCATACTGTACATATGTGTATGGACAACGACATATTTAAAGTTACTGAGAACCTCCCTCTTAAATGTTAATGTTACCATAATTTTTTGTGTGTGCTGGTCCCAGGAGTCATCCTGGATCACATTTACCTCCTTTTTGCTTTGCTCTGTTATTTCCTAAGCTCTGCTTTCCAGAAACAGAAGTGCTGGCCTCTGCCCTTTCTCTCTGCCATTTTCACATGGGAACCAGGAGCCAGCAGCCAGATCCTGTGTTTGCAAGGCAGAGTCTTAAACTCTGAGCCATCTCTCCCCCTCTTTACCATAATTTAATTCATAATATTCATTTTAGTTTTCAAGAATGCCTAATTGCTTTCACGACTTACAACACCAGGACCACCATGAACTCAGGCTATGGCAGAACTGACTCTGTTCACCTCAAACTTAATCACTGTGCTTGACCCTCACCCTTAGAGGCACCAAGGAGACCATAAGAATTCACAATTGGAAAGTCCAAGGTGAGAAGTAATTTGCTTCCATGTTTAATGCACAATGAAAGCCGCCAGGAAGGCGTGGTTTATTTGTGAAAATCAAGTGAGACTATAGCAACATTTGGTTGCTGATCTTTGATACTGTTGGGGAGGTTTGCATGACTATGAGGAGATGCTAGACTCAGGGTGCTTGTGAAGAAAAGAGATATCTTAGCTTGTGGTTTGGAGCTTCAAAGCATCGACTCAGTTCTGATGAGGATCATAGAGAGATGCCCGTGTCTGGGTACATGTGTGAGCAGTCTGGGAGAACACAGCTATGGGGACCCTCAGTGCTTTTTCAAGGTCTATTTGTTAATTGACAGAAGGACCTCCCGCTAGGTCTCACCTTTCAATATTGCCCAAATGGGGAGCAAGTCCCCAGTTACTGAACTTTGGAGAGAGGACCTATTAAAGCCTTAACAATGGTACTTACACTTTGAAAGATATATTCTCTAATATTTACTTATAGCCAATAAAACATTACTTTATAGGCATTTTCAGGGTCAATATGCCACTAAAAGTTTAGATTTGAATTATGCTGAGAAATTCCAAATTGTTGGATTGTGTCATTGCCAAAGCTTCTCCAGGCAATCCCATTCATAACAAAGTTCTAAATGTGAAACTGCAATCTACCTAGTAACTAGATAGTCAGGACTCAGATTAGGCCTTCTCATTTCAAACCCAGTTGACTTCCAGCCATGGTTCATGCCTGGTGGATGAGCAGTGCACTGTGTGCTGATAGCCCGCCTTGTCAGGCATGTTGTGGAATTTCTGTAAGTTTGTTCTTCTTTATTATTGTCCATCTCTCATTGAGTAGCAAGTTTATATCAAGTAACTAGGGCTTCTAGGTCTTTTTCTTTGAAATGAAAATTTACTAATATTTCTCTGTTTGTCTTAGCTTTTATATATTTATTTCCAGAAAAATGGGAAGGAAGGAGAGATGATACAAGCAAAAGGGGGAAGAGAGAAAGAAAGAGAGAGAAAACAAATCCACATACTACACTGACATGTGGAAGTCACACAATAAATTTCAGAAGCTGTTTCTCCTCTTCTACTATGTGAGCTCTAGAGACTGAGCTCAAATCCCTAGACTTCAATGTAGACAACCTATGCATTGGGCCATTTTTGCTGACCCTGAAATGGGCACTTTTAACATGATAAATTTACTACATGTTACTGTATTTGCAACACTCCACAGTTTTTCTTTAGAAAATCACAAGCTACTTCTTCAATTTTTAAATGTAACTTTTATTATTTGGATTTATTTATTTCAAATTTATTTGTCAATTATATCCTTTGAGCTTCGTGGGTTACTTAAAATTTGCCTCATTTACATTTCCCAATATGTTTCTTATGTTGAGTTCGTATCATGTTTGCTTTTCTGGTGCTATAACCTTTGTGGTACTGTTTTCATGTAAGAAAAACTTAAGTCAAGTTCAAACCTTCTATATGTAAATAACTTGTCATTTTTTTCTATATAAGGTTAATTAATAATGCATGTTTTAAAGAAATTAATATCATATTATATGTTTACATATTGAATGCTTTTAACATATTTATTTACAATTTTTCTTTTTTTTCTGAGGGCAATTAAATATGTTGCTATGATCTTAGGCTTTTCTCTTGGTTGTTTTGGGTCTTATGTTTTCTTAAAGGTATGATAGATATAAAAATTATTTGTTTGGGCTGGAGAGGTGGCTCAGGGGTTAAGCCTCCGCCTTGCAGGCGGAAGGTCCTGAGTTCGGATCCCAGATCCCACGTATAGACGCCAGGCGGAAGCGGGGGCGGCCTGCGCTTCTGGTCCTGGTAGGGCGGAGCCTGTGAATCCCGGGGCAGAAGGAGGTGGAGGCGTCCATGGTGGTTCACGAATTCGTCCGTGGTTCTACACACACACACACACACACACACACACACACACACACACACACACACGCGCGCGCGCGCGCACATACGCATATGCACACAGTTGAATAAATTATAATAAAGAAAAGTTTAAAAAAATTATTTGTTTATGCTATGTTTTTCTGACCTTAAATTAACATCTATTAGCTTTGCAATATGTTTGCAAATTATATTACAGTTAGTTAACAATGACCTGGTAAATTTCTGTGTTTTGATTTCAATTCTCTTTTACAGCATCTTTTTACATTGGGTTTTGACTATTTAATCCAATTAGATAATTAGCAAGTTTGCTTTGTTTATCCTTATTCCTCCTATATCTGAATCTGTATTTTTCTTTATTTTTTGACTTGTATTAGTTTGAGAGAGATTTCTCTATTAAATCTTTTTCCATAGCTTGTCCTATTTTAAAGCAGTTGTATGTGTATTACTTTTGTTTGTTTATTTTTATCTTCTTGATCTTTAATATGTTAACTCATTTCATTATGAAATCTTTCAAAACATCTATATTTAGTAAAAAAATATTCCTGAAGTCCTCAACAGTTCCAATCATGTGTCAAATCTGAAACAAGATGCATGAAAATTACTCTCCTATATTTGGGCATTTCAAGTTTTTCTTTTAAATTAAAATGTCACAAACACCTGTAGTCATTTATTAAAGAATGTATAGTAAATATTATTAATGAATATATATAAAGAATATAAAGTAAAACTTCCTAATGTATTTCATCAAGACTTATCCTGACCTCTGTGTCTTAAATCTCATTGATTTCCTCAGTTTACTTTTCTTCCCAGGTTACTTTAGTCGCGAGAGGTGGTAATGGCCTTTTTTGTGTTTAAAATGACTTGTTTGGGCTCTTTCTCAAATTACATATGAAATTCTTGGTCAACTCTTCATATTTGAAGACATTGCTTCTGATGACTGTCCTCATGATCAGAAGCTTAACCATCCCATGTTTTGTAATTTGTCTTTTTTGTCAGAGAATTTAAGAATTCCCCCCATAGTTTCAATGTAGTGCCCTTTACTATTGTCTAAGGTTAGATTTAGATTTATCTTTTTTTTAACATTCTGAATGCTCTTTTGATCTCCCTATAATGTTTTTCATGTGTGGTTGTTTATTGGCGTTTTTTATTTATTTTTGAGACCCACAATCAGAGAGAGAGAGAGAGAGAAAGAGAGAGTGAGAGAGCATGATCACCATGGCGTTGTACTGGTGGAGATCAGAGAACAATTAGAAGTCATTTTGCTACTTTCTACCACACGGGTTTTGGGGCTCTAACTCAGATCACCAGGTTTGCAAGCACGCATCATACCCGCTGAGCCATCTTGCCAGTCCCTATCGGTGTTGCTTTTAGAGACAGGGTTTCAATCTGTAGTTCTGGTCTCAGATGTGTCTTGATCCTCCAGCTCTACCTGCTGCGTCCTGGGACTGCAGGCATGTGCCTGGCTATACAGTCTTCTTGTGAAGATAATTACTATGCAAAATGTCATTTATAGAACATTTTAAGTTTTCTAAATTTAATTTGTCTTTTCATGCCATAGTCTGACCAAATCCCTCATTACTTGTAACTCATTCCAAAATTCTTTCTTTGTGTCCAGTCTAGAAACTAGTTTGGCATTTGAACTATTTGATTTTGAAATCTTTATTGTTTGAAATCTTTATTGTCTGAAATGTCTTTAGTTATTTTAGCTTACTATTTGAGTTATTTAATGTCGAAGTCTTCATTGTCTGAAATGTCTTTATTTTATTTTAAGACATTCCTATAATCAACCATTTAATCCATTATTTTCTTTTGAATGGATGTTAATCATTCATCTCCTGTTAGTCTTTCATTTAAGAGTCCTGAATAAAGCTTTTGCTAGAGTACGAAGATTCATTTTATATGTAATTCAAGATGCTTTGTTTAGCTGACTTTTTTAGCCTAAGACTTATTCATCATTTGTTTTGATATTTTGTTTTGGAAACTTGTTTCTAATGTAGGATCCCTCTTGAAACACTTCTTCCTTCCTGTCAATTTTCTTTCTCCCTCTCCTGTCCCCTCACACTTCTGGACAAGTGGGGTGCTCTGCCCTGGGAGACGTGAGACATTCCAGCCTTTCAGGCCAGGAGTGGAGAACTCTGCCATGCGCATCACACCTCTCTGGTGCTTCTTTTAGTCACAGATCTTGTCACCAAATCAGCAGACAGCGTGGTTTATCAACTGGAGCAGCGCTGGGTTCTCTGGGACCCTGAGATCATGCAGATGGGGTCTCTACTTGTAGTCGCACCTCACAGGCTTCTGTTTCTAGGGGTGGATTTGTATTCATTTATCTTTCTTGACACGTTGAATGCTCTTCCTATGTACTTGCTTGCTTGTTTGTTGTTATTTATCACAGAGAGAGAGAGAGAGAGAGAGAGAGACAGAGAGACAGAGAGACAGAGAGACAGAGAGAGACAGAGAGAGCTTACTGTTACCCCGCAGTGTCTAGCTCCTGACCCCTAACCTTCTCCACACTGGAGCCAGCCTAGGCTTTCCCTCCTACGCACTCCTGGATCTTTCCAGAATGGTTCACTGAGATGTATCAGAGCCTCGTGGCCGTCATTGTGTTTTTGCCAAGGAGAGTGTTATTAAAGTCCACCTAGACGTCTTCTCCAGGAACCTATAATTTGTTCAAATGTCTAACTTAGTCACTCCGTTTGGTGTTTGTATCAGCATTTAGCAACAGATCCTGTCGTTTGTCTAAGCTTATATTTTCACTAGCTGGGTATAAAACATCCCCCAAATTTGGAAAATACAGTTTCAAGTAGTGTTCACAATATATCTCCCAATTCATGGAAGTATTGGATCCTCCAAATCTCAGTGTTCAGAGGTTAGCCACTGAGTAAAATAAACAATTTTTAAAATTAAATCCTTATTTCTATTACTTGTGAGTTGGAATGATGCATATAATGAACTTTACTCATTTTGGAACCATGTCACTCTGTCCCATCCCTCGTCTTTCCCCTGTTGAAAACCTTTCCAGCAAGTCCTCCTCCTTCCTCCTCCTTCCATCTTGTGTGTGTGTGTGTGTGTGTGTGTGTGTGTCCCTCTGTGTTAATAAGAGTTGCCTGCATTAGTATTTGCACAGGAGCATGCTGGGGGCATAGGTAGCCTGTCAGTGGTCATACCTTCCAAAAGGAGGTTCTCTCTACCTCATGCAGCATTAACTGTCAACAGTGACTCAGGAAAACCCTTCTCTGTTCCATATACTCTATACATTAAAAATTATTTGATATGCAATATCCAGAAATTTCTTTTCTGAGTTTTTTAAATGCTTTCTGTTATTTATTTATTTGATTATTTATTTGTTTAGAGAGAACGAACCATAGACTGCAAGGAGAGCTCAGAGGAATACTTGTGGAAGTCAAGTCTCTCCTTCCACCATGTAAACTCCAGGGATGGAACCAGGTCTCCAGGGTTACCAGCAGACACCTTTACTGACTAAATCCTCTCCTTCTGTTGGAACAAGGGCAGTGTTGTAATTTCTTTGTGATATTATCACATTGGCAATCTTGATAACAAAGTGAATGTATCTGTTAAGGTTGTGGACAAATAAATGATGTCACTGAAAACAAGAGAGACAAAGAGGAGGAAGAGAAAGAAGAAAAAGAGAAAGAGAGAAAGAGAGAGAGAGAGAGAGACTTACTCGGGTAATTAGTTCAGTTTTAGAAATCTTTATTCCTAAGGTAGAGAGTGGAAGCTTTAGAATAATTGCATCCAGGGGCTGGAGAGGTGGCTCAGGGGTTAAGCGTCTGCCTTGCAGGCGGAAGGTCCTGAGTTCGGATCCCAGATCCCACGTATAGACGCCAGGCGGAAGCGGGGGCGGCCTGTGTTTCTGGTCCTGGTAGGGCGGAGCCTGTGAATCCTGGGGCAGAGTAAACAAGGAGGAGGTGGAGGCGGTCCATGGTGGTTCCCGAATTCGCCTGTGGTTCTACACACATATGCACACACACACACACAGACACACACATACACACACACACACACACACACGCACATGCACACGCACACACACACGCACACGTGCACACATGCACAATTGAACAAAAAAAAAGTTAAAAAAAAGAATAATGGCATTCAAATGATCACAGTCCTCATTCTGAACATCATGATACACAGTGTTAAAATTAAAATACTGAAATTATTTACTTTTCCTAATATTTAATTTGTATATGGCTATATTGTGTGTGACATGTAAAGCCCTGTCTTTGTTCATAAATGGATTTTACAGTACAGAAAAGTATTATGGTGGTCTAGAAAAAGGAAGACCTCACTCTCTGTGTACTGTGATGAAACTGTGGGTAGTGTTCTATAGAAAATACACTGTACAGCCCCCCCCAATCCCCGGAGAATCCTTTAATGTGCATGCCAGTCTCTCCTCTGGGTCCTCCTCTCCGATGACGTACAAGTACCCAGTGGCATTTCCCTGAATCCTTTCCCGTGCTCCCCTTAAGCATAGGAACACTACTGTGGTTGCCAATCCCTTGCCTCCAAAGATCTTGGTGCCTTTAGCAGATGCTAGACTTTGTGAGGTCAATAGTGTGTTGGACATCGTGCAGGGCATGCAAAGTCCAATTATGATTGCTTCGGCCCTAACTGGGGGATGGGGAGGGAGGGGTGAGGAGAGGGGGAGCAGGGGGGTCAGGGGGAAGAGGAGGAGGGAGGGAGGGAACCAATGTACCTACTAAGTTTGTATGAGCGGAAATAATAATAAAAAATGTTTAAAAAAATACACTGTAGAAAAATTTTGACCTTAGACTAATCACTCTTTTGGGTTCTATAAACTGCTTATGCATAAAAATAGTCACTGCTAACGCATAAAAGATAGTCAAAACTTTCTCTCGCTATCTGCTGACCACTTGGTTTCATAGTTACAGCCTTGGGTCAGCAGGACCTCCACTCAAGGTTTCCACCCCACCCCTCACCCCTATCCAAGTTTCCAGCTGCAACCACTATCTGAAACTGCCAGCTTGACTCACTAGCTGGAGGGCAGGTACCAACTTAGAAATTTATGTACGAACTGCCTCCACCCCTGCCCTTAGTCGGGGCTCCAACATGAGGTCCCGAACTCTGATGGAGTCCTGGAGTCCTAAGGCTCCAGCTGAGGTCCCAAACTTCGGGTAGAGTCCTGAGGCTTCAGTTCTTTTCAGTCAAGCTCATTGTCTGCCTCACGGGTGGACTTCGGAACCCGTAACAGTAGCATTTTGAGGGGCATGCTGCATCTGAACTAATAATTTAAGGAATAAATCCTTAGACAGACCATGGATTCTTCCCACATGAGGAGCTGAGAAGCCTTCATCTGCCAAGGAAAACCTTAGCTGGTGTCTGTTCATTTCTTACATACTGACAGACATTTATGTTTTCTCCTGAACTTTTCATTGGCTCGATAGTTGACTTCTTTTCTACACCAAATAATTTTCCACTGTCTGAACATAAGACAGATAATTTGACTATTCTCATAAGGATATTCTTATTCTTTCCAAGTCTTGATCGTTAAGAAGATGGATGTTGTAAATATCTCTGTGAAGATTGTTGTGTAGGGGCATATTTTCAACTCTTGATAAATACCAAAAAGTGTGATTGCTGGATCAATTTTTAGCTCTGTTTCTGGATATCTACAAGAAAGATGCTGTCTTAGGGACGTGGTCGAATGGGTAAGAAAGAAAACTTGCTGCTCAAGTGTGAGAACTGGCTCTGAATCTCCAGCGCCCATGTGAAAAGCTAAGTATGGCCACATGTGTGCTTACAACCCCAGTGCTGTGGGAAATGGAGAGGAAGACAGATCTGTGAGAGTCCCTGTCTTAAAGGCATAACAGTGAGTGGCAGTGTATTATCTTCCTGTGGCTTCCGTGAACACATGCACAGCTGCACACAATGCAGTACAAGTGTGCATACACCACACAGAGACACAAACTCTATGCATACATACACATTCAGAGACACATACATACACACAGAAAAATACACACAGACAGACACACTGACACACAGGCACACATACAGACAGAAACACACAGATACATACGGACTCAGGTACACACACAGATAATCATACTCACAGTCACATAGACACACATATACACAGAAAACCCACATACAGAAACATACACAGACACAAGCATATAGATACATATACACAAACACACATACATGGACATATGCAGTCTCACATATATACACAGATACACGCACATATAAAGATACACATACAGATACAAGCCAAGACACATAAACACAAATGCACAGAAACACACTGACATAAAGTCTCATATAATCTCTCTCTCTCTCTCTCTCTCACACACACACACACACGCACATGCACACACAAACAGACACACACACAACATGCTCTGGAATGTGACCCCACACACAAGATGGAGGAGGTACACAGACTCTTCTGGGACTCTTGCTGTCAGTGATGCTCCTACAGTAGAGAGAACACGCCACAGGTAGTTCCCGGTAACTGAGACGCTTATGGACCCGGACCAGAACTGACCTGGTTCCTGACATTGCTGTTCCTGTACTTATCCAGCTCAGGGAGGAAAACAGTCTTGTGCCAGGAACTGGAATGGCATTGAAAGCTTACCAGTCTTTTCAAAGCTTAAGATATTATAAATCCAGGACTATTCAAAATCCTGACCTTTGGAAAATCATACTCTATTCTGATATTAAAAGAATCAAGAGTCCATTGGCTTATTGATTTAAATAGAACAATGCATTTTCACAAATACACATATAAAAATCCGTCTTTGAATTTTACATTCGAGGTGCTTTATTTTTATTAAAATTAATTGAGGAAAATATTTTAAGTTCTTTTCTGGAGAGATTTCCCAAGTACAAATGCCATTAAAATGATTCACATTTCCTCCTGGCTTTGGCTAATTCTGCAGTTGTCCTGGAGTGTCCACAGTGGAGTTAGCAATGAGCAAATACTTGATAGATCACACACCTCTCCAGTTGAAAGTCCTGAAACCAGCCTCACACCTTCCATCTACTGTCACTCATCTTTTCTTCTTCCTTCCTTTTAAGAAGAAAATAGTACTTGGGAACAAACTGATTTTGTTAGCTAGAGCATTGATCATACTTCTAGCCCGAGGTAAGTGCATAAAACAATAATGACTAAGACAATCATCTAATTTTACTGAAACAGAACTGAAAATGTACACCCGACCACATCACCACTGAAGTTACTTTAGGTGCATTTTGCTTGCACTTTATCCTCTGTGACACAGTCGTTTACTAATGTGCTTCTCAATTCTTCTCTTTGCAATCTGGGAGAACAGATTCAGCAGTGATTGTGCCCATTTATAAAAGCATCCCAAACAAAATTGAACCCCAAGGCTGATAAGCTATAAAGATGCTGATCAGATCCGAGCAGAATGGACCATGCTTTGGGGCTTGCGCAACTAAAGATGGTTCCAGAAGACTGATGGCTTTATATGCACAATTACAAACACCACAGCTTTGTCAGATGAATGGAAACTCATGAAAAATGGGGCTGGCCCTTTATTAAGTAAAGAATGGCAGTTTGTAAAACATTTCCTGAGATTTGGTAATTTTTGGAGGTAATTTAATTTTACCCATTCTTTAGCAGAAGATATAATCAAACAGCCTACAAGAAAGAACAATCCAGCAGGATGGAAATATACAAGGTAGTTCTACAAAGTAAAGATTAACTGATACTTTAATGGAGAAAATGGAAAGAGATAAACCTTGTCAAGTTCATTGAATTATTATCCATTCCAAGAAAAGTGATAATCCATTAGTAATTAGAAATATATTCTTTACAGAAAGTCCTCTCCAGAAAACACCTAGAGTTATATTCAACTTGGATTTATTTTCTTTATTTTCAGTAATTTTAAGTAAATTTTAAATAGGATTAAAGTGTTGCTACATTGAGACAATATTAAATATAATAATATTAATATATAATTATTATATTATTGATATTACATATTATATATTGCATAGTATATAATTTAATATATTAAATAATGATTGATCTTCAAAAACAGATTAATATCCATTTACCAGGGATAGCATTCATTTATGAAATAGGCTTAGATGGGTTTGTTCTTCTTCACTATGTCCTAGCAAGCTTCCAGGTTTTTTTTTAACATTCATTTTTATCTCATTTATTTTCCTTTTTTCTCAATTTTTTTATTCTTCTTGAGTTTTATAGATGAATGCAGTGAATTTATGATATTTTAATACCTTAATCTTCAATCCCACCCTATCTTCTTTTCCAATGCCGCCCTTCTTATTCCCTGCCAGTCTCCCTTCTATTTTCATATCTTTTGACAAGTGTGACCCACTGAGTTTCGCCTTCATGCCATGTCAGGAGGCTCCATGCAATAGGAGCCTTACACCCTGGTGACTGAAAGCAGGGCCTCGGCGTTGGGATGAGCAGGGTGCAGATGTATGCCTCATGCAGTGCAAAGCCTGGTTCCTGATGACATGTGTCTGAGCCCTTTCAGGAGCCTGAATCATATACATCAGTGGGTAGACCATGGAGGAAAGCATCTCTCTCCTCTACCCCCGCTCCAACCAATTCAGCATTAATCCTTAATAAGCTCTCAGGGAAATATAGAGCCCCTTCAGATATTTCCTCTTTGAGTGAAATGTTGGTAGACTAAATCCTCTGTAGGTCTTGTGGAAGCACAAATAGCTACAGTGACTTCATGGGTTAAACGGTCTTGTAATGCCCAGATATAACAAGTCTGGCCACACTCCTGCTCTGCTTCAGGCTCTTATAATATTGATACTTCCTCTTCTGCAATGTTCTCTGAGCTCATTCTTGGAGAACAGGGTCACTCTAGGTAGCCTGGGCCATCTTTGAATTTATAATGTTCTTGCCTTAGCCTAACCTGTGCCTTGACTATATGATTATATGCATGTGCCTCTCTATTGAGCCTTTATAAGATTTATTTAATATGAGCTTAAATTTATTGATTCCATATTATTGGTAACACATTTGCCAAGTTAAAATTTTGTTAGTTGACTGGATGCATAAGTATTTAAATTTGGATTTTCCAGATGTTTTTCAATAATCTTACCAGTGAAACAATGAGAATGGACCATCTATCTTTGCTGCTTAAACATGTTCCATGAAGAACTTTGTGTCTAGACCACATGTAGAACTCATAATTCTGGTTCCACTTGGATTCCTTTAATTATCAAAGTAACTTGGATCCCTTATCTAAATAGATATACATAAGTAAAAGCTTATTTTTTCATTTTCATGTACATATTTGATGCATGCATATGTATATGCATGATTACATGTATGGTGTGCATATATGTATGCATGCATGTGGATGTGTGAAACTGATATTGTGAACCATCCTCAACTATCCTTCCAACTTTCTTCTTTAAGACAGAACTGTAGTCAAACCCAGAGTTAGTCTTATTAGCCAGCCAATAGGGATTCTTAGGGTTTCTTGCCTCCTGAAGCTGGAATAACAAGTGGGATATCACACCTACCCAAGATTTTTGGCAGGATCTGAAAATTTTAATTCTAGTCTTTTTTGGCTTGTGCAGCAAGTACCTTAACTTCTGAGCTATCTACCCAACTTGAATAAGGAGTTCTTTTCAATCATTGTTGCACATGCCTGCCAGTTTGGGATTCTTAGGAGCTTAAGGCATTCTGGGCTCAGTGTAAGATTATACCACAAACAAACAAAAACCACAGGATTTCTTAAATTAAAAAGAGGAACCCCCACAGGAGTAGATAAGTCAGAGTGAACCCTGGAGTCCATAGAAGCATATAGGCAGAAGGGTGGGAGGGAGTGGGAAGGAATGGTGAAAGGAAAGAAGAGGTGGATGGGAGAGAAAGGGAAGGAAGGGAAGCTGGGGTGAATACTCAATGTGTTTGTAAAAGGAGAGAGAGAGAGAGAGAGAGAGAGAGAGAGAGAGAGAGAGAGAGAAGCTAAAATCATCCAAATCTTCTAAATACTGAATTGATCAGATTTTGGTACTCTTGGAAAATAGTTTAAAGGAAGCACTCCATGTCACAAAACTGCCCCCCATGAACTTGTTTTTAGAGTTGTCTGAAGTTAATTTGAATTGCAATGTCAGGATAAAGATATGTAGAGCAGGTTAGTACTTAATGTTTCAAGATCTGGGGCTGGGATCTATAAATGGATGTCCATGTCTACGTGCCAATGTTTGAAGATAATTGGGAGCTTAAAGGCAGTGTCCTGATCCGTAGGACCTACGTCCTCGTGAGAATGAGACTGGCAAGTGTAAGTTTCTTCCCCCCTCTGCTTCCACCAAGGTTACGGCAACCTGGAAGGCTGAATGTGAATCTGAATTCTAGAACCCTGAGATATGCTTTGCTGCCACACAATGCCTTAGAGGACTAGACTCTGACTTGGCTCTTCTTTCTATGTTATCCTGAATCCATCCCTGAGAGGAGACTGGGATGTGATGGTCAATTGCATTCATTCCCTCCTCACCTTTTCGCCATCATATACATTCATTATCAGGTATTTTTGAGACCTGTCCAAAAACAAAATAATTTATGACAAACCTGGAATTTAGATTTGGGGTGAGTGGTGAAGAGATGAATACCATCTTTCCCATAAAAAGCTTGGATTCTGTGAATCTGTGCTCTGGTAAAGAGAAATGCATTTCCCCTACAGAACTAAGATGTTCATGGGTGACCTCAACTTAAGGCAACTCTCCTGTATTATCCAGGCAGCTTAGGTGCAATCGCAGAGATACCTAACATTGGACAGGAAGGCCAAGCAGTTCAGAATTAAGTGATCGCAGAAGGGCTTCTTGTTTTGAAGCCACGACAAAGCATTAAGCAACAAGGAAAGACAAACACCACATGATCTCACTCCTGAGTGATCTAAGACACTTGTTCAGACACAATTGAGAGCAGAAGAGTTTACCAGAAACTGGAGAGAAAGGCAAGAATGGGTGGATACAAGGTGGCATTTGTAGGAAACAAATCTGGGAGATAGAATGAACACAATGAGTCAATGAACATCTCAAAGGAAGAGTTGAAAGGCACCCACCATAAAGACAGGAGAAAAGTTTATGGTTGATGCATATGTTAATTATCCCTATTTGATCAGTATCTGATGATGCATGAATCAAAAAATTGTATCTCATAAATACGTTCAAATAGAACATAAACAAATATGCAATATAGCCACTTATACAAATAGACCTGACAAATCATTTGTAATGTTTTTCAGGAATGTCTAGGAATTGTTCTCATGTATTTAAATGAGTTACATTTTTCAGGAAATTCATATTCTGTATCCAAAACACCTATTACTTAGGAGGGAACTTAGTCTAAACTTCTGATAAGTAATTCAATGGAAAAAGCAATGATGGATTTGAGTAAACATCATATGCCAAAGAAATCTTAGTTGTCTTCAAATTCAAAAGACCCAAAATGCATATGGTTAATCCTAAAGATGAGTAAGTATCCCATAAATATGTTCAAATAATATACTATTTGTCTTGGTGAGATTCGGTGACAGATTTGGCTCAGAATCATCTTTCCTTTTCTTTCCTGTTTTTTTTTCCCTTTCTTCTTTCTTTGTAATGAGAAAGGATTTGCCTCTAATTTGAATCATGACTGAAGAACAAAGTGGTCTGGAATTTGTGATGAATATATTCCACAGTTTATTAATTAAAACATGATGTTTACTTCAAAGCCCCTGAAAAATCTATTATTAAATCATACTCATGCATGTATGATGAGTTTGTAGCTGCCCATCTATGCCATTATATTGAGAACTGGAATATTTAAATTATTAAATTAAATATTTAATATTTAAAAAATAAAAAAATCTATGTAGCTTTCAGTTTCTGCTTGATCTAGTGTATATGCAATTCTAAAAATATGGTGTGTGGTGAATGAAATAGTAATCTAAAGTCTAGATACACATGAAAACAAAGGAATCAAACATATAACCTAAATCCTTTTAGGACTTCAGACTGAAACTGGAAAGTAACATCAGTGTTAGAAGGCATGTTCTCCAACCAAGGCATTTCTTAAAGAGTATTTTCCTAACATTAGTGACTTTGCGCCCTTCCTCCCACTTTCTTTTCCTTCCTTCCTCCTTCTTTTTTTTTAATCAAGTCTAAGGAAACCGATGTGAAGTTCCCTAATAGCAAAGTATAATGGGGCCTCCGACACGGCAGTATGGAGGGGGCTGTCTAGTCTATTTTTAAAGTCTCCAGGGAAGGAGCATCTACAACTTCCCCGTGAATCTCTGACTCCATACCTGGCAATCTTCCCCTCCCAGAGTCCCCAGGCTGGCCTTCCTCCTTGCTTAAGAATTTATTATAGATCAAATTATTTTAGGGTTCTGAATATATTGTTATATTTAAACGATACCTTCCCCCAAAGGGGCTCAATTAAAAGAGCACGGGATGTCTGCACAGCAGCGTGCTGTCCTCAAAGAAAGGTGTTCAATTAGTATGGGATGGTTGGACTCAGGGGACAAACAGATGTCAGATCATTCCCCACCCGGAGGCTCCCAACATTTTAGGGCTAACTAGCATCTACACACATCTCTCTGCTCAATATGTCTGCAGTTGCATGCTTTGGATGACATATGATCCCAGCCACATGTCGTTGGAATGGAATCTTGGCCAGTCGTTTTTGTTTTTAAATCAGAAATAATAGTCTTGCTAACCTACCTCTTCTTTTATGGGGATTAACTAATACTTGCTTGTAGGGAGTTTAGTAAGATGCTGGACCTTATTTAGACACTACAAGAGCTTGGTGCTGCTGCACTAGATGTATTGGAATTTAATCCTAGGGTCTCACACATACTACACCAAGAACTCTCCCATTAGACTACATTCTAAGTTCTTAGGTTTCTAATTCTTAGTTGCTGGAGAAAACAGTGTTCTTTTCTCTCTGTATAATTATGGATTGGCATTCAGAAAGACAAAGAAATCTATTTTTAAAGTATTTATGTCTTTTATGTGTCCCTTACTATTTTTATGTTGGCCTTCTGCCTTAGAAGAAAAAAAACCATAATGTAATTAGAAAATGTTTATACCTACATTGATATTTAATATTACCAATAATTTCCAATGAAAACATTGATGTGTTTTTCTAATTTAAGCATTCAAGATAGTAGATTATATACTGATTTTAATTAATTTGCTTTTCAGAAGCCATATGATCTCTGTGTTTTGTGATCACTTTTAATTCGAGTGTCTATTTTTTATACAAAAGAAGTATATAAATTCTCAATTTTGTTCTATGCCTTCTTGGGTATAATGAGCATAAAATATTGTTAATGATTATACTTTGTTTTTTTTTTTAGCTAATGATAAAAGGAAAGTTGTTTTTATGATGAGAAGGTTGTTTCATCTGTCGACATACTAATGATAAAATAACAGCCTGTGTTCAAAGACTCAAACTCACTTGTTTCTCATGTTCATCATTCATTCAGTGAGGGGCTCATAAGACCTGTTTGTCTAAACTAAATTATTACATACTTTATTGGAGCTGCATACAGAATGTAGATTTTGATGTATGATTTGTCTTTCATCTTGTGACAATGACCCAGGTGTTGAATTTCAGGGCAAGGAAGTGTTACTGTAACATATGTTGCTTAAAGGGGTGAAATATAAACTATAGGTGTTCCCTCTTACATACGGGGGATGCTCTCCCAGACCCTCCAACAAATCCGCAAAACTGTGGATAGAACCACACTCTATCAGTAGTTTTCATTTCTATACATATGCACTTGTAGCACATTTTAATTTATAAATTAGACATCATAAGAGATTAATAACTAATGATATAATAAAATATTTTAATAATATACAACACAAGTGGCACAAACGTTTTTGCACTGTGTCTGACAGTTGGACTACTTAGAAGCTAACAGGTAGGTTACATAAAATGTGAATATAGTAACACAATAGAAATGATCACATCCTAGGCGGGATGGAACAGGATGGCTCCAGATTTCATCATACCAACAAGGGCAATAATGTATTTAAATAAATTATGAACTGAATTGCTTATATCTGAAAGTTTCCATGTAATATTTTCCATGTAATATTTGCATGCATGTAGCATGTTTACTCTGAAGTAAGCAAAATAACAGAAATTGGAAGGCTTCTATATAAGAAAAATGAACTTTAGTTCTTGTTCTAATTTAACTATATTAAACAAGATTATGATAAAATAATGATTCTGATTTGTAAAGAGATTTTCCTACCAATTGCTTCTTTTTATTCTTTTATTTGCATGAGCAATTCAAGTCTCTGGGTACTGGTTATAGATATAAAGCAATCTTAAATTCCTGGAGCTGTCTGTTTCTCTTTTGCAGTCAGGTAAACTCCAGGAAGATGGAAAATAAGAAATTAGTAAGAAATGGCTCTCCCTTTTGATTTGTTGACATATCTCAGAATTAGGAAGAATGTTAGAAAAAATATTAAAAGGAAGTAATAGCATAAGATGTTACTCATTGTACCCAAGAAATAGAATTTTAAATAGTTAAGTTCATATTATAGCAAATAATGATTACATTTTTAATTTATAACATGCTGTGGTATGTACCTTGTGTCCTGTTTTCTTAAACAAAGAATAGTTCAGAATATATGAAATGCTTTGATTCTTAATATATTATATTACTACCAACACTTATCTTACTGTTGAGTCAGATTATCTTTGTTTTCCTTTCAGTAAAGTGATCCATCTTCAATGGACTTTAATGGAGGAACAGTAGAAAAGCATAGAGGAATATTATATTTGCATTATTCTATATAACTTGCTTATGTGGTATGTGTGCGTGCATGCATGTGTTTGTGTGTGTGGTCTGAGCTTGTGTTAATGCATATGTGTATCCACATGAAAGGGGATTAGCTAAAGTAAATTATTTCATACCAAAGTCAGAGTTCTTAGTGGATAACTGATGAACAGAGAAAAATTTTTATCTTGTTTTATTTTATCATTAGAGAAGCATTTAAATGTTTTCATAGTCTCCATAATTTTGAAATAAAAAAGTTGTGTCATTTTATATTCTTTACCTTGGTAATCTGAGGTTGTAACTATATTAACAAATGTTTTCTTTGTGGTGTGATATCACATTCTAGATCACATAATATATGCAAGGGGAAAAACCCCTCATAATCTTCATTATTAACCAACCTAATTTTAAACTTTGTTATTTATATTATCTTTGTCTTTATGACTCAGAATTATTAAAGCAGTGTTTTGTCTGTTTGGAACATGATCCCGGGATAAAATATTTGAACATGCCTTAGGAAAAAATCATTTAGAAGTGTGTGTGAAGGATCTATTGCACATTTCTCTTTGAGGGGAGCCAAAGCAAATCTGCTCTTACTGATACTGTTTGAAAGCTTCTTGATGGAACCAGTAAGAAAAAAATACTTCATTTCTTAACAGAAAACTGATTTTACATGTTAGGGTTAGAAAACCTACTCAACATTTTTTAACTGCTCCAGCTTTAATTCATAATTACAAGCTTATTCCAATCTCTGCATAATGAAACCACATTTTAGACCAACAGCTGTTATCTACTTTTGCTGGTAGCCCTAGGGTATGAATATTTTAATATTCATTTTCTATGTGCTGATAAACTAAATACTTCCTACTGGAAGTCTATCAAATTAATCACAAGTCTTAGCTGCTGTTCTTGCTTCCATGGAACTCATTTGAAAACATGGCTTGCTTTATGCTTCACTTTCCATAAACCTGAAAGTGGTATTTGTGAAACCTACAAAGTAGAATATGAGGGAATTCAGGAAAACCAGGGATTGTGGAGAATGACGGGCTCAGTCCTGCCTCAGTGAGCTTCCCTTCTGCCCCCCATTTCATGCAAAGCCAGTTTAAAAATCAATATTTTGCTTATGGCAATATTTTAGTGGTTAATTTTGAGTTGGAAGGCTGTGATTTTCACTTATTTAAATGGTTTTAGGTCTTCATATGCAAATGATATGGCCTAAGGGTAGATTTCTCCTCCAGTCTGCCAGGCAAATCGCACAAACACCATTGTGATGTAGCTTCAGCAACGTTCCATTATGGATGACTGTAATAGATAGAAAATGAAAGTGTCCTAGCCCAGGGAAATCTAAGCATGTTTAAGGTAGAAGATATAAGAATAGAGGAAGACCTCCCAAATTAAATAGAGATAGGTGTTTTTGTATTTAAGCTTGGTGAATGTCAATCTTGGAGATGGTTCACATGGTTTCTTTATCTTGTTCTGAATTCTATGGGATGATGTTTAACCTGACCCTGTCAGTAGAATGATAACTATGTACATAATGCATATCAATCTTTTTAATAATCAACAATTTAAAATCATTATATAATAAGCAATACATTTAACAACAGTAATCAATATTGATGAATTTTTATCATAATGTATACCACTGGCACATCAAGATCCATGCCATATTAAACATGAGTATTTAGACATGTTTGAGAGACCTAAGCATGGCAATGAAAATTGATGACAGCCACATAAAATGATCAATACAGGGTTTCTCTAGTTTCAAGGAACTGGACTTCCACAAAAGCTTCTTCAGCCTTCTGAGTACCCATGATTATGTCTTATGGATCTTTCTATTCCTTGTTCTAGGGAAAGCATGGGATGTAGGTTTTTCTCCTTTGGCGAAAGGGAGACAGTGCCCAGGTCTGGATGGTAAGAGGCGATGGAAGCGCCACATTCTTCCTTTTATCAGTGTCACCTGAAGCATCTGTTTCCACATCTTTCGGGTGAATCTCTCCACCCTCTTGTACTTTGCACGTTGTTTCTCCTACTCCTTTAGTTTTGATTGTGCCTTTTGAAGTCACTAACTGATATTGGGGAAATTCCACTGAAACTGCCCATTTCATTTTTTCTCTTTGCTCTCATGTCTTAACAGATATTTTTAAAAATGTTCCAACATTCTCCATGATCTTTGATCATTCCGTCATACTGACGGCCTTTTCCCATTCTTTCCCTTTCCAAGTCTCCTCATCAGTGACTATGATCAAAGATTGCCACTAGAAAAAAAAAAAAAGAAAGATAAAGATGAAAAGTGAATGTTTCTTGGAATATCTTCTAGCTCTAAATTGTGTTTCTAAAAAGTTGCTGACTTGAATTCCAAACATTGCTTCCAGCAATACAATGGCATTTGCTACTTCTTGGAAACTCACCTGTTTATTCCTCCAGATTTCTTGTTACTTTTACCTGAGATCTTGTTCCGCACTAACTAACTGCTCTTTGTCACAGACTCCAGGCACTATCCTCCTCCCATAATGTCTTCCCCCGTCTCAACCTTCATTCTGAGTTCTCTTCTTCACAACACTTAGTCTTTGGTACTCTAAATTTTGTCTAGATTTTCCCTTTAATATGACTTAAATTTTCCTCAATGCATTAATTCCTTTCTTCTTGCCTTCCAATGCATTTGGTGCTTTCCTTTCTTGTAAGGACTTCTCTTGATTCTGTACCTCCTCCAGTCATTGTCTAGTTCATTTTGGTCCAGTGACCTGTTGTTTTAAATGTCATCAGTGGACAGTCTCAGTCCACTGTGTTCATCCTCTAGTGATATTTCCTTTACTCCTTTGACATGTAGCTTATGTGTCCTCATATTTTGTTAAAATTATGGACTAGTAATGAGACTGCCATTTCTAGATAATGGGAATTATCTAATTATATTCCTTGATTCCTTAACCTAACTGCCACTTAGTCAGAAGAGTCTAATGTAGATTGTTAAGTCTACTTTTCCTTGGCTCAAACTAATTATCAACATCTGATTCAAACTCCAACTAGTTCATGTGACCTGTTTTTATATGTATAAAGGTGTATATGGAGTATGTGCCTGTCTACATGTATGTTTGCATATGGGTGAGCAAACATTTGTGTGAACATGAGTGAGTGTGCAAATAGAGGTTTGAAGATGATATTGGGAATCATCCTTGATTGCTTTTCCACCTTACTTTTTGAAACATCATTTCCAATCAAACTCAGAATTTACCAGGAGGGCTAATCTGGTTAGCCAGCTTGTTTTGAAGATTCCCAGACTCGTCTTTCTGGGGTTGGGATTATAGATAGACCACTGTGTCTGCCTGACATGTTTTACATGGTCCTGGAATCAACTGCAATCTTTTTGTTTGTGTGGCAGATACTTTACATGCTGAGTCATCTTCCCTGTCTCACATAACTTTTAAGAAAAACTTTATTTATTTAGTGTGTATATGTAGAGTTGTATAAAGAGGTTAAAGGTCAATGCCAGTTGTCATTCCTCATTCACATCTGCATTAATTGTTTGAGACACGGTCTCTTACTGAAACTGAAGCTTACTGACTGGGCTAGATTGGCTCACCAGAAAGCCCTGGGGATCCTCATGTCTCTGTCTTCCCAGCTTTGGGGTTACAGACATGTGCACCATGCCAGGTGTCTACATGCTGAGAAACAAACTCAGGTCTCATAATGGTTTGCATGTGAGTTGTTCCCCACAAGCTCAAGTGATTGATCCTTGGCTGATGTTAATATTTGGAAAGGTAGTGGCAGCTTTAGTAGGCGGAGCCTCACTAGAGGAAGGCGTATCTTCATGGGGGAGGCTTTGAGATTTGGTGGCCCAGCCTTGCTTTCTTCCAGTTTGTCTCTTGCTTCCTCTGTCTCCATGCTGGCCGTAGTCATCTAAACTTGCCACCCTCAGCTTCTGTCACCCATAATACTTTTTATTTTTGCCATAATGGACTATATTTGGAACTCTAAACCAAATAAATCTCCCTTTCTCCCATAAGTTGTGTGTGAGTACTGTCTCACAACAGCAGAAAGAAAAATAACTACAACAGGCATTCATATTTGCATGCATTCAAGGATGGCTGGGTTATATCCTACAGAATGTTTTCAAGTATCTAGTCCAAGTCTAAATCCAAGTCCAAGATGTTAACATTTGTCCACCCTCACAGATCTCTAAAATGATATTTCTGTTGATTGAACCCAAATTTCAATGTATTTCTTTTTATTCCTTGAATAACCTTTTTTTAGACTACACAGGTTTTAAGATTATGGTACCAGTTAAATATATCCTGTGCTCATGCATAAGGATAGCAACATCAGGAAAACCCAGGTTATCTGCTACTATCACTTTTTCTCATCTAAAAGAACTCAATTTCCCCAAACATTAGGTTTCTGTTATTATTATTATTATTGTTATTACTGTTATTAACTGATTTTTATTAAGCTATGGTGGTAGTCATGCTTGGAGCCCTAGCCCCTGAAAGGCTGAAGAAGGATAATTGTCAAAAATTCAGGGCTAACCTGAGCTACATAATGAAACCTTCTCACAAAAGAAAAATAATGCTCAGCAATTAAGTAACAAGAAAAAAAATTAGATGTGCACAGAATATCCAGTAAAATTTTAAATTTGTTTAGGAGTGGAGGATATAAGATTTCTGAGAAGCATGTTTAAATCTGACTCCTGTTTTGTAAAGTTTCTTTGGATCTTGATAAACTGTCAACACCTGGTGAGTTCATGCTGTGTAGGAGTGTTTGGTATCATCTTGCTCATCCAGTCCTGCTACTGCTTGCTCTGTCCGCTTCCACTTTTCCATAAACGATGACAACCCTTGGTGACTTGATTCACCTTGATTCACAAGTGGGAACAAAATCAACTAAACAGTTGAACAAAAGATTGCAGATGCTGCTGAGAGTTTCTTAAACCTATGGTCTCAGCCCATGTTTAACCTCTAAGCTGTCTTTAGTCCCCTGTACACGTTCACATTTAAGAAAAGCAGTGGGCTGGCATCCAAAAAGGATTGGGAAGAGCAATTTAAATGTAGATTTTAAAACATGCATTAAGTGGGGATTGTACTGAATAAAGTAGAGCAAATCAGCTTAAAATACTATATCCACTCTTCCTCAAGATTGCAAGCATTTACTTGATATTGTGCAACAAGTATGAACTGGCCCAGACCAAAACAAAGTGTATCTCTTGCTTCATCATAGGGAAGTTCACTGTGGTTGGTGCATGGCTTTCCATTGCAAATTTCACTTCCATAATTGAGAGTCTCAGACATCTGACTGATGAGTAGTAAGCAGCTGCTGTATATTTTCACTTCAGATTATACACACATATCAATTAGATTAAATAATGTCTTCTTTTTATTATTTGTGTGTGTGTGTGTGTGTGCACATGCGTGTGTATCAGAGGGGACTGTGTGTCCCTGTGGAGGACCAAGGGAGACTTTGGGAATCATCCTGGATTGCTGCTACTTCCTTTTTGCCTCATTCTGGGATTTCCCAGGCTCCACCCACAAGGGGGGATATGAAGGCAATTGATGTTTCTGCGTGACTTTTTTTTTTTTTATTGGGACCTGGGATCTGGGATCTGAACTAGGTACTTCTGCTTGTGAGGCAGAGTCTTAACCTCTGAACCATCTCCAGTCCTGAACAATATTTTCTAACCTTACATTTGAAAATTCTCCTTGCAAGTGTTTGAAAATCACCTATTTAGAAATTTTGTTGCTATTTCTAGAAAACTGTCATTCAAAGTTTTAAGTACTTTTAACTGCATGAAACTTGATGGTGACGATACATTTGAGCAATTAGCTCTTTGGTTTCTAACATTATCAGAAAAATAAGGCTAGACTAGTATATCAGCTTCCTTGTGGAAGTCTGGGGAATGATTTATTTATTAGGATCTTAGTGACAATATAGGAAAGTTTAGCCTGTTCTTCTTCAGGTTCCACTTGTATATTGCTCTTAATTCCTTTTTTTTCTTATAGAACACGTATATTCACCTCTGTAATTAATGATACTCACAGAGCAAGGGCAGGCTTAAGGACTTTGTGGGAAATGAGAAGATAGTAAAGTAGAATAGTGTCTATGGAAGAGCAGAAGGTTAGATGAGATTTTACAAACCTTGAGGATAATAAGAACATAAATTGCAACTGGGAAGTCAGAATTCATTGGAATAGAGAGGAGTGTGAAGGTAGTGTCCATGCCATAGATCTCTGATAAGAGAAGAAAGGTCCTTATTTCTGAGCACCTACATATGCTTGATGTTTCTTTATACATATATGTATATGTCTATCAGTCTTGTGTCCAGGCCTGCTGGTCAGTAGTGGAAGTGATGCCATACCAGTTTGTGGGCTCAAGTGTTAAGACGTTTGCAGTATTTTAGAAAAGCACTTGAAATCGAGCCACTGTGTTGAGAAGCCACAGGTGCTCTTGCTTATGGTTCCATTTGCAGATCTGGTCGATAGTCTATGTGACAGCCGTATGACAGTCTGTATGACAGCCATAATGCTAGCCACCAGCTGGTCAATTCTTCTTTGCAATATTTTGCATCTTAAATGTCTCCCTCTGGAGTCTATGGAAGGTACAATAGTTCATAGGAAGCTTTGGGGTGTTTTAGAGTCATGGCCTGGAAGTGGTTTGGGAGCAACACTATCGCACACTCCCACTGTAGCCTGCCACCTTGCCACAAGTCCCAAAATAAGGAGGCAAATGAATCACAGGCTGGCACATCTGAAACTGTTGAACAAAATGAACTTTTTCTATTTTTAAGTTGATTGTTATTGTGTTCTAGCGACAAAAAGTTGACTGGTACCTAAAATTTGAGTCTCCTCAGCTATGTGTATGTATTTTTCTGAGAACTCGACTCACAGAATTCATAAGCATAGCAAGCAGAGGTTGTTCTGTTTTGCTTAATGTGGAATAGTGTATATGTGCATGTGCATTGTGTACATGTATTTTTGAATGTGCATATAAAATTCCCTTTGCATCAGAAAAACATTCTAATAAAAATTAGAGTTGGGTTTTCCTTTCTTACAAGAAAAGCTAACAGATTTGTAAGTATAATTGCAGGTGTGAATGAATTTCTTTGGTAATACTTGTGCTTTGCTTTTCTAAATATTTTTGATAAGGGGAATTTTAAAAACAGTGGCTTCCAGCTTGTGACTGGGGTTCTGGATAGTTTAGGTGGTCAGCTTTTGAACTGTGAAATTAATGCAAAGTTGAATGAAGCTGCTTTGCTTCTTACCAGGATGGTCTTCTGCCAAATTTCACTTGTATATTTCTAAATCACTTGCATATTTTAAAGGATTAAAATTAAAGATCAGATTAAACACTTGCCTTTTAGCTTCAAAGGGAAACTCGAAATTTCCACAGAACCTTAATGACAACCTTCTTTGTTGCTTGGAGAAGAAGAGAAAAAAAAAAAGACAGAGAAAAAAAAAAGAGAACGAATTGTTTAGATATTTTTTTAATTCTTACCATCTTACTCTCTAGCTAGTGTTGTTCTGAAGTAAACACTGGAATGCTAAGATAAATTGTGATATTTACCTTAACTTCTCTCAGTGCTAGTGTGATATTTAAGAAACCGATACTGAATGCTTGTCCATTTCTGAACTTGGCTCTGACCCCAGTCCTTAGGAGAGTTGTTAACTTGATATGTTATGACAGAATTAATTTGTTGCCATAACAGTAACTTTTCCCTAATAAATTTTTCTCTCTGGAGATTTCTACACTTCAAAAGATGATACAGCAACCCTTTGCAAACTAGTGGACGAATAAGGTTTCACATTCAGTGGTAGAACACTGGGTCCATGATTACTGCTGCCCCTCAATATGTAATTATGGGGGCTGGTGGAGAGAACTTTCTACTATGCTTGCTGGCATCAGGGTTTGAACGTGGAGAGAAACATCACGTTGAGGTTGAGGTTCAAAGTTAGGAGCAGGGTTCCAGATCTGCAGCTGCTATAATTACGAGCTCTATACGCAGAGCCATTTATCTTCTGCCAACCCTGGTAATTAATTTTGTTTTCAGTCACTGGAGGGGGGATTGATCTTCTCTTTATGAAAGAGTTTCTCACGCAAATGTTTTCCAGTGTCGAAATGTTGAGGAGCTTTTCTCCGGTTTTGCAGGTATTTACTGGAATCTGAGCTCACCAGTCGCTGAATCCACAACTCATGCAAGTCAGAACCAGGTTTATTGGTGACTTCCATTTTCTCCCTTGGATCAAAGTTTCTCAAAGTATATACTGATTAGAGGTTTTAAATCATCTCTAAGACTATTTGCATGTAAGACAAGTAGAGCCACCCATGCAGGTGGGTGCCTGTCAGCTACACAGAGAAAGACCACAATCTTTTTTCTTTATATTCTATCTCAGTACCTATTAAGAGGAACACAATTAGTCATTAAACAGTAGATACAATTGATTGGATAAATGTCAGCAAAAGTCAACAGAAAATCATACATGTTTTGGGACCAAAGCAAAACAATAGTGAATTTTAAATGGAAAATAAAGTCCTTCAGCATGTGGAACGCAATAGCTAACTTTTAAAGTCCAGTTTGTGAAAGACTTAAGTCTAGAATGTTGAAGACTGGAGCAGCTCAGTAATAGCCAAGAAGAGATGCCTGGAGGTCACTGGTTGTTGTGACTCTTGCACTAGTCTGGCTCCTTCAGGTCAGGATCTGGCTCTTTGAGTTGTTCTGGATTGATGCCAACTCCTTCTTTCCTGTTAGGCTGAGAGCTGTTATCTTGTCAGGGCAATTGTCCATGATTTTCTCTAGGTGGAATGAATGTTTGGGATTCCACAGGGATGAGCCTGCTGATGGAGAAACACAAAGACACCCGCAACTCCAGCAGACCCCTGGGTCTAGTTAGGAAAGGTGTATGTCACAGGCATTCTGTCACTGTAAAGCCATCTTTTACTGTATTTCTTCCAAATAAAATTTAAAGTGTATAAAATGGAGGAAAGGACTAAATGAGGTATATCTGAGGAAGTCTTAAAACTAGTTGGAGGATGGTCTTACAAAGATCCTCCTGGGGGGCCATTTCTTATCTAAGATGTATAGAAGTCATGTCTGAGAAAATTGAAATTTAAGATGTTGTAGTTATTATCTAGGCCCATTACCAAAATTTTTCTCTTTAAAGTACATGACCCTTATAATATAAATATAGTAGTTTAACTCCATAAGATCTTAAGCAGTTAAGCCCTTTAGGAGTTAGGATTTTATGAGTAACTAAATCTCTGTTTAATTAATCAGAGACAATTGAAAAATACTTGAATACATGAAGCTTAATTCTTAATTTCTAATTTCTGAGGCTGAATGTCTTTTCTTTTATAATATGGAAGAAGCATAACAGCGCTTCCTTGAACCGTCATCTCTAATTTTCAGTCTTCTTATAAACCTAACATCCGCCAAGCTTTACAAAATACTTTAACATTCTTTTTAAGTAACCAACTCACTTTAGCTTTCTAAGTAATATATCTCATCCCATAAACCTTCTAACAAACCTTCTGTAGATCTAAGTAGCTGTGTCAAGCAGCCTCCACCCGTACACATTCACTATATCACGGCTAGCAAGACATAGAAATGGAGTCTCTCTTACCAGTTCCACAGTTCCTGCAGAGACAGGTCCTGAGCTCACACCTAGGAAAGATCACAATCTTATGCAGGGTGCATTTTTTTTCCTAAGCGTTCTTCTAGATTTATAGTGTCTGGATGCCATATTATTAGAGTTATTAACCAAAGTGCATCTCAGTGGATCCAAGCTATTATTTTCAGACTTTTCAGTAAGCAATTTCCCATGACCTTCTAGAAAACTTGAGTCATACCCTTGAACATTGTCTAACTCTCAAAGTTGTTGACCTTGATTTACCACGAGTATATCTTTATGTAATTCTTTCTCAAACTGTGGAGAATATATATATTTATATATAAAATATAAACACATAAATATATACACATATACATATATATGGTATACATAGGCACACATTCATTATATATATTAAAGATAATATCTTCACAAAATTCAATGGACTCAAAATTCATAGTTTGGTTTTTATATTGCATTACAGGCCGCATGTGATTTTCATTTCATTTATTTCTTCAGCCCTTGCAGCCCTAGACTGCACTCATGTTAGTCTATTCTGGCAGCTATAACAAAGCAGTACACACTGAGTGATTGATGCACAACGGACATTTCTTTCTCTTGCTTCTGGAGCCTGGGAAATTTTGGATCAAGGTGTGAACAGATAGAAACTAGCTGTTTTTTGGTTTTTATACCATACTTCTTCTTGATGGGTCTTCAGAGAGCGAAAAACCAACTTCATTTGGCTTAATTTACAAGGTCACCAATCCCACTCCCAAAGGCTCTGCTTTTATATCCTAACCATGTTCCCAAAGTTCAGACAGCCCTGCTGTGGTGATAAGACTTGAAAGGGGAACAGAATCATCAAACCAGCAGCAACCACAAGAGATCACAGTGACTAAGCAAAAACTCTAATTTACCAGGGAATTTATCCCCTGAATCAGAGAAGTCAAGTAATGTGTGTGATAGGACACAGTGTCATTGTACTTGAGGAGCGAATTGGGATGTGTCTGGATATGTAAGGATGGTGCAAAGGTCAATTCGTGTCTCCTATCCCCCACAGTACTGTGAGTTTAGACCAGGAAGAGAGAACATCTCTGAATTTCCACTTGGCAGACATCCAGGTGAATGTGATGTTCTTAGGCACCTAGTAGGGAAGGTCAGGGGTGGAGCTACTTGACCTCACTCTGAGTCCAGGGTCTAGGGGTAAACTCGTCCCTGTTCTTATAGATGAGCAGGGAGGGGGGGTGTAGAGAGTGACCTGTCCAAGGTAGTGTAGCTCTTTTGCATGGCAGGAGAGACTCCTCATTTCTGCCAGATCTCTGATAACATAGCCTAGAACTTTCTACATGGAAGCAGGAGTTTTCCTGTGTAGTTCTGCCAGCAGAAAGTCACATGAAGGCATGTGACGCGTGCATGCACACACACACAACATTATTGTGTGTGTGTGTGTGTGTGTGTGTGTGTGTGTGTGTGTTCTCATGGCATGACTTGTATAGAGATCAGAGAACAACCTTATGTGGTTGTTCTTCACCTTTCGCCTTGTTTGCCTCAGCACCCTACATGCCAAGTTGCTTGTTTTGGAGCTTTCCAAGGATTCTCCTGTCTCTACTTCTTATTTCTACCATAGGGATGCTGGGATTACAGTAGAGACTAACTTTACCTGTGTTCTGGGGATTCAAACACAGGTCCTCATGTTTGTACACTAAATGCTCTATTCACTGGGCCATCACCCCAACTCTACGAAACATGTTGCAGAATACCTTTAAACACTTATATATCCAAAGAATATTCTTTGACTTTGTGTTAATGAAAGAATGTTGTACTAATAGATTTTAGCAATTGAGGTTTAATTTCAAACAATGAATGCATTGATGATTTAATTCTAGCAATGAGCAAAATGATTTAGCTCAGGGAATGGTGCAGACTTTGTATGTCCCCTGAAATTCTATGCATGATTTGGAGAGTTCTTTAAAAATAGTATTCCAAATAAATTACAAATAAAAATTAATACAGTTGTTAATATTTATGTAGAATAGGAGAAGGAATTCCAACATGAAGTGAAATGAAAAAAGTAACTCTGGACTGGAGAGATGACTCAGGGGTAGAGTTCCTGCCTCACAAACAGAGGGACCTGAATACAGGGCCCAGATCCCATGTAAAAATGCCAGGTGGAAATGGCAGCAGCCTACACTTCTGCCCTGGTGGGAGGAGCTTGGGAAAAGTTACAGCAAAGGAAAAAAAAAGGTAGAGTAATTCAGAATGATTCCTGAAGTCACTCCTGGGCCCCCATAGGCACACACTCAAGCGCCCTCTTATGCACACGCACCCCACACATGCACAAAAAATGCGTAAAACAAAAAGTAACTCCACTTTGTTTAAACTAGTCTGTGCTGTGCCTCGCTGTTCCTTCACTTCCTTTGCGAACCGCACTTGTTAGACTGACCTAACCCAACCACCTGTAGTTCAAGGAAGTGCATCATGCTTACGGTACTGTGAAATTAATTTTTTTGTGCCTCTTTGAAAACTCTGTCAAAAATTGATGTGTATGTGATGGAATGCAATCGTGGTTTTAATCCTTATATGCGGTTCTTGCTTTCTTCCTGGAGTTGAGAGTTCCTTGTAGCCTGCTCGCGCCTGACAGCAATAAAGCCCTTTTAACTCCACCATTGTTGTGTGGAATTTACTGGGTGATGGGTGTGAGCACAAAGAAAGTGGAAGTGGGAGATCCAGGACTCTGCCTGCCTGGAGCACTTGAGGCAACCCACCAGAAGGACTTAGATAAAATGCTTCCTAACTGAAGCCTGACTTTCCTAGGGCCCTTGAATTGAGTGTGTGGTTCCCCAATTTATGGAGTTGTTCTGGAAGGTTCTGGAAGTTTTAAGAATTGGGGCTTGGCTGGAAGAAATAGGTGAGGTCAAGAGAGTTGGTAGGTAGAGACAGACTCATCCCTTTTCTGTCTTTCTTCTACCTAGATGTCATGAGTCCTCTCCACCAAGCCCTCTTCACCGTGATGGTCTGAATCCTTAAAAATATCAGCTAAAATAGATCTTTCAGGCCTCTGATGAGACAACTCAGTGGATAAAGGAGCTGTGTGCCAACCTGGGGAATGCGCCATGGCCAGACCATTTTGTAAAATTCCTTGTTGTGATTGCTCTTCTCTGCTGCTGTGAGACAATGTTCATACAACCAACTTAAGGGAGAAAAGGGAGATTGATTTGGCACTTGGTCCTGGGGGGTGGGGAAGATATGGTCCATTATGGCAGAAAAAGCAGAAGCTGAGGGCAGCTCAGGTCATGTCCATTATCATGGAGGCAGAGAGAGCCAGCAGGAAACTACAAGAATAGATGCCAAATGGAAGCAGAGTGGGGCTGTCCGACCTCCAGGTCTACCCCCTGCAACCTGATCTCCTTTGGCAAGGCTCTACCTCCTAAAGGTGCCATGACCTACCCAAACATTAGCAGCTAAGGATACAAGCACATGAGCCTGCGGGGGACAACTCATATGCAGTCCAAGGTAGCAATTCCCCGAACTGATCATACTGGTTACAACAGCCATTTGTGAAACTAAAGTAACTCGTCTTTCCAGATTCCTGCCCTCCCAACCATGTTGACTCTACCTGTGGCCTACCTTGAGAGGTGACTACCATGCTCAGGGTATTCTTTCACTCCCCACATCCTACTTCTTGGCAACCCCATAGCAACATCTGAAAGTGATAAAAGTTAAGGACCTCTTTGTCCTGTGGGCAATGCCAATTTTACATGTCCTGCAGCCTAACTTACTGCCCTTATTTTTTCCAATTTCAGCAATCTCTTCTGTTGTAATTAAGGCCGAACTATGGTTCTGTGGCTACCCAGCCTTCAGCTCTAATAAAACTCATATTTCTTTTTAAACATTCCTCTACATTGACCTTACAATGTTTCTAGAATCTTTGGGAGTTCACATATGGTCAATCATGGCACAAGAGAACGAACTTCCATGTCTTAGCCCCTGAACTTTACATATGTGCTATGATATGAAAATGATGTATCTCTCTCATTCTCTCCCCTTTCTTTTCCTCTTCCTCTCTCTCCTTCTCTCTCTTTCCTCTCTCTCTCTCTCTTTATATATAGATATAGATAAATGACATAGATATATCAAACAAATATTCTATGTAAATACATATTCACATTCTCATATTCATACATTTATTAGATAAATAATTTAAAATAAAATACACCTTCCTCTCTTAAATTGTTTTCAACAGGTATTTCATTGTTTTATGCTGTGAAGTAGCTTTCACACACCCCAGACATACAAGAACATGTGTCAGTGTTCTGAAACTCATAACTCTTAATTCTTCAGCTTTATTAGTTATTCCTTCAGGCTGCTGCAAAGTTTGAGAGCTGAGGTTATTTCCATGAAGTGGATTTTCTGTAGGACATGGTTTTACCATGATCGTGGTGAGCAGCAACTTTGAAATACTTTAAATCCATTCCATGGAAATGATAATCAGTTTGCTTTTCTGCCGTGTGATCAGACCTCTTGTGACTCTAATCTAGAGTTACTATAAGGGACGTTGTGTGGCAGCTGACTCGGCTTCATTACTTGCTTGGGAGGCTGTGACACATGTCAACTTGACTATTGAGAATTGAGCCTCTAGGCACACCTATGAAGAGGTTGTTTTTTTTTTAAACAAATTACTGGGTGCCCTGTAGGAGATTATTAAAATTATGTGGGTAGATCCAGCTCATATGGTTGAGATCATTCATTGGGCAGGTGAATAAGGTGAAGAGAGAAGTATTTGGTAATTTGCATACTTACAAGTTAGAAAGAATGATGTGTTCTGGCTCTTTCTGTAGCTATGTTGTGACCAATTCTTAGATGGTGACATAAATTCTCCTGCTGTCATAATGAACTATAATCTCCACTTGTGAGTATGTTCAATAAGACCTCTTGTTCCCCTAAAATGATGTGGCTCTGTATTCCGAGTGATGAAGAATGAGATGGAAAGAAGCCACCCAACGAACAAGGAAAACAAAATGATCACTCACCTCAGTGACAATGTATCTCAGAGCTCCCTTCCACTGGACTCTGCCACTCCCAATGTGTCATCATCCTATTATGACTTTGATCTTCTGGCTGAGACCCAGCTTTGCTTCTTGATAATTTTCAATGTCCTAGGTTAGCAGGAGACTTATGAAAATAGCCAAAAGTGTGGAATTGGACTTGCTGGATTCATAACTGTGAGCATAGCTGAAAATCACGTGCATGTACCTTGTTGTTCAATGTTCCTGGAAATGGACAGTCTGAATTTAAAACCCTTTTAAGTTAGCTTTTGAAAATATACAAGACATTTGTTTCAAAAGCACTCAGTATGTTTTATTTTGATAGTTCTTATACTGTAGCTTAGTTTCAGCCAACAAAGAGAATTAAGCTAAATATAACAGAAGCATTGATATAGATTAAAAATCTTCTGAGCACCAAAGTTAAGAACATTTTCCATATATTTAGTTCTGACTCTTTATGATGAATCATAACATATTTCATGTCATTAATCTTGTCCATTTGTATTTATTTCACTGGGGCAGATAGTTTTGCTTTACCCGGTGCTTTCTAGTTATAGTAGGCGCAGTTTTGCATATGTCTAAAATTGCTCTACATATCAGGATGATTTATTTGAACTAGACCAACACCCAAATTCATTTATGCTATGGAAATCAGATCTGATCTTCTTTGTGGCCAAGCTGGAAAAAAAATCTGGTGAAATCCTTTAGTTTTAGAGTTTGTTTTATGAGCGATTTTCTCTGGGAAAAGAAGGGGGGACCTTCTGCTAAATTGGGGACCTGGGTAACCAAGCATCTCTGGGAGGAACAAAGGAAAAGAACAGAGGGGCTAATTGTTTAATTAGTAAATGTCTGCTTGGTTAATGACATATTAATGAGTTTTTAAGACCGTCATATCATTTACCATAAAACACCCATGTGCCTATCCCTGGATGTGCTGTATAATTAAGTAATGTGGCCCAAAGGAGCTCATCGTTTAAACCCTGTCATCTTTCTTAAGTTTGCAGCTAGAGAAGTCAGCACAGAAGGCCCCTGCCAGGTACAGTCAGGGCGCCATATCATCCTGAACTCAATTGTCTCTTTGCAGCGATTGCGCAGTCAGATGTCTGCCCGGAAGCAGGGAAATTTTTTTTTCTCTTGACAACTGAAGATGCTGTTCAGATACTACCGTTTACTCTTTGATATTCAATTCGTTATGGCAAGAGAGTATGCATTTGCAGATGGGCATGCAAGCTGTCTTCTGAGTTGTGAAGAGTGTGGCAGCTTAGAGAACTCTGGTGTTCTAGAATTTATGCAATGCGATAGGACAGCATGCAGCTGCTTAAATTAATTAAAATAAGACAAAATTAAAAACTTGCTCTATTATCCACTCTCTGTATATGTTAGATGCTCAGTGGCTACTGGCAACTTATTGGTAGAGAACTGTTGCAGTTAGTCTGCATGGTTGCTGATAAATCACTATCAACCAGCTTAAGGGAACAAGGGAACAATAGTCCGGTTACAGTTTGTAGCCCAACTTGACAGGAGATTTCACACCAACACCAGGGCCAAAGGAACTGGTTACATCTGGATATAATGGCTGAAAAAGGGACGATCCTTACTTGTTAGACCAGCATGTCTGACCGAGTGTACACAAGGATGTCAACTTCTTCAACCAGCTGTCTGTATTTTATTCCAGGGCCTAGTCCCACCCACCATGGGCTGGACCTTCCTCATCAACTAGACAATCTCCTGCAGGTTTGCTCTGGGCTCAACTCAACCACTAATTCTCTACAAATGTGCCCAGAGACCCTCAACTGTCCAGTTGACACCTGTGCCCAACCATGACAAGAACCTCCCATCATCACAAAGAGTTCTCTTGGCTGAGGCTATTTCCAGAGCAGACCGGCTCTAGACATTCACGCATGGTTCTCACGCTGTTTGTTTCTACTTCTGCCTTGTGAAAGATGGAAAGAGAAGTTATTTTCCAATCCCTGGAAAGTAAATCCCCCAGAGCAATAGTTCATATTCATTTGTATAAAGACCAGGATCCACACCAGATCACTCACAACCTATCTGTTCAGACTGGTGACTCCTTACAACATGGTCCACAGCAAGGGACAAGTTATATTCCTGTTGTTAAACAATCAGCTCTACGGGTTAGGGAGGCTGATTCCTTGATCTGCTTCACCTACACTTCTAGTTTCAGACCTACAAACCCAACTGAAGTTAGAAAGTGCATTTCCACAGTGCCCGTGGGCATCCATCCGACTTTTTCCTTGTAGATCCAGACACTGAAATGCCTTAATTTTCTTGGACAGTCTATAAAAGTAAGGATTCTCCAAGAGGGTTTTTGGGCATTTTGCTTAACATTCCCTTGTTCAGAGTTTGCCCAATGATCTGGTTCATGTTAATATTTCCTTATTTCTCTCTGTCTGTCTCCCTCCCTCCTTCTCTCTCTCTTCCTCTCCCTCCCTTACTCCCTCTTCTGTAATTTTCATGTTTTATTTCCCCTTCTTTTTATGCCAGGTGGGGTAGATTAAATCAAGGCCTTTAAAATTTTTTCCATTAGCAACCTCCTTTTGGCTCAATAAATTTTTACATGATTCCGGTTACATAGGTATATAAAATACACAAATTAAAAATTCTTTGACATTTTTGTATATAAATTCAGTGAATTTATGTCATTGTCATCCTTTATTATGCAAAACTATCTCCCTTCACTTTCCCAATGTAAACCTTCTTTTTCCCAACCAGTCTCCTTCCTATTTTCATGTCTTTTGGATTACCTGTACTGACATGCAGTTCTTCTTCCCCAATCCGAGAGGTGTGGAGACTCTTAAGATAGTCCCCCTTCCGTGACAAAATGTTAATATGCCAAATCTTGTGTAGGTCTTTTGAAAAAAACAAAAATATATACATATAATTTTTCTATTTGTGAAAGAAAAACATTTCATGCTAATAAGGGTGGATGTACTTGTTTATCTAGTATATTATAGTTCAAAGATGTATTGAATTTATACATAAGAAAACATTAAAAGGTTTTATGTTCTATATTTTAAAACAGAGAGTGTGCCAGGTTCAGTACATGCTAGAGCTCACAATATGCAGGATTCTGTCTGAGCCAAAGTGTTTCAGGCAGTGCTTCTGTGTATTACCTTGTTGTGTGGTATGACAGCATGCATGATGTGACAAACCAAGCCACAGCAAAGCTCCAGGTTGCAACATGGGCAAGAGCTTCCAGAAACAATTGGGATCCATCAAATGTTTGATTTTGAATTAATTTTTGGTAGTTGTCACGGTTACTCTTCCTGTTACTGTGAGACAACACTCAAGCTCAACTAATTGAATGGAGAAAAGGAAGATTTATTTGGCTTATGATTCCAGAGCAGGATATACTCCATTTTGGTGGAAAAGGCATGGCTGACTGGCAAAAGCCGGAGGCAACTTTACGCCCTGTCCATTATGGAGGCTGAGAGAGCAGCCAGCAGACTGCAAGAGCAGACTGCTAGAAGAAGCAGGGCGAAGCTAACCAACCTCAAGGCCCCTGTGACACACCTTTCTCTGGCAAGACTCTGCCTCCTAAAGTTGCCTTGACTTTCCCAAACATCATTAGTAGCTAAGGATTCAAATGTATGCATCCGTGTGGGACAACTCACAATTCAAACCTTCACAGTGGCTGACCATCCAGAAATTTTCTACTGTTGCCAAATTTTTTATGATCTTCACATTAAGTCACGCATGTCTGGAGCCATGAGCCACAATCCTAGATACATTGGATTATATTGTTGCTCTCAAATGTTCACTCTTCCCCATGCATGAGTGGTGGTAAAGGGATGCTTCTGCTTCTCCTGACCAGTGAGCTGTTTTGCCTTATGTTTGGGGAAATGTTCTCTCCTCTTTGACCTAGGACTGGGGTCTGTGTTTCACTTTGGTCAAGTGGATACTATCAGTGGTAGTTAAAGCAAAGGCATCAGCTGTGCTCTACTGGACTTTTAGGCTTCTACTTCAGCATTTTAAAGCATATGCCTTACACAGCTACTTCCTGTAACTGAAAGATAAAAAGGAGGAGAAGATCACGTCCCAAGACCAACTGATCAGCCAAAAGCTAAGTGCAAGGCAAGCCATGCATATTCATTTTTGTGCTGCTGAGATTTTGATCTGTCAATAGCTGAGACAGTCATTGAACCCTTCCTTTAAATTCTCAGTAGGGCCACAAGTGTTGCTTGTGGATTTGACAAAGTCATATGTGACAGGTCAGGTCATGCTAGCACAACTGTTTTCTTACATTTTACACTAATGGATTTGTAATATTTTGTGCTGGAAGAAGGGGAATGTTTATCTTCTCAGTCCTTGTTGAAGAGGTGATCTTGGGGATCATGTCTGAAATATGGAAGATGGAGTCGTAGACTTACGGTGCTCATAATTGCTAAGAAAACAGATAACAGTAATGGAATTCTATATTATGTTATTTTTTTTCTTCAGAGCCATATTTTAAGTGTCTTTTCTAGAACTTCTCCTTGACAAATTTCTTGTCTTGCACAAGGAAATACAAGCAGATGTGATGTGCTAATGGTACTTCTGGATAAAAGATCCAAATTCTTCCATTTGCTGTTTCCTTCCATTAGAGTTGAATATGGTCACTTTCTGGAAGGTCACCCTTGGGCATCGACAGACACGCATGTTCAAGTGTTCTCTTATGCATACACACACACACACATCCTGGATTAAAAATGAAATTTATTCATTCATTAGCAGAGTTCTTGTGAGTGTTTATCTCAGGATAGCTACTTTTCCATATAAGAATGTAATATTGACCAAGACCCATACACACTCAAGCAGTTGAAGACTATTGGGGTGAAAATAACCAAGCCAATCAGGAGATACTGTGACATGACTTTGCAAGCCATCATCCTTGCAGATGACTTCATGAAAGGGAACTCAAGCTCAGGGCTTCTCATCTGCTGGTGGGACAGGATAGGACACTGGGGGGAAAGTTGACAGCTTCAGTTGGTGGGGCTGAGCAGGGGAGGTGAGATATGGATGGGGCCTGAGCCACATGATGACCTTTTATCTTTTTCCTATTCACTTTCTCAGTATCTAGAAAACTCATAAACCACCTTGATGGAAACTGTTCCTATTATCTATTGGATTAATTGTCAATCTCTTGCTGGGTCTCTGTGTTTCTACTTTTGACCTCAAATCTATCCTAACACTGCCAGAATAATCCAACTAAAATGGAAGTCAGAATGTCACTCTGCTTAAAACTACCAAGTGGTATAAGACACAGGACTCAAATTTCTACTTCCAAAATCTTGCATCATATGTGTGCGCGTCTGCACATGCATGTATGTGTACATGTTTAACTATATATGTATGTGTGCATATGTATCATATGTATGTACATGCATTCATATATGTGTGCATGCATGTGTGTATGTATGTGCATGTGTGTAGTACATATATATGTGGTAGTGTGTATATGTGTTTGTGTGTATAGAAGCTTGTGCCATAGAGCATCTGTCAGATCAGAGGTCAGCTTGCAGGTTCTCCTTTTATCATGTGGGTTTCTGGGGATCAAATTCAGATTTTCAGGCCTGCCTGCCACCAAGTGCTCTTACTGAGCCATCTTGCAGGCCCCAATATTTCTTGATGTTATGACTGATGACACATAGGTACCACTAGAATATCTGTATATGCCTTCTGAATTAGGCTTGCTTTATTTGAGTGTGAAATAAATAGAAAACTGTGGGCTAAGGTGACCACTCTCTCAGGCAAACACAAAGAAATACTAGACATTACAATGTAGGGCCCATACAAGCAAAGTGCAAGAACAGAAATATACTTATATTCTCAATCCAATTGGGTAAATATGACCTGCTTGGCTCACGCATGTTCTTTCTGATGGATTATGTGCTCCCTTCTAATGGAGCCCAAGATGCATTCAAGATGTTCTTTCAGCCTTGTCAATAAAATGCCATTAGACCTCTCAAAGAGGCTCTGATTTCTTCTTGGTGCAATCTGCAAAAACAATTTACCCGGCGGCTTCAGAGAAAGAGGAATTCATTGGCTCGTGTGTTGGTCCTATCTCTTGTCCCTGTGACAGCATGCTTGACATAAACGGCTTAAAGGAATAAAGATGTGCTTTGCCTCGATGCTCCTGAAGGTTCAGCTCATGGTCACTGGCTCATTCTCTTGGACAGACCATCATGGTAACAGGAGCGTGAGACACAGAGGAGTCATTGCCCTTCTGGACCATGGCAAAGCAGAGAGGAAAAAGACTGTGACAATCTCCTTTCCCCTTTCATGATGTCTGGCTCCAGTCCATGCTGTGGCGCCTTCTGCTTTGAGGTAGGTCTTCTCCTATCAGCTGATCCTCTCGGGAAGCTCCCTCCCACACTATTGCAGTGACTCCTCTTTTGATTCTATGAAACAATACCCAGATTCAAGCAACATAGGGGAGAAACAGATATTTATTAGTTTTATAGTTCCAGAGGGGATATAGTCTATTGTTGTGGGAGTTTCATAGCAGAAGGCAGGACTGTAGGCAGCAGCAGGTCAGTTTAGGTCATCATAACCGTCATGAGGCAGGGAGAATAAAGGATCCAAACCTCAAGACTCGCCCCCTGTGACTTACCATCTTCCAACTAGGTTTGCTTCTTAAATGTACCACGACCTTTTCAATCATTAATATCAGCTAAGGATTCAATCACATGAGATTGTGGAGGGGCAAGTTACATTCAAACCATGATACAGACACATAAGAGAGAGGACTAGGTAAGACCATAAATTGGTCCTGATTCCCAAATGATATTGTTAGAATTTAATCATTCTCCATTGCTTCATCTTCCTCTGTGCCTGCTTCGATCCCACTCTCTCTCTCTCCTCATGGTGGAAGATGTCTGTAGTAATCCTTAGTTAGACTGAAGTCCAAGGCAAAGAGGCAGTTCTCCCTTTAGACCCTTGATTAGCTTGAATTACTTGCCCTTTTGATCCCTCTCTAAGAAGGTACAGCAGGGTAATTGGTTCATTTATAGGTGTCAGATGAGTGATTGAGTCAGACAAAGGTCCCCTGGATGTCTTAGGCTTGGGGCTCAAGGTTTCAGAGGTCACGGTCTATGGTGAGATGACCATGTTGGTCTTGTGCAAGTAGCAAGGCAGAAATAATGTGAAAAGATGTGGTAGGGACAGCGGATCACTTCATGGTGGCCAGAAAGGAAAGATATAGAGATAGATGGACAGAGGGATAGATACATGGATGGATGGATGGATGGATGGATGGATGGATAGATAGATGGAGTGAGGGACTGACAGATGGACTAGACAGACAGACAGATAGATAGATGGATGTATAGATATAGATATATAGATAGTTACATAGATACATAAATACATAGATAAGGGGGAATTACTAAATACAAGTTATAGTCTTCGAAAACCTGCTTTTGTCCCCAATCACCCACATCCTCTAAGTATTTCCCCAATTCCTAGTTTTCACTGTCTTCCCAAATTGGCATCAAGTTGTGAATCAGCCAGTGGATTAATTTAGCTCTCATGATCCAGTCACTCCCCCCAAATCCTATCTGTGAGCATTTAAAATGGGCTCAAAGCCTTCTACATATATATACAGATTTCCTTGAGACTCTTCAAAGGAAATGCATATTAGCAATCAATCTGTGTCAATCAAGCTCTTGTTTTGTTTTTAGGATTTTCTGCAGTTCATTTTCTTCAGCAATTTTTTTATTAACACCCTCCTTGAATTTTACATAAAAATGACTGATATGTTAATGTCCATGATGACACTTTTATTTGAAGTTCTGCTATTGTCTAAGAAAACTAGTTTAAAATATACAGGTATTTGAAATTGTATGATAGAGTCTTCCTATAATTCCACCCCCTAGAGAAAGGGGCACAAGAGTATCACTCCAAGTTCAAGACCAGCCTTATCTATCTGGGTTTCAGGCCAGCTAGGGCTCCATAGTAAGCCTTTGCCTCAACAAACAAAATCAAACAAGCAGGCACAGAGCTACAACATGCATCATTTAAAATTATTACATCACAGTAATTTAAATTCATATTTTTTCTCAAAGGCAATTACTACAAAAATGAATGATGCTGATGGTTATGACACAGACACTCAGGGACAGAAGCACAATTTAACTCATCATGCATTAAAAAAAAAAAAACATTAGGTTGAAGCTTTTCTAAGAATGTACTTTTTTCCTCTTCTTGTGAATGGCCTGAGTGGCTCACCACTCTCTTGATGCAGAGAACCCTACAAAATCATGCAAATCAAAAGGTTCAAATGTATGTGTTCACTTTACAAACACCCATAAAACTGCCCAGGTCATGAAGGCCATGCATATCTGAAAGGCCACCAAGTACATGAAAAATGTCACTTTAAACAAGTGGTGTGTGCCATTCCGGCAGTACAATGGTGAAGTTGATAAGTGTGCCCAGGCCACACAGTGGGGCTGGACACAGGGTCGGTGGCCCAAAAGAGTGGAGTTTTTACTGCACATGCTTAAAAATGCAGAGAGTTGGGGCTGGAGAGGTGGCTCAGAGATTGAGCCTCCGCCTTGCAGGCAGAAGGTCCTGAGTTTGGATCCCAGATCCCACGTATAGACGCCAGGCGGAAGCGGGGGCGGCCTGCGTTTCTGGTCTTGGTAGGGCGGAGCCTGTGAATCCCGGGGCAGAAGGAGGTGGAGGTGTCCATGGTGGTTCGCGAATTCGTCCGTGCACATACACATACACAGACACACACACAGACACACACGCGCGCGCAGCTCGCACATACACATGCATATGCACACAGTTGAATAAATAGTAATAATAATAAAACAATTTTAAAAAAACGAAAAAAAAATGCAGAGAGTAATGCTGAACTGAAGGGTTTGGATGTAGAGTCTCTGGTCCTTGAAAATACCCAAGTCAACAAAGCACCCAAGATGCGTGAGCGCTTGTGGTCAGATTAACCCGTAGGTGAGTTCCCCTGCCACATGGAGATGATCCTCACGGGAAAAGAACAAATTATTCCCAAGCCAGAAGAGGAGGTTGTACAGAAGAAAGAGGTATCTCAGAAGAAACTGAAGAAACAAAACTAATGGCCCAGGAATAAATTAAACATAAAATAAATGCAAAACAAAATTAAAAAGAAAAAGAATGTAGAAAAAGAATGTACTTTTTTTTTGTCGGGGACAGAAATTAAAAGAGTTGAGTAAAATATACGGATAACTAATGAAAAAAGGCCGAGTCACTCTGGTATGCTAGTCAGAAAATGGATGTATTTCTCTTCTTGTTTTCTGGCAGAGTATTTAATTGTCTTATTCTCTCTCCTCACCATGATCTAAGCTCATGAACAGGAAGTTTTAGGAATCTTCCCAAAAATGTAGAAGTTGGTGAGATAATTCTATCAGCCTTGATGATTGTCTCTGGTAGCAGCCAATTCAGAGACTACGAGTCGTCAAAGGGAATGTGTTTGGCATGGCTCACCTTCCAAGAGGTGATTATCCACGGCTATGTGTGGTTCCAAGAAGGCCTGCTGAGAAGCGCTCTGGGTGAAATCTGTGCTGGTTGATAACGTCTACCTTGACTTGCAGCATATTAAGCCTCTTTGGTCGATTTTAAAGAGGAGCATTCATGCCAGTAAACTTGCCCCGTTTTCAGAAGCCATGTTTGCTTGCCAAACTCTTGCTTTAATGCAAGCCATCAGAAGGTATGCAATGTGCACTGGCATGTTAACACCAGAATTTGACTTTTAAGGATCCAAGTCCTAAAGATACTATCACATAGTGCTAGCTTTTGTGGTTCAACTTGAAAATCACTTGATGAATATTAACTGGAGTTGGGCATCAAATCTATCATCGCCTAGTCAAGGTAACATTCCCCAAGTTTCATTCCAAGCATCATATTCCCCCCCTTTGATGTTCAGCATGGGGAGTATGACAGAGTAGAAAAAAATTCCAGTGTAGTGTATTTTTAAGAAATGCTTGTAGATTCATAATTGACATTTGTGTATGGAAGTCTCAAAAGATCATCCAACATCTCTCAAAGTTATTATTTCCCCACAGAACCTTGTTTTTTTTCCATGTGACAGCACTTAGCATTCTTTGAACTTAATTTCCACACAGCACACATTGTAAAATGCTAATGCATTGAATGCTTATACGAGCCATGTGCTGGTCCTATTTGAGGATGCTCGTCCCCATCATTGTGTAGGACACGAGTGTTTCAGTGTTCATAAAAGACAGTAAAAATGTAGCCTTTGATCTTCTGCTCTAAGTGAGGGGTCGGGAATGTTTTTCTGCAAGGGGCCAGCGAGTAAACAGTTTCGGCCATGTAGGCCATACGGGCTTTGTCAAAGTGATACAATTGTGCCCTTATAACATGAAAGCAGCTGTGGACAATGTGGTAACAAAAACAAGCATGAAGATGTTCCAATAAAACTTTATTTATGGACAGCAAAAATTGTCAAGAGGTATTTTTCTCCTTCAAATAGCTTCAACATATTTTAAAAATTAGAAAAACATGTCAACTAGTGGGTGATGCAAAGCCAGGAACCAGTGGGCATTTAGCACACCGGCCACAACTGGCCAACACCAGCTCTAAATCATGATGGGAAAATTCGATGATGTCTATGGTTATTTTCATGCTAATCAGATCTGTCTTCTGGAATCCTTTTTTCTTTTGTGATTTTGGGAAAAGACTGAAAAAAGATGAACCTTATAAGTCTACCTACCCCTTAGAGCTACTGTAGTTCAGTTAGATTTTTCCTTTACCTTTCTTTCAGATGGTAAAATCTTGTCACTGTGCCCCTTTAATGTAGATCTGAGTCACATCTATGGGTCTTCTTATCTCATGTTTCCTAAAATTTTTGCTTTTTGTAATTTATGTGTATTATAAATTTTTATATATCATTGTGCAGTTCCAAGATTTGTAAAGCTCTTTCAGGACACAGACCTAGTGTGTACTATTATATAGAACCATAATTGAGTCAAACCAGCATGCAGTTGTGTGTCTATAGAGTAATTGATCAACATTTGTTATAGGAGAACAGGCAATGTGTGAATCTTGTAAGATTGAATGGCTTTTGTACCTATAACCTTAGAGTCAGCATTTGTCTTTTTATTTAGTAGTTAATGAGAAGTGATAACATGAATGCTATTATAACTGAGGTAATATAATTTGTTTTCTGATAAACATCAAATGAAATGACTATTAACTCATATTTTCATTCATTCATCCAGTAAATACTTTCTTGGGGTGTTTCTGAATTAAAAGTCCCAACACTGAGTGCAACTAAGTGTCAATCTCCTTTGTAAAACAGGATGTCCTAATGTACTAGCTCCTGCTGAACCTGTCTCTGAAACATTGCACAAATCCCACCTTTTCTATTTTCCATCTGACTTCTGAGAGGCTGTTGTGATTTCTTGATTCCACCATAAGTTTTTATTTTCTTCCTTTGGTCTGTCTATATCTTCTATCTTATATGAAACTGTCATAGCAATATTTATAGAAAATGCAACTTAGCATCAAGTTCTTGCTTTTAGGATTTTTTACTTTTAGGATTTCCACAGCTTATAAGGTTTCATGAGAAAAGGCCATGGTCTCCCTCACCCCAGTCTTCTCTTGAATGAGTATTCTAGGCCTCCCAAAACCAAATATCACAACCAGAGAGATCAAGAACAGAAGTCCATTTCCTAACAGCCTGGAGACTAAAACTTCAAGTTGAAGGTGTCAAAAGGGCTGATTTCTCCCAAGGTCTTTTTCCTATATCTTTTTCACATGGATCATCCTTTTTACACTAAACAGGCAACCCCGATGGCCTCAAGACAATGGAATCAGGGGCTTAATTCTCTCAAACTGGGAGCCCACATAAAACGTAACTCTTATAAGTTGATTGTCTCATGAGCTTTTATACTATCAAAAAACTGACTGATATGGTTAGTAATATTAGAATAATATTTAAGAAATTGCTATGGCCCTTTCTTGTACAGATGTTAGAGAAGTATTATTCTGTATTTATTCTGACAGTAATTCAGCAGACATGCTGCTCCATGTGTCCTTGTGTGATTTTCCTTTTATTTGGAAGCTTAAATAAAACTCATTTTGTGTAATTTACAAATTATAGTTAATCATAGACTCTAGCTTGTGATCAAGCTTGAATAAGAATCAAGGACTAGTGAAATGTGAAGAGGAATCCCCTGCCTGTTGCTACGCTAACACGGCCGTTATCCCTATTTGCTTGGAAGATTCTCAAGTGATGTCATTAAAAATGGCAACACTGCACACATAACAGACAGCTTTCTCTGTGGTTAGGTCTTTCGTTAATTACTAAATCCATCAGCTTATTCCCTGTGTCATCTGGCCCATGTTTCTTGAAAGCATGCTGTGTTGGGTAATTTGCCACATTAACTAAGCAGTGCCTATTGTTACAGCTACTTGTGCCATCCTTTTCCATGATAAGGTTTCAAGAGAAAACTCTTAACACATTCAGTAAGTGCCTTTCGGCTTGAAAAAGTGCCAAACATTTAACCTGACTGAAAATGTATCACAAGAGTGTTTGGCTTCCGGCAGGAAGCAGGGACTATGTATAAGCACATCATAAAAATAGATAGAACAAGAGCTGAGAGCCCAGAGGGCTGAAGTTGTCTGTTAGATACAGCTGCAGTGACAACCCATACTCTGCCAGAGGACGAAGCAAACACGACCAGACTTCAAGTCCACAGAAATTTGCTGAACTCTAGCTCTTTGCCAGGTGCTGTGATACCAGTTTTCGGGGATGCAAAGATGAGTGAGATGCGGTACCTCCCTCCAGGAACCAACATAGGGAGGGATATACACAGAGCTGTCATTCAAGGCAAGATGCATTAAGTGCTTGGAGAGATCCACAAAGAAAGGGAGAGTGAGGGACAGGGTGCTTAGGTTTTACCACGAATAACGGGGAAGTCTACATGCAAAGCCTTCTGTAGGTGTGGGTGAGATTCTGCAAGGCAGACAGAAGAAACAGCTCATGCAAACAGTGCATCTAACACTCTGAGTTTGGACAAAAGTGCAGAGTCAGCAGGAACGGAGCTGATCACCGTGGCCTGAATGGACACTTTTCAAAAATTCCTATGTTGAAATGCTAATCTCCAGCATGCTTACATCTGGACCTGGGACTCTTGGGTAGGTATTCATTGCCCACCTGACGCCCAGGAGACTGGCCACCTGGCACCTGAAAGGGTCCTCTCCAGAAAGATTGGTTTCTGGGCATGCCTGAGAGGATTGCCTTGATTGCATTCATCAGTGTGGGGCCTCAAAGTAGCTAGATTCGTACCTTAGGCAAGAAGTCTTGGGCTGTAGAAAGATGGAGAGAGTGAACCAGCATGCACACGTGTATTGATTCATTGCTCTCTGATCATGTGGATGTGATGTGATCAACTTCTTGAACTTCTGAAGCTCTGATCATGATGGACTGCAGTCCAGAATTATGAGCCAATGAAACCCTTTACCCCTAAATTACTTGGGTCTAGTACTTCATTGCAGTAATAAAGCTATGTCATAATTAGGCACAGGTGAGAGTTTGAGCTCTGGGCACATTTGTGGAAAATTAGTGGTTGGGTTAAGCCCAGAGCAAACATGCAGGAGATTGTCTAGCTGATGGGGAAGGCCCAAAGTGGGTGGGATTAGGTCTCAGAATAAAATACAGACAGCTGGTTGAGAGAGTTGGCATCCTTGTGCACACTTGGCCAGACATGCTGGTCTGGCAAGCAAGGATTGTCCCTCTCTCAGCCATTATGTAGAGATGGTGCGGCCAGTTTCCTGGGCCCTGGTGTTGGTGCATACTCTCCTGTCAAGCTGGACTAAGAACTGAAACCAATAATCGTAAGAGAAAATAATTACTCCTTATTCCCTTAAGCCATTTGATGGCCATTTATCAGCAACCATACAGGCGAACTGCAACAAGCTATAGCAAGCAGGTACTATGTTTAAATGGTGTCATGAGGATGAAGCCTTCATAGTGAGTGGAATTGACATTCATTTTGAGGGCCAAATGAATGAAGCCCTCTCCTTCTGCCCAAGGGGTTCCATGCACAGACCAGAAAGAGGGTGAGAAGTTATATATGCTGTAGTGGGAGAATTTTTCTTGTGAAGATCTAAACAAACACCCATTTACTCTCATAGACACCAATCACAAACCAAAGAAATGATTGCTCTTAATTCTAGCTCAGTGAACCAATGAGCATACTGGAACATGGATGAGTGGTGACTTACAGCAGCATGTGTAATTCAAGTTGCTTCATCGCTAAAACGACTTCCCCAGCATGAAGTCTGAATCAATGGATCCCACAGCCTTCCCTTTCCCTCCATGACGTTTCTTCCATAAGACAGTGTTGAAGTTTGCACACGATCGCTCCACGGTATGTTGCCCATTGTGAACTTCCCACCTTTCAGAACTGTGAAAGAATATCTTTCTATTATTGTTCCAAAAGTTCTGGTCCATGGTATTTGTCACTGCAGCCTGAGAGGAGCATCTAATCACTCAGCAACATTCAGCAGGCCATGCAAACTGTTGCCTTAGTGTGCAGCGCTGGAGCCTGAAGTTCTCAGAGTGTAGAGTCAGGAAGCGAAGAGGAAATGGAGTGAGCATGAACTAATTAGAATTTCCCAGGTTGAGCTGGTTTCCTGCAAGGACTGGCAGGAACGTACTGTCTTCCTCGGCACAGCTCAGCTTCCATCTGTCGTGCAGGAGAAGCGGAAGCTGTATGTGCAGAAGCCTGAGATATGCTGAGATCGGAGAGGGAAGGAGTTGAAAGGCTTCATTGACATCGAGTCTTGGTGCTTTCTGGAACTGGCAGATGCTGGTGAGGCGGAATTGGCACTCTGAGGGCTGAATGAATGAAGCCCTCTCCTTCTGCCCTTTATGGAATTCTAATGTGTAGCCCATAGTTGACAATTTTGTGCCAGCTACTAAAAAAGGAAAGATGCAGTTTTGCCAGGAGTAGAGACACACACCAGTCACCTCAGCACTTGGGAGGAAAAAGCAGTATGATCAGGACTTCAAGGTTGTTCTCAGTGACATATGGCGTTTGAGGCCAGCCTGGGTTACATGAGACCTTGTCTCAGAAGTTCATGAAACAGGCAAATGTGGAGTTTTAGCCATAAGACAGGCTGTTTCACCTGGTTGGTGGAGCAGAGAATCCCTGGAGCAAGCTTGGGGGTAGGGTTTCCTCTGCATGGTATCTCAGCTGTATTATAAGTGGGTGTAATGGTGGCTTCCCCAGATAGGCTCCCCCACCAAGCTGGCATTGCAACAGCACTGAGTGTTTTCTGGAGCAAAGCCCCGTGGGCTTTCATAGCCTGCAAAGATCACAGCTGCTGCTCTGCTTCCTGTTCCAACCCTGAGTGAATTGTGTGCTGCGTTCCACCTTCAGCTCAGATAGGGGCCATCCAGGAGGTGCAACGGCAGTTTGCCTAGATGGAAGCGGCATGACCCACTAGCCCTATCGCAAGTCACTCAGGATTGCGTCCCAGCTGCTCATGCCTTCCCAGGTCTCAGCATTTGTGTGGCCTCCCTAAAAGCTTCAGGGTAAGGGGCGAGTGGGAAGTGAGTGGTAGAGTGCTTGCCTAGCACGCAAGGGGACCTGGGTTTAATCCCCACTGTAGTCAGGAAAAACAAACACAATAAAAAAAACAACACATCAGAGTAAGAGAAACACACAACAGAACTAAAAGCTGGTAGCCTGAGGTATTAAGGAAATGATTTGTATTTGTTCTTCTACCAACATCAGTTAATACAATCTGTCTTCCAGTTGTTTAACTCCATTTTGGAAATTAACACAGAACAGAGGAAGAGAAAGAGAAGAGTTCTCTCATGGTGATTCTGTTCTGTAAAATGGGTGATTTTTACCATTAAAATAAATCAAGAAACTCTTCTCCTTTTGCTTTTCTTTTTTTGGTTTGGAAAATAACACATTCTAGATACACTAGAGCTGTTAAGTTCAGCCTTCCCCCCCCAAAAAAAATCTGATCTGGTTTACAGAAGCAAGCAAGGGAAATATCAAGTCAAATGGTTAACTTTTGATGGTGACAGACCTTGTAATAGTCTCAAATCACCCAGGAATCTATGTGCATTTAGGTAAGGTTGTGCTAGACATGAAACTTCTGGGGAGAAGATTTTTTTAAACATAAAATAAAATAAAAAGAAAAATGCTAAGCAAGAAGTTTCATATCAGTGGAAAGCACAGAACTGGTTTTTAAAGAGACATAATAAAGTGTACAACTAGTGGCAAGTTTTGACTTTTCCTTAATGACATTGCTTTTAAAGAAAAGATTGGAAGCCAGGTAAAGTGGCACACACCTGTAAGTACCAGCACTGGGGAATCTCAGATGAGATTATTGCAGAAGGTACATGCCAGCTGAGCTACTCTCTAAACAAACAAACAAAACAGAAACAAATGTTGGAAATGACTGATCAACACCACCAACGCTTAAAAACTAGAGAGGGCAAGATGCTCAGAAGAAAAATTTCAGTGCCATAAAGCCTAGTGACCTGAGTTTGATCTTCACATGGAAAGCTGGATGGGGTGGCTTATATCAGTAACCCCAGCATGCATACAGTGAAATGGAAGTCAGAGGCAGAATCTAATTGGCCAGCTAGGCTGAAGTAAACAAAATGGCAGAAACATCGAGAGAAACCCTGTCTCTAAAATTCCAATAGTACGGCTGGAGAGGCGGCTCAGGGGTTAAGCCTCTGCCTTGCAGGTGGAAGGTCCTGAGTTCGGATCTTAGACCCCATGTATAGACGCCAGGCGGAAGGGGGGGGGCTGCGTTTCTGGTCCTGGTGAATCCCGGGGCAGAGTAAACAAGGAGGAAGTAGAGGCAGCCATGGTGGTTCCTGAATTTGCCTGTGGTTCTACACACAGACATACAGACTCACAGACACACACACACACACATACACATACACACACGCACACACTCACAATTGAATAAAAATAAAAAAATTAAAACTCCAATAGTAGTTCCTCTGACCTCTATATGTGCACTTTGACATGCATGTATCCATGCTCACACACACACACACACACACACACACACACACACACACACAAATAAAGCTGGAATTAAACTGAACTAAATTAAAATGAAATGGACAGTGCCTATTGATAATTCATCCTCACAATCGTATTAGTACTTTTCTCCATATTAGCAAACAGCATTTACCTTCATAGTGGTAACTACAAAACACAGAGACAAAGTGATAAAAAAGGTACTTCGGAAGATGATATAGATGTGACCATTCACAAAACTGGGGATAGAGTGTATCATTTCCAGCCAGAGATAAAATCTAAAAGGCCTTGGCAATAACAGAAAGAAAAGTGTTATATTCAAAGTTGGATTCATTCTTTGCGATCTGAAGCCAGAATTTAATCCACCAATGCTCTTGGTGTGTGCAGTTGTTCTGTGGTGTATTCAGTGTGTTGGCTGTTTTCAAAAGCCCAGAAAACAGTACGAGAGCTTGACTCTAAATCTTGGGGCCTGATACACTAGTACTTGGGACGGGCTAAAATGACTGCTAATACTTTATGTCCTGATTGCACTTGGTGAGTTGACTTCACATGAATGATCTTGTTTGATATCCCTTCTAGGTGGCATATCTTCTATTTTATGGACAGTGTGAGTCTCCTGATGTGTAAGATGAGCTGAAATAGGAAAAGCGACAAAAGATTTACAGGCCTTCGGACTAATCTCCCACCATGGGGCATTCTTTATAATTACTGGAGTGAACAGCACCAGCCAAAGTTCCTAAATCATCAACAACGCCATTTTTCCTGTAGAGGATAAGAGTTATGATCCCTGAGTCTGTAAGTTTCCTGCTTTGACACAAGTGATCTACCTTCTAGCCAGCCTGTCTGGATGATCCATAATCACTGCTATGTCGCTGCCAGAGGATGTGGTGGGAGGCTTCTAAAAGGCTCCTGGCAGGAGGAAAGTTTTCCTTCCATAGAACAAGATGCTTGTGGGATTTGAAAGTGGGGAGATACTGGCTTGAGTCATCAATAACCGCATTCAACTGGATTTACCTTTACGTGGCTAGTATCACCGCTTCACGTATTGCATTTTATGAATAAGATATTTTAAACGTGCTGAGCATGATGTGAATATCCTTATAGCGCTATTTTTTATTTTTTAGTGTTCTTGGTTTGAGTTGGACCTAAAGGTTTGTGCGTGCTAGGTGAGTGCTCTACTACTGATCTACTTTCTAGCCACAAGGCTTACCTTTTTAACATCATTGCATGTCCACAGGATATTGTCTTCATCTCATTCCATTGAGATTCCAAAATGAGTATCAAAGTATACAGCTGTACAGTGCTGCACAGGAGTTATTTACTCCTTACCCGTGGTTTATTCAACCATGAAATCTATTCACTTCTCATTATTCTGGTGAGTGCTTCTTGCCTGTGGCGAGAACTCAGCTAAACCACTCTGTAAACATTCTCAGCTGCTCACCTTAGATGTTTTGTGGGCTCATGAAATATCTAAAAGGACATCATCATTTTTTTCTCATAAACTGTCCTTGGCTTCTAAAGCTATGTCTCCTGTTGGTAGCATTCACGGAATCTTCTAGACTGGACACCGTTAGGTCCTCATCAATTTCATTCTTTAGTAGTTACCGTGTGTTTTCAGTGGATTCCTCTAGTTTACCCTGATGATTCTGTGCTACTCTGGGTTTTCTTTAGAGCCAGAGTTTCCCTTCGGTTTTTTGTTTTTTTTTTTTTTTTTTTTTTTTTTTTGGTGTGGTTTCTTGTGTTACCAGTCTCCATTCTCTCATGACCAAACATCTTCCTTTCATGATAGTACCATGCTTGTAGGGTGATCAGGGCTGGGTAAAATAACTTTCTCCTTCCCAGTAAACTAGAATGAGTCAGGAAGTATTTAGAAGAGGGAAAAACCACCAAGCATATTCTGATTGCAATAGGGATCCCAATCTTGGGAATGAATGCTTACCAAAGTCAAGAATGATCTTGGAGATGTGCAGGGATGAGAAGGAGAATTCAGATCCAGCCAAATTTGGCATGGCTATGGTATCAATATTGTGAAACATTGTATCCAAATCAAGGCTGAAATCTTAGGGAGATTGACTTTGTTTAAAGGGCCTGATTTTTGGCTGTGTACACCATCCTGAGACAGGCAGATGGAGAGTCTGGCTATCTGTGGCCTTTTGTATGTATATCACAGATGAAGACTTTGGTCTAGTCACAGAATTTCTTTTATAAACATTCAGTTTGGAGGAACGAATTCTACATATTCATTAGTAGATGAAGGTTCCTTAGATGAATGCGTTGCATGCAGAATGGCTACATTTAGCTAACTAACAAATGCATTTGCCTCACATACAAAACATATTTTTTTAATAGTGAAAACACTTTAAGCTCTATAATCTCAGCAATAGGGACTGGAAAGATGGTGAAGGGTTGCTAAAGCCTTTACCTCACAATCAAAGGGCCCTGAGTTTGGAATTCCAGATCTCATGTAAAAATTCCTAATGGAAATGGCAGCAGCCTGTTTTTCTGGCCTTGGAAGGTGGAGCCTGGGGAACTTCAGAGCCAAGCGATAAGGAGGTGTGATACTTAATCCTAGATGTCAACTTGACCATATCTGGTTTTAACTAGACCAGCTGTCAGACTACCTGAAGAGATTATACAGATCAATACATGCACAATACAAATACCAGCCCTAGATCTGATTGGAACCTTCCAGTAGCAGACCAGATAAAAGGAACCATAGAACAGAAGACTTTGGAGAGACACTCCAGAATGTTAGCCTGCCTCCAGCTTCAGCCACCAGTCATGTGGCCTCCACCATGAAAGACTGTTTCTCCCCTCTGAATTGTAAGTTGAATAAATCTCCCTTTCTCCCTTAAATTGCTTGACTTTGAATAACTATTACAGGAGGTAAAGCAATTCAAGATGATTCCCAATGTCACCCTTGGACCTCCATAGCCACACACATTCCAGTGCCCTCTGGTACACACACACACACACACACACACACACACACACACACACACACACACGTGCGTATGTGTGTGTGCATATAAGCTTAGCAGCTATTCAGCATATGTTTCGCTAACTATAAAGACAATATTGTTAAACAGGTTTCTTGTGTAACTGGAAGCTTTGGCCTTTGGAGGAGTGTTTCTTCAGGTTTTCTGTACTGATTCCAGAAGGGCCATGTTTCCAGGTTCCTCCATGCATCTGACCATTTTCAGTGCTTTATTCATGCAGAGCTGGGTAATCATGGTTGGTCTCTGATTGGCTTATTTTTGCTAAGCATAGTATCATCAGCATCCATCCATGTTCCTGTAAATGACGGAAATTCCTTTCTTCTTTGCTGTTTTGCACCCTTTTTTCTTTCCTAATGAATTTTGCTCTTGGACAATTTCATTCATGGGCGATACAATTTGATTGCTTTCCCCTCTGTCTTTTCTTATCTCTCTCCCCTCCTTGCTGCTGGCCAAGATAAGGTGAAGAACAAAGTGATGGTTGTCATTCCTTCTTTGGGGACAAGATGAAATGAGTATTTTTATTTTGCTCTTTATTTAGGTCTCTCTGTACCGTAAAGTCTATGAGGTATTTGCATGTGTGAAGTCTAAATACACTGTTTTAAAAGGTGTTTATACTTTGTCCAGAATGGCCAAACTTATTTGTAAAAACTGGACCATGGACTAAGTTGTCTGATTACAGATTTTGACCTCTTAATGTCGCCTGCATCTGCCTTGGTCTTCAGTTTTCCACAAAAAACAACTACATTAGAGATCTCACTTAAAAAAACAATCAAATCACAGAACACACTCTCATACTTTCTCATTAATGAACTAGGGTAAATTTGGCTGCTGTTCCTAACATCAACTAACCAAAGTGTTTGGGGCTTATTGAGAACACACACGTTCCAGAAGCTTCCACAGCAGTCACACATGCCAAGCAGCAAACATTGCAGCCATGTTCATCCCTTTTCACAGATGCATGTGCCTGGTCACCTCAGTGATAACTTGTCTTCTTACACTTGATTTGACATGTGTCATTTCCCTTCTGCGGGGTACTGACGCTGCACTGCAATGTCAAAGCCTCAAAAGAGACATTACTCTTACATCAGCAGATTATTAGGCAGCACAAGCTTCTACTTTTTCTCTGTAGGATAAAGGAAATGCTTCTGACTGGCTGAGGCTCAGCTGTGTCGAATGGTCAAATCACATCAATTAGACTATAGATTACCCCACACACGCAACTTATGGTTAAAAAACTGAAAATCTACTCTGTCAGCCATCTTTAAGAATGTAAGTCATTAGCTCTAATCCCACACTACACACTAGACTAGAACTCTTGAATTTAGTCTTCCAGTGTAGCTGAAGCCTTGTGACCTTTGATCAGTGTCTCTCCAACTTTTCTACTGTTTAGCCCTGAGAACTACCAGTCTATATTCTGTTTCCATGAGTTTGATTAATTTTGATACCTCAAATAAATAGGATCATATACTATAATGTACATAGGGTAAGGTAGTCTTCCTTTCCCAAGTACGTACAAGACCTGTTGCCTTTCAAATAGATCTTTCTCTAAAGAAGTTACAGAAATCTTGGTAGTTTTATTTTACGGAAAATGTTCTTCAAAGTCTGAGCCCTATAAAAGGAAAGAAAAAAAAAAAAGAAAGAAAACTTTTGCCATTGGCTGTCAGCCAATAATTGCTGTAGTAATTTGAAGAGATACACGTGTGTCGAGGTGATTTCCTCTGTTTATTCAGTATTATGTGTCATTAGAGTAATTGTGTTCTTTGGTAGAAGGCAACTCGGTGAATAGGATTTTGCGAAACAACTTGTTTGGTATATAATGGATTCAAGATTCAATTACACATATTACATTGTTCAGAAATATACCCGTGACACTCTAAATTAGCAGTGATGAGACTAGCTAGCCCTGAGTTGGGAAACTCCCATAACAGTTCAAGCGAGCCATCAAGAGGAGAGTGGTAGACATGGATAAATTGGCACATGAATTGGACAGGGGACTCCAAGTCTAAGAAGTAGAACTCAGGAGGGACGGCATGCTTCAGGAAGCACTTTCGGCAGATGAACGACAGCTGAAGGGCCTGCTAATTTAAAAAGGATAGCTTTAATGAGCTAAAAATAAGCAAACCCCCTGAGCCTCATAAGTTTTGTAAATAAAGAGACCAGCCTTCCCATGGGAGTAAGTCTGGAAGAGAACTTCCCATTGAGAGGTGCCCCTGCAGTCAAATTTGACGTGCAAATTAGCATGCCTGGATTTATATGAGTGCTCTATTTATTCAAAGTGATGACCATACAATACCAGTAATATCTCCTTGGAAAAAAGGTGACACATTGGAAATTTCTTTGTGCCACCGGGCAAATGTGCCATGAGAGATTAAAGGTCCGCAACCATTCATGTGCTTGAATGGGACCAAATTGGTCTCTTTCCTGATACTAAGTTACAAGGAAGGAATGAAAGCTATTTAAGGGTATATATGAGGACAAGGGCAGCCGCAGGAAAGAGTTCTGTGTTCTTAAGGACAAGGATAAGTCCTTAAGGCGAGCTGGGAAAACTAGAAGTGTAGAGTTAGAAGACGCATAGGAAAGGAGTAATGCCTGGTCTATTGCTAACTGGGAAAACTTGCATAGTTCAGACCAACAAAGTCTTTCTCCCTACCTGTTATGGGCTGAATGTATGGGGACGCCCTAAATTCCTATGCGGAAGACCCTGCGTACAATGCAATGACATTTGGAGGTGAAGTTTTAAGGCTCGAGGGTTGAGCACTCATGAATAGAACTGATGTCCTTGTAAGAAGAGACTGGAGGATGTTCCAGTCCGACCTGGGAGACCGCAGGAAGAACAGCCAGCCCTCTGCGAGTGACAGCAGCCGACATCCCATCCTGGTCTCAGATCTCTTGACCTCCAGAGTTTCGTAAACAACTTGACATCTGACCTTGGTATAGAAACATGCATTGACTGAAGCTCCACTCCAGTGTAGCTATAATAAAATTCTTGCTTTGTTTCAGATCGCACTATTTTATCCTCCTCATATTTTTCCTACGGTAGTGACAATGTCCCATGCTGATAAGTATTTCAAGCTTTAGTCATGGCATATGATAAGCAAGGTGATGTGTTGAGACGTTTTATCTTATGCTACTATGTATTTATACTTTTATTACTCCAAGGAAATATTGAGATCAGGCTGTTATTTAAGAGCTTTTATTGAGCTCATAGTTTACAGGCTGATAATCTCTTGCCAATAATCCTATCAATTCAGCCATCAGTAACTACCTAAGGTCCTCCTTCTAGGTCCCACCTCTTTAAAGTACCTAAAGCACTAGACCAATTCTCTGGAAACCAAGTTTCTAGGATATAAGTTTCTGGGGGAACAAACCCCATCTCAACCATACCAGACCCTCATTATTGGTCCATGGAAGATTACTAATGCTTTAGATGTTCAGCTAACCAGAGGGAACAAATCCACTTTCAATATTGAAATATCCATCCTTTACTTATAATTTATAAATGTAAAGCCTGACATAAAGACACTGTTGAGTCACACGAAGGCAGCACCTCTGGGGTAGTGTAGTGCACAGCATGATTGAGAAGCTGTGACATTTGCTGTGTGTCACTCCATAGAACTTAGAGTTTCCAGTATCAAAATTAGCAGTGTGTGGCTGGGGATATTGGTGTGAGACACTAATAATTCCCATGTGGAACATGATCCCCTGAGACATTCTTACTGAAATAAGCCTGGCCTCTGTCTAGAAAAGGAAATTAAGGCTTACCAGTGAAGAAACTTGTCTAAGATCTATCACGGGTGAGTGTGTGTGACAGATTCAATCCTGTGATGTTACATAGAATGAAGGTCAACTGTAGACTTAATTTAATATGGAAAAATATTCTAATTAATATTTATGAAAAGTATAACTTGATCAACATATCCCATTATATACCGTACTTTTGATGACTTCTTATTTTTAATGGTCCTGCCTTAAGATGCATTTAAATCAGAATTAAAATGAAACCTTTTTACAAAATGGTGTAAGTATCAAATCTCTCTCCCTTTGTTGCTATATAGACATCATATGAACAAACTGTTGTGCTTACAAAATTTTGATTTTATTTCCTTTTTGTATAGCATTTAAAATTTTATTTGTATAAACTAAAAAAATCCTGAAGCATAGAGTCTTAAATAAAATGTCCAATTTTCCCATGACACAATTTTTCCCCTCTTAGCTTTTCAGTTATCATTTTTAGGCAAGTTATAATGTGTGGCATTTACATTATTTGAACAACTTAAAAACCATGAATGATTTCTTACAGATTGATGCAATACACTTCCACCTTTAAGTTCCACATGAATCAAGTTAATCACAAAGTCAAATAATACAAAAAAGAAATTACAGTTTGCTGTTTAGACAATTACAATGAACAGATAATAAAAGGAAAGAGAAATCTACTTAGAAGACAGAGCAGAACAAGGTCCCATTTATGAATTCCTTTGTCTCCTGGCAGTTGGAGCTTCCTGATAGTACAGTTGATGTTTAGATTGGTGGGGAAGTCCCTCATTTTACTGCCAAAAACTTGCTTTTTCTGGAAAGCTTCTTCTTTTAATAGCACAACAGTACTCTCAGATAAAAGTATGCCTGTACTTTCCTATTCTTAGATTAATTCTTACAGAGATATTGAATTTGTAGCTGTTGCTCAACACTGTATCATGCTGCCTTAAACTAAATGTCTTTCTTCTTTCAAAACTTGGACAACTAAAGCAATGAAGTCTAATGAATCCTCTCTTTGTTTTCTTTTATGCTAATATGAGCAAGAAACATTAACCTTCAAGACATGTTGGGGGATACATCTGAGAAAGAACGTGTATAACACGAGGTCCTGAAACCATCAATCCTGGGCCTTCAACCAGCTCACGGGTTTGAAAGGAACTCTTAGCATCTTTATGTTCTGCCTAACTCATTTGTTTTCTATATGCAAAAGTGAGAAAGAAAAGAAAGTAATGAAGAGAGATTGTCTCAACAATCTGAGATCCACAGTAGATGGAATAAAGAAAGTGTTATTTTTATCCCCATTTAGATAAAAAGGACAAAATAAGATGATGAGTTGTATTTATTCTTTGTGCTAGAAACAAAACATTCACCTTTTATTATTACTTGCTCAGAAATGAAAGTCGTATCATATCTCCTCCTTATCCAAATACAGAAGGTGGTCTTGTGCTTTGGTTAGACATCTTGTGCTTTGGTTAGACATGCAGTCTCTTTTTTTATTATTATTGTTATATTTATATATAGTTATATTTTTATTATTATTTCATACAAACTTAACAGGTACACCGGTCCCCTCCCTCCCTCCTGCTCCCCCCTTCCCTCTCCCCTCTCTCCCCATCCCCCAGTACCTTCCCCCCAATCACTGGAGCATCTTTACTGGACATGCAGTCTCTTGAAGTAAGATTTTTGTGTCTGACTCCTACCTCCTTTTCCTTCTGTTCATCCTCTGACCATTTTGCCTAAGGTAACACCAGGAACTGGCACTTCAAACATAAGCCATCTCTTTATCCTGTAGATAACTGGTAGATTGAAGGAGATACTCTGAAAAAAAGATTCCAGTTGACTGGAGAGTTCGCTTCTTTTTTTTTTTAATTTTAAATTTTTTTAATTATTTATTTATTCAATTGTGTGTGTGTGTGTGTGTGTGTAGAACCAAGGGTGAATTCAGGAATCATTGTGGACTGCTTCTACCTCCTTTTTGCTCTGCCCTGGGGGTCACAGGTTCTGCCTACCAGGACCAGAAGCACAGGCAGCCCCCCACTTCTGCCTGGTGTTTGTACGAGGGATCTAGGGTCCAAACTCAGGACCCTCTGCTTGCAAGGGAGAAACTTAATCCCTGAGCCATCTCTCCAGCCCCAGTTCGCTTCTAATGTTGGTTCAGTCCTTACCACAATTTAGAGTATTTGATACATTGTGTCTCAGACGAAGAGTAGAAATCTTTTTCTTGCCCATTGCGGATTATTTCTCTGCAATGCCAATCATGAGGATACAATGTGTCATCTAAACAGGTACAGGCACGCCCACCTGTTTGCACCTTTCCTGGGGGTCTTGTTTCTTTCCCAGCTTGGAGTTTTTATGTTTTCATGCTGCAAAATGAAGTTCCCAGCAGCAATACAATTAGCAAGCTCTCTGAAAAACCACCTCCGTTTGTGGCTGCTAATGTATTTGCTATAGATTTTAGTGACAGAAATAGTGATATTAATGTTGTCAACGTCTATGTCACTGCTCCAAGGCATCATGTAAACCAAAAGGTTACATTTTAAATTATGAAAGGCTGAGTTAAAAAAAAGTCCTTCATTTTTTTTTCTGACTTGTCACATTAGAGTTTAAGATTATGTTACAGGTGCTCAGAATTAATCATAACATGTTAGCCTAGGTGGAAATAAAACAGAATCTGGGAAATCTATATGGCCTATTGGAAGTATTTTACATGTTATGCTGTGCTTTCAACAATATGATAAAAATCAAATTTATGACTAATCCCAACATTTAGCTAAATAATTTGTTTGCTTTTACACATCAGAAATATTACTATTTCTCTGCTTTAAAATCTTACATAAATGAGGAAAACAAAAGTGAGTTTAGAAAAAAATTAAGATTCTTAAACCACTTCTACACACACACACACACACACACACACACAAGAAGGTCCTGATTGGAGCTTAAATGATTAAGGTTGCTAACAATCTTATAGAATTGGCATTATGCATACTTTCTAAATCGAATCTCAGAGATGGTGTGACATGCCCAATGCTACTGACTATAAAACTGGGATGGAGGTTAAACAAAAGGCTATCAGCTCCCCCCAGTTATTTTTCCAAAACACTGCAAAGTAGTGCTGATGGATGCTGTGTGCATGTGTGGTGAGGAAGTCACAACAGCAGTTTACTGTAAATAAACACCGAACACCCTTCTTTTCATTGGTGAAACCAAATGATGCTTTCAAAAGATTGAAATTTGAGCCTAAAAGTTTTGTGGAGTGGGAGAACTTTACATACCTAAGTCAGTTCTGCCATCCATAGTAAGGTTACTGTTGGAGAGATTGTTCTCTCTTAAATAGTGTAGCTACGTCACCTTCTAAAATTCAACCGAGGAAAGTATTTGTGCAAATGTGCTTGGAAAGACAGATTTTGAAAATAAATGTCTGAAACTTAAGAATAAACAAGTCTAACCAAGATGCTTGTTCACCTGTCAGATACGTCTAAGTCCTCATAGCAAGTCAATCTTCATGTTGGTGGCTAGCATGAACATTATTACAAAAAAGCAACTGGAGAATCATTTTGGTGCCTGCAGTTACTTAGAAAGGTACAACTTTTTATGTCCTGGGCTAATCACAACGAAGAGCAATGTCTTTATCTTTGAATTGAAATCATTCGTGGAAGGTGCTGTTTTGACGTCTAGTTAGTGCTATTAGTATTGTTTGTTGTCACATTGTTGAATGTAGGATTTGCTTTATTGGGGACTGAATTTGATTATATTTTGCCTTAAAAAGAAGTGTTTGGGATGTTGTTTTGAAATTCAACCCAAAGATGGATTTGTAACTATGCATGAGAAGGCTGGCTGGCATGTGTTAGTTGTTTGGACAGTTACTTTTAAATGATGTTTCAAGTTAACTTTCCTGAACGATGGATAGAAGATACTTCAGCGTCCTGTTTGGATTCTTTTATTGAAGGTATTTATTCTTAGTAAGATTGTGGTAAATGAAGTGATTGTGGAATTCCAGGAATGAAGTTTTTCAATTCTATAGTCTTATTAGGTAATTCAGCTGTTAAAAGAAGGCATAAAACTTGGCCCCACAATCAGTCCATGTTGGGAAAAAATTCATTTGTGGAGCAGTTGAAACACCATTGACTTCAACATTTTGTAGTTCATCTAAAGACAAGTCAGAAGAAATGAATGTTATTAAGTCACAGGATGCAAGTTAAACTAGGAATGGAACAAGAAAGACCAAGGATATTTCGTGAATTACTCTTTGAAATCAAATAAACAATGGTGCTGATTGGGGTGTTCAGTATCTAAATGCTGTTAACTTTTGTCCAATATACTGATTTCACTAAATTGAATGAGATTTTCGTTGCATGGAACTTGCCAAAAGAAATTTACATATGAGGAAAAAATAGTACTGGAATTTTCCTGCTGTTCTTTCCCCCTTCTGTTTCAGCACACAAAAGGTCTTTGAATGCCAAGGTTTGATTCTAGGTGGAGTTCATCTGGATGTTATACTAGGAAGGATATCTTTGGGTTGTAGGCAGCCTAAATTTGGAAGAATTCAACCCTCACTGATAGTCCCGGTCCTTTGTTGCTTTATACCCAAATGTAAATGCCAATTTGTAAAGGCAAATACATGAAAATTTACATATTTCTAGCGCTTTTTAAGGTCGAAAACTCTATATCAGCCTAAGCCATGGTAAAATGACCAGCAAATAGTCTCATAACTGCTTTTTTTGGAAGCTGGTCTCTGCTTCCATCACATGGGTTTAGAACAAACTCAGGTCTCCAGGCTTGCTCGCAGACACCTTTCCTTAATCTTTGCCCTTTGCTCTTCATTAAATCCCTTAACCCAACACAATGAAAAAGATGAAGGCACGTATGATTCTAGCCTTTGAGTTCCATTGACTGATTTCAAAGTACGAAGGTTTTGTGAGTTATACTGGCTGATCATTAAGTGGTTATTGAAAAAAAAATCTTTTCTTCCATCTGATTTCAGAAGCAGCAAAAAAAAAAAAAAAAAAAAAAAAAAAAAAAAAACCCAGAGATTTTTTGTATGTGTGTGTGTGTACTTGTGTGTGCATGTGGATGTACGTATGTAGATATGTACATATGTGTGCATGCACATTTGTGTACACGTGTGCGTGTATGTGTGTGTGTTCATGTGTGTGTGTACATATGCATACGCCATGTGGGTAGTGCATGTGAAGGTCCAAAGTTGACCTTTGCTGTCATTCCTCAGGAGCCATCCGCTCTGCCCTGTGAGATGGATGGGGGTCACTTTCTTGGTGAGATGGGGCATTGTGTGTTTTGGAGCTTGCCAAACAAGCTGCTGCCAGAGAACTGTGGGGACAGGAACACAAGCCACCCACTTTGACATAGGTGTGGGGGCTCAACCAGGTCCTCATGTAGCCAGGCAAACACTTCGCCAATTCCTCCCAGTCCCACACACATGCTTAATGCTGCGATTAAGTGGAAGCTGAGACCTTTATCTTACTGAATTCAAGTTAGAATTCTATGTCCTGCCATTTATGAATTAATATCAATTCAGCAATGACATAGCTTCCCATAATGATATTATGTCTAAATTAGGAAAACTAATGTCATCGTGTATATGTACACATGTGTTTATAAGTGTGCTCTCCTACAGCTTATTTTTTGAGACTGTGTCTTTCACTGAACTTGGAGCTCACCATTTCTGACACCGGCTGGCCAGCAATTCCCAGGCTCTGCCTATCTTTGACCCCAACTCCGGGGTTCCAAACCCAGACCTCCAAGTCTGGATTTGATTTCAGGGGACATGTTCCCTCAGTGAGCACTTTACCCACTGAACCAGCCCCACACTTTTGTTTTTATACTTTGAAACATTTTCTTAAATTTGTCATTTTGTTGTCTGACTCCAGGTCTTGTTGAGAGTGACAGAGCGAAACTTCTCAGCAATTAAAGCCAATTTCAGTCTTTTATCACAATATTTTTTTTATGCTGGGGAATGAACCTGTTAGGTGAGTGCTCTCGCACTGAACTGCACTCCCAACTCAAACATGCTAGAGAGAAATGGAAGTAGCAAACTACAACCAGATAGAGGAACCTAGTTGTCAGATTCGCAAACCATGCTGGTTCAAAGTTAATCTCCCATGGAGGCTGAGCCCACTACCATCTTGATGGTCTCCTGGGGGAGCTGGTGTTGAAGGGAACAGAAACCACACTGGCTTTACCATGGAGTGAAAGCAAATTCTGACTCCAAGTGTAACTGAAAGACAGGAGACTGAAAAGGAACAAGATACTTACCTCATTCACGGTTGGACAGGGAAGTCATAGGTTCCCTGTACAACCAACATGTTTTCACCAACACAGTTACTTACTAGAAGCTGGCAAAGAATAAAAAGCACAGGAAGGGCCTGAAGTAAGTTGTAAGTGTGGTAGAGCAGTTGGGTTTTGCAAAACCCTGGCTTCAAATCTAATAGAATAACCCAGCATTACTATTCTTTCTATTTCTGTAACAGAAAACAGCCACGCTCATTTGAGCTGGAATCTGTGTGTGATGACTTTGGAGGGCCTGGGTGTCTCTGGGGATCCTGGGGTGCTCTGGATTCCAATGATTCAGAGCCACAGCAGCGTATTCTCAACCCCCTCACTCCCAATTTGTCTTCTCATAATAAATAATGTAAATAATGCTAAAATTAAATGAAAGCCCATTTTACAAGAAAACAAACAAATCCCCAAACATCAAAATGACAGAAGAGTCCCCAAACAGGATGGGAAGCCCTGGAGTGGTGGTCTCACTATGGTAAAGCTAAATCATCAGCACAAGCAGCATCTAATAAACTATTCAGTGTGATAAAGGGCTGCTATTATATTCCTGAGCCCGGAAGGGTATGCCACTGCTACTAGCATGAAGTGAATAGGTTAAAAGACTTTCAGTGGGATTGGCATGGCCTTCAACAGAATAGATGCCCAGATGGAAGTAGATAATACGCCTTTATGAATGTGCACAATGAATAGAACACAAATTACAAGTTTTGTATTAGACAATCAAGGTTGCTTCACTCTTCAAATCAGGGGGCCAAAGACAGAAAGAAAACAAGTTTTCAGAAAAGATTCCAATAAAAGTCTATTGGGATGATGAAATTAAATTTTCCTATTGAGTGAAGTTTTTAAAGAAAAGAAACCAGCCTCCTAAATGTCCATTTAATAGCAGTGATGTGCTAGACATGGCTCATTTCCTAAAGCTCTTCATATCACTGTGTTTATTTACAGTTGTAGTCTGCTACAACTGCTAGTGTACTAGTACTATGTGCTAAAACCACATCAGGTACAGACTTGGAAAATACTATTCTGCCAATTATCTTGTTGTGATAACACCTATGGAAATGTTCAGAGTAACAAGTCTGTTCTCTGCAAGATTGTATTAGGCATCTGCCATTCCTCTTATGTTTGCTTGCATGATTCTAAAGATGTTCTTTAGATTATAAAGATGGTCTTTCTCTCAGGAAGGTCAAACAAAAAATGAAAAGACAGAGAGAAAGAGAGGGAGGGAGAGAGGGAAGTAGGAGGGGAAAAGAATGCAGGGAGGGAAAGAGGAAAGAAGGGAGGGAGGAAGGAAAGAAGGATGAAGGAAGAGAAGGAATTAATCTGACAATATTGAAAAAGAAAACAAATTTTATTAAAACTAAATGAGTCTAGAAACCCTCTAAAACCTTTTCTTGTTACATACTAGAGGAATAACTAGTCATGACTGCTCATTTGCTTTCTTGACCTTTATTTCCTCAATTATAAAGTGGAGAGATTGGGTCTTGCTTTAAGTCTCCTTTGGCATTAGATATATTTTCTTCTATGATCTGATGACTCCTGCCATGTTTCTTTGAATCTATATTGTGATTGGTTGCATGATGTATTGTCACTTACCATAATAAAGGAAAAACTTACAATAAGAAAAGAAATGACAAGATGTGCACACCAAATTTGTAAATTCCTTCTCAGAATTATGTGAACTACTGGCATTTATAAGTTTGTCCTAATAATTAGTCATGCAGAACCAGGTATGGTGGTACACACCTGTAATTCTGCCCCTTGTGAAGTGGATGCAGGAGGATCAGGGGTTCAAGATCAGCCTTGGGAACAACAAAACTTTTCTTCGAAAATAAAAATCAACAGTGTCGGCAAGTTCTCAGTAGGAAAATGTGCTGTGTGCAAACCCACGATGGAAGGAGAGACTGACTTCTGAAAGTTGTCCTCTAGCCTCCACCCAGAAGCCTTTATCTCTTCCTATCTTACAGAAATAAATAAAACATTTTTAAAAAATCAAAATGAAAAATAGTGAGTTATGTTATAAACATTACCTGATAACCTGACATAAGATTTAGTAATACATATTTGAAAATGAATCCTAAAGCTCAGGGAAATTTGTGAAAAAGGGAGTGGTAAGATTGTAAGAGCCTAAAGATGGGGAAGGGCAATGATGCGCAAGATACTCCACACAAGTTAGGGCCACAGTAGCCATAATCAGACTTTGCATGAATGACATGTCAATGACCCCCCCAAAGTCTAGCATGGATCACAGGCACTCAGATCCTTAGAGGCAAGGGATTAACAGTCATAACAGTGTTCCTATACTAAAGGGGAGCACAAGTAAGGGCTCTGGGCAATGTCACTGAGATCTCACACCTCATTAGAGTGGAGGACACAGAGGGAAGTTTGGCATTCACACTAAAGGATGTTCCAGGGACTGGGAGGGGGGAACGAGGGGTACTGGGAGAAGGGGAGGGAGGGGGTGAAAGGAAGGGGAAAAGGGGGAAGGATGTAAGGGGGACTGGGGAGGGGTATAGGGAGTGAGGGGACTGGAGTACCTATTAAGCTTGTATGATTGGGGAAATAAATAAATATAAAAAATTAAAAAATATTTGAAATACTCTTCTAAAATGTCATGTTTGTTTGTTTATTTTTCAAGGGAGAAAGATTTAGAAGGTACATGAATGCAGGCAATAGCAGGTAGGCAGAGGCCAGAAGTCAGTTCTCTCCTTTCTCCACTTGGGCTTCCAGATATCAAGCTCAGGCGCCTCACTCCCCGAACCATCTCGCTGACCTCAGTGCTCTAGTTTGTAACACCATCTGTGACAACGGTTCCCTCACACTGTGCTCCTGTCATGCTTTCAATTACACTGAGCTTAGTCTAATGGAAAACGCGTCTTTCTTCCCATAGTATCTGCTCTATTGTTTCTTAGCTGGGATTCTAGAATAAGGACACCAAATTGAATGGAAAAACAAAAGCTATTTATAGTATTGTGTTCTTCTTCTCTTTGGGCCTCCTCAAATAATATAAAGATAAATGCTGCTGGATGCTCATTTAATGTTTAATTTGGGCATGTTTTATTTTAAGAGTTGAAAGGTTTTTCATCATGATGACAGACCTTGCTGGTGTGACTCCTAATGCAGCCAGTTTTCTCTTATGTTCACAAGTGAATGAAACTTACGAGGCCCTGGAAAGGCATGGTTTGGTTTATTTTCTTGTGACATCTTAAAGGACTGGATTTTGCAATGGATGGAATGTGGTAATAATCCTGGCCTCATTCTCCAGATCTGTGCTTAACTCTACAGTTTGTTTTCCCAAACGGCGTTGTTTGTGCATGCACATGTGGTGTTTTGCACATGTGCTATGCTTGTGTACATGAGGGGCATATATGCATCAGATTATCTTTGTTCTTAATTATTCTCAGAACTAGCAAAAGGCTAAAGTAGCTGCCACATGATATAAGGTGACAGTCAAACTCAAATGTCTTTTCAAAAGTGTGTCGGGAAAACAAACTTCCTTGCTAGAGAAATCCATTTGAAAGGGACAGAAGAGAAAGAAGACACAGTAAATCTATGCTGTGATGTAGATGGCCACATCCATTGTAATCCTTGCCCTGCCCTGTACTTGTAACACCAAGCTTATATGTGGGCCCTGGATTCCCCATAATTCATCAGGCAGCTGCAGATAAAGACTGAAAAGAAGCCATGTGACTTGAGGCTCAGCCAACAGACCTGAGTGGGTATAACTTGTGCTGTTTGTGAAGTTCTGCCTTAATTGTATTCCTACTGAAATTCTGACCCAGATACTAATTTCTAAAAATCTCATTTATAAAATTCATCCGCATATCGATTATATTGGCTTTTCAAGATCTACCTCGTTACTCATCTCTTCGAAAACAGGTTTTCTGCTTTCAAAGGTCTTCAATGGATTTGATTAATTTTCCTCCTTCCATCTTATCTAGTACAAGCTCTCTTTCTTATGTATATTTCCTAGACTTTGTTGCTGAGATTTTTTTGTGAGAGACTACTTTTCACTTTTGTTAAGTGTCATTTTACCTGATTCTTCTGTTACCTTAAAAATAAAATGACATAATTTCTATTGTCTGTTTAATTTGGCTTTTGCATTCCATTAAGATTTATTTCCATATTTTAATATTCTTTGCAGTACCGTATAGTTTTTCTGTGGCCCAGATCATTGTAACTCATTCAACATTTGAGATTTCAAAGGTTGAGTAGGAATGGTGCAATGTAATTTGGCTACTATGATTGGGGATATTTTATGAATAAAATTATCACATAATCAAAAACTGTTTTAAGTGGGTAACTTTGTTTTAACTGAAATTGACATAAGGGAGTCTGTGAGCTGGCCCATGATTCAATGCATTTTCTTCTCTGGGAGAATCCCAAGAGGTCACTTCATAAACAAGTAATTATTGAACATACCCAAGGGGACCTGGATCTTATTCCCAGATCTGCCATTAAGCAAATTGCTTAATACCCTTGTCTTCATTTGTACAAGGTTGTGCTGAGGATAAAGTTAGAGAGAATAGATGAGACAATACCCTCGAAAGCTAGAGTGCTATCTGCTTTTAATTTCTCATTATTATTCATAATAAAATTATTACATAATGCATAACCTATAGAATGCAAAACGAAATTACATTCTCCACTGTAGAATGTTTAGGAAGTCAGAGAGCATAAAGACGACTATGCTGCCATGGGGTCTTTCTAACTCAGATTTAGAGAACAATGAAATGGATTTCGATTTTCATATTCTGTAAGTATTTTATCTGTATTCTGCTGATTCCTGGTAGAAGCTGAAGGGATGTTATTTCTTTTTTTTTTCCTGGAGTTGATTTGTGTAAAACCACTAGCACATCATGAGGTAGGGTGTGAAGGGCTATATTCCTGTTCCCATAGCTATGGATTCCAAACATTTCCTATAATGACATCTCTCAGTTCATCAGGATGCAAAATAATCCTGGACTCTTGTTCCTCGATTTCTAAAACTCTTGAGAGTCTCTAGAAAATGCCATTTTTACAGAGATACTAAAGATGTTGGCAACACACTCAGAAACAGTCTGTCTTTGCTATGGTGGGTGGCCAATCAGCTTTCATTACTAAGTGAGTCTACATGATTTCTGGTTTACTATGAACTTGAACAAATGCTAAAATGCTTCTCCAGGGCCAATGGCTTCCTCTCTGAGACTGTTTGCAAACTCTTTCCCCTGACAAGATGAAGTTCTCTTCAGTCTTCTATATGATGGCATTAATTCCTCACGTTTCTCAAGCAGCAACAGTGGGAAAGAATTGGTGAGAACATTGGAGCTGGAAGACAGAAGTCAGAACAGAAGCCAAGAGAGTATTTCTCCTCTGCAAGTGTATGTCTCATCAGAAACCTCTTGTGGGAAGATGATTCAGACATGTGAGCATCCTATGTGAGGATCAAGCTAGCTCTTCCAGCAATGTTCAAGAGAACTGTCTTGATTTCTCTGCAGGCACATCCTATTTCTCCATGAAATGAAGCCCCTACACCTTTAAGGATTCAAAATACCCTCTATCAAGCAATGACTCATGAGTGAAAGCTGGGCACAAAGCTCCTTTAGACAATTCTTCTTAAGTGATTGATTTTGTTCTTTCAAGCTTTCATGTTTGAACACTATGAATTTTTATGTTTAAATCACCTAATACGTACTTCCTCTCCCAGCCCACAAATTTTGCTTTCTAGCCAGTCTCCTTCCCACTACCCTAATCATCTTCATGAGTGAGTCATTGGGGGCTTTTACCCAAGCATGAATGACCCACCAGTGAGCCAACTGTGGAGGGTTATTTTTCATCAAGTGGTTGTCACTTGCTCCTCTGTCCTCCACCTCCAACATACAAGTGTTTATAGGATGAATCACAGGAGAGAATAGGTCTCTGGTTATAGGATAATTTTGAGTAGCATTTAGCTGTGGCTGAAGGTTTAGAAGAAGCAACCATGCACACTTAGGCAAAACATTCCACACACAGGGAATGTATCACACATATGGATGAGACACCAAGGGAATGTGGAGGAATACTTCTCACACTGAGAAAGGGAAATGTGATCTATTCTCAGTCCATTCTAATAAAGGAGAAAATATGGCTCGTGTAGAAGATATCATCTCTTCAGCTAAGAGTTGCTTATCAGTGACATCTGTGGATTGATCTAGTTCTGACTTTTATTCCTCTCTCAAATGAATCCTACATATCTTTGAAGGTAAGTCTCTGTGATGGTTAATCCATGGGTGTCAACTTGACACACATGGCATTAGCTAAGATCAGCTGAGACCACCTGAAGAGATTATCTGGATCAATAAATTTACAATGCAAAGACCAGCCCTAGATCTGATTGGAACCTTCCAGTAGTTGACCAAATAAAAGGAACCACAGAATAGAAGACTGAGAAGAAGAGAGACTTTCCAGGAATCCTCCAGCCTTCAGCAGTCATTCACTAGCCTACTGGATGTCTGCTGTGACTTAGCCTACCTCCAGCTTTCACCACCAGTCATGTCACCTCCACCATGAAAATCTGTTTCTCCCCTCTGGAACTGTAAGTTGAATAAATCTTCCTTTCTCCCTTCAAGTTGTTTGGCTTGAATGTTCTCTCACAGCAATAGTTAAGAGTTCCTGTTACAGTCTCCCTTCTGTGGCTTTTGTTTCCCATTCCAATTCCATCATCATTTCCCTGAATTGCCAGGCCAGTGCCCTAGTCTTTCTTTCCACCATTCTCCTCAGGACGGGTGCCATTTATAAACATTTCTTCCCAGAGTGCTGCCTGAAATGAGTAGATGGTAATTACTCATTATTCTGCACAGCAAAGACTGTCTATTCCAGGCAAATGTGATGTTTGTCAAGTTTTTTTTCCATGAAAAGGTAACTTAGAGAGCAGTCCTTTGCTTTCTTGGCTAATCAATAACTTCACTGGGATTAATTTATTTAGACACGCATGCTTTACTGAATGTACGCACAAATGAAGCAAACAAAGACTTCTGTCTTTTGGATCTTGCTTATAGATGACACAGACAATTGAGAGAAAGTGCACTGCTTATGTAGATGATAAAAAAGTAAGGACAGTAAAGATGGTGTTTTAGGCTCCTTTCTAGTTACTATGACAAAATTTTCCCACCTATTTAAGGAGAACATTAATCAGATAATTCTAGATTATGTCAGTTATGTGAGAAGCAGCAGGGATAAGAGCTAGTAAAAAAAGGTGGTCCTCCTGTGGGGAAAGGAGATAAGTAACAGAAAATTAATTCCTAAATGCAGCCATGATTTGATGTATCTAAATATTTCCTGTCCCCATCCATGATTGGGATAGTTCCAAGGCACTCGTTCCACATTGTTGGTTAGAACCTCCTACTGAGATTATAGCTCCAAGTGTCTAGCACGCCATCTTGTTTAGCAAAGCATACTATAATTACCTCCATTCAAGCCTCATCCTATTCCTTTTGGGAGCAATCTAAGTCAAAATAGTAAGGGAGACATCTAAAGAGATTCATGAAATTTTCATGTTGGGACATGAAGATAGGAGAGAGATTGCCTTGGAAAGGACAACGTATGATGTGGGAGAAGAGGGGGAATGGAATTGGGTAATAAGGGTTGAAAACAGCTAAATTCATTGTATTTATGTATGAAAATGTCAAAAAATAAAAGCATTAGTTCTTTTAGAATGTCTCAACTATCCACTAGGTCATCTGTGTAATATTTTATAAGAAGAGAAATCAATGATTGGAGCTTATTTGACAGAGTGATGTGAGAGGTGCCTGATACTCCTGGTTCCCTTTCTTTGGCTGTCATCTGGGGCCGTCCGTGCACATGTGCTTATGTGGAAATGCAGGGAACGGTTGCTCTGCCTTCCATTATCTCTTCCTTCCTCATCTGGGACCCTGGGTTGGCAGGTGTGTAAAATGGACCATCCTTTTCTGGGCAGAAAGCAAATTACATCTGTCCAGATGACAACTGAATTTGCAAAAGTGGAAGAGTATTTTAACTATTTCTGTCAACCTCATTAGGGATGGCGATTTCCTCCCCTCCGATATTTCAAGGTAACTAAGATGACATCTAAGCCCAGACAGATGAGATCACACCTTCCTAAAATTTATGAAGAAGGGAGAAGGTAAAGCAGATCACACCAGGTCAAGCTCAGGACCAGAACAAATGACAGAAAATACCCTACTTAACAAAAGAAGCAGGTAGCCCTGGGTTTTTAGTTGGAGGATAGGTTGGCAGAGAAGTAAAGGCTGCTTAAAACACTGGATTGGATGTTAAAGAATTCATCAGGTGGTAATGTTACCCCACTGGAGTGAGGGTAGCAGGTCAGTGAGAGAACTGAGACTCATGTGAGGTTTGGGGTTCTTTAGGCTGCTTAGAGGGGACAAGGTAGTGCAGGGGATTTTCAGTGTCCATTCAACTGCTAGCTAGAAAGTAGCTAGTGTGACTTCCAATGATGACATGAAAAATTAAATATTTTCCCATCTCAATTTTGTTTTTTAGCAAGTCACTCTGTACAAGGTAGCTGTCTACTTTACTATGAAGCATTTTTACAAAAAAGTAAATGATTTTTACTACTACCTGCAAATATTTCGCATTGTAGGTGTCTTCTAATTTGAGACTTAAAGATCCATAAAGATTAGGCTCTATGACACTGAGAAATAGGAAGAGCCTCTAGGGATATTTCAGATATAAGAAAGTGCAGTGAGCTTGTCTCCGTAACTGATCACACCTCAACTTGGCTGTTTATTCAGAAATCAATGTCACATGCTGATACAATTGCACAGGTTCTGGTGAGTAGGAAAAAACACTACAGATATTTGGCAGGACTGATTTTCAGATATGCACATGGCAATTTAATGGGCATCCAAATATTTTATATCCAGAGAAGTGAATCCTATGTCACTGTCCTTGGTACATTAATTCTATTTGCATTTCTAATTCCATCTTATCTTGATAGTATAATCATACAAAATTGAGCTTTCTGAAAATTCAGTAAAAGGCATTTGAGCTGAATGCTTGTGGTTTTAATCACACATGTCTCTCAATTCTCCAGCTCATGTATTGATAGCTCATAGATTAGTATCTTTAACACCCAAGGTAGTCAGTTTTCAAGAAATACTAGTCCTCTTCCTCTTAGTTTCTGTGTATTTCTGATGCTTGCACTTTTACTGTATTTGTGAGAGTTATAGACCAGCCTTAGAATAGTTGTAACAATTTCATTTTACACAGATTGCACATAAATTCACATTCAGCTTATATGTGAACCTCACTCTGCATAGCCAATGTGCTTCTGGGAAGTCATGAATTCAATGATACTTTAAATGCAATCAGGAAACCAATTATGTGAAAACACACTATAGTGAATTCTTTTGTAATTCAAAAGTTATGTAAGCTTGTGCTACTGTGGATTGGATTTTATTAAAACAGGGCTTTTGTGCTTGCACTGAAGATAGAAATCGGTCACAGTAGACTATTAATGTTCAACGGAAGTAATTGAAGTGCAGATTACTTAAATACAAAAAGGAAACCTTCACCTTTCAAAGATGTTTAAACACCTGTGTGTATCAGAGGAAACTTTTAGTGAAGCTTAGGTCTGCTCTCTCTCTTCTTGATGTTGAAAATCCATCTCTCCTGTTGGTCTTAGGTATAGCTCTCTCATATTAGCTGAGTTGCTCCGCCGACTTTATTTTAAGACCTTTTGTAATTCTTTTTACTGCAGTTCAGACAAAGGAGATTTTTTTTTTCCTTAAGCAGAGCAGAAGCCACACTCCAGCCTCTATGATGGCATCTAAAATAGAAAACAGAAAAAAGAATCTTTTAAGGAGTATTGTTCTCACAATTTTTATTTCATCCCCATTTTATTGAAGAAATATTTATGTTTTGTCACAAATACATTGCAAAATCCTCTTTAAAAAAATAATCAAGTCCTTTCCAGAACTTTGCCACCAAGAGACTGAAAGGATTAACTCGTGTGAACTGAGCAGTGAGGACGGCTGGCTTAATAAAGATGAAGTTAAAGCTCTGCCAGGAGGACCCTCCACGTGTCTCTTACTCATAACTCTTGAGAAACATGAGCAAGTTAAAATGGAAATGTAGGGCATAGTTTTATTTACAAGTCTTTTTTTCATTTAATTTTTTATTTTCTGGGGAGACTGGATCACCCCAACAGCTAACACATTTGTCTTTGTATCTATACTAACATGTGTTTAACATGGTTAATCACAGGAAGAGAAATATGCTGATACCTTTATTCTGACATCTTCAAGAAAAAGAAGGAAATCTGTGTACTTGCATTTTACTTTGTGCCAAATAAACAACAGAAGTAAGTGAAGGGTGAAAAGTGTTAATTAAGCTCAAGATATCATAGGAGATTTCAGTCTATTAGGGCCAAAAAGTGGTAGGAGTGCCTATGGCCCATGTAACTCCAAATTGTAGTGAACCAGGGAATAGCAAATGAAGGATCACAACCAGAGGTGGGTATAGTTTTCAAAGGCCTATATGGTAATTGACTTCTAGCAAAAAACTGTTAATGACTACAGTCTTTAAAATAGTGCTGCAAGCTGGAGACCAGGCAGTCAAGACATGAATGAGCAGGGAATGCTTATAATTCAACCATAAAAGCAAGTAATGAGTAAATGGACAGGTAAAGATTTTGTGATATGAGGGGATACACATAGAATTCCCAAGAAGAGAGAAAACTATTGACCACTATGGGCTATGGGAAGACGCTCAAAATTTTGTGGGAAGAGCATTTGCAGAACTTGCATGTAAGAAGGCTCAGAATAGAGAGATGGGGGTCCTCAGAGAAGAAACCTATTTCACCATGGAGTAGCCAAGCACAGAAGAGCAAAATATAGAAAGATTCAGACTAGTTGATATTCTGGATATTAAAGGGGAGGATCTAATAGAGGGGCTTACACAGCAGGATCTGGGGAGTTCAAGGATCACTGTAAGTTGAAGAAGCTAAAGAACCTGGTTGCTGCTCAAAACAAAAGATTTTCATCTTGGTAAAGCCTAATTTATCATTTTTAATGGATTGAACTTTTATAGGAAATCTAAATTGGCCTACTTGTGGATTATGAGGATTTTCTCTTTTCGTTTAAAACATTATAATGGCATATTTTATATTCTAATTAATGACCTAATCTCTTTAATCTCTAATCTGTCTAATATCTAATATAATTTCTCAATTTCTTTCCCTTTTTCTCTCTCATGAATATCTAATGGATCCAATATGTTCCTTATAAAAACATTCTTCTCTATTGACTGCTTTGGTATCTTTGTAATTAGTATGGTCACTATATAGAAGTCTACATCAGGATATCTCTGTTCTGTTTTTCATGTATCTCTATCTTCTCCAAGTATCACAGAGTCTTAGTTGTTATCTCTATAAAATAAGTCTTGAAATGCAGAAAACAAATTCTTCTACCTTTACAATGCTTCCAAATTTAATTTTAGCTTTTATTGTCCCTGTCATAGATACAGGTGTCAAATTGACTTTGAAGGTTCAGAGCCTGAGCACATTTGTAAAGAATTGGTAGTTGAGTCAATCCCAAGCAAGCCTACAGGAGATTGACTGAAGGGGGAGCCCAGCCCATGGTGGGAGGGGCAGTCCCAGGACAAATGGATAAGGTGAAGGGAACTGGTCTGGAAGGTAAGGATTGTACCTCTCTCAGTCATTCTGTGGATGGTGTGGCCAGTTCCCCAGCCTTTGTTGTTGGTGTGGTGTCTTCTGTCAAGCTGAACAAGGAACTATAGTTGGATAATTGTAAGAATAAACCTCCTTGTTCCCCTATAAGCCCTTTGGGAGTGAATGTATCAGCAGCAAAGCAGAATAACTGTGACATTCCTTTTGCCTTGCAATATGTATTTGAAAAATATCATGTCTATGCATGCAATAAAAAATAAATTTCAGAAGGACTACATGCACATTTGGGGAGAACAGATGCCTTTGTTATATTGAGTCTGATGTATCTTCAACAGATATGTGGATCATGTATTTCAAAGTTTTTTATTTTATTCATTCATTTCCCATAGCTTTCTATATGACTGTAATATACATACTTTATTAGAGTTATACTTAGGTATTTGTTTTCATTGAGCAATTTTAAATTGTATTATAAATCTTTTGTATTTGTATTATTTAATCTTTTGAAATGTTTGTATTCACGGCTAGTGTTCTGAATCCTTGCTGAACACACATCTTAGTTCTAGGAAGGGTTTTATGATTTGATTTTTTGTAGATAACCTGCAATTTTCTATGTAGATGATCATGACATTTGCAAATAGCACCTACTTTTCTTCTTATCTGATCACTATAGACGTGCATTATATTTGCTCTATCTTCTTGAACCAGCATTACAGTGCATGATAACATAGTGCCTACCTTTTAAGTGTTCTGTAGAAAGATTTCAGTCTTTTGTCATTAGATATAATTCTCTCTCTGTAGGTAATTTTTATGCAGTTTCTCTTCATTTTACACTGAAGAAATTTCTCTCTATTCTTTTTTCTGAACTTATGAAATTCTTTTCTTTGAACAAGTGCTGATAAGTTCTATATTGATTTTTCTATATTAACTTTATTTTTAAGTTGTATAACTACGAATTTATGTGTTTTCATTGCTTATTACCTATCCCTACCAGGCGTCTCTTCCCCCCCCCTTTCTGTTCTTCCCTCCCCCACCTGTTTTCCTCCCTCTGCTATGTGTCACTGCATGTGCGACTGGGTAATCTCTAGAATTAGTCTTCGCTAGCTAGTGCTTGGTAACCTGTCAGGTTGCAGATGATCCACGGTGAGTTGACTGTAGACTATAGAGGCTAGAGGCTCCCCTTCTCTTTCAACTAGCAACCATCCCATAGAGTTCCTCAAAGTGGCTTCATGCCTGGTGGGATCTTCTCTGTTTCATTGCAAAGTGTTGTTAGGCCAGCAATTGTAGAGGTCTAGTAGAAGTAGACACTATTGCACTGTTCTTGGTACCACAGCCCTAATGGAGCAGTGGCTACTGTCTTGATTAATATGAATATTAATAAAGAATATGTTCTTTAATTATTGAACCAGCCTTATAAAACTTAAATAAACAATCCTTGGCCATGGTGCATAATTCTCTGTACACAGTGCTGAATTTATTTCCTAATATCTTGGTAATGATTTTCACATCTGAATTCATGAGAGATGTTGGTCTGTGATTTTAATTTTTGTGGTCATTGTCTAGATGGTTGTACTAGCTTTGTGAATTGTGAAGTGTCTTTTTGGAAGATCTTATTATATAGAATTGTCGTTATTTTTCTTAAAACATTTAGTAAATTTTTTCCAACAGCACCAGCTACTCCTGGAGAGATCCTTTTAAGAAATTTTTAAAGTTAAAATCTCAATTTTCTTAGTGATGGTGTTAGAACTATGCAAATTATTTCATAGCAGGTTAGTTGTGCAGGTTGTGTTTACCTAAGTGATTATTCATGGGGTTCCTTCCTTAACTTTCTCTAGCTGCAGGTCTGCAGTTATATTTCCCCTCTCATTGCTATTTTTTTGGTCACTTGTATTTTCTTGGTGTTTTCCTTGCCGATTATTGTAGAATCTTATCGGTGTTGTCAATCATCAACAGGGCGTGACTGAATCTAAGGACTAGATAGTGGATTGTGTGCAAGCCCTCAGGTTTCTCCACTTGCAGATTTCTGAGTGCTTCGGCCTGATTCACTGCACACACCTCTCAGCTCCTGTGGTGGCTAACTGGCTCCTTGGGAGAGCCTGCTTTCATACATATGGATACATGACCAGGGACACCCCTACCTGTGGGATCCCACTTACATCTCTGCCTGCTGCTAGTCTAGTAATGATTCTTATGCTTTTCAAAGTCCCTTAAGAAGACTCTGGAGATAACCGCCATTACCGCCAGCAGTTTTCAAGCAGTCTAAGCATTCTTGTATGGTTTTCTCTCTTCTTTCTTCTATTCTCCAGCATACACTCTCACCTGAGATCATATTCTCCAGTGAACTGCATTGTCTTAGGCGTTCTTCTGGAAATACTTCAGGTTCTGAAATAAATGCCTTCCAAAGATTCCTTCCAATTGAGGAATGTCATTGCAAAATAGGAGTTTCATCTTTTAAGATTATAAAATGATACAATATCATGTATGACTAAAAAGCAACAGTTATAAAACAGCTGCAAGATTAATGTTTTTATCCCTTATTTTATTTTATTTTATTTTATTTTATCTATTACTTCACAGTCTGCAGTTTCCATTACCAATTCTGCCAAGGTCCAAAAATAGTAGATGGAAACTTCCATAGTTTGAAAGAGATGGAGACCTAGTCACATAACTTTTATTCCAATGCATTGTAATTATTTTATCATCTGTTGATCCTAGTAACCTCTTAATATGCTTAGCATATAAATTAAATCTGATTTTATATATAAATCCTATGCACACAGAGTTCAGTACATGTTTCAGATATCCACTAGCAGCATCGGTAATGTACGGCTGTGGATAAGAGAACGACTGCCCATCAGTCTACCTCCATTGTCCCTCATCTCTTGTCCTCTACATCTGTCACAGTGTCAAACCAATTCTAAAACAGTAAGGCCTTTCCTAGCCCTGTCCTGCCCCATTTTTTGATTTTAGCAAAACAAATCACAAGGTAAGATCAGTTCCAAGAGTGGGGGATCCAAACAGCTCTTAATAGGTTATAAGGGATATATCTACAAGAAGTGGAGAATTACTAGCATTTCTATCATCTGTCAAGCCACTCTCTACTCATTGGCCTTTCCAACATCTAAGCTATCCTTTCCCCCAAACTTGTTCATTATCTTGCTTCTCAAATTGCAGTCCATAGTTTCTTGAGAGTTTATTAGTGCTTTTTGGTAATTATCTTAAAGTTCCATCTGGATCATCTGCTCCAGTTGGGTTTCAGGTCTCTGTGGTAGACAAAGTATCCCCTCTTTGGGCAGACCCACTGACAGGGGCATTCCCCCTCACCTGTCTAACTCTATCCCCTAAGGTTCCCACTGCATTTAATTATTTCTTCTGAGATCCTTGCTAGTCTATGGGGGACTGTTGGTATGTCAGTCATTGTGCAGGTCAAGTAAGGTCTTATTGCACTGAGTTCCTTGTTGTAATAGCCCTGTTTTGTCTAGTGAAATGTCTTGTCCAGTAGTGGGTCACCCCTGGATCGTTAGGCTCTTACAATCTTACTGCCTCTTCTGCAAGGTTTCCTGAACTTTGAGATGGGGAGAGGGAGAGAATTGGTTGGCTCAATTCTGGTTAAGCATTGCTGGGGTCGCTGGTATTCTTCATTCTGGTTGGCTGTTGTCAATTTTGTTGCTATTCCACTGTGTTAGGCTGCACCCTGTCTAGGCATTGAGATCCTCTCCTCTCTAGAGATAAAACAAGAATTGTTTAGATGGAAGTTTCTAAGTAAGTTGTTGTTCCTTTCCCAGTGGTTTCATGGAACCTCCAGAATTATTAATAAACTGTGTTAGGGCTCAGGAGCTATCTTTGTGCCTCCCACGGCTGCTTAGACCACAATGAGACCATGGTGTCACCAGTTCAGTCCCCAAGACAAAAGAGGACACAGTTGGCAGCTGGCGTCCTGTAACAATGGACAGAGAATTGACACTTTTTACTCAAGAGCAGAATTGTATACTAATTGGTTCACACTGTGTGTCAATGGTAGGTATTCTGATGAATACAGTTTTAAAGAAAATGTGAGCTCACATTTCAGAATCATTGTAGTTGTGACATATTCTAATTGGGCTTTCACAAAGATAACTCTAACTCCTGGGTCCAAAGAAGTCCCTGGCTAGCCAATGTCCCAGCATGATGTTTCAATATTAGAAATTAGGGAACTATTAAAAAGGCTTTTGTGTTTTTGCAGCTTGCACAAAATAAGCTCAGAATATGTTTTTCTATTGGTTATTGGCCATTGTTATAGCAATTGTATTATCCCAACTTATCCATCATGTAACATATTTAGATTTAAAGGAGAGTACAAATAATCAGACAATGGACAAATATGAATTTTTGAAAAGCTAAGAATCAAATGTTCAAATGAAGACAACAACAATCACCTGATTGTTTTGGCCCATCTGAATATGGTTTTCAGACAAAGAACAAGATGTCTCCCACTGGGTAAGAAGTAAACCAATGAGATCTAAATCTTAATCAAATTTTGTACGGTAGTTAGGGGAGGACTTGATAGGTGCAGTTAGAAAGCTTTTCTTTTAGGTTCTAAGTTTTAAACACCTCACACAAGATATCTTTACACCTCACGCAAGATATCTTTACACTAGATAATTTCATTTTGTTTAGGTAGAAACTCAAAGCAAATATTTCTGTTCAATTTATAAATGAGCAGAAATGCCATCATGACTGACAAGAAGGATTTTTCTCAGGTTGGACTGTGCCCTGTGGCTTTAACAGGATGCTTTTAAGTGTCTACACCCAAACTTTAGTCGAAATTATGACCCTAATTGGCAGGATTTTTAAATTGCGCACCCACAGGCCTCATTGCCACATGATACATCGTCATTTTCTTCTCTGCTAAATTAATTTTGAATCGACATTGTTAGAAAAAAAATAAGTCAGAGGAAAGCTGGCTACCAAGACTCTGAAGCCATTTCAAATCCCGAAGCACAAAGATTAATTAAGAACCAATTAACACAGAGCACATACGTCAGTGGAAGAGAAGGAAGATATGATGGGGTCAGGGTAAAAGTCCTCACTGTTTCTCCTTTTGGTACTTGGATGGATCAAACTGCAATAGAGCAGACACGAGCACATACAAAGTTGCCAAGCCTGTCTAATTTCATAGAGACATGCTTGTAGGTGTTTGAAATTAGCTACACCTAGGCTTATCAGAAAACAGAAAACATCAAAACACTCAAGAAGCACACACCTCTAGCTTCTTAAGGAATTAGTGCGGTAGACCCAAGTGTGGGTCTTAGAGTGAAACTACCTGGGTTAAATCTAGGCTGTCTGTGTGTGATTTGAAGCAAGTACCTTGCTCTCTCTGTGCCTAGGGGTTTGTATTTGCAAAATGCAATCATAGTGATTCTTATCAAATACCAAAGAGAATTCAGTGAAGTACTGCAGACAGTGTATTTAGAAAAGAAATATAGTGAAACTCAATGAATATCCTGGCCTTTGTCAATGGCAATGTGCATATTGGGGGGAATTGTCAAGAGGACATTCCCTAAAATTCAAACCCCTGTGCTGTCTGCTACATGCGGACCTATTAGGGTTTTATTTCAATTTCAATATGAAATGTTAACTATTTTAAGATCCAAAGAAACTGGTGGCTTCTTTCCTCAGTTAGAAAATCAAGTAGGAACCCAAACTAATTTCTTTTCTGCAAAACCACGACTGTACACCTTTCTACCTTTCCTTTTTATTTTGTTCTACAGTCAAATCAGACTTCAAAAACTGAGCACCGGTCATGTCCCCCCTTTCTTTAAAACCGTTGTGTAGCTTCATGTTAATCTTAGACAAAAAGTTGTTCAGACTCTTCCCTTGCCTCCAGGATCCTGAGTAACATATCCCTTGACTGTCTGCTGGGCTTCAGTTTCCAGAATGGGCCTCCTCATTTTCGTTTCTCCTGTTTTTCCATCCCTCCAACTCGCCCTAATGTTTCTTCCTCTGGGATTTCTCACTACTTGTTTTCCCTATGATTTCTGCTAGTTTCTTGGTAAAACTCAAATAATGCTACGGACAGGGGAACGCACAGAGAGAGAACAAAGGATGAAAAAAACTGTTCTGAAATCATCTACAAGAAGCCATAGCTGATTAAACAACATCCTCAGTACTAGGAATGTAATATTTCCTAATGACTCGCTGATCAGATGGGTCTCAAAGATCCCCAAAACAATATAGGTATTTGTCACTGCTCTTGGCTGCCCTCCAGAAGCTGACATAAGAGCCTCTTGCTGAAGACACTGCACGCCTGGGTCACAGGGCATGGAGAACACAAGCTGGAATGGACTGGGAAGCTTCCTGCCTACTGGTCAGCTTTCACAGTGCAAGAGGGTTTTATGCAGGCTGCCGGGAGAATAGTCCACAGTCTCACCCAGCTGTGAAGGCTGCAAGCTATAATACCAACCACTCTGGCAAGACTATTGATGCAATAGCGGCATGAATTGTATGGGGGTAACCAACTTTTTTTTTTAATTGTTCTATGTAAGGCCCTCTTTTGGGCAGGTAACATATGCCTGGTACAGTAAACCAGGTCGAGAACCCATGGAAAGGTAGATCATAGACCCTAGGTGAGATAAGATTACTAAGGTTTAACATGAAACGTGATAGCAAACTGTCACCTAAACATTTTTTACTATGCCCATGGATCAGAACAATTCTGAGCCTTTGACCAAGGCCGCCTTTTACAATGTAAGGGGTTTAATGCAGAGAATGTCAACTGGTCAAAGTACAGAGAACAAAATACTGGGTGGCTTGACCATAAACAGGAAATCCAATTCCTCCCTCCCACCCCAGAGCAGTCCCAAACTCAGGGAACTTTACAGAAAAGGGGACAGCTAAAAATGAAAAAGCCTGAGGGTGGTATGGGGTATTCACAGATAGAATACTCTACTTATGACAAGAAGGAAAGAGCTTGATGGTGGAGGTGGGGTGCTCTCAAATAGTTTCCTCTGATTATGATAAGGCCACTGCACTCACTGCCTGCTCATTGAACACTGCAAAACACTTAGCCTTTTGCCATGGAAGGAGGAAGATCTTAAGGACACTGCACCTCCTTGGCAGACTAAGATTAGTGCCAGACAGGAGAAGGAGAGCTATCTCCCTCAATGTTTTATCTACTGATAAATCATCCATGATCAAGCATGATCTGGCACTTGGCAGCATAAGCATCCCGAATGAAACACAGTGGGCCATTCATGGAAAAAAAGATGTTAAGTTGGGAGGGAGACTGGCTGGAGAGAGAAAGCAGTGGGAGAAGGAGAGAAGCTGGGATCCGGTAGTAAGTGATGAAAACAGAAAAATCCATCAAGATCTTTACGTGTGAAATTGCCAAAGAATAAAAGGGAAGGCTCAGTCCTACACTGAGAGATGGTGTGAATGAAAATGGAAGACATTGTGCCAAATGAAATAGCCCAGACACAGCAAGGCTGCTGCTGGGAATGTGGAGCTTGTCTTGTTGACCCAATTCTGACAAAGTACAGGAAAATCTGGAAGCAAAAATGAGTGAATTAGACACAACAGAATTGCATGGTGACAAATTAGGGACAGGGAATGCAAGCTCTTCCTTTGAGGAATTTTTAGTAAAAGGGGAGATGGAAGGCACCAAAATAATATATTATTATTTCAATGACAATAGTGTCTCTTTGAAGAACTATCCACTTGGGCTCTTACAGTTTTTTTTTTTAACCATTGAATTTTAAGAATTATTTAAATGTTTTGAAGCTCAATGTTTTTATTAGAAATATCTTTTATGTATAAATGTATACATATAAGATAAATGAAGCAGTCACAGAAAACATTATAAAAGTTTCTCTGAAAGTTTTAAAAGGAAACTCCAAATGATTCAAGACACCACTGTAGATTTCTGCAAAAAATTCGGATATTCAAATCTTATGGACTCATTGAAACTTCAGTGTTCAGTAAGGCATTGTTTATAATTACAAGTAGAAATCTGAAGGCTTTTTCTCTATTGTTTGTTTTGTTTAATGTTGCATACATGAATACAGTGAATTCAAAATATTTAAAATTTTCATCCATTAATTCCAAATCCCATTCCCCCTCCTTTTTCCTCTCACAGGAAAGAGCAGACTATGAATCTTTAGCTAGGAAGACAGTACACCAAACTGATTTGTAAATACCTGTTATTATGCCCATAGAATGGCAAAGCACTCAACATTCAACCTAAAACTTCCTTCTACAGTGGAAGGACTTTATTACTGAAAAGCACAAGTTAGCCAAAATGCAGAAAATAAATAACTATGGACTGCTTGTCCCTAAATAGGGACACATATGTGTTACCCACCCTCTCATGCTAAGGTTGAGGGAGCATCGTGGAAGAGGGGGCAGTAAGACTGTAAGACCCTGAAGTGAGATGGTGGTGTGATGGGCCAGGCATTACCTTCTGGGAACAAGAGAGTTGTGATATACATGATTTCATGGCAGATATGTATGTTTACACAAAAATCGATTGGGATTGATCTCAACATCTCACCATGAAAGTAGAAAGATCTCAACAAGATTTGCACCTTTCTGAGAGACTTATGAGGACTAAAGCTGATGGGGATGAAAGGGAGGATGCTTTCCTCAATAGCCATGTCCACTGATCTATAGGATACTTGCTGGAGCGTGAATCATGTCAAAGACAAACTAGATGAAACACAGTGGGCCACACCAGTGAAAAAAATTCAGAATAGGAGGGAATCTGGTAGGGGAATAGAGGGGAAATGAAAGATGAAAAAGAAAGTCTAAGTGTTTGAAATACCAACGAATGGGTGTAGTAAACATGATTCCTAACATACAATTAGATACTACTTTTCCTTGAAAAAGAAGGAAATCCTGTACTAGTGACACAATGGGTGAGCTTTGAGGACATTATGCCAAGTGAGTTAAGTCAGTTATACAAAGATAATGTTGAACTCCACTTATATAAGGTATGCAAAATATTGAAATTTAAGTAAGAATGGTGGTTAGCTGGATCTGACAGGAGAATTGTGAAACACTGGATATAAATCCCAATTATGTAAACTGAATGAACTTTAGAGATCTGCCATAGAGCACTGTGGCCATGTCAACAAAAATGTCTTTGACGCTTAAATTTCTTTTTGAAAAGGACAGATATCATATTGAATGTTGTTGCATAACATTCTCCTTTAGTTCTAGCTGTCGCGGTCTAAGCTAGGGAGGATGTTACTTAACAAACTGAAACATCTCATCCTGGAAGAAGACTCATCAATAAATAGTTATTTAGGCTCAGGAAGTCCTGAAGCTAATGAGTTTGGGAAGGGCAACTCTTTAGGATGTGGGAAAAAAGTAATCAAGAGTTGGGGGAGGAGACCCTCTTCCCAGCCAAGCAGGTAAGAGGGGAACTGATGAGCCATTCCAGTTCAGTCTGGAAGAGAAGTCTAAAAGAGATTGCTGAAAAGTCAAACAGTTAGTGTGGAAGGAGACGCTGAAGCAGTTTAAGATAGTCTGAAGAACATTCTAAAACAGTCAAGTCTGGAAGAGACTGCTGAGCAAGATTTTATATATTATATTTGTATTATATTTATTTATTTTATATTTATATTTATTTATATTATATATATAAATATATATATAATATATTTATAATATATATTATATATATAAATATAAATATATATATGAGAGAGAGACAGAGACAGAGAGAGAGAGAGAGAGGGAGAGAGAGAGAGAGTCCAGTGAACAGTACAGCAGTTGGATAGAGGTAACAGCAATCCGGAAGCCTGCAGGGGACTCTCCTAGCAAGTTATACAACAATGAGCTCCAGGGTTGCAACTTTCAAGGGTCTCACCCATGATGGGGGAGGGGTTCTGGTGATACAGCTGTCTTTGAATGGTTCTTGCCCCTGTAAGTAACCTTCACCACTACTCCTGTAAGTAGCCCTAATAAACTCAATGGTTTGTCAAGTTATACCTGGGCTTAATTGTTTCTTTGCTCTGTCATCAAACTCCCATCTAGGGTTAGATATATGGCATCACTCAAGACAAATTGTTCACACGGCAAATGTCCAGATCACAATAATAATTACCAAAAAGAATTTGGCACATTAACTAAATTCGTGGGGTGGGAAGCTTGATGATTCAGGAAACAGGGTAGAATTGCTGAAGCAAGACTGGGGAGATGGCTCAGTGGTTAAAGAGCTTGCCACACAAGCAGAAGGGCCAGAGTTTGGATCCCCATATCTTACATAAAACGTTGGTTGGGTGTAGCTATGGCCTGTGATCCCAGCCTCAGACAGTTGAGTTTGGGAATCTCTACAGAAAGCAGTCCAGCCAGCTGGGCCTGTGAGGAGAGATCTGGGCTTGATTAGACATCTAGCCTCAAAAGAATAAGGTGGAAGTAAAATCAAGGTTAATTTCAGATGACACCTTTGGGCCTCCATATACAAACCATACTCAATATACATACATGCAAGCACATGGGTACCTATCTATGTGCAAAACATGGATAATACATATGAAAACACATGTGTACACATGCATACACCCTGGATACACATCACACACATGAAAATGACTCATTGTCCACATGAAAGTAGAGGGCTTGCTCTCAAGGAAGCACCAGTTGCTTGCCTATGGCAGCAGAAGGGAAGAATAAGGAATAGGAAGAAATTTGAGTTTGTGGGTAATGTGGAAGTTGTCCCCTCATTGTATCTGCTATTCCCTGAAATCTCAAACAAAGTCCTAAAATCCAAGATGACTGGAGGAACTATTGTGTTGGAATGCTGCAGGCCAAAGAGAGATGAGACAGAATTGTAGAGGGGCGTCTGAAAACAAGCAGGCTGGGATGGGAAAGGAGGTTGACAGGTGGGGAGTTGAGTCCTGTAGTCAAACTTATTTTATGAAGAGTCACATAGGATTTGCTAAATACGGTAAATCATCTGCAAGAGCAAGGTAGTGTTTTCTCATATTTTGTTGGGCCTGCCCAGGATTTGCCTCAGGGCATGGCCGAGCACATGGGACTAAAGATGGCGGTCCTGGGCGTTATCCCTGATCACATTACAGGGACTGGACCCCTAATTGGCTTTCAGATACTGACCTGCCCTCTGTGCTAAGTGACCTTGGACTTCACCTGTGGTACCTGTAGTTGTTTTAACCTTTGACACAATTGGCCGCCCGTTTGGCACCTTTTGGTCTTTTGTCTATATAAGCTCCTTTGTTTCCCCAATAAACTTCAGATTTGCTTCTGACAAACTCCCTGTCCCGTGGTCAAGTCTCTGGGAAATTGAGGCGGAGGCCAGGACGGCCGGAACCTGCCTTCTTTGTCCTCACAGCCAGGAGCTGTGCAATCGTGTGAATGAGTGTGTGAGTGGGTAGAGACACAGCACGCCGAGGGTACTCACCGAGGGTGTCATATGGGTTTATTCTGAGAAGTAGACTCAGGTCACCTGGTTAGTGCATAGGTGCTTTACCTGCTGAGTTCTCTCACCAGTCTACAGCAAGCTCTTGTGAAAAATTTAACACAGTGCTCACAAGTCCTGCTGCCTTCACAAGTGCCACTTACTTTGTCACTATGTTGAAACCGCTTTTCTGTCTCCACTTTGAATGCGAGGTATAGTTAGTACTGCAAACTCTTGAATTAAACTTTAAATGATTCACTTTTCCCATAAATAATGTTGAATATACTGAAAATTCCAAAGCCCAAATCTTCTAAATCTGAAAGTTCATGAACACTGTAAGCAGATCATTGCACACTGACTTCAGGTGAGGGGTCGGAGCCAAACACAGGTGCACTGAAAATATTTAATAGTATCACCTTCTGGCTATGTGCAGAAACTACATATGGACAATAAATGAATTTCTTGTTCAGATGTGATATCATCCCCAGGATACAAAAATTCCCATAGCACTCACAACTTGAAATACTTTCCCAATCATTAAATCAGGTCAGCAAATCCAAAAGCTCTCAGAATTTTAGATTAAAAATATTTCATATTTATATACTTTTTCCCAGTTCAATAATGCCCAGCAGGGAATAAGAAGAGTTATAACAGGGACAGGAAAGGGGAAAGGGATTGGGGATTATGGTATAAAAATATCATAAATTTACTTTGATCATATTTAAAACACTAAAAGCATAAAAAATAAAATTTTTAAATACACCCAGAAGTTGACCAAATAGAATAACCCATGTGTGAGGACCAAGGCAGGTATTTGTGAAGCGACCTTCTTAGATTGGACTTCATGCTGTTACTTTCCTTCCAGTTGAATCACAATTAGAATCTCACCAAGTGTTAACATTGGTTTCAATCTCTAAGGCCCTCACATAGTTAAATACTGTTGAGGGTTCAAGCTCTGGGCACATTTGTGAGGAATTAATGGTTGAGTTAGGACCTCAGAAAGTCTGCTTTGAGATTGTCTAGTTTATGGGGAAGGCCCAGTCCATGGTGGGTATGACCAGTCCCTGGGCAGGTGAATAAGATGGAGGGAACTGGGTAAGGAAGTTGACATCTCACTGTGCATTTGGTCAGACATACTGGTCTGGCAAGTGAGGATTGTCCGTCTCTCAGCAGTTCTGTGGCTATGTGGATACGGTGTGGCCAGATCCCTTGACCCCTGGCATTGAAGTGACTCTCCTCTGCTGCCAAGCTAAACTAAGAATTGTAATAGGACCATTGTGTGATAGAGTAAAAGCCCTTGTTCCTCTGTAAGTCCTTTGGTGATGTGTTTATCAGCAATAATGCAGAGTAACTTTAGGCCCCAAGTGGCTTGCTCAGCTCTGGCCAGGATAGAGTCCTGCGCCTTGCTGTTTAATGGCCTAGCTTAAGCAGCTCTGTGCTTAAGCAGATGGGAGCTTGGAATCCAACTAACTGCTGATAGTGACAAGGACTGAAACCTGTGTTCCTTGTTTGTAAAATGGGAGTAAGAATTGTGCACTCTTGTAAAGTCACTGTAGTCTTAGACAAAGCAATCTATATAACTTGCTCAGAGCAGGACCTTAAAACAATAATGCTACTTAACATCCATTTTCCCCAGACACCCAGAGTGACTTTTAAGAAATGTAAATCTATCACAGCAGCTCCCATTTGGTAATTGCCAATAATTTCCTAATGCAAGAAACAGGTTCAGTCTTCTCGAAGTCTCTAGTGCTTGCATGACATAGCTCTCTCTCCCTTTTCATCTCATCCCAAGCTCCTTGATTTTTGCAAAGTTTTGTCCATAGGGAATTCTGACCTGGATTTTCCCACGACCATGTGCTTGGAATCCTTTACCATTTCTCTTCATCCAAATGCTGGACCAGAGTTTACCTCTTCTGACAACTCTTCCTGGACCACTTTTTGTAAAAAAGTTCAAATTTCTCTCTCTTATATTTAGGTTTTATTTGTCTATATCTGAAGTTGTTATATTTGTTTATCATTCTACTTATTTACTTGAATTTCTATCTTTCAACTGGGTATAAACTAAGGACAATGTGGGTGTAGTTTAAACCATTGCCTGTAGAAGTGCCTATAGCAACAAATTACTCAGAGAAGTTGTGGGACCAGTACATGGCATAAATGAATGGGCTAATGATTATCCTGGCTTCTTATCTGGAAACTCAATGATCAATATATCCTACTATAGTGAGTAGAATCAGTATCCATTCAGTAAGACAGAAATTTTGGGTAAATCATTGACTTCTCATTATTCTTTCTCCTCTATAGAATCAATCCTCATATTCTACTCTTAAAATAACTACTGAATCCCTACATTTCTGCCTTTTTATGAAATAGAGTCTCACTATATAGTCTAGGCTTTAAATAAAGATCTTGCTATCTCAGCCTCTCAATATTAGAATTACAGGTGTCAGGCCCGTTCAGCCTACTTTCCTTCCCTTCTTTCTAGAATCCTCATTTGGCTTTTGTTGGTCTTCTATCTTACTCAGCTTCAACCTAGTCATTTTACCATAGCTGGAAGAAACTTGCATAGTCACAATCCTCGTTGTGCTCCTTATGGCTTAAAGCATTTTAACATACAGTTATACGATGTATCAGATATCAAAAATGTTCCATTCAGTTGTACATTAGTGTTGCTAATAGTTTACCATTATTTCTCTGTGCATGTGTGTCTCTCTCTTTTCTCTTTTTTCATGGAAGCAATGCAAAGTTCAATGAACTCATGGCCACACAGTATCCCTAGACCCACATTTGCAACTTCTGCATCCTCACAGTCTTCTCCTCCTGCCACTGGAGACTGGGACTCTAACTAATCCTTTGAGGGATATCATGTAGGGGTAAGGTCCTTTACCTGTAGCTGTAAATGTTCATTTATCTTTTTGGCTCTCCTTTCTTACCTTAGATTCTCCTCTTCCTTTGTGCATCTGGAAACCAATAAGATGGTCTTCCTGTACCCAAAGCCTTGATTCAGGGACCATCTTTGGGGGAAACACTAACTCGGTACATGGCTTCTTGTGCTCTGCTTTTATTTGCTTCTCTGTGTTGTTGTCTTCAGTCAACAACCATTTCCTGTTTTGACCTCATAAGTTCCTTGGGTAGACAGTGCTCTTTCTGACTTTATAAGCCTGTCTAAGTTTGTCTGCACTTTGAATACTGACCCTAGTAGTTAATCAAGTGCCTTGTTCTAACAGGTGCCCTGTGAATGCTGCCTCAAATAATTTGGAGTCAGAAATTTATTCTTGCTCATGTAATTCCATGAAACAACGGAAATATTTCAGGTTAATTTTCCACAATATAGTGAGAGGATATTACTGAAAAGCTGATAAAAATTCAATAACATATACAAGCAGAAATGGCAACATACAATAAATTTTAAAATAAGAATACATGTCATTCTTCTTTCTAATGACTTTTGAATTAACTGGGTAAAATCTTTCCACTGCTTTTATTCAGAAACAATGAAACATCAAGCTGTCCAAAAAATAAATTTGAATGAATCATGTGACTTTTAATATGCAAAATATTTAGTTAAGTTTTTCTTTTCTTAGAATATGTCATATTCTTTGTACTTTGTATATTATCGCATTGTTACTTTTAATATAGCTTTTTGGGGGGTCAGAAAAAAGTGTTCGGTGAGAGTAAGTAGTATTAGCTTGGTTTTAAGTAAACTTTTAAGTTGTACTAACAGGAGCCAGAGTGATGATATAATTAGACTCATTGTGCTTTGATTTTACCATGAGACTCTTAGCAGGAGATATACATCATTCTCAGCATATAATTAGGGTATTTGAGGTAATCCATGCTTTAATATGATTTGAGATGATAAATACCACTTACAATGAATATGTTCCTACTCCTTTCACTGTTATGGGCTTAGTTCTTCCATAATGTTTTCATTGTGACATAAATCAGCAGAAGTCCAATGTTCCAATAGACCAGTAATGGGTATTTCCCTGAAAATATTTGGAAAAACAGATGGTCTCTTTTGCTGGAGGGTCAAAATCCACTAGCCACTCGGTTTAATACTAGAAATGCACGTGTTTCATATGGAAGCAGATTTTCTGTTCCACATGTATATCTTAGGTCTGAATAACTCCCACTTACTGCATAGACCCCAAAGGTGACCCCGACTGTTATAGCACTGCTACCCATGTCAGACAATGGGCATGCGTTTTTAATGAATCTCATACCTCCTTAGCTGCAGAATAAATATTCAAAGAGCTTCTATTTTTTCACTATTATATACCTAACGCTTTAGTGTTGCACTTGATATAAGTAGTGGCAAAGTGCTTGAAATGTACTCCAGGGCACACTCAGACTGATTATTTCTGCCTTAGAACATTTGTCAATCACCTCTTTCACTTTTATTTTTGTGGATTTAACTTCATTTAAGCATGTATTTATTCCACAAGCTCAGCTTGATCTCCTAGTATATAATGAGAGTTGGTAGGACAGTTATAGTGGCTTTAGGAATGCTTTTTCTTCACAAAAAAGTTAATAAAACAGAAAAAAACCCAAAAAATGCAGTCCAGTGAGTAAGGAAATTAGCACGTATTTCTAAAAGTTACCTGATCTGGTCTTCTCATAATTTCTCTGGTTCTCCTGTAAAGACTAGTTATCAGTATGCGCTAGTGTTAAAAATATACAGTAGCCATTACCACCTATGCAGGACTGAAACAGGAGAAATGAATGTGTCCCTGAGACATTTTTGAATTATTCAGTAGTAGTGTCTCCCCACAGTAGCTGTATCTTGAGCCAGTAGGAATGTGTGCCTGAGGCTGGCTACCTGGGAAGAGTTAGAAATGCAGCTCATAGGCTCCTTCCCAGACACATGGGAGTCTACGACTCCAGGGTGGGTGCAAGCGATATGCCTTTGAATGGGCTGTCCCTGGGACTCTGTGACCATGTATTCATATCAGAGGTTGTGGGATGTAGATGTCTTCTGTGTGGGAATACCACCACATCTCTACTCAAATGTGACTTGACTCCTGTTGTAGTCAGCTTGCATGGTTGCTGATAAATAGCCATCAAACGACTTAAGGGAACAAAGGGTTTATTTTCTCTTATGATTACTGGTTACAGTTCTTAGTCCAGCTTGACGGGAGAGCACGCACCAACACCAGGGCCGAGGGAACTGGCCACACTGTCTCTATGTAATGGTTGAGAGAGGGACGATCCTTACTTGCCAGACCAGCATGTCTGGCTAAGTATACACAAGGATGCCAACTCTCTCAAGCAGCTCTCTGTGATTTATTCCAGGGCCTAATCTCACCCACCATAGGCTGGGTCTTCCCCATTAGCCAGACAATCTACTTCAGGTTCACTCTGGGCTTAACTCAATCACTAATTCTCCACAAATGTGTCCAGAGGTCAAACCCTCAACTGTCAAGTTGACACCTGTGCCTAACTATGACAACTCTTGAGGCGTGGAATCCAGTCTGATCCAGTCTGAGTAACATTGCTTTAGATGCCTTATCAGTTTATTCTGACTTCCTCCTGGCTCCTGTGTTTTCTTCGTTTTTTTGCTTCACAGATGAATAAGTTAATATCATATTTATTCTTTATTGGTAGTGATGAGAGTGTAATTTACTCTTTCATAAAGAAAACAATAGGACCTAACAGCAAATTCAGCAATAATTTTTTTAGCAAAAGCACCACATGGGTGATAAGATAAAAGCACAGTAGAGAACATTTCTATATTGACTCAGTTCCATTGTTATTTCCAATATAGGCATTGCTAATATAGGCATCCTAAAAATATTCGATAATGAATATGTGAATTAATGGTTCTGTGTGTTTCAACATTGATTCTTCTTGAAATATCCAACACTTTCATGTTCATGCCCGTGACTATTTGTTCCTTAATATATACCTTCTAAATGTTTCAATTGCTTACTTTGTAGCTTTGTTGCTTTGGAAATTCTGAATTTTCCCTTATTGTTTATGATTCAGAGAGGGAGTCTTTCTATCTTTCTCTTCAAAGTTAGTAGAGGCATAATATTGCTCTATATGATATATCTTCTAGAAAAAACAATTGATTCTAAGAAAGTGAAATATGGTACATGTACTAGAAAGGTTTCATTGAAAAAAACAAAACAAAACATCTTTTCCTGCCCTCATGCGAACCCTTTGTGATCTACTAAGGCCATTATTTAAACCTGAAATTAATATAAATACCCTCTGGGGAACATCACGCTTCTGGTTCCATAGCTGGGTTTTCCTGGGAATTTCCAGAATCTATTGATAGATCAACACATTATTCAACAGATGTGTCAAAAATATCAACTGCTTGAAGATCCAGGTCTACCTGCAAGTAGAGCTTCACAAAGTAAAGCAGTGAGTGCAGGCAAAAGGTGAAGATTCTGACATTCATGACAACCTGCTGTTCTATATCTTAGTCCTTTTCAAGTTTATTAACTGAGGTATGTCTAATAATTGAAACATGTGTATTTAAGGTATTTGCCTAACATGAATTCAATGACTTAATTACATATAAATTGTAAAGTAAGCACAAAAGTTGACTAAATCACTTGCTTGTCACTGTAGAAAGTTATCATTTACTTATTCCATGTACATCTTAAAATTGTTTCTGGCAGATAAAATATACCTTATTAGCAGGCATCATATCACAAAGCATAAATAAGTTATACTCAGTCGAACTATGATGCACTAATGGAAATAATGCCTATTGTTAATGTTCAAACATTGAAACTAGGGCTCAGGTGTGATGTCACCAAGCATGTCTCTCCTCTAGGCATGTGCTTTGTCCTCGGTCCCCAGACCATGTCAAAAGCCAGATCTTTGATCTCCTATTGTAGAACTTGTATTATATTACATATGATTTTTAAAGAATCAAAACAAAATAAAATAGAACATAGTAACATAGGAGGCGTGCATGACATATTTGAATAAGCTAATTAAATTAGTGAAATGTTTTATTCAATTGTGCATGTGTGCATGTGTGTTTGTATGTGCATGCGCGCGCGCGCGTGCGCGCGCGCGTGTGTGTGTGTGTGTGTGTGTGTGTGTGTGTGTGTGTGCGCGCAGAACCAAGGACGAATTTGGGAACCACCATGGACGCCTCCTTGTTTACTCTGCCCTGGGATTCACAGGTGCCGCCCTACCAGGACCAGAAACGCAGGCCGCCCCTGCTTCTGCCCGGCATCTATACATGGGGTCTAGGATCCGAACTCAGGACCTTCCGCCTGCAAGGCAGAGGCTTAATCCCTGAGCCACCTCTCCAGCCCCTGTGAAATGTTTCTTTGTGGCAGGGATGGATGGAAATTCTCTGTATAAAGGAATTATTCCATGCAGGACCTACTGATATAAAAGAGGAAAAAACCTTTCTCTTGGGGGAAATGATGTTAACAGCAATAGAAGGAGGGCATGTATACCGGGGAGACCCACACAAATCATTCATGTATGATGGATAGACGGATGTGCCCTTGGGCTTGAACGGCCATCCCGGTTTTGCTTAGTTGTGCATTCTCATTAGCTGCCAGGGTCGCATGATTAGCACTTGTATCTTCACTGAGGCTGAAGAAATCCATTTCATTCAAAGAATCTTTGTTTCCCTAACTTAATGCCAGAATTCAATGATTCTCAGTCAAGATCTTTTGAAATCTATTTTTCCTGGATGTTACTTGGTGGCTATTAACACTTTTAAAGGAAGCACTGAAACTTTTTTTTTTTTTTTTACATAAGGTTAAATAATAGGGTTTTGCCCCACATGCATTTTCAAATGCCTCTGTACAGTGAAAAACTGCGTTGTTAGTGACCATGAAGACAATCAAGCCGAGAGTCAGTTGGATTCTGAAAAAGTCCATGGACACCTTGGGGGATTTCCCAAACAGCTGCCTTCGTCCTTTCTTCTTTTCTCAGAGCAGCTGGACTTAGACAGTAGATGGCAGTGCGAGATGGCAAATTCAAACTCTGGCCGTGATTTGCTCAAAATTAGCTGAGTAAAAATGGCTTCTGGACTTGGAAGCTCGGATGATTAAGTTTTCAGGCAGAGTTCTGTCTGCGAGCCAGGATCCCACCCTGAAAGGCGCTGGCAGCCCACAGGCAAGGCTGGGCGAGGATCTTGCTTAAAGTGGGGCTCTTGCCTTCCTCTGAAGCAAGGTAGGAAACATGGGCACGCAGAGTATTGTAACCCTGCCAAACCAAGGACCACTCAATCTTGGCAAGTCAGAGCACCTCCCTGGCGAAGTCAGAACCCCTTCCCCTTGCTTTTCTGAGAACTTCATGGTGTTTGGCTCCGACAAGTAGAAGCTTTGACGAATCCAAAGTGTGACTTCAGTTTCAGATTTTTACTTAATCTTCATTTTCCTTTCTACTTATCCTACAGCCCCTAAAAAATCTGAGGCAGGGAGAAAAGCGATTTCTAGACTGAGTAGCAAATTCAAGTATTTATGAAAGAATCTCTGGCTCAGGATCTGCAAGATATCGTGGTAAAGAAGACAGCTGTGAGGTTGGGGCTGATTCTGTCCTTCACAGCCTCATGCTCTTGTGGGATTTGCCTTCTATGGCAATCTAAATGTATACGCCCTTGTAAGAAGACATGGATACATTTTAAACAAGAAAGAAATAACTTAAGACATTTTATTTACTTGGTATTTTATTTAATAAGGAAGACAGCAATTCTGAAGGCACTCCATACCACATTCAGGAATATCAGAATTTATGAGATGTATAATCTCTGTGTTCCAAGATGAGCTATTACTCTATTTTTTGTCTCTATGTAAAAGTTTTACTTAATTTTACACGTAATTTCCAAAATACTTAAATGTCAGCTTTTATATGCTATAATATATTTCACTTTTCTGTACTGAGCTCTGGTTTCCCCACTATACAATGGGAATTAAAAAAAAATTATTTCTGGGGGCTGGAGAGATGGCCCCGGGATTAAGACTCTGCCTTGCAAGCAGAAGGTCTTGAGTTGAGACACTACAATGTACAATGTACAAATGCCAGAATGAAATGGAGGCAGCCTGTACTTCCAGCCCTGGTGCTAAGCAAAAAGAGGTAGAAGCAATCCAAGATGATTCCAGAAGTCACCTTTGGTCCTCCACAAAGACACACAGTGCCCTCTGATATACACACACACTCACGCATAAATAAATAAAAAGTTAAAAAAATAGTTCTCTGAATCTAAGAAAAAATATAAGCCATTGTATCTAAATACACAGTAAATATTAGCCATTAATCTCTGGCATCTTTTGAAACATAATTAGCTCTTTTCACATTCTGAAATAAGTAAAATATAAAAGACACTATATATTAGCATTCTGTTTCCCCTTTATTCTGAAAATGCCCCTAATCTATCTAGTAAAGCGGAATGAAGCAGGAAAACTTTCTGTTTAAAATGTAAAGGATACAAGATGAAGTGCAGGAGAATCTGAGACTATCTGTAAAAATGCTCATTTTCATCAGTCAAAGTGAGAAAGAAAAGATGTTATATACAAGTCTCCATATACTCCTGCTTGTGTTTATGTATATTTGTCAATATGTATGTTTATGTGTCTATGTTTGCACATTGTGTATGTGCATGTATGTGTGTATATGTGAGCATGTGTACATGTTTGAGCATATGTGTATATATGCATGTATGTGTTTGTACATATGTGTATGCATATATATTTTATCTCCTTTTAATTGGCAGAACCGCTTTTTTTTCTCCTGTGAGGCTGGGGATTGAACCTGTGAAAACAGGAAGTCTGAGTATGCACACAGTGATTGCTCCCTGGGTGTGGCTGATAGTCATGTGGTGGCTAGGCATGGTGAGGCTCTTTCTCAAGGTACCATATTTTGGTTCTTTGCATTTCCATCAGATGATTTGCTCATTTTTGTTTTGTCTTACATTAACTTTGCCCAGGCAACCAGTTTGGCTTCTCCTTTTGTGATATTGACAAAGTATTAAATATCTCTGTATTCTCCCCTGAGAAAATAAGGAATAAATCTCAGGATTTGATGAGATGAATTAATTACTGTAAGTACCAATGTCTAGCTCAGTGCTGATCATTATTCAGTCAAGTCAGGTCTGGTAAAGGTCCTGTGATTTGGCAGGTAAAGAATCAGAAAACATCAGAAACTCAGAATTCATCAAAACTCATATATATATATGCAGTTTCAGCTGCATACATATATATATATATATATATATATATATATATATATATATATGTATGCAGCTGAAAAACAGAAGGTTGGAAAGCTTGGTGATATGGATTGTGCTAGGTTCTCCTGGTAAGAAAACAGGCAGGATATGTTTACATGAAGTAAAAGATCTGTCACAGAGAATTAGCTTATTCACATATGTCTGTGTCTGTGAAGGTTGAACGGTTCTAAGATCGGTATTCAGTAAGCTTTGGGTTCTAGAGAGCTAATGGCTTACCTCCAGTCTGAAGACTGGCAGGCTTGAGATCTAGGAAGAACCAACGTTTCTGTTGCATACTACTATGCTCAACTCAGAGTGTAAGAGTCTGCATGCTGATATTAAAAGAACACTTGGGCGTGAGGGATTCTTTCTTGCAGACAAGGTAGACAGATGAGAGGACCAGTGTTTTGTTCTCTGCAACTTACAGGATGATGCCTCATGTTTTGGGCAGGGCCTTCTGCTTCCTCAGTCCACCCATTCAAATGCAAATCTCTTCCAGAAATATTTTCAGAGGTACATTATACACCTACAAAATACATTTGATCAAATATTTGGACACATACTTGGCACAGTCTAGTAGACATAGATATATGTTTGTTTTGACAGTCAACTTGGAGAAAACCAAGTCCCAGTTGAGCAATTTCTAAAGGAGAATACTTAACATTAGAATCACTTAATATTATCACTTAACATTGTAATCCTAAAAGAGTTTAGACTGTCCTCTTCCTTACTACAATGGGTTGGCATTCTGGAACTTTGGAAACAACTTTCTAGGGTGTGCTGTTCATGGCCTCAAAGCAAAGCAGGTGCAAGTGTTGACCTGTTTTTCTTCATGAAGCTTTGCTGTACCATTTAGGAATCAGCTCTGCCTTCACAATGGCCAAAGGAGGAAGCAACAGATTGGTTTTCATTGCGTTTGTTTGTTTGCTTTCTCTGCCTGAAACTAGGAAGTGTCCCTCCTTGTGAATGAACTCTGGGGTAAAAATCCAGAAGAAATACTTCCTGTGGTAATTATTGAGAAAAGGACTGAGTTCAGATTTTCCAGGGGAAATAAAGCCAGGCTAACAGTTGGGTAAAACCTAATGTTGGGACAAAATCAGGGAGGGAAATGGTGGTTTTAATTATCAAAGAAAGCAGACCTTCAACGTATTGCTGCCTTTATCACCAGTGTACACACAGTGAGAGGCCTTGGTGACATCTAGGACATTGAATTTAACTCTCAGTTCATTTTGGGGAAAGAAACCTAATATTACACTATTCACACTTGAAGATTCCATGGTGACCACGCTTACAAAAAAAATGATTCGAATTTATTTTTCTCTTTACCTTCTCTATGGTGGTGGGCTGTGCTATGTCAGTATCTGTGCATATTAAAACCTTTTAGTTATTCGTTCTTTCCATATTAGCTTTCCTGTTGATAATAAAGTGATCTGTAAATCTAAGTTCATTCATTTCTAGGCATTTTTTAAGTTTTGATCATGATCCTAGTTAATTGGAAGAGTTATTGCCATAAAATATTATCAATAGAAATTTGTTTAACATGTTAAAATGATTTTATCTGATGAATGATATTTTTAACTATAAAAAGTACCTGAGGATTTTGTTATCTCCATTATCTCTCACTTGTTTAGTTCTGATTGTTGTTTACTTTAATATTCATTAGTTTTAGATTTCATGTATAATACATAATTAATACATAAGTTTATTTTAAGAACCAACTCTGAGTATATCCTTAAATGATAGCATTAAAGCATTACAGAGTTAAATCTAATTATATTAGCTGCTTTTTACAAAGCATTGTTCAGGGTAATGACAAAGGGATTCTACTACTAACTCTTCCTGAAAGTTAATTTAATTTTTTAACTAATATTTATTTTGGCACCTAAATTTATCCTGTCAATGAATCGCATGTACTTGAAATAAACTCACTTGGATATCAAAAAATCAAATGACAGATTCAAGATCCTGCACAAACATTTATTGCAATGATTTTTCAATATTGTTGCTTTATAATTTCCAAAGTATGCTGATTAAATATTTCATGAATGCTATTACATGGTTAACAATAGGAGTCATTTTGTTCAAACTCCAGGTATTAAAAAATATCTTGCTTGAAGAGTGTACTTTATGTTATTGTAGGCCAATAAATAAAGAAGGCTTTGTGATTTTGAAGATTGGTGTTAAATAAATGTATTAATCACATATTCAGAACCAGAAGTAGAAGTCAGAAATTCTACATAGGTTAGTAGGGATGAGCTAAGACAACTTTTGGAGATCATTCATCATTATTATTTAAGCTGAGACAAACCTGGGAAGTGGTCCAGGAAGAGAATACTGGAGCAGAAATTCTAGGTGGAAGGCCAACAGGATACAACTGCATGTAGGGAATGGGAACACAGTTGGGATTTATGATCAGTAGAAGAGTTGTGATTCAGTTCCGGGAAAAAAGAAAAACATTGAGACAGAGTGTAGTTTCCACAGTATTCTAGTCATTGATAAAACTTCCTTCATGGTTGCCCATACCAACACCAAGGGCAAGGGGAACTGACCACACTATATCTATGTAATGACTGAGAGAGGGATGATTCTTACTTACCAGACCAGCATGTCTGGCCAAGTGTACACCTACCTCCATGAGTAGCAGCTGGACAATAAAGGAGGCTCTCTTGCTAAGCTGTACAAAGATCTGTAACCTGACTACTGTAAGTGAAAATAAAGCCCCTCTTTCCCTTAAGCTATTTGTCATGATTTCATCAGCAACCATAGAGTGTAACTGCTATGGTCCTCAAGTTAAAAGAATGTCCAACTAAATTCTGGCTTTCTGATTTCCAACAATGTGCACATAAATTATCTTACAAACATTACTGATATTATATGAGTGTTTAAATGAGTCAACAATGAACAAAATGCCAAATTTTTGTTCCTTTTCACTGTTGAATCTCCGACTCCTAAAATAGTAACTAAATTCCAAATTGGTGGAACCCAAAAGTAAAAAAGCATTCATTGCATGATTTGAAGTATTGGATATATTTTAAAATACTGTATACACATTGGAAGATTAATACACAGCTAAAATAGTAACTAAATTCCAAATTGGTGGAACCCAAAAGTAAAAAAGCATTCATTGCATGATTTGAAGTATTGGATATATTTTAAAATACTGTATACACATTGGAAGATTAATACACAGCTATTAGAGAATAAGGTTACATTTCTTGTGCATTGTGATGGTTAATATTGTCAATTTGGCAGGAGTTAGAGTTGTCTAGAAGACAAATCTCTGGACATATGTTTGATGTTGATTTTAGACTGAGTTAGTTCAGGAGGGAAGACCCACCTTGAATGTGAGTGGCATCATTCATCGTCTGGAGTCCTGGAATAAATAAAAAAGAAGAAAGATCTTGACCACTAACTTTCACTCTCTCTGCTTCTTGCCTGCAGATGCAATGTGATCAGTTGTTTCATGCTCCTACCACCATGACTTCTTTATCATGATGAACTATACCCTCCAACTGTGAAGTGAAACCTTTCATTCCTTAAGTCATTTCATGTTAGGAATTTACACAGCAGCATAAAAAGTAATGGGAACATTATTTTACATGTTATTTCTTGAGCAGGAAATTGTATCATGATATTGAAGGTTCTAGAGAATACCTTCAAATGTGTTCTAAAATGAAAGGATTTTGTGAGGAGAGGTTTAGCTATAGAATCAGACTTGCCTTCAAATATTTGAAAACCTGTCATGTAAAAGAAGACATATTTTGAAGAATAATTTTCAAAGAATATTCTTAGAATCTGTGGGTAAGTGTTATATATTTATTCACTATGAAATTTTTTCTGACAATTTTTGTAACTATAAGATAAATCAAGTTGGGGTGAAATAGCCTCCCATTTACTTGATATTCACTATAAGATCGAGAACTGTGGATCCAATAGTTGTCTGAAATGCAGGTTAATGATACAGAAACATTGGAGTCTACTGGAAGCTGGTTGACCAGTTGGACCATTCCAATCGAAGAGAAGAACAAACCCATCTCTTAACATGTATATTTGAAAACAGGCAGCCTGTTTCAAATAAGCTTAGACTGTCAATTAACAAAAAATAAAGGCTCTTTGTCTGTGTCTGAGATGATTCATAGTTTCCTTTTGCTTCTGCTCTTCTGTTGAGGAATGAGTCAGGGGAGCTTCTGTTAATTCAAAACAAACACATTTCTTACATGCTGAATGGCTAGTCTGTACTTATATGTTCCCAGAGAATATGTTGCTTGGGTGATGTATTACCTGAACTTTGATGACTGAAGAGAAAGGACTAAGGCTGGGAGATGTTGAGGGTATAAAGAGCTTGACGCATGGGCATGAGGACCTCAGTTTGGATGCTCACTATATTTAGATCTGGGTTCAATGGCTTGCACATTGAACCCTCAGCTAGGGAGGTGCAGACAGACAGATCCAGAAACTTTCTGGCCAACTAGTGTAGCTAAAATGGCAAGCTCCAGGTTTGGTGAGAAACCCTAGTAATTGAGAAAGTCATGTTACATTGAGCCCTGGCCTCCATGTACACACACACACACACACACACACACACACACACACACACACACTAAAACTATACAAAAGAGAAGGGATGGATTCAGGGGATAAAATCTGGAGTCATTCTATGGACAGGAAAAATTCAAACAAACAAACAAAAAAGTCTATAGAAAGCATTAGAAGCAACTGGGTTCAGGGTATGCAACTGATAGTTTAGCAAGCCATTCAACTATAGAGCAGACTCTGGTGGCCAAAGATGCCGATCATAGGATGATCACACCTTTGAGCCAGTGCCCTCTTGCAAAAGGTTCTGGATGAAAAGACCCTGCTGACTTTGAGAGGAAATGCTTGGGCTAGGGGTTATGAAACATCAGACATGGGTAAATGCTTCTTTTTTGTACTTCCTGTGTTCTCCTGTAAAGTCTTAGCTCTGCCGCTATTCTGCATCTACTCCTGAATGAGGAGGCTGAAAGCTAGGGAATGACTGTCATCCAATCACATGGCCTCGGAGTCAGGTGAGTGGGCCGTGGATGCCCTTCTTCGGTCTCCTACTGCACTGCTGAATGTAGAACTTGGGTTTTCTTCAAACACTTGTGGTCCTTCTTCTACTCTTATTGGGTGAGAGCAGAGGAGAGTCCAGCAGTTGCAGAATCAGATGTGCAAGCAGCTGATTTAGAGAAGGATCCCATCTCCAGTGAATGGGGTCAACTCTGCTGGAACATCCTGCCTGCTGTCCTTGACGTGGAAACTCAGTTTTCATGTGAGCAAAGGTTCAGTCCTTGAATGTTTTCCTTCTAAAATTCTATTTGGGATACATAGGTGGGAAAACTTTACTTTCAAATTTTAGAATTTTTGAAAAGACCGAGCAGAACTTCCATTTGTATTAATCTGTTTCATGTTCAAAATCAGAATCTGTTATTAAAGCAGTGAACTTTATGGCTATAGGGTTACAGTTAGGTTTCTGGGTGATTTGGTTGGAGATCAGAGGCCAAGTATTATTTCATATGCACGAGGCTCTACATTCAATAATGTGAAGAAAAAAAAATGAAGTATATAGAGTTGTGAAAGACCTGCTTGAAAAATTAGGTGAACAGATTAGACAACAGTATTCTTTCAAATATCAAATCCCTTGCAAATCATTGCTCCTCCCATCCTTTTACTCGTACACTCTTACCGCCCCCTCTTCCGCAAATGTCCCTGAGCTTCAGGATGGGGAGAGATAAGCAATCATAATTGGACATTGCATGCCCGGCGCAATGTCCAACACACTATTGACCTCACAAAGTCTAGCATCCGCTAAAGGCATCAGGATCCTTGGAGGCAAGGGATTGACAGCCACAGTAGTGTTCCTATGCTTAAGGGGAACACAGGAAAGGGTTCAGGGAAATGCCACTGGGTCCTTGTACGTCATCGGAGAGGAGGGCCCAGAGGAGAGTCAGGCATGCACAAGAAAGGACTCTGGGAATTGGGGCAGGAGGCACGGGGGGATGGGGAGGGAGGAGTGAGAGGAGGGGGAGCAGGGGGTTCGGGGGGAGGAGGAGGGAGGGATGGAACTGGTGTACCTATTAAGTTTGTATGAGCTGAAATAATAATAAATGTATTAAAAAAAACAAATATCAAATCCCTGACAGTATTTCTAGATACAGTCTTTACTCATTTATTCTTGCAAATGGTCTGCTTCATTTCTGTAGCTGTTCTAGGAATGTTTGGAGAGTAAAGTGTAGGTCAACAGGTCTACTATCTATTTGGGGCTTGGGGGCATGTTCTTTCCCAAGTACAGTTTCTCTGAAATTCAAGATTGTGAGTGAATGGTGCTTGTAGCTCTGGGTGCAGATTCAACACACTTGGGTTTTACTGTTCTTTCTGCCCTAGACAGCCAAGTGGGAGCATAGAGACTCCTTATCTCTCTAGGCTAGTTTTATTTGCCATCAATACAAATTCAAATGACTTTTATACTCTCTGCACACATGAACATCTATGCTTTTAAATTGATAATAATGTCAGAAAACCCACTTCTCTAACATGAAGCATCATATAGTACTTAGAAGAAAAAAAGTGGTGACTGTATATAATATTTAAACAATAAATGTCTTTCTAAGTGGCAAAGTAATAATAATGAGAGAATTTACCTTTGAAAATACACTCCCATAGATGTGTGTGTGTGTGTGGACTTTTCCCAAAACATTTTTTAGTGCAAGCACACTGGGTGAAGAAATGGAGAGAAGTTCATGTCAGAGCATATTGTCTGTCCATGTTTTGACTGTGGTCCGACACTTGCCTCAGATTCTCTACTTTGCTCTTTCTAGAGAGCTTTGTTCTCGGACTGATTTTTAATTGTTTTCTCAGGAGTTTCATGCTGGAGAAGAAAAAGTGAAAAGAAGCAATAACTATGCTGAGAAATAACTTCCCTTGCTCTCCAGAGAGCTGTGATAGTTGGTTGGATCCCTTCAAATACGCATTGTGTCTTCAGGCCAATGATCCATGTTAAACCTCTTTGCCTTCTATTCTGAGACAGAGCATCACAAGGTATTAGCGAACACAGACCTTCTTGTCTTCTCTTGTAGGAGGCCATGGTGTAGGGGGTTTAAGCCATTCCACATAGTAGGTTATGGTCACTTATTCCTGAACTATACCTAACAAACCCAATCCCACCCCCCCAACCTCACTTTTCCATTGAAACCTTTTCTGTACCTTCTCTTTGGTTCTGGTGTCTCTTAAATTCAACTCATGCTTTTTATTTATTTATTTTTTCTGTTATACTATTACTCTTGGATAGCCAATTGTCACTCAGGCAACCATTCTATTTGCAAACCCAAGGACCACGCACATGTTGATGTGATGTATTTGAACCACCTGGCATTCTGTCAGCACTATCTCCGGTTGGTACCAACTCACTGTTTCTCAATCCCGTCAGTATTATCTCATCTTGGCCCTAACGCCTCGTTTCTCTGCCTTAACTCTCTGCAGTTCATGGGGGCTCACATTCCTGCTTGCTGCATCTGTTTCCACTACTTCGAAAAGAACAAAGTAATAGTTCTGATCCCCACAGGGGTCAATTACCTCCTCTCAGTTGGCCATTACATATTTCATCTCCTAAAAACCTGCCATTTTGCACGCGGCTTGCTCAATTGCAAAAGGGAAAGTTGGATAGATTGAGTCTGAGGGGAGGCAAATATTTTGAATGGATTTAAGCAAATCCATCAACCACACCTGGAAAAACTGTGTAGAACACACAGAACATGGGCAATAGAAGTAGAAACTAGCACCAAAATCTTGGCTTTGCAACACATTAGCTGTTTGCCCTGAGGAATTTGTATAACCACTATAAAGCTCTGTTTCTTCATGTAGAAAATGTAGACAATAATGATAACATTATTGCACTATTGTATGAGACAAAGAAAGTAGATATTATGTTCAAGATCCTTGGAACTTGAGAAAGGTAGACATTAAATAAAATGCATCATTTAGTATCCACTAGTAATACGAAAAGTTCATCCCATTCTCTGATTCAGAGAAGAAAGTGCAGTCTTCTCAATGCAGTTTGACAATTACTCATTGAATGCCATGTGAATTCTAGGTGGGTGTTAACATCGGACCTTCTGTGAAAGTGGCATATAACTCTTAGCCTTTAATTTTGACTAGGGCTATTACTGTATGAATCCAATACTTTAGTGAGACATTTAAAACTCCTTTAACATGTCAGTCAAAATTCCCAGACCTTTCTCTTCCCTTTGATTATGGTGCTGACAAGCCAGGATACATTGCACATGTGTCTTCCTGTGTTTCTTTGAATTAAAGACAGACCCAAAGCTGCCCAACCCTACTCGTTGAAAGACTCAATGTGAATGCATGTTCTCATGTGGGGTATTTCCTGCCTGCTGTCCTACTCCTGCCCCACAGAAAGATGATTCCTATCCGATACAGGTCATTCAAGACAAACTCTTCATATAGAGTGTTCCTCTTCCTACCACTACTGTGTCAGCTAGCAAGTCTTCATGTCAAACAACTTCTTTGGAAGATACAAGAAAGGAATTGAAACCGCCAGTGTTTCTGTATTTCACCATTCACTGAAAATGTTGTAAGTTAAAAATTCATGTCAGGCACCTAACTTACGGAGCATCCTAGGTTAGCGACACAGACACTATAGATTATGGGCCGTTTACCGTCAGTTCTGATGTTGGTGCAGACAGGGACTGTCAATACCCGCTGTTGGCCAGCATCCGCAGACAGAGCCACATCACATGTTGCTACTTTATAAAAAGCTTGACTGAAAGGGTGAAACACAATTTGTATAAAATAACTATCACCTTTATATAACCTTAAAGTAAAAAGAAAAAAAAAACTTGCACACATTCATCAATAAGTGTTCTATCAATAAATGGAAGTTGTGGATGACTTGTGTAACTGAGCTGATATGTACACAATACTTGTTTGGCATATACTCATTACTAGGGCTCTACAGTGTAGCTTGAAAGGCTGTACGGTGATACTTTCAACATTGGTTTTCTTGTTTAAGGTCGTTTTGGCTATTTGGGTGGAGCCTTTTATCCCTCCGTTGATGCTATTGGTTTGAATGCATCCTAGTCACAGACAAGATCTTGTGGGTCTGTGTATGTCTGTTATGCTCACAGTGCCTACCAACAATTTTCAATGCATGTGTGCTTCCTTGCCTTTTGTTGGCAAGCCCCTCGTGCACTGAGGGGAATCCAGCTGATCCAGTAGTGTCCCAGGGCTTCCTGATTCTTCTCAGCACCTATTTTATACTCACAACACACTCCAGCACTTGTACACTGTTGGGAGCTGCTGAGGGTGCCTCAAATCTAAGTCAGGAGTGTGAATAGTCCCATTCTGTTTTTTTAATTTTACTCCCCTCCCCCACAAAAGGTGTCTCCCCTTTGGTTTCTTAAGCAGGGTTCCTATAGCTAACTATTTATCTGCAACTCATATTGGGCGCAGGCTAAAAAACAGGCTGCAAAGGGGAAATAAAACTCTAAGTAAGTAACAAAACTGACTGACTACTTCACTAATATAGAAATTCCATTGCGAGGTTTTTTGTTTGTTTGTTTGTTTATTTACTTTTGTTTCCTGCACAGCATTTTGTGAACTTTCCTTCTATTTTAATTCTTTTCAAGCAATAAAGTTGTAAGATTTCTTTATAAAAAGAATAAAAACACCCTTTTCTGCATTGTGGGTGATGAGCTTTATGTCACTGTGTTATCTTTTGGAAAAGGGCAGGACTCAGATGAGAGAACAGATGAAAATGGGAAGTGAAAATAATAATAATGATGATGATGTTCATTTAAAAAGGTGCTAAGTAGAGAGCGTGTGTGTGTCTCCAGGTCTGAGGCACCTAGCTCTGCCATCTGAACTGGGTCATACATTTTTCAGGATGGTAAGATGGAATCCATGCCAGGAGAGCTGCATACCTTTGGCAGTTTTTGCTTGCATGTTTTTTGTCCAAGGACTTTACTTGATTCAATTAATTATGCCCTCCTACTGAGTTCCATTTTCATCTGAACTCACGTGGTGAAGCTGTAAATGATACGTGCAAATAAGGATGTGTCTCCCGGGGAAAGCCTTCTTTGAGGGATGTGACTCTCACTCTGGGAGATGCTACTGGTGTGTGCAGCTATGGCTTAGCACTGTGACACCAGGAATAGCTTTGCTGTTGTCCTTCCTTCTGGGTCCATCTCAGTGTTAAAATGCTCAGCCTTTGATGCTGTGAAGAACATCTATTAACCTGAGGAGGAGCCCTGTTGCAGCTACGTGCTGTCCCCCCTCAATGACTCTGAGAGATGTGTCAGGGAGTTCACTCTGACACAGTTGACATGAAAGTCAGGCAGATATTTTTTACCCTGTTCACTTTCTTCGAGCCTCTCTGGCTGGCATTTCAATTCAAATTTAAATTTCACACAAACAAAAATGAAATTGGAGTGGATTTAACACCAGAATGATTCGTTTCTTTCTACTGGAAGACATCTTATCAAGACTCTGATGAGACTTTATGTTAGTTCCATAAAGAACATAAAACAACAAATCAAGATTGTTCCTATAGTCAAATATAACTGCGCTTTAGAGTGTGGTCCTTGGACCAATAGCATGAGCCCTGTCTGGAAAACGGGCACAGATCTCAATCCCACAAATCAGGGGCCTAAGGGTGGGGCCCAGATATTTGCATTACAAGAAATTTTCTGGGTGAATCTGACTTATATTTAGTTTTGAAAAAGCATTGTAGGTTATAATGGATGCATAGGGATGTTTATTGAGTCAATTAAATAGACTTAAGTCTACCTGGAAGCTGTGCATATAAGGTTGCTTGTATGGAAGGCAAGATAAGAGCTACTTAAAGGGCAAGCATAATTGGTTGTTAGTCATAGGTTATTACCTTCTGGGAGTGCAGTTCACTAATTTACTTATTTGGTCCTTCTGACAGCTTCAAGAGAGGCATGATTAGTAGCCATATTTTTGTAAGCAAGAAATTGGTGTCACTGAATTTAGTTCAAATGGGAATGTAATGGAGCATCTCACTGAAACTTGAGACACTTTATAAAGTTACTTTATGGCATCAAAATGACAAAAACAGTCTTTTAGTTTTGGTAGCATTACTAAATTGCCATCATAATTCTTTTTTTTTTAATTTTTTTAAAATTTATTTATTATTTATTCAATTGTGCATGTGTTGTGTGCATGCGTGTGTGCATGTATATGTGTGTGTGTAGAACCACGGACGAATTCGGAAACCACCATGGACGCCTCCACCTCCTCCTTGTTCACTCTGCCCCGGGATTCACAGGCTCCGCCCTACCAGGACCAGAAATGCAGGCTGCCCCGCTTCAGGCCGCCCCGCTTCTGCCTGGCGTCTATAGGTGGGGTCTAGGATCCAAACTCAAGATTCCGCCTGCAAGGCAGAGGCTTAACCCCTGAGCCACCTCTCTAGCCCCACCATCATAATTCTTTACACACAAATATCTATCATCTTTCTATGTATCTATTTAGGTCATATCATTAGATCTGTCATGTATTATCCCAATTGTCATCTATGTATTTTTTATCTATCTATATATATATATCGTCCCTCTGTCTATAATCTATCTACTATCAATCCACCTATCATCTATCTGTCTATCATTTGTCATCTCTCATTGCTATCGTTTTTGAAAAGTCTTCCTTCTTGTTGTAGGTCATGAAGTCCTTTCTGATTCTCCTTTTGGATTTATGATAATTTCTATTGCTGAATGGTATCTGAACACAAACAAACATCTTCTTACAGATATACATCTCATAAGGACTGGATTCATATTTGTCTCAGTCAACTTCTGTTGCCCTCTGCTTAGAATAGTGTACACTTTATGAACTGCACAAGCACTAATTTAAGAATAATCACTTCTCCCCTAGTTTGTGTAAAAATTTGAGACTCATGCCTCTCTTGAACCAGAATCTTTTTCTAACTTTGTGGAGTTGGAGAAATTATGGCAAGACCTCTATTTATAAAGCAAGTACATGTGGCAGAGAGTTCATTTAAGAATAACCCTGCTCAATAAACTACACATCATGGGATCAGTGCAACATTTTAGTAGCTATTAATCATCAAGACATAATTATGAAGCTGAAAAGAACCCGGGAGAACACCTATTCTCTACTGGTACTCATCAGGAATTTGGATTCTGGGCTCAAGAGACTTGTCCAAAGTTAAATGCTGGTTAGGGGCAGGGCTGGAAGTTGCACTGAAAACCAGGGTCCCCTGATTCCTGACCAGGATTGTTCGCACCTGTGATTGTCTTAACATAAGTGGGCCAGTCTGGACAGAGTTGGGACCTCAATAAGCAGAGGACAGCCATGTTGTCTGCCCTACTATATTTGACTACAAACTGCAAATGCAAATTTCTTCTAAGCTGATTGTTTTCCCATTAATGAATTGTATACTTTTTGGCAAATGGACATCATTGTGATCTCTAAGTTCTGTTAGAAAATTGTGTCTGTTTCCCAAGGTTACTATGGAAATTAAGGGCATAAATACCTGCAGGGTTTAGCACTATAACTGATACATAGGAAGTGACTTACAAGAGTCAACAATTGAAATTGCATTATTTGGGGAAGGAAAATTGATCATGGGACAGTTTCCTTTTGAGTTTGAGGGCTGGATGAATGAAGCCAACCCCAGCTGAGTGACAGCGACACACAAGCAGCGTCCTCTGAGTTCCCGCTGGTGGCAAGATGAGCAGCAGGGTCTTTGAATGATTCTGAGGACCTGGTAATGTCCATGTTAGGCTGTTAGTTACTTTTCTCATTGTTGGGGCAAAATACCTGATGGATCACCATAAAAATGGAAGGGACCATTTGGGCTCACAGTGTGAGGGTCCAGTCCACCTGGGAAAGGAATCTGTGCGGGTGACTTCAGCAGTGGTGACAAGAGTGGAAGGCAGCTGGGCACACATGTATATGGTCAGGAAGCAGGGAGCATACACTTCTCAGACTTTCTTGCTCCTCCCACTTTTATTGGCTCTAGATGCCCATCGTACATTTGTGGTGTGTCCTCCCTCCCCAGTTAAGCTCCTCTTGAAACACCTCCTAAATGTGCCCAAAACTGGGTCTCCTAGGGGATTCTAAATCCACCCAAGTAGCCCATGCAGTTCTCGCACCATCTTACATGTTTTGAATTTTTTTCAGCACCAGGGACTGAACCCAGGGTCCGTGTCTACTAGGCCTGCTCTCTGCCACTGAGCTAAATCCCCAACCCCAGCTTTAAAAAAAAATGATTAGGCACAACAGAGCAGGACAAACAAATTCTTACCTAAAACTTGAGGTTCTGAGTTCATTTTCTGTTTAAAATGGCGACTCCATAGGAAAGCAATGTAAGTGACTGTTAGATCCTTGATACCTGAAGAGAAACGTTCAACACTCCTAGATAAGTATTTGATGGCCTTGAGGAAGAAAATGAAGGGAAAACATGATCCAGAAAATAGGTGAATTCTGAAAGCTTCTATTATTTGAATTTTATAAAAATGGAAATTTGCTTTTGCTATGAGCTAGATTTTTCACTAAAAAATCATAGTGGGAGTACACTTTCTAGTTATTTCCTATTTTAGATTCACAACTAGTTTAATGGGTTTGAAAGGTTATGAAAGTACTTTATGCACAACATGTATAATTTATGTAGTATACATATACTATATACACACACACAAATTTTATATGTATATATGTATATACATCTGTGTGTATATGCAGGTGTAAAATACACATATGCACACATATATACACATATGCTTATGTTTTATCAGATTTTCAAAATGCATCTATGTTCATTGCAAAATAATTTCTGAGAGAGCTGCAGTGAGTGTGCGCCAGCCACTGATTACAGAAGAGATTTGCAGTCAGCAAAACCGATTGATCAGGAAGGATTGACAGCAAGCGGCTAAGGATCACCTGGCATGTGCCACTGCTGCTATATTTTCCTAATTAGGGGACTTTAAGTATTTAAGCCATTTTCAGGTGGGTCAATAAAAGCACTCATGTCAGGGGAACTGATGGTAAGATGGAAAGGGACTGTTTGTGACCAGAACGTGGCAGAGTTCTAAATCTGAGAGGAAAATGGGAGCAAGCCAACAAACAATGTTTCTTGTTTGTTCCTTTCTGCTTTGATCCTGTGTGGAGACATCATTACCATTTGAGAACCCAGAGAACTGCACACCCCTTCCTCATAGACAGATCAAATTCACCTGCAGAGATAGAGAAGCCAGACTTTGTTGAAGACTGATCATGGCTGCACTGGCACACAACAGGAACCAGAGAATTGGCTCTGCAGCGTCCATTAGAAGAGAGGAATTGTCAATTACCCATAATTAATATTTACTAGGACTCCAGGGGTTGTAGCAGGTAGGAGGGAATGTCAAACACACCCACGGAAAGTTATGTTATTTCAAGTCAAATATAGATTTGGCTGCAAGGTTTTCCCACTAGCCCCATATTTTTTCATTCCTTTAGAAATCTAGTTATATATTTTTAAAGAAGGGTTGACTGTATATTCTTTAACTTGTTTCTTTTTTACTTCTCCCTGCGGCAAAAAGAAGCAATGGCAACAAAAATAAAAGTTTTTATGATCCTGCTGAATTGAGATACTAAAGCATGAGTTAAATGAAGAGGCGTGGTGGTTTTAATGAAGAAAAATAAAACAATTTAAGCGTTGCCAGGTGGAAAATGAGACAGTCTCTTTATATGGAATGTGTAGGGGGGTGAGGCCTACGGATGCCTGGGAAGGCAGTTTCCAATGTCAGGAATTTTTTGCTATGGTCTTTGATCTGCAGTCCAATTTTGGTCGTGGTCTAAGAGAAAAAAAAAAAAAGGAAGAGGAAAACTATTACTTGCTTTAATGAAAAAAGTCTCAGTGAACCAAGACTGACTGTGGGAAAACAAACCAGGAAAAAGGGTGTTGATTCCCAAAAGCAAACAAATCTTAAGGACAGAAATCAAAACAAGACAAAAATCCATTGCCTTTACCCTTCTGCCGCAAATCAACCCTCAGACATCAGGCCACCAAATTCCCAACATCCCAACATGCTCTCCATCTGAGCTTATGGGATTGTGGCGTTCTCTGAGGTCTTTTCTTTTGAATCAGTCACATTTTTGCTCTTTGGAGGATGAGACATTGGTTCTGCCTGATTCCTTTACTGTTCATGTAATTCAGCTTCGGCCACCTTGGGAGGGCTCATCTTCCCATGGTCTATGATAATCCCTAGGAATGTGTTCCATGGCCACGTGAATATGAAAATACATTCCATGTCAAATGAACTGGGTTTTACCAGAGGGGAGCTAGATCACGCTCTCTAAGAAAAGGTGGATGTGTTGATGTGTGCGTGGCGAGTGCCAGGATTCAATGGCAGAGGTAGGCAGGGTGTGGCTCTCATGCTTCTGGACTAGTGGGCTGAACAACTATCTAAGGTGCTGGGTTCGAATGTCGGTGGAGACCTAGGTCAATGCTAAAAAAAATTCATTTAATTTGTGTGTGTGTGTGTGTGTGTGTGTGTGTGTGTGTATGTGTGTGGTGTGTGTGTGTGGTTTGTGTATTTGTGTGGTGTGTGTGTGTGAGTGTGTGTGTGAGTGTGTGTGTGAGCGTGTGTGTGTGTGTGTGTGTGTGTGTGTGTGTGTGTGCGCACGCGCGTGCGCCCTAGTGGGCCAAGGGAGACACTGGGAGAGACCCTAGATTGTTCTGCCTCCTTTCCGCTTTGCTGTTGCGTTTTCCAGGTTCTGCCACCTATTACCAGAAGTGCCCTGGAGTTTTTAATGTGGGATCTGGGATTCCAACTCAGGTCCTTCTGTTTGGGAGGCAGAATCTTAATCCTGAGCTATCTCTCCAGCCCCGTTCTCTTTTAACAGGGTACAAGAAACCCAGTTTAACGTGCTATGGATTCTCCTCGAATTCATAACTCTACCCTTAGTCACGGGTGCAGACAGTTAGTTCCTTGTGAGAAATTGGAAATGAGAATCTTCTGTGAATACAGTGCAAATGATTCCCCTCATGCCCAAGAAATGCAAATTTAATAATCATAGCTTCTTATTAAATTAATCTAACTATTAGGAAGGTTACCATTAATACTTTGTATTTTTGAGGCTATGTAAACAATTAGATACATGTGATAGTTAATTTTGGTTGCCGATTTGACTATACCTGGGATTAGCTAACAGATTAGCTGTCAGACCACCCAAAGTGATTATCTGGATCAATATATTTGCAGCACAATTAAAAAAAAACCCACTAAATCTGTATGTAACAGACTCTAAATCTTCCAGTGGCAGGCCGGATAAAAGGAATCATGAGACAAAAGAGCTCTCGCCTATGCTGACAAACTCATCTTCCCATCAGGACCCTGCTTCTTCCATCCTCCATGACCAAAGTGATTTGCGACCTGAATCACCTCCAGCTTCTGCCGCCTGCCATGCCTTCCCCACCATAATGGACTGCATCTCCCCTCTGGAGCCATAAGCCAAATGGTTCTGCCTTTCTCCTATTACACTGGTTGCTTGAGTGCTGTCTCCCAGCAACAGAGAGTAGCCACTGGGGTGATGCAGTAATGTTTGCAACTCTCATGGATGAAGGAATGGAGGCTGTGCACATTGGAACAAACAAATCAGCAAAGTGGCCTGTAATAGTTACTCTTAACTATTGCTGTGAGAGAGCACCCAAAGTCAAACAACTTAAGGGAGAAAGGGAGATTTATTCGACTCACAGTTCCAGAAAGGAGTTACTGTCTTTCACAGAGGAAGCGGCATGTCTGGCTGGCTGGATGAAGCTGGAGACAGGCTATATTACACCCATCTGAGAGGCTAGTGGGCTTCTTGGAGAGTATTTCTTCTTCCCAGTCTTCTGTTCTATGGTTTCTTTTATCTAGTCCACACTGGGAGGTTCCAATGGGATCAATGAAGGTTTTGATTGGATCTGGGGCTGATCTTTGTATTATTCAGATGATCTCTGGGTCTGGGGCTGATCTTTGTATTATTCAGATAATCTCTTCAGGTGGTCTCAGCTGATCTTGTTTAGTGCCAGGTGTGTCAGGTTGATACCCAGGATTAATTATCCGGAAGCCTTAAGAGCATGTGGAACTGCAGACAGGACCCAGAGCCTTGTGTGCACCGGGCAAGTGATGTCCATCTCTGGTGCATCCCCGTTCCTGCAACTAAACCAGTGGTTTTGAATTTAAACTTTAAAGGTGACAAACACATCAGCCATGTTCCTCTGTATGGATCAGAGCTGGAGTAGAGACTCTTTGGCGATATTTAGCATTTTTATCAAGCCATCTACTTAATCCTTTATGAAAGTGTCTATATAGAAGCTTACCTTAATCATTTCTTTAAATACTAAAAAGCAGGAAACATTATGAAAGGAGAGAAAGAAGCCACACTTAGAATGTGGCAGTGCCACAGTTTCTCCTGTTACCCCATGATGTAATGTTGCCGTATTTCTGAGCTGTATTTCACAGACATTTGCAATACACATGGACCTCATGGGTCAGACTCAAAGGACAGAAATGCACAAAGCAGGATGAGCAGCAGCAAATTCCCGTAAGTTTCCTCTTACAAGGGATATGGGAGGTCTAGAGGTTTGGATGCACAGTCCCTCGCAATGCAAAAGGGAAACTGAGCTCAGAGGATTCTCAAGGCTCAGCAGAGGACAGACAGCGACACATCCCGTATCTTAGCCTCATTCTACTGCTCCTTGCTATCCCAGGCTTGTGGACCAACCTGGCAAAGAGAGGCCAGGGTCTCGGATCTCTGACACACTCAGCAAGATGCACAGTAGTGTGGGGCGAAATGTACCACAAGGGAAACACCCTTAAATTTGCTAAACTCCAAATTGCCCATTTCCTGGGTCAGTAGCATGGCGGAAATGAGGGAGACCATCGGGAAACACATCAGTGGATAAAAAGTTTGTTCTGGCATAAAAGACTGTGTTAACGTTAGAAAAGGAATCTCAGGTCTGAGTTCAAGGTAGGCAGTAGACAGGCATCACCGATGTAGCAGATAGCAAGGAGAGAAAAATCAAACATTTTCAAAACATGTTGGTAACAATCAAAGAGTCCATAAACATGCCAATGAGAAAAAAGGAAGGGACTGGAGAATGATAAGACACTCGGCTGACATGTTTAAGTCCTACCTGTGTTTACTCTGTGACACTGGAAAGAAAAGAAAAAAAAAAGAGAAAAAGAGAAAAAGAAAAAAGAAGAAGATGGACAATCAAAGTAAGCTATAGTTTTTAATATCAGTTGTGATTTGGATGCCTGTATTTTAACAGGTGTTAATATTATTAGATATGAATTTTCTTTGGGAACTCAACATATACCATTGCTCTTCTGATTTTTCTGCTTGGCTTGGTATGGATGGAATGGGTAGCTCTTACGAGAGTAGATTTGTATTGTGAGATTTGACAGTGTTTGCCTGGCATAGCAAACTGCATCTTAGCACCTTCTGCAGGGCCAGAAGCCACCTTCTGTCTTGGCATCCCTCCTGAGTTGGCATCTCTCCTGTGTTCTTTCACGATTATGACTCAGAAGGCCTAAGGCCTAAGCTTTGATCAGCCCATGTCCCACCTTGCAAGCCCTTAATGTTGAAGTTATTCTGACATTTGGGCAGAGGCAGGTCAGCAGGACCTGAGCTAGGATGGGTCGGGCCAGTCCCTATTCTGCTTTATTTGAGAGTTGGGTATCACTTCCATTCCTCAGTGCAATGACAATAAGCTCAAGGACTCATGACTCCATGATTTAGATTTTCGTTTTTTTTTTTTTTTCTGCTCCTGTCTAATAAACAAGGCAGCTGAAACTCAGCAATCTTCCCGACTCTGTATGTTTGGTTTCTGTTGTGTCATTTTGTTCCCCTAAGTTTATTTAGTGTTTGTGTGTGTGTGTGTGTGTGTGTGTGTGTGTGTGAGAGGGTACTGTGTGTCCCTGTGGAGGATCAAGGGTGACTTCAGGAATCATCCTGGATTGCTTCTACCTCCTTCTTGCTTCGCGCTGGGATTTTCCAGGCTCCACCCACCAGGACCGGAGCCGTGAGCCTAGCGCTTTTTACGTGGGACCTGGGATCCGAATTCAGGACCTTCTGCTTGTAGGACAGAGTCTTAACCCTTGAGCCATCTTTCCAGCCCCATTGTGCCCATTTTTACTGCAAAGGTTGCTGCACTGACTGTCTTCAGATCAATGTCACGCCCTTCACTGACCTTATGCTACAAGCTGCCTCCCTTTTCTTGCCTTTCTGCCTCTTGTTTTCCTTTAAGGCACAAGCCCGAAACTGTGCCCCTTTCTTTGAATCCTCGCAAGCTTCTTCTCAGCAATCATAATGCTTTTTTCCTGGACATCAATAAATCTGATCTATTTTGACTATTTATCTCGTAGGCAATAAAAATCCTTTGACAAAATGCATTTCATGAATTAGCTCAAATTACATTTGGGCTTCAGAGAAAGGCGCCAAACATTTGATACAACATCACATTGTATTTAACTTCAGGGGAGACCAGAACTTCTGACTCTCTCATTAAAAGTAAAGTAAAACAAAAGAAATCTGTTTTGTTTAAAAAAATTGGGCCATTTATTTTCATTAACCTGTCAGTTTTATTAAAGAATTTCATAGTGATGTATGTTTTCTGGGATGTGGTGTAGGTCGAAATGAACCAATGCTCTTAAAAATGTAGATCACTCATTTTTAGATGGTTTGTTTGTTGTCGGGTATTGATTAGAAGCCATTAAAATGAACATGAAAAATTGGGAAATATGGATGCAATCTATACTTTACTTCTTTGTATCTTTCTCGTCATTCGTCTGATACTTTCTGCCTCACCACGAAGCATGTTAGTTGTGATATTATGAGGGGAGAAGTTGCCTGCCCGGTGGGACTTTAAAATTTGCTCTCTCCTTACGGTTTCTTTTACCACAGAAAAGTGGTATCACATAAATTTCCATTAATATAACAAAATGCTTTAGATTGCATTTAGTGAATAAGGTTTATTCCAGCTCATGACTGAACCTTCACTCCACGGACCCCTCGTCCCGTTGTTTAACAGTTTGTGGTAGTGCCTCACTCTTGACAGGGCATTTATGGTCCAGCAAAACTGTCCACCTCGTGGCTGGGATGTAGAAAAGAGAAAGACAAGGGACAAATGCCTCAGACTGACATGTAGTAGATCTCCCCGCCTCTTACAGTGCCTATCCCCTCCCCAAATAGCAAAGCTCAGACTAAACTTTTAAAGCACAGGCCTTCAGCAGTATCCCTTATCCCAGCTACATCGAGGCCTTAGTAATTTGTCCCACCCAGTTTTTTTCTTTTTTTCTGTGTGTGCCTGATAAGGTTTGTTGTGAGAAATTCTCTTCTGGATCACCTAGCCTCTGAATCCGGGAGAGGCAAGTGTGTTGTGTTTAGCCAATTCACTGATTTTTCATGTCTTTTTCTCTTAATAACTAGAGCCCTCAAACCAAAACATTGGCCAGCAGGCATTTCTCAGAAGACCGAAGAAAAAAAATGAATTCTCTCCGATAGAATATATACTCTTTGGAAGTAATGGGACTTTCATGGTTAGCATTTTCCTCTTTCACACGGTGAAACAAAGGCAGAACGGCTCAGCCAGCTGACATGTGGGAGCCCCCTCTTTCCGATTCTGTTAACCATGGGCGTAGAAAGCCTAGTTTCAGTGCAGCTTGCTTGTTTTTATTTTGCTCCTATGGTTTAGTGAAAGTTTGATGAGAATCTTCCAGATGGAAATCACTGCGCCCATTGCTAAGAAGGGACTGAAGGCCTTGGAATGTAAGATTATACCTGCCTTCAACCTGCTGGATAGGAGCTCATCTATGCTTTACACTGTGAGATGGTCTATCCTATCCCCTCCTCTCCCCTTCTCTCCCTTGTCCTTTCTCTCTCTTTCTTCCCTTTTCTTTTTCCTCTCTTCCTTTACCTCCTCTTTCCTTTCTCTTCCCTTTGCTCCCTTCCCTTCTTCTCCCCATCCCTCCCCTTTGGATCCTTCTCCTCAGTCCCCTTCTATACCCTCTTCCCTTCCTCTCCCCTCCCCTCCCTTCTCTCCTTCTCTTCCCCTCCCTTTTTTTCTTCCCTTTCCCTTCCTTCTTCCCATATTTTCCCTTTCCTTTGACTTTTCCATCTCTTCTATTAATTTTATTCTATTCTGAGAAGAACAAACCAATGGATATGATGGAAGACTATCTAACAAAGGGCTTTATTTAAAAAACAGATATGCAATGAAGGTAATTATATATTCTGACATCTTCAGCATCCTTGGATGTCGTTGTAAGAAAACTCTGAGTAAGCCAGAGGCCAACACGTCTGCGGCACTCATGCATGAGACTGACGTCTTTGGGGCCTTTTATGACTTCTTACTTCTTTTTCTATAATGAATATTATTAAATAATTGAATAATATTTAATCCTCCTGTACTGGGAAGAGCTTATGCAAGAAAAGGCAAATTTCTTTCTTAAATGTTAGAAAAAAAATGCCCCAGTATGAAAACTTTTCAGCCCATATATCTTTGTAGAGAAAGTATTTTATAAGAAAACTCACTTTCTCTTGTGAAAACAGAGTTGTTTAGATTTCTCATTGATTCATAAGACTTTTTAATGCTTTCTTTAGCAATCTGTTTCATCATAATGTTCAAATTTGCTGTTCCACAACACACTGACACAGTATCCTGTGCTTTCTGTGCTTTTATGCACATGAGGTCTTGTGATTTTTCTCTTTTGCAGTCTTGTGTTGGGAGTGCGCAATTCTTTTAGGTACTGTTTTTCTTTGACTTTTTTGTTTCATTTGAGTGTGTGTCTTTTGCCTTTTCAAAATCAATATTTCACTAAAATGAAATTTGACCTTTTTTGGACTGGGCAGATAGGTCAGGGGTTAAAGCTTTTGCCTCCCAAGCAAAAGAACCTGAGTTTGGATCCTGAACTCCATGTGAAAATGCCAGGCAGAAATGGCAGCAGCCTGAAATTCCAGTCCTGGAAGGTGGAGCCTGGAAAATTCCAGAGCGCAGCAATGAGGTGGTGCTGTGACCCAGGGTGATTACTAATGTCACCCTTGGGACCCCAGAGGTACACACACTCAAGAGTCTGCTGGCACACACACGCACACACACACACACACACACACACACACACACACACACAAACACACACACATACACATGAAAAATAAGTGAATTTCATCTTTTCTATGGACATCACATTAAATGTATTATTATATGTCATACAACATGAAATGTAATAATTCAATTCAAATATCTATTCTATATTTGATCATTCATAATAGAATAAATGTGTAGTTCATTTATATTTATATTCATTGTATATCCTCATTTATATTATTTTTAAAACAAATGTTTAAATAGATACAAAAATTATGAACATATATTTACTATATTTTTCATTAAAATATGCTATTTATATTATGCATTTTAAATGAATTAATTTGAGGACAGAGTCTCATGTAGCTTAGGCTGTCCTCAGACTTGCCACATAACTCAGGATGACCTTAAGTTGCTGGTCCCCCTGTTTCTATCTCCTCCATGTGGGGATGATAGGTAGATGTAGTCTTCATGTCTGCAGGATGCAGAGCTGGGAATCGAACCCTGGACTTCACGCATGCTAGGCAAGCACATGCCTTTCCCACTTTTCTATTTTAGCAAGTTTGCTGCACACCTTAGTAAAGAACAGACAAATCCACTTATGTACAAGTCCATATTTTGTTATTTAAATTAACAGATTTGCATATGAGACTTCTTGTCTTCTCTCCCTCCACCTCACTCCTTTAACTACACCCCTCCCCCACTCAGCTGCCTGAACATGTTGCCCTTTTTCCTTGGCTCCATTTACTCGGCCACAGTATTTCCAAGACAGCCAGATGTTCACGAGGGTCTCCAGCTTATTGGTTCAGATACGCAATGTCTCCTAAACCCCATTCTGACATTCGGCTTCTTAACCTCTGTCTCTCAGCTAAAGAATTTGGGAAAGGCCTGGAGGAGGAAAACCTTAGGAGGAAAACCTTGAAGGTGCTTCTCACTCATCTGTTCCTTTTCTGGGGATATCGGTGGCCTCTAAGATCTCCGCTTCTGATTTTTGTCTCTCCTTCGCAGCTTCCTGGCCCAGGCTCTGCACTGTCATTTTTAATATTTTGCCCAGGAACAGGATCAGCCAATGAATGACTCAAGGGAAAAATGAGGCATTGGAGTAAGTTCACGGGCCCTAGTCCCCTTCTCCCCAGCATCTCAGGCCTCCATCTGCATGTTGTTCAGCTTTGGCCTGCTGCCTTTGCACTGAGTGTCTGATCTGACTTTTCCAGTGCAGGGAAACTTGTTGACCTCCGTAGTGAACATTGTGGTAAGACTAATAAGAGTTTTTTTTTTTTTAAAGTGCTGGCCTGGGAGTTGACTCAGATACAAGTCTTTGCCTTGCAAACAAGGATCTGAGTTGAGAAGATCCCAGTAAAAACACCGGGTAGAAATGATGTCTGCCTATAATTTGGCCCTGGAAAACAGTCTGGGAAATGCCAAAAGCAAAACAATAAGGAGGTAAAGCAATCCAGGATGATTCCTGATGTTACCCTTGGTCCCTCACAAGCACACATACTTTAAGTGCCCTCTTACACACACACACACACACACACACACACACACACACACACACAATTGAATAAAAAAAATGTTAAATCTTTTTTTAAATTAACAAAAGATGATCAGGCTGTTTGGGGCTTATAATTTGGAAGTATATTGGATAAAACATGCAGTGTTTAAAAACTCATTTTATGGGTAGGTGTCATAAATATGATTTCATACTTGCGAAGTCCAAATCCATGCCTATGAAGTCATTTCAGTTACAGAATTAACATTGTAAAAAACTTATTTTTATTGGCAATTTAGATATGCTTTTTTGTTTTGGGCTATCTTGTGCTGTTATCAACAAGCTTATTTCACATGCCAGTATCCTTTTCAATAAATAAAAGCCAATCAAGATCAATACATATGTGTCACATTGATACACAAATTATTTATTCTTGTTATTTTACCATGACAACATAGAAATGAGAAATGTATCAGTTCTTGACTTTTAGCACAATAATTCACTGAATAAGCTTTACATATAAGTGAGATACCTTCTATAGATCCTGGGAAAAGTGATAATGAAAGATTCAATCAGTTTTTTAAGCCACTTAGATAGCAACCTAGAACCTGAAGAGAAAAGCAATGGCAAAGATTAAATACTCCCATGTTAATTCAGCCAGTGGCAACAGCCCTGCTGCCTTTGTTTGGAAAATATTGATTAAAGTTGATTGATGAGCTTTATGGATGGGAGAGAAACCGATTATAGGAACAGGGTAGATCTACTCAGGAAGCTGGGCTCATTCATTAGGGACATATAATAAAGTTGTGCTATATATGTGTGTGGCTTGCTTTGCTTCAAATAAATTTTTATTGTAACACATTTCCAGAGACTTCGTATTTCCATTACTTCAGAAACATTACCTGTGAGTATAGGAAACAGTCGGGCAGGAGGTAATTGTGCTCTCCACTGTCCTTTTAACTAGCTAAATACTACCACAGGGAAGTGTCCCCTTGGGCTCACATATGCTGGCATTGCGTGTTCATTCATCAACATGGATCCTTTAATTTGGTCATTCCCTTGGATATCATGGGGAAGAGGACAAGGAGTAATTTAACTATTAATAAAGCTGTCAGGGAATTTCCAGCAATGACAGAATTATTATTTGGTATGTAGGAATGCATGTGCTATCCATAGATCATAGAACATCTGCATCAGACATACGGATGGAGAGGGCTTGAAAAGGGGAACTTAAACACAGCTGTGCCCTTTAGCATGTGACTCTTCCACCTTTACTCCAAGACCCCATCTTGGCTCCTGGAAAGGTTGTAGTCTGAAATCCCAGGTTTACATGTTTGGTTCTGTCTATTTTGCAATGTAGGGTAGCTCTGCTTATTGCAAGCAAGCAGGGGCAGAGAACAGAGCTGGTGAACTGAGATTGTATCTCAATCGCTGCCTCGGTGATTTGGAAGTCAGGGAGGGTGTGTTTGGATAAGGAGTGGGAATGTATTTTGGAGAAAAGAAGGGAAAGATTTTATGACATCTTTGGCTTTGAGGACAGGCATACACATACTGCCGACAGGCCACTCCACTGCTGCTTAAATTTCCAGTTATCTTGAATGGGAAAATAACTTCTTATCCAGAAAACTATTTAACTATCAGAAAATTGTGGTCTGATTGAGTGATCAAGACAAAGCTTAAAACCACCAGAACAAATTTATTGAGCTGCTTTTTATTTTTTTTCTTGTCTCATGTATTTTAGAACTCACCTAAGTTCAGGATAAGCCTCAGACCAAAAGCATTAGAAAGGAATGCAAAAATCCATTTGGCAACCAGCTCTTTCAGGTAATACAGTGATAAGCCCTAGTGATACCTTATAAAGCCATGCTCCACCCATATTGTTCCCGCTGTACCCCCTTCAACTATACCCAGAGTTCCAGATACACCTGTGGAGGATTCCAATCAAAAGAACTGCAGTGAGGAAGAAGGAAATGACACACTTGCTATATAAACCCTCATGCCTAAGATAAGGGGACAGTGGTCCAGTGATGGAGGCCTGGAAATACAGCTGAGGCACGTCAGTTTCTTTTCTTGTTGTGGTGCCAGGACATCCGGCAAAGGCTACTTAATGAAAGGAGGATTTATCAGGCTCACAGACTTAAGGATCGTGGTCCGTCATGGCAGGGAAGTCATGGTGGTTGAAGACATGCCATCTCGACCCACAGAGCTTGTGCCACAGCTTGTTCTCATTTTGGGGGTGAGGGAAAATCAGGAAGCAGATCTCTCTGGTCTGGACCCAGAAGCAGATATCATCTTCAAGGCACACCTCCAGTGGTCTACTTCTGCAAGCAAGGCCACAGGTCCCAGATGTTCCCTAACCTCCCTCAGCAGCGCCACCTGCTCCGAACCAAGCATTCAAACAATGAGTTCACTTTCAAATCACAACACAAGGTTCAGGTTCCTTGATCTGTGCCATGACATATTTAAAAAATGCAACTGATGTGACTTTTGATGTGTGTGTGTGTGGGGGGGAAGAGGTATATGCCACAGTTTGAATGTGGGGTGTTCCCCATGAGCTCATGTGCTTAAATCTTTAGTTGATGTTTGAGAAAGTCAAGTCACTTTTGGGAGGTGGAGCCTTGTTGGAGGAAGGCCCATCCACATCACTGGGGTTGGGGGGTGGGGAAGGTGGGGGGGTGAGGAAGGTTAGCCCTGCCCTGTTCTACTAGGAGTCTGCTTTTGTAATCTTCTGTGAGTTCTCCTAGCCTGTATCATGCTTGCAGTGACTAGGCCTCCTCCAGCTTCTGCCAGCCAGCCATGCCTTTTCCACCATAATGGACTGTATTTCCCCTCTGGAACTGTAAGTCAAATAAATCTTCCTTTCTCTACTTAAGTTGCTTGCATTTGAGTGTTGTCTCACAGCAATAGAGAAGTAACTTCAACAGTGTATATGGGTGTGCAGAAGAGGACACCGTATATACCTTTGGAGGCTCAAAAATGATTTCCAGAATCATCCTAGATTCCTCTACCTTTTTATTGCTTTGCTCTGAGGTTTCCCAGGCTCTGCCTTTCAGGCTGGAAGTGTGGACCATCACCATTCCTGCCTGGAGTTTTTATGTGAGATCTGGGGTCCCTGAGAGATAAAGGACTTAACTCCTGAGCCATCTCTCCAGCATGAGCTCTGGCTTTTTATTTCATTTTATTTTATTTTTTTATTAGCTTTGGCTATTGGTGGATAACCAAAACTAAGTGAAAAATCCTAAGAACATAAAGACCAAACTAGTTTGGAAAGCTTTGATCATAAATGAGAACTCTGGGAGCAAATGCTGAGCCCCAACAAAATTTGTATGTTGAACTTTCCTATTCCCCAGAGGAGTCTTAGAAGATGATCAGCTCATAGTGATAGAACCTATGAAAAGGTTTTGTTGCCCTAGTAAGAGAGGCCTCAAGACTCTTACCTTTCTGCATACAATGTAGAAAGACACATTTAGGAAGAGAAAACAGTGCCCTCCCCAAACACTAAGTAGGCACTTTGATCTTAGACTTCCAGCTTCTAGCCTCCAGAACTGGTAAAACTTTATTGCTTCATCTACCCAGCCTAGGAACATTTTGAAATGAGAGCTGTGATCTATCCATTCAAGTATATGTTTATTATTGCCTCTATAAACACTTGAGTAAAGTATCAAGAATATTGCCATGGTTGGTTTTAAATATAGACAGTAATTACTAACTGGAACTACTCTTGGCGGTTGGCTCTGGTTTTGTGGTTATAGATTGGGAGGAAAGGGAAGAGGTTAGCTTTCCCAAGGGAAGTAGCCTGGAAGTTGCAGGATTATATGCATTAGCCCCTGAATCACCACACTGTGTCTCAGAAGAGCCTCGTCTTCCAAGTAGTTGCTGGATCTGACTTCAAGGAAATTCAGAGAGCATTTATCTGAGACTAATCCTGTTTGGGAGAGTTATCAGTTTTAAACCTGGGAGTAAGATCAAGGTTGGAATCTAGAACAAGGAACCCTCAAACATCAGATGGGGAGTCAGGTGAATGGCATCAGATGTGTTGGTGTGATAGTTAATCTTGGGTGTCAACCTGACCACACCTGACATTAACTAAAATCAGCTGAGACCACTAGAAGAGATTATTCAGATCAACACATTTACAATTACAAAGACCAGCCCTAGATCTGATCAGAACCTTCACAGAACTCATAGGAACCTCTCAGTCATGGACTAGATAAAAGGAATCTCGGAACAGGAGACAGAAGAAGAGAGACTCTCCAGGAATGCTCCATCCAGCCATGTGGATGGGGGTGACTTAACCTGCCAGCTTCAGCCACCAGTCATATCACCTCCTCCATGAAAGACTGTATCTCCCCTCTGGAACCATAAGGTGAATAAATTTCCTTTTCTTCCTTAAGTTAATGACTGGGTGTTTTCTCACAGCAATAGTGAGTTACAGTTGGGGAGAGGGGACCCACTAAAAGAGAAACTTGTAGCAGGGCACAGCCTGCTGTCTGGGTGACTAGTAGGCACCTTGTGCCTTGGCACTTAGATCTTCAACTGATGTAGAAACGACTTCGTGGGGAGGAGGACTGCAAGACAAGTTGAATGGAAGGTTACAAACACTTCAAGCCAAGGAATTGTAGTCTGGGAAAAAGTATCAGGATCAGGCAGGAAGAGGGTGGTGTTGGGGAGGGAAGAGGAGCTGTGGGACGCGCCAGGCTCTGTGCAGCAACAGGCTTAATATCGGCTCCTCCCTGCTGCTCTTCCCACCTTGACTGCGTCCTGACCGCTGCTCAGATCTATTCACGACACTCAGAGCCAACATGGTTCCTCCCTGGCACAGCAGTTCTTGGAGTGCACCCCCAACCCTTGGCGACCTGTCTCCCGAGCAAGGAGCTACCTACCCCTCCACCACATGGCCTCCTGTTCAGACAAATGTATGGATGAATATATAATTTTCCACCTTAAGAAGGCAAGGATTCAACACCCAAACTGCTGGTGGCGCTTCAGCTGAGTCCATTTCTCGACTATTAGTGTTGCAGGGAACCGGTCTCCACCGTCCCAGTGTCGTAGGGTTCTTGTGTTCCGGAGTCAGAGATTGAAACCAGAACATGTGTAGAGGATGAAGGTAGAGTTTATTAGAGAAGACAAAGGTTGGAACTCATGGAGTCCAGATGTGGAGTGCCATGAGGGGCTAGGGCGCCTCCATGAGAGAACTCAGGGCGCCTAGGCATGGAATTCATGAGGAGCAAGGAACAAGAAACAGACTCACGGCACTAGAGGGCCATGAGGGGCTAGATCGCCAGGGCCAGGTACATTTATACACCTACACAAGCCGGGAAACTGGCTTTTTCCCATTGGTTAATAACCATTGGGGCCCAACCCAGTTGCTCTTGGGCCCATGTGGGCTAGAGGTCAAGTTTTTTAATATGGAAAACTCATCTCCATAATCGCTTCATGGGGAAGTTGGCCATCTTATCTCTGGGAGGATTGGAGTCAGTTCCTCAGCAGGAGTGTTCCCTCAGGGGTGATTCCAGCAGTGGGGGATGACCTTCAGGAATTCCAAAGACCTCGAGACCCATCCCAGCACGGCTGCTCTAATCCTGCCTCATTAGGACTAAAGCTGCAGCAAGCCAGGAGTGAAGATGTTCTTCAGCCAGCTGCACTCATTTCCCTTGGGTGTCTGGGGAAGGCTGGACCACAAGATTCACTATCACACCAGCACATCTGGTGCCGTCCACCTGCCTCCCCATCTGATGTTTGAGGGTTCTTTGCTCTAATTCCAACCTTGAGCTTACTCCCAGGTTTAGTGAATTGACGGGCAAGGAGGAGTTCATGAATTGGAGAGTTTGTAGTCTGTTTTTAATCTTTTGAGAAGCATCAAACAGTACTCATTTTTACATACTTTTTTGTGTTTCTTTAATCCACAGAATATAAAAAAGCCGTGGGTAAGAAACTAACAATAACAAAAAAACAATGTTGCTTGTGTTACAATTCTGAATGTCATTACTCATATTTAATTGGTCTTCCATAGGAATAAATGCCCATTATGTCAAATGTGACAGAATTATTCTTAGATTGACTCTTGGAAATTCAGAGCTTAAATGATATGGGTGGAAGTGGATAAATGAGATTTAAAATCAGGAGTAATTTATTTCAAAGGCTTTGTCCTTAACCATAAAGTCATACCTACTCACAGCTCAGGTGTGAATGCAAACTGGGGATTACATGAATACGTGTAAGGGAAGATTCTGTTTTAAAGTGAAATTGTCCATTACTTCTACTAGATTGCATCTAGTTGTCATCACTGATAGAGCAATGCTGAGAATTTTTGTGTAGATCACTAGGTTCAGATTAGACACTGTCACAATGTTAATAAAAACCAATTATCCCATATAGCTACTGTGGAAGTTAGAAGACAGAAGCTGGTTTACATGTCTGCAACTTGTATACACACAAATCACACTTAAGTTACAGCTGAATGTGTGAGCAAGTCATACTTCAACCATCCCATTAATATACTGTATATGTGTGTGAAATTCATATTCTTTGGGTATATTACAGAAAACAAGAAAAAAACACAAAAATGCTAATGAATTAATGGGCAAAGAGGAGTTAATGAATTGGAGAGTTTGTAGAAGCCTTTCATAACCAGCTACTTGTTGTCAAAACTTTGAAATGAGGGCAGCAATGGACTTAAGTACTTCATCAGAAAAGCTTGGAATAGTTACAACTGTTATCAGATTTAAAAGATTTAAAAAATGCGAAGTTCTGACATCATATATCCATTTACTAGAAACTGTTGCCAACTAGCTTTGAGCCATTACCTGTCCTTTTTTCCAGTTTTGAAAACTCTCTGGATGATTCAGTTTTACCTCAATGTCTCTGTACTCACTCTTTAACTCTTTAGATTTTTGTGAGGAAGTTTCCAGAAACAAGTTGTGACTACAGAGCTTGATTCATGGATCAGAACCTCCATGATCATGGAAAGGTTGGAATATTGGAAGTCCAGAGCCAAATTCTTTTGAGCTACGCATATTAAATAGCCCCTTCAGTAGTCATTTGTTGTGATTATATGTATGAACAGACTTCTGACTTCCACCAAGTCAAAAGCTACAAATGTAGTCACACAGCTGTTACATATAAAAAAATAATGTTATACAAAGGAACTGACCTGAATTACTCTTCTAAAGAGCTTTATTCGGAAATGGATCATAAAGGAAGAGAAAGCAAGAGCTTCATTAAGAAGAAATAGCTGTGCGTGAAAAGTCACAGAGATCCTGAAGGGAGAAAGTTTTCAATTCTGGAGAAACAGAAAATTCCTTATTTTTATAGATTTCTAGACAGGGTGGGCCCTCTAAGGTAACATATGGCTTTTGCTACAAATTGATACATGAATTTGGTTGCTTCATGCTGATAAGAAACAGGGCAGTAATTCCTGGGCAGTAGGCTGGAGGGCTGGGCTTGTTTTGCCTGCCCTGGGTCCTAGTGCCCTCCTAGTCACAGCACAGGCCTGTCGGCTATTTGTCTCCAGGAAGGAGCTGCTGTGGGGTGTGGCCTGATTTTTGAGGTCAGGGACAGCCGTAGGGTGTGGAACCTACTCACAGACCAACTGATCCTATGAGAGGTTTTTGCCCTTTGTTGCAAATGGCCTATCCTATGTGCCCATCAATTTTTTTGAAAGGTGTGTTGATTTATGATGTTCTTTGTTCTATCTATTAAAACTATCAAAACTACAGGCTGGAGAGATGGCCCAGGGGTTAAGACTCTGTCTCACATGCAGAAGGTCCTGAGTTCAGATCCCATGTCCTACATTAAAAAAACACTAGGCGGAAACCTCAGCAGCCTCCACTTTATCTAGTGGGTAGAGCCTGGGAAATCCAAGGGAAGCAAGAAAGAGGAAGAAGCAATCCAGGATAATTCCTGAAGTTACCCTTGGTCTTCCACAGGGACACACAGTGCCCTCTACACACACACACACACACACACACACACACACACACACACTAAAAAAAAAAAAAACTATCAAGTTGGAACACGAACTTTGGGATGGACCTAAATCCCTGTTCCCAAGCCACAGTCCCTTCCTAATAAACTATCATCTCTTAACCTCTTTGAAGAACGAGCCATTGATTCTTGTGTGGATAATATTTTTTAATTTTTTTATTATTATTTATTATTTATTCAATTGTGCGTGTATGCATGTGTGCATGCATGTATGTATGTGTGTGTATGTATATGTGTGTGTGTGTATGTATATGTGTGTGTATGTAGAACCACGGATGAATTCGGGAACCACCATGGACGCCTCCACCTCCTCCTTGTTTACTCTGCCCCGGGATTCACAGGCTCCGCCCTACCAGGACCAGAAACGCAGGCCGCCCCCACTTCCACCGGCGTGTATACGTGGGGTCTAGAATCCGAACTCAGGACCTTCCACCTGCAAGGCAGAGGCTTAACCCCTGCCCCCTTGTGTGGATAATTTTAAAAGTCAAAAATTGCCCATGAAGTAGACGCATAAGACTCTAAAAGAGCTTCTAGGAAAATAATGTGTCTCCGGGCCTTTACTTTTTTTGGAGCAGAATCTGAGATTTCCAGTTGGCATTTTGGAGAGATTACACATCAAGGATTATTTCCCTGGTCATGACTGGCTCCCTAGAGGATGAATCCTTCATAGGAATGGAGTGGGCTGAGGTCCTAGGAATCTGCGGCCATCGGGTCAGAGATAGAGACTATAGCATTTTGTCCCTGACCCCAACCCAGGAAAGCCCTGTTCTGCTCACCACCTTCTGGCTAGGTAACTTCACAATTCTTTCTCCACCCTCTCAGGGTTGAAAAATGCTATCCCAAGCAAAAGTTAGTTTTCAAATTGCTTTCCTTCGAACCCAGTAAATCCAACAAATTTTGACGGATGCCTGCTAAGGACAAATGGCAAGAGCAGCTTGCAAACACGGAGATGCTCGAAAAGGGATTTTTGCAACTGGCATGTGGTCCTGTTTCTTTCTAGCCTGTAGTAAAATAGAGAAGCTTCTCACAGCAGGGTTTGCATCTCACCAAGTATCAAGCCAACCTAAATTATGAGGTAGACTCTTGGCTTCCCTTTAATTCTGGGGAGCTCTAGTATGCTTCCCTCCTGGGCATGGAAAAGAAGATGTTTGCTTTCCCTGGGAGAAGCAAAGCCTGGGGGGGGGGACTGCAGCGTCGCCCTGAGTGCTCTGTGAGGCTGGCGGGAGGCAAGACACGCTGTGGGCACAGAAGGCTGCAGAAGCATGCGGGGAGCAGACAAGGAAAAGCCAGTTTGGAATCGGCATGTGCAACTATATTCTGTGTCATTATAGGCTGAGCTCCTTTGATTTCTGGACTCCCCTTCTTAGGCTGTCACGAGCCACAGCCTCTGACAGTGGCCAGTCTGCCGCGATGCTGTGAAACCGCTTGAATCTTGGAGCCGTACAGGAATCAGTGCCATGTTGGTTTTAATTAAATTTTGCAAAGACTCAGCCACATCCTGCTTCTCTCTTCCATTAGGGATCCTGCAATTATTAAATTAGGCTGCCGGGGTCTACTTTCAGAATCGTAAACTTTTACCAGCAGATAATTTCTCTCTTCTATTGTTGGCCATTTTCTTGGTGTATTTTACGGTTATCATCTTTGGCAGAGCAAATCTGGTTTTCTTCAGTTCTGCTCCTTAATCCATTTAGGGGTTTTTACATAGTTTCTCCTTGGATGAGAAGCCTATTACCTTTGCGGAGTCCTCTCAGTCACTTAATAGAGTTTGATCCTCATTTTCCATCCACAGTACGTGTCTGGGCCACCTTACATGAGCTAAGCTTCTGAAACTTTATTTCACGGCTGGTCTGGAATGGTGTTCAAATTTAGTCCAAAAGGTCTTGTACCTTCAAGTTCATTCATCTCCCTTTAAAAAAATAACTTTGCCTTACCTGGCTATAAATTTATCCATATATTCTGATATGAGACAGAACACATATACAGACACCACACATGCACTTCTAAACAGAAGATAATATGATACCATATCTGATTCTAGCAAGCTTTTAAGAAAGAGCCATCCTTTCTAATTCTTCCTCACTCATTCTCTGAGGCCAAACACAGTCAAAGGTATCACAGAAAAGAAACCACAGATCACTATCTTTTATAAACAGAGAGAAATGTAAACATGTCTTTTTTCTATTTTCAAATACATATATGGGAGGGTACATATGTGTATATGCATGCTTGCATGTACATAGATGCATATGTGCATGGGGATGCATGTTCATGATGTGGAGGCACAAGTTTGACATCAGGAATCATCTTTGATTGTTCTCCTGCATTATTATTTCGAGACGGGCCTCTAATCAAGACCAAAGCTCATTAACAGAGTTACTCGGATGAATCAGCTCATTCTGGGGATTTCTAGTCTCCTTGTTCAAAGACAGGAATTATAGGCAGCTCCCATATCCACCTGGTATTTTATATGGGACCTGGGGATTTGAACTCTGTTTCTTATGCTTGTGCAGCAAGTACTGTGACTGCTGAGTCAGCTCCCACAACTCGAGGCAATCATTTCTGAAGGCATTAGTATAATTAGCTAAAGCTGGTTCTAATCAAGTTATTATAATACCAGGAAAATTAGTAGGATTTATTACAGAAATGCAGGGGTAGTTCAATATGTGAATAACAATCAATATAATATATCACATGAATAGAACGAGGGAAGACAAAGTCCAACTCATCTCAATTGTGCAGAAATACCATCTTGCAAAATAGGAGCTTATGTAATGTTAAAACGTGTGCACGCACATACACACACAGTGAATGCAAAGGAACTTTGCATTAGATCAAATGGAAACTTTTCTCTACTTTCGCTAGAGTGAAATAAGCAGAGAGATTCTTAGAGGAGGAGGCATGGATAGCCACTTGACTTCTAATACAGTGATTAAGACCATTCACTAGAAAATAATCTATTCCTTAACAAATGACTGTCTATACGTTAATTACTGAATTTAGACTTTGCCTTGCCCCAAACACACACACACACACACACACACACACACACACACACACACACTCACTCAACATAGATCGTTGGCTAAAAAATAATGATAATAGTTGTAAAGTTATAGAACTCTTTAACTTTCTTTCTTTTTAATCTATGTGTGTATGAATGTGTGCAGGGGAATGTGTGGAGGCTCAAGGATGACATCAGGGATCATCCTAGTTTGCCCTCTATTGCTTTCTCTGGGCCTTGCCAGATCCATCTTCCAAGGCCTGAATTGCGGTCATTGCTGCCACCATTTCTACATGACATTTTTATGATGGATCTAGAGATCCAAACTTAGGTCCTTTAGCTTGCAAGGCAGAGGCTTTAACCATTGAGCCATTTTACAGTGCAAAATTTTTCAACTTAAAAGAAAACATGTAGATATATCTTTATTACCTTGAGTTTGGCTGTAATATTTTAATTTGTGTGTATGCAGGCTGTGTGAATATGTGTGTGTGTGTGTGTGTGTGTGTGTGTGTGTGTGTGTGTATTTAAGGATTAAGGTCAGGGAATTCACTCTGCTGTTGAGCTGTACTCCAAAACCCTGGCAATTCATTTTTAGATATGGCAATAAAACTACAAACAAAAAAATTAAAAATATATACATTGATTTGCATAAGTTGCAACATGTTGGGTATTGAATGACACTCTGAAGCAAATGACTATAAAGTAAATAGGAAAATATTTTCAAATACAATAATAAGAGTCATGCACAATAAAGAAAGAACTCTTACCATTCAACAGCAGAAGGCATGTGATCCCATTAAAAATGAGAAAAAAGATTCGGACATTTATCCAGAGATACAGATAATTAGAATGTATAAGAAAAAGTGCTGAATGCCATCAGTGATAGGAAAATGAAAATTAAAAACTAGAATTCCATGCAAAATCACACCCACCATAATGGTTGTCATCAAAGGTCTTGAAAAACAACAAGTATTGTTAGTGACATGGAAACAAAGAGCTCGTGTTTCATTGGTGGAATTACCAGTGCAGCTACTGTGAGAAATGAGGTTTTGGTGTCTGGGCAGTTTCGGCCTAGGATGGTCAAGTGTTAGTTAGTACTTTCTAAAGGGACAGGACTCAGAGAATGCAAAGGAGACTTATTGGCTTGGCTTATATGAAAGGGGATGGGTGGTCCAAGAACCTGGTAGCTGCACAGTTTGTGATTGCTTCAGTGACCTCAGACTGGCACTAAAGACCTAGAAGATTCTTGGAGAATCACTGATATTCAGTTGCCAGTTCTTGACTTAGCAAGATTTGAAGACAGCAACAATAACAAGATTGTCACACTCACCAATCATAAGCTGACGGAGTTTTCCCCAGACCTCTTTATGTCGCTTTTGCTGCTTAAAGGTGCCACTCACTTAGTGGGAGAGTTTTCTCCTCTCAGTTAATTTTTCCTGAGAATTCTCTTACAGTGGAACAAGGCATGTTTCTCTTAGCTTTAGATTCGAGGGCCAATTAAATCAATAATCAATATTAACTATCAGAATTCCTATCCTAGGTTTATACTCAAGATAACTGAAATCATGCATTCAAAGTTCAAAGCAACATTAGTCACCATAAGCAAAAGATGGGAAAGACCATAAGTAGCTAAGGAATGCAGCCATGGACTTCCATGCATTCTACTTCATAGATTATCCATTCAACCTTAAGAAGGCATGAAGTCCTGACCCGAGCAACAATAAGGATGAACCTTGAAGGCCATGCGCTAAGTAAAAAAAAGTTAAGCATAAAGATGTATTGTGCAATCCCGATCACGTGACATGTAACAAAGAAGGCAGATCCGTGTGGATTGGTGGTTGGAAGGGAGGGGGGTTGGACCCTCATGATTAGGAGGTGTCCTGTGAGGACCATGAGAAAGTGAAGATCGTGATGATGAAGACAGAGATGGTTGTGACTGTAGAACAGTCCAGAACAACACACATGGAAATGGCTAATGTGGTGACATTTTAAGTGGCTCTCACTTCAATAGAGGAGAAGGGATCACTGTCAAATAGTTCACAAGCTAGTTGAGCAGCAGATGGGATGAAGATGCATGAAAATCCAAGCCCACGACTGGCTTGCGCCCATGACTAGATGAAGGAAAAGCATCTTGGAAAAGCAGCAGGAAGACAGCATCGCCACAGCTTGAATGTTTTGTCAAAGCACTAATTATACGCCATTGATTTCCAATGTAGAATACTCACAATTCAAATGAAAAATAGTAACGCTAATATTTATTTAGCATTGCATAATTTAAAATATTAATAACATAGACAAAGTTTCATTCTTTTGTGAAAATGTATCAGCAGTAGTTTCCACAATGCTTTCTTTGTTCTCAGTATAATTCTGCTGTGGAGAATCTCCTCTTCCCTCCCCTCCCCTTCCCTCATCTCCCTTCTTTTTCCCTCTCCCCTCCCTGTCCTTCCTTTTCCTCTCCTCCCCTCTTATGTCTTCCTCCCTTCTCCTCTCCTCTCCTTTTCCATATTCCTGTTTTTCTCTTATTGTCTTCTATTCCTCCCCCCCCACCCCTGTCTCCTATTCGCTTCTAAAGGTCAGCTGGTCTGGAACTCCTAGTTCTCTTAGCTTCCTGAATGCTGGGTCTATAGGCATGTGCCACCCCCATCCCAACATGACTAGCATTGACAAGTTGCAGCTCCTTTCTCGTTTGAATCAGCCTCTGACATTTTGCACATCACATTTTCAATGTTGTCTCTCCCCTCTACTGCTGCAGACGCAGCCATCCTTTCCGTCCACCTTGACTTCAGTGGCTTCTCCTTCCCCAGGTCGCTCTGGCTGCACAGCTGATGGTATTGGCTTCCTGGTCCATTATTTGCTGTCTACCTCCATGTGCATCTGACTTGCTCCCTGATGGGACTACTTTGCACTTAGTTGCTGCAGTTTAACTTTGCGGACTGATTCTCTGCACAGTGTGGTTGATTTACTGCTGAGACACAAGATGTCTCCGCACCTGTGAGTTTTGCCATGGTGTGACCAGGCACAGCTGTGCAGTGCCTTCACCAACACACTTTGCAGGTAGTGACATGGCTGGCCACCTCCTCACTTGAACTTGAACTGAACACTGAGCGGCACTGTTTTACTTCATCCCATTACTCACTCTTACTATGCCATGGTGACTGAAATTGGAACCATATCGTGGGGGAGGGAGGGCTGATGTGATTTAACTAAACCATGATAATTGTAATTTGTGCTAATTGGAGCCATGCAAAGGGAGGACGATAGGAACTCAAATTATGTGGTACTGGGAAACACCAAAATAGAATTTTAAAGGTAGGATTAACTGGCTTTTGAATGATGATTTGGACTTATTGGAGGATTAAGGTATTTCTTGTAGGGCAAGCAAGGAATTATCAACATGCAGGAGAGAAGAAATAACCCAGGCCATCCAGCAGGATTACCTGAAAAGAACAGAGACAGTGCAGACCTATGGATGGAAAGGGAGAAAAGGGAAGTGGAAAAGAGTTGAAAGCATCTAAGTAGGTATTTTATAGAATTAAGAACTTGGAGAAAATTTTACCAAATCATAATTCATTTTTAAAAGAGGATTGTGTTTTCTGAACTTTAGCAAGACAGATGTATCTTTCCTTATTTGAAAAACGATGGTAATTACAGTTAGTCTAAGTGACTGAGGGCAAAGGTTAACAACTTCTGATAGTGTCTATTCTTCAGTGCATATATCACAATTCCTGCATTGGGACACAATCTGAGCTAGATACCGCTGTCTCAGAGAAGGAAGCTCCTGGTCCCCATGGTAACGGGTGAGGGACAGGAGGAAGCAGCAGCAAAAGGAAGACAAGGAACTTACTGAAATATCTGGTGGATTCTGAAAAAGAAGCAAGAGCCAAGAGTTGAACAGGTAATGAGCGGGATAAAACATCACAGCTTTTGTGGGAAGACATCTGCGGTACCTCTGTGAGATAAACTGACATAAGAGGGAAGTCTTGCTATAGAAAAGGTTTGTTTTTTGCTTGATCTTAGATTTAGAAGCAAACCCTTGGGGAGGGAGAGGTTTTTGAAAAAATATTTGGAGTTAGAGAGTTCAAGTTGCTAAAAGTCCAGAGATTTCTTTTTTAAATTTAGTTTCTAAACTCTCTTCCTAGTTGTACAAGCATATTGAGTAATTATCCCTGATCTCCTCTCCCTTCCTTCCCTCCCTTCATCAACCCATTCCACCCTCTCCCATCTTCCTTTCTGTCTGCTTCTGTGGGTCCCAGGGTTCCCTCAACTCCAGAGATTTGTTTCTATGGTCATTATATATGCAGTTATTTCCTAAGAACTAATGGCAAGATTTATCCTGTTACACAGTTTTTTCTTCTCTGACAATAAGTCCTTGTTATTTAAAGGGCTGACTTCTTCTAATTTTTGACATGATATCACAGCCATGAATATAGATTTCCAGAAGTAGGTGAAGCACTATTATCTGCAGCATGGTACTTTAGAGGCTCTTAAAGCTTATTATTTTGTTTTGCTTTGTGAGGCAAAGTCTTGAAGGCTGGCCTCGAACTCACCACAGGCATGAAAATGACCTTGCGCTTGTGATCCTCCTGCCTCTGTAATACAAGAGCTAGGATTAGAGGCATGCACCGCTATGCCACCTTTATATGGTGTTGGGGATAGATCTCGGGGCTTTATGCATGCAAAGCAAGCAGTGTTCTGAGTTATGAGTACATCCCAGACTGAGCTGCCCAAGGTTTGAATGTGTATGAAAAATCACCTGGAACCTTTAAAAACTGCAGATTTTATTTCTGTAATTCTGGGATCTTGGAGCTGGTGCAGAAGATGTTGTATAAAAAGGAAAACAAGGCAAGAGAATAGGTTGCAGGTTTGCTGTGTGGTAACATGTTTCCGCCAGAATACATTAACTTCTGCCAGAGCTAAGCTATCTTGCAAGACTGGCATTAATCCCTCCATGGGATGACTTGGTCTTCAGTAGACTCCACTTACTGAAAATCTGTCTTTTCAGTACTCTTATATGGGGACCAAGCCTCCAGCACATGATTCATTCTTAGGAGACAGACCATATCCAAACTATAGAACCACGCATCCTTTAACCTTCTATACAGTCTCTCATTAATGTTCCCTTGTGCAAATTTGTTACACTCTCAATGGGAAAAAAAGCCAAATGTTTTTTCTGTCCTTAGCTTCTGGAATATGTCCCTACTTGTCTTCTTGGACCTTTATATTTTGGTATCTAATAGTTTAATGTGAACATCCATACAGCCCAATTGCTTTCTCTAGTCTTCCAATACTCAAGTGAAAGACAAATTTTTCAAACTCTAAAGTTCATGGGCAGTTCATTTTGACTCTTAACTTTTGCCAAGTGGCCAAGTGTTTTGCAATTTATCTCCAAGTTATCTTTCACATACGCCTAATCCTATTTGACTTCAATTCATTTATTATCAATTGATCAGTTTGCAGTAACTTCTCAGTCATAATGCTATCTGCAAATCTTCCTTTCCAGCATAAAGTGCAACTCAAGCATCTGTAAAAAATGTGGAATGATAGCGATGAATCATCAGCACCTGCAGTCTCAGAACCGATCCCCAGAATGTTCTACAATCCACCTCCTCCCGCTCAACTTTTTCTTGACTCTCACGCCTGTTTCTAAGAAGTAACTCCCATCCTAACTTCCTCACAACACATCTAAATAACTCCACCCTTCAGAACTTCTCACAACTATCTCAGGATTTTTGTTTAAAATATTAATGTGATAATTCCAAGTCTAATAGAATAGTTTTCAACTTATTTTTATTATTTTAGGGTTCCCTGAATGAATGCAACCAATTTGTGTGATTTAACCTGCTATTGTCTGATCCCATTCTGCCTCTTTATCCCGTTGCAATCTTTATTTTTCATCCCAATTGGTAACCCTCTCAATTTCTTGTCTTTTCATGTATGTGGCCCACTGACTGAGTTTCGCCAGGGTGGCCTGTATTGGCGTGTGCCTGTGCACTTAGTGGAATGTGGATGGTTTATCAGTTGGTCTACCATTGAAGAGAGCACCTCTCCTCCAGTCCTCCACATCCAGCCTTAATTAAACCTCAGTAGTCTCTCAGGGGGATGTGGAGTCTCTTGGGATCTGGTCCTTTCTTGTGAAATGTTAAGAGGCCAAACCTTGTTCTCATCTTTATATTTTATTTATTTATTATTTATGTGTGTGTGTGTGTGTGAGTGTGTGTGTGTAACAGAGGGCACCGTGTGGGCCTGGGGAGGGCCAAGGGTGACTTTCCAAATAATCCTGAATGCTTCTACCTCCTTACTTCACTCTGCGATTTTCCAGGCTTCGCCCACCAGGGCTGGAAGTGCAGGCTGCTGCCATTTTCACCTGGTGTTTTTATGTGGGATCTAGGATGTGAACTCAGGACCGTCTGCTTTCGAGACAGTATTAACCCCTGAGGCATCTCTCCAGCCCAAACCTTGTGCACGTCTTCTGGAAGTCCTCACAGCTGCAGTTGAGTTCATGGATTCGGCAGCCCTGTCATGGGCAGAAGATACTGTCAGATCACACCCCTCCCCATGCTCTGACTTTTACATTCTTACCTCCTTTTCTTTTAAGATGTTCCCTGATCCTTGAGGTGGTAGGTGATTTAGATGCCTTCCTTAAGGATGAGTCACTTGTTTTATAAACTTTGGTTTGTTACGAGTTCCTTTTTCAAACATTCAAGGTTGGTATCTGGGTGTCTTCCTCGACAGCTTCTTTACTTCTTGTTGTAAGCATGGTCTACCACTGAACGTACAGCTCGTCACTTTGGCTAGACTGGTTGACCAATGAGCCCCAGGGATCTGCCAGAGATCTGAACTCAGGTCGTCATGTTTCTGCGGCGTGCACTTTAACCACAGAATCATCTCCCTTGCCCCTCACACCCATTTCCTATAGATCACATGTCCCAAAAAAAGACTATTCAGACCAGTTCTCTTGATATTTGATTTTTAACTAACTACATGAGAAATGGCTGTTTACAATCAAGTTGAAACATCTGTCTAGGCAGTTAGCACGCACAGTTCATTTGGCCAGAGTGCAAATGCTACTGGAAATATTTGTTCTCTTTAAATTCAACTTCCTGTGCATCAGATGTTACTGTTCTGAGTTTGAACATGGAAAATGCTGTCCCTGTTTTACTTTCTTTTTCCTTGGGTAGATTCACATAAGGAATTTCAAAAGAAGCACAGTATCCGGAAAACATACTTGCTAGTATGACACAGTTGTCTTCATTCTGTCTAGCAGGTATACGCAATCCTTGGCAAATGGTGATGGCTGTTGCTTTGAAACTAGCTGGGGATTTACAGGAAATCATGAAGGGCAAACAATGGACCTCTATGGACCAGTCTTCCCCTAGCTGCAGTTCATGGTCTGCAGTCAGAGCGAGATGAGGTTGTGAGTGGAGTTAATTCCTTGACTGTTCTGTCCAATGTGAAGCTCCACTACACATACTTGTGTATATATGAACAACTGTTTTTTAATAACCTGCCAAGAAGCTATAATCTTCCGTTGTCGTCCCCCTGGGATTTAATTAGAATGGCTTTCCACAGCCTGACATGTTTATGGGGCATAGGTAAAGAGACAGTTCATAAAACTGTCAATTTTCTGAGAAATTAAAGAAAAATTGGGCTGCTTAGTGCTTTGGCAATTCTGGGCTGGTGATACTAGCATTGCAAGCAATGAGATCAGAGGAAGCCTAACAAGATCCTGATGCATTAGATATGGGTGGGTTAAAAGTAATGTACAAGGGCATTTGTCAATTTGAATGCATAAAGAGGCCTGCAGAGAAAGGAAAGCAGAAACAGGAGTTGCCTGAGATTGAGGGATTTGGAAACAAGAGGGTGAAAATGGAACTACTGTTTCTTTGCAACTGAAAGGTTTATGGCTTTGCCTTTTCATAGACAAGATGCAGGAATGTATTCTAGGGAGGGTGTTGAGTCTCTAGGGGAATGGCAAGTTGTGGCTTCCAGCACAGGGCTCTTCGTTCAGTCTACCTTTTCCTCCTGTAATTAAAGGTGATCATTGTAGACTGTCTTCAGAGGACAGCCGCTTGAAGCAAGCAAGTCCACATCAACTGCCCAGGCTTCTACATTCTGTCTTTCATGGCTCTGCTATGTTCTTCAGGACCTTTGATGGGACTGACTCATGACCATGTGTCATAGTTAGATACAGATGTCAACTTGATGACTGTGGGTTAGAGTTCTGGGAACATCTGTGGAGAACTAAGAGTTGAGTTAAGTTGCAAGTGAGTCTGAAGGAGATTGTGCAGTTGATGGGGAAAGGCCAGCCATTGGTCGGTGGATAAGATAGAGGTTATTGGTTAGAGAAGTTGGCATCCTTTGGTATGCTTTGCCAGACATGCTGGTCTGGAAGGAGGGATTCTCTCTCCCTCTCTCTGTGCAGTCCTGTGGATGCATGGATGTGGTGTGGTCAATTCCCTCATCCCTTGGTGTTGACGTATTGATGTGGGCTGTCCTGCCAAGCTGGACATGGAACTGTAACTGCTGTATAGTAAGAGACAGTAATATCCTGTGTTCCCTTAATCTGTCTTGTCCTGAATTTACCAGCAGAGTAATTGCAATGCCATGGTACTAGATTGGCTCAATTGCTATATCTGGCTTGCTAAAGGAAGCAGGACAACATGATATGTCCATGTGATCATCAGTTACAGCCAAGGCGTGTCCTTGGGGTTATGGTGAGGAGAACTACAGGAGAACTTAGCTTATGTCGCTGATCCTATTGGCCAATTTCATGCCTCATGCATTTCTCCATAGAAGTTTCTCAAAGTCTTCCTGAAATGTGTTTCATCAATCAACTTTCACATATGAATGAAAGGATACGTGGGTAGATTATACATTATATTCAAGATATTTCAGCTAAGGAGGGGTGTGTAGAGCTAGGACAATGAAATCATTATCTATTTTTAAATAAAAGCTATAAAATCACGAATATATAAAATATGAAATAAGTAAGTTTAGAAGTGAGACAATCAAGAACATCGAGTACCACCTAAGTAGCAGTGGCTTAAGTAACTATCAGCTGTGTCATAGTGGGTGGATCCCTGGGGAGGGTTCCTGGGGATGAATGACGCATGATTCTGTCACTCATCATTTAACATCTTTCCTTTATAAATTGCTGACCTCAGATGTTTTCTTGTAACAGTGTGTAACAGAAAGCTGATTCACACACTAAGGAAGAACAAATGGATTTCTTTCTGGGATACCGAATAAGAAGAATTTGCAAGAGAGAAAACTTCTGAATTGCATAAACACACTTTGATATGGGTTGTCTTCCAGTGTCTCTTCAAGTTGCTGATAAATACATTAACAAACAGCTTTAAAGAACAAAGCTTTGTTCTTGCTTTTGATTCCATTTATAGTTCACAGTCCAGCTGAGCAGGACTGTCTATAACACATCTACAGGTATTCTGGGAAAGGAGTAAGTCTTTCTACTTCCCAGTGTGTAAGTCTTCCAAAACAAGTCAACAGAATCAGCTCTCTCCATCTTATGTAGCAGCCTAGGAATGTCCACCCACCAAGGGCTGGGGCTTTCATTATCATTAGATAATCTCCTGCAGACTTCCTCATGGTTTGCCTTCAATTCCTCACAGATATGCCAAAGCCTCAGTGTTCAATTGTCAATTGAAAAGAAGAGAGAGACAAAGAGAGAGAGTGAGAGAAAGAGAGAGAAAGAAGAGAGAGAGGAGAGAGGAAAGAGAGAGGGAGAGAGAAAGAGAGAGAACCTGTGTCTCTCTATACATGTGTGTACATGTGGAGGTTAGAAGACAACTTTTGGAAGCCACTTCTCTCTTCTCCTGTGTGGGCTCCAGAGATTAAACTCAGGTTTCCAAGTTTGAGCCCAGATGCCTATAACTACCGAGCCATTTCATAGGCCCTATTCCATGTTCTTGAAACATGATTTGTGTGTGCGTATATATAGACATATGTGTATGTGTGTACAAACATGTGCTACTACTGTGAATGAGTTGGGCAAGTGGCCACACGGAGAAGCATCAAAGTGCAGATGGTTCTGGTCCTAAGCATAAAAGTTCTTCAAAGCTAATGACTCATTCTAGGAAAATGGGAGGTTTCTGAGACTTTTAGCGAATAACCTTAGAACAAAATATTTGCATAACTTCAACTAGTGTTTTTAAATCCACTAAAGTGCTGATGTCATTGGCTCACAGGCAAAAAAAAAAAAAACTGTTACTAGTAAACATAAGAAACAAAATGATGCGAATTCAATGTGGAACAGTTAATCTGTAAGCTATTTCCTATGACAGAATCCTAGTGAGTCATCAAGAGAAGAAATCTGGGGGAAACGTGTTAAATAATACATATTATACAAATAGGGCTTTGATTTCAAAGAAATTATGGTTTTTTTTTTAATTTGACCCAGGATCTTTTCGCTTAATAAAAATTCCAGGGCTGTGGAAATGGCTGTGCAGGTGAAGTGCTTGTAAGATAGGCAAAAGGACTTCAGTTCAGACCCCCAGAATCTAGGTGAGATGGCAAGTGCTTATGGGGAACCACCCGTAATTCAGCCCCAGAAGACAGAGCCTGGAAGCCCCAAAACAAGCTGACTAACCAGAGTAACCCTATTGTTCAGCTCAGAGCCTAATTACAGACCCAGTCTCAAAAGAATAAGATGGAAGAGTGACTGATGACAATTCTTAACATCACTCTCAGGCTTCCACAGGGGCATCTGATCACACTCGTACACCTGCCCACATGCAAGCAGACATATGCACAAGCACACGTGCAAAGCAACATAGGAAAAAAAACCTCTATAGTCTAGCCACATGATTTTGCATAATTTTACCAATCAAGAGGCCTGCCGGCACTGGAAATTATCTCTAGAGTTAAGTGACTTATAATTATAGCCCATGTAAAGCCATAATTAATGCAATGTTACACTTACAATTTTGTAATGATAATAATAATTTAGCATGCAGTAATTTCTTTCATCTAAGGGTCTAAAAGTGATTCATAATCATTAGCTAATTAAAAATCTCACAGAATCCCAAGAATAAACTAAGTGCTACATTCCAACTTGATACTGTCTGTCAAGTCATTTCAGTCTGCAATTGACAGTGTTGGTGAGTGTCACGGTTTGAATGTGACTTGTCTCCACAGGCTCCTGTGTTTGCATGCTTAGCTGGTAGTATTTGGGAAAGTCATGACATCTGTGGGAGGAGCCTTACTGGAGGAAAGTGAGCCCCGGGGGGGGGGGATGGATCTTGAGGCTGGTCAGCCCCTCCTGCTTCCACTCATAGTCTTCTTGCAAGGACTGTTGTTTGCTTCCTGGACCTCCATCATGATGTCTGTAGTAACCTCCAAGTTCTGCCTTTCGCCACGCCTTTTCTGACTTAATGGACTGGATCTCCCCTCTGGAACCATAAGCCAAATAAATCTCCTTTTCTCTCCTTAAGTGGTGATTGAGTGTTGTCTCACAGCAACAGAAAGAGTGACTGGTGACAAGTCAGTAAAATACATGTCGAGAAAGAGAAAAGTAAGGTACTTAATTGAAATGGATCAGGAGCATTTTAACATACTTTTGAAATCTACATCTTAGGTCATGACTTGTCTCTCTCAAGAGTGTTGGAACATGTCAGATTCTGGGAAAACAGTGCTCCAACAAAATAATAGATACCTGAATTAAATCCTCGAAGAAAATGTTCTTTCCTAATAAGTAATAGGCAGATGGAGATGAAAACATCCTTTGCAATTTTCTTTGAATAAAAATTTGACTCTGGATGTATTGTTGTATTCTGTGGTGACTGTACACAATTGTCTCTATTTTGTTATATTGTAATACACAAGCAAAAAATGACAACCAGGTCTGTAATTTATGCCTACATACAGGTGATATAGAGGCAGGAGCCCCAGTGATGTTACTGTTCATTTCAAACACATTTTTTACTCTCCAGAAAAAAATTGTTAAGCCTGTTTGAATTATTCCAGGAAAAAAAATGAAAACCTGTTGGAGGTTTCAAACTGATCACCTTTTAGAGTAAAAAAGTCTGAAGCATGAAGTTTCATTTATTCCAATCAAAGCATTTTGTTCCAATGTAGGGAAACAGGCTGCTAATAGAGTCCTCATTTTTATGTTATTTTCAAGCAATTGGTTACAGAAAGTTGATAGCAGATGTAAACAGTAAAACTTTTCAGATCTTGAATGTGGGATTTGCAAGTTATCTATGGACCATGACTTTAAAAGAGTTAATTGAATATACAGAAAATGAATGATGTTTCTATCAGACTGTAGCTGTATACATAAATTAGATAAGCACATTTATTAAAATCCTCTCTGTGCCTGATTTATTTTTCTGGTATGCTTTCTTTTCATTCATAAAGATGAACTTCAAGCATTTTCCTTATTTGCATAAAGACAGTTTTTCCCTTTTTCTTCCACTTGCAACTTTTCCTGTTTTCCTTCTTGTAGAACACAACATTAACTGTCCTGATTAGCTTTTGCTTGGCCCTACATTTTGTGGCTCTTTTTCTTCTAAGCTTTCAATAGCCCTATTGCATCTCTCAAAGAAAATTAAAAAATGTTATTAAACACAACTTGTGTGATTTGTCTTTTATCAGTCAAATACCATAGCATGGAGAACATTCTAACAGCTCAGAACACTGGGATTTTATTGCTTGGTGGATTATTTGGCTTTTTGTATCTTTGGTATTTTTTTCAAGTTTCTAAAAATCCTTATAGGTTCCTATACATCCCAGAAATAAAAACCGATGAACTAGCTAATCTGCCTAACAGATGAAAATATGTACACGGACAAATAGCACACTGTGAAAAGAAACAAGGGATGTTCATAGGCAAAAATAGAGTAAAAGAGTCAAAAATAGAAGGAAAGGAGAGATGTGCTGAAGGTCACCGGAGCACACAGAGATTTCATTCAGATCAAAGAAAGTTGGGTGTAATTTGACAATGTTTGATATGGAGCAGCTGTAGTGGAAAGTGCTCTGTAATAATTTATTCTCTTTTTGACTTGCAGAGTCCTGAGCTGTCTCCAAAGAATTCAGATTATTGAATGAGGCCACCCTTTGCTGATTTCCGTTGCCTGTCCAATTCAGGGGATGCAGGGCAATGCGAGGCGCCAGGGCTGTCTGGTGAAATGTCAGTTTCTATAAGGACTGTGCCCCTTGATCCTGCGGAGCGTTGCGAAAATGCATTTTTGGTAAAGCAAAAACGGGGCTGCCTTGCTCATACTTCCCACGGTCGTAGCGGATGGAAAGCAATGAATTCAGAATTCTCAAGCCAGCCAGGCCATCTTCTCAGCCGGCTTTGCCTCGGGCACCCTGGATATTGCTGCACGAGAGCTATATTTCATGCGTTCTCAAATGTTTGCTGCGAACAGACCACGTTTGAAGGCTGAGTCCTGTACCACATAGCCAAACTTACGAGCTTCTACTCCCTCTACAAACTATCCATCAGAATTTGCTGGATTTATTGCTGGAACAAGATCCTGGTTCATGTTGTTGTAATGATGTGAACAACTATCTGAGTAAAGTAAAAACTTCAAGTCTCTCTTTCACAGTGCATGAAAGTCATCCATTGTCAACCAAGGCACTTACTCTCTCCAAAAAGTGATGTATCTTGGGCTGGAGAGATGGCTCAGGAGTTAAAACTCTGCTTCACAAGCAGAAGATCCTGAGTTCAGATCCCAAGTGCCCTGTAAAAGCAAAAACCTTCACTTCTGGCCTTGGTGGACAGAGACTGGGAAATCTCAAATTGAAGCCAAAAGAAGGTAGAAGCAATCCAGGATGATTACCGAAGTCACCCTTGGTCCTCCACGGGGACACACAGTACCCTCTGATACACACACACGCACACACACACACACACACACACACACACGCACACGCACACACACACACACACTAAATAAATACATAAATAAAATAGCAATGCACATTTGTATCTTTTTCCTTGAATTCATAAATCTAAAATCCTTCAAGCAGAGCCCGACATGGGACAAATGTGACTTCTCACAATTAATAAAATTATTTTCTTCACACATTGATTTGGCACTGCTAATTCCACCAAGGCTACCATTGATGATGAGATTGGAAATCACATAAATGGCAGGATGGGAATAGATGGTAATTAGTAAAGTAGAAGACACTGATTGCACCCCTTCATTGATCGTCTCCCCTGATACAATGAAGCACAAAATAACTTCCGTTGCTTTTATCCTTGGAAGCTAAGTCAATTTAGATCCGTTTTAAGTCACTGCTTCCTTAAGGTAATTTCTCTGATAACTAGTTATGATGCGGAGGGAAAAGTTAATTCTAAAGCAAAGTCTACTTCTGCCCCTCCTCCAGCAAATGTCTATCTTACTACTTGGAAATGAGGAGACACAGTTGAAATAGGATCCCCTTCAATTGCTTACTTCTTAGACATCCATCCACCTATTTATTCAACTGTTCTTTCATCAAGCCCCAAGAATATCTTGAGATTAACTTGACTTGGTACCAAGAAAATCAACTTGGAATTACATCGTTAGTACCAAAGTGGCACTCTACTTCTTCGGAGTTGGGAGTGAGATGCTGGAAAACTTACTTAATCCCCTTAAGGTTTTCAGGAGAAGAGTCATACAGATAATCTCTTCTTTCTTTCTAACCAACCCATCCACACAAGTTAGTGTCCTCCTAAAATCAGGCACGCAGAAGCACAGCCAAGCACAAAGTCAGTCTGTAGAAATTCTTCACTGGGCACTGTTGGGCTCAGTGGAATGGATTGGTCTTAGACCTCACCCAACTCATTTCTTATTTAATGTAAGGGAACATTTTGGTCCAGGCAAGGAAAAAGAGACTTGCCTTAGAAATCAAATCTGCAAAAACGATAATGCATTATACCATTTGTGCCTTTATTTTTTTACTTTATTCTTTCTTTCCAATTTCACAATAAAAATGAGTACCTTCACTTATTTATCTTTAGAAAATTACCACTCTTTGACATTTGATATTCAAGGAAAGTATATATTTTTTCTAATCCACTTTTTTCTTCCTACAGCTTATCTTGGGATATTGAAAAGATTCCATTTTGCAGATAAATCTATAAATTTGAAGAAGTGCTGGTCTAAATCCCCAAAATATTCTTTATGGAACTCTATAAATCAATTATAAAGATGGAAAAAAAGAGCACCATAACAGGCAGGAGGAAAGAATGAGCTAAAACTTCTACAGATGCCGAAATACAATTCTGAACTCCAGGCAATGAAATTATGTGGTTTGAGCATGAAAATGGAATAATTCATCAGTAGTTTATGCTATTTTGCAGAAGAAACTATGATGCTAATCAAAGTTGTACTTTAAAAAATTAATTTTGGAGAGGATACAAAGAAATGGGCTTCATTATGACACTTTAAAGCATGTGTTTAAGATGGTGAGAAATCACAGAACAGACAATATTGAGATGGTCAGACATATGTATGGTGAAAAATTTTAAACATTTTGGGGGTGGCAGAGATGGGTTTATTCTGGGGTCTGCCCCACAAGCTGGCTGGGGTGCTGGAATGAGACGGGATTCTATAGATAGATTGAGATGATGAAACAGCTAAGTCTCCATAGCCCAGCCATTGATGATACAGAAGTGGCAAATGATGTCCTAGATTGCCTGAGATGTGGTACCCTGGCCTCCAGTATCTGGAGTGTGCATATTTTCATTGTCCATGGATGCCAAGACAGTTTTTTGGATGGAGGTGATATTATAGGAGTGGAGCTTGAGGTGGTCTAGCATCATGCAACTTGCTAATAGTGTGGCTGTGGGGTTAGCAATGTTCTTATTGGCAATACTTTGCCTCTGCTTCTTGTAGCACCTCAGACACTGCATCGACGTGGCCATAGGTGGCTCCAGCCACAAAGCCTGGACTGCCAACCAGCCCTACACAGAAGCTGTTCATGTTGTTGCCATAGAGACTGGGCATCACCATGACATCAAACTGCTCTAGTCGAGATACTGGCTGCATGGTGGCGTTCTCCACAATCATGCTGTCAAAGGTGATCTGGGAGTAGCGGGCTGCCACCTCCCGGCACCCCTGGAGAAAAAGGCCGCCACCCAGTGTCATGATGTCAGCTTTGTGCACAGCTGTCACTTTCTTCTGTCCGGTCTCATGGGCCAGCTTGAAGGCAGACTCGGCCACGTGCAGGGGTTCAGCCTCGTGACGTCTCCTGCCACGTTCTCCCGTGCCAGGTTATTGCATTCACTTCTGTGTTTTCCCGGCACAACGAGGATGTCTAGATCCTTGCGCCAGGTCACCACTCCTGGCAAGCTTTGACAGTAGATGACGTTGGTATAAAGGTCCAAATGGTGGGAGTGATGTCATTTTGAGATTTGTGAGGTGGTGGCAAGTTATGGTTTGTTGTGGCGTTACCCTTCAGGGCCACGCGGTTCTGGCAGATGGCCATAATGGCATCGTGGATGCTTCCGCGTCAATATTGGTGCTCGTGTGCACCTCTTCAAAGTCCACCGGCACACGCGCGTGCCTGAATACAGACTTGACACACAGCATGAGTTCCAGGCTGATGCCACCTCCTGGTATCACAATCACTGTGTGCCTCCCACACTTAGCTGATGGAGGTGAAGAAATGCCCTTTCTGGGGCTTCATGGGCACCCAGAACCTCCCAAGGACAGCTTTTGCAAGGCCACCAGAGGCTGTTACCACCTTCAACACCGTGACAGAAACTAAGACCCACTTCAGGTCCCAACGTGAACACACTGTTCCCCGAGGAATTTAAAACTTTAATGTGTAACACAGTACATGCAGAAGGAAAAAAACTAATACATTACTAAAGAAGAGGATTAAATGCGCTGGTAACATGGCTCTGTGGTTAAGGAACCTGATTTCGAACCTGATGACCTGAGTTTGATGCTCAGAAAGTTACATGATAGAAGGAGAGAACTGACTTCCAAAAGTTATCCTCTGACCTCCCCTCACCCACCCCTGCATGCATTGTACTCTCTTCCTCTCAAGAAAATAAAATATTTTAAAACTATAACATTAAGGAATGAAAGAAAAGTGGTCCTATGACGTACATAACAAACAATGAAAATGTGCTTTTTACATAGGAATTGCTTATTTTTTGTGCATGTGTGCGTAGATATGTGTGTGAGGTGCTGCATGCCACAGTGACTGGGTGGCAGTCAGAGACCAACTTTGTGGAGTTGGTTCTCCTTCCATTTTTACATGGGCTTGAGAGATCAACTGCAGTATTTAGGCTTATGCACCAAATGCTTTTTACGCACTGAGCCATTTCACTGGTCGATGCGGCTTTCAAATAATGTGCCTGTGTGAGACCATATAACAGCACCAGGAAAGAAAAACATCAGGGTGAGCATAAGAGATTGACAAGCCTTTTTTTTTTTTTTTTTGCTGTTACTCATTGTGCTCTCTAATTTTATATTCTAAATTTTGATTACTTTTGTTATTGCTATTTCAAAAAGTTCAGGTATAAAATGCCCCTTTGAATTTCATATTTTCTAAAGAAGAAAATACCATTTTATCCAGGGCGATGTCCTTGTATGTGTGTTTTTAAACCAAATTGTATTTTAAGCTAAGTAAGGGGAGTCATTTGCATCAGAGCACTGTCTTTCAAAAGCCCGGGAGTCACTCTTTCACGGCCCCAGTGCTTTGGCCTAAGCTTTGGTCCATCTGGTTCTCTTCAGTCCTGGTTCATTCTGTTTGTCCTTGGATCTGGCTTGACTAGATGCTCTGACAGGTAATGTTTTCTTCCGGACCCCGTTGCCTGCTTCTCCTTAAGCTTCCCTAGAAGGACATTTTCTGCAACTAGAGATAGTCCACGGGCTCCAAGTCCAGGGCTCTCCTTGTGAGCTACTGTCCCAGGGAATTACAGAATTGTGAAGTTCAAACATGTCCGTCCTCTGTCAGGAGAGATGAGCAAACTGGTCATAGTGGGAAGATGTTAAATCAATGCAATTCTTTTTATTTGTAGCAAATATTTTGATTTTTAGTTTTTAAATTACTTTTTTTTCCTGTGTGCATGTGTATATATGTGTTTGTGTGTATCAGAGGGCACTGTGTGTGTCTGTGGAGGCCCAAGGGTGACTTCTGGAATCATTCTGGATTGCTTCTACCTCATTTTAATTTCACTCTGGGATTTCTCAGGCTTTTGGTGTTTTCACCTGTGATCCTGGATCTGAACTCAGATTCTTCTGCTTGCAAGGCAGAGTCTTAGTCCCTGAGCCATCTTTCAGCCCTCAATGCAATTCTTCAAAGTGTTAACAAAGGTTTGTATGTAGAACATGGGAACATGGTCTTAATGCCGTTGTAAGCATCAATGTGTGTAATACTGTTTGTCTTACTGCAGCATAGGGATGTTAGAATCCTGAACTCAAGAGACTATCTCCCTCCTGCACCCATGTTCCAACCATGAACGATACAAAGAACTCTGTGTGTGTGTGTGTGTGTGTGTGTGTGTGTGTGTGTGTGTAGGGTTTTTCATGGCCATTGTAAAGGGTTCTGCAGGTGTGTAATTCTTGATTTTTTCTTACCCCAGCATCACTTTAACTACTGACTATTAATAATTTTTCTTATGACTCCACTTTTAAACATTTAGTATTTGTTAATGGGGATGAACTGCGCTTTAAATGTTCAGTTCACTTACAGCTAAAGTGCTGGAAAACTTTCTAACAAGTTTATACTAGAGACGTGTGAAATGTCCTCAGCTTCCTGAATCCAGCATTCTGCTGACGTGGTCCTGAACTCCCTGTTCTACTGCCATTTCCTTGGCCCTGCCCCAGCCCACATAGGCACAGCTACATGAAATTCCCCTTGCCCATCTCTTCCTTCTCTTCTTCCAGCATTTTATATTTGAATATTTTTATACCACCTGGGGATTCAGAATGGAATTAACCATTCGTGGCCCTTTTAAACTCTTTTGTGACAAGTTCTATGGAATGAAAAAAAAAGTCTATGGGGGCCTGGGAGATGGCTCATTGTTTAAAAGTGTTTATCACCCGAATGATAAAATACCGTGGGGAGCCCTAGATCTCTCATGAAATGCCAGGCAGGCATGGTGGCCCACCTATAAGTCCACCCTTAGCAGGGGAAATCTGGGAATCCCCACAGTCAGTTGGCTGTATAGAATAATCCTATAGGAGAGCTCTGGGTTTAGAGACCCACCTTTAAAAACAGTAAAATGGAAGATGGATCGAGAATGACTCCCAATGTTTAACTTGGGTCTCTATGCCCATAAAGTCATGAATGAAGAAAAAAAAGACAAACAGAAATGTGTGAGTCATTGGACCATTCAGTATTTGGGGAGAATTCATTGTGTCTGCCTTGCATTCTGAAAACGCTGAAAACTAGAATTGAATTAGTTGCTGAATCTTAGTGGTTAATGAATCTTACTGACTTCATGATAGCTGGCTTCTGAAAAGGAATTTGCAACTTCTAAACTACATGCCTGAGTCAGGACCTCTGTCAGATGTCAAGTACTGAGTAGAAGAATTGGAAAATAGGTTGCTGCGGACTTAGTAAATATCAAGGTCATTGCATCATCTGGTTTTGTTTTTAATGGTTGTGTGCGTGTATGCACACTCAAAAATGTGACTGCAGGTGTGCATGCCACAGCGTGTGGAGGCCACAGGACGGCTTTGGGTGTTGGTCCTTACCGTCCACTTTGTCAAGGTGTCTAGCTGCTCACTGCCGTGCTCCCCAGGCCTCTTGTCCTTCAAGTCTCCTGGGATTCTCCTGCCGGTCTCCTGTTTCATCCTAACAATGCTGGGATCGCAGAAGCATCTGGCTTCACTTGGCTTGTGAGGCGCAAAAACAGATCCTCATGCACTAGACCATCTACCTGGCTCCTGTGGTGGTTTTCTTTTCTTCAATATTTACTCGTGTGTGTGATAGAGTTGACAGTGAGTACTTGGAAGAGCCAATATACTCCTTTCTACCATGCAGATTCTGGGGATGTCTTTTGGGTCCTCAGGCTTGACAGCAAGCACTTTAAACCCTTACTCAACTTCCAAGTGCCAATTTTGTCTTTTTAATGAATGCTACTGTTGCTGTTTCTTTGGAATGACACCTATGCTGTAGATGCTGTGCTACCCTACATTGACACTGATGCCCACCATTGCTTACCCAGCCTGCTGCCAAGAATGCTCTGCTAAATTACTTGACCCTGATTCATAAACCCGTCAGTTCATCCCGAGCTTAGTCTCTGCTGACAGTTGGCAAAATGCTTGGGATCAAATGTTGGTCTCATGTCCAGTCTCTTCAAGTGGACTTGTAATCCCAAATGATGACAAGCTAAGCAACTGGCCTTTCAGATAAACGCGATGGATAAAATAGACAAAAATTGAGCTGCAGCCATTTATTGCGGCTTGATTGTCTTGACAATTCATGTAGCGAAAAAGGCAAAATGATGAGGCTTGATGGCTTTAGTTCAGTGCCATCGATGCCCTGCTGCCATAAGATCACTGCGTGTACTCCTGTGGCTGAGATTATGCATGTTAGGAACCCTCATTGAGACAACCTAGGGCAGTGGCCGTCAGAAACCATTATGGCCCATGTACCGCTGTGTTGGCTTTGACCATCTCATATCCCTTGTCTGACTTGCTCAGTGGTCTTAAACCAGTTAATGGCTGAAAGAAACTGAAGCTTAGAGAAGCTTACTGGACCACCATAGCTAAAAGCATCAAAGTGAGTTTTAAGGACAGATGTATAAAGTTCCGGTCTATGTCATTTCATGGCGTCTGAGCTCTTCTTCCATTGGCTATGAAAGGAATGAGGGAAAAAGCAACATGCAGCAAAGTGATGGGTTAAGTGTTCTTGCTCCTCGCCCTCTCTCTTCCACTTATAAAGCAATGGCTTTATTTCTTCAATTAATTTCACTAGTCTACAAACTAATAGGTCTCATTTTGGGATTTAAGATTTACACACATGCACATTGTTCTTTGTGCTTGTCCCTCCCCCTTCCCCATTTCTTGTTGGTTCCATTCCTTTCTCAAATAGCTGCCCCTTTCCCTTCTTCTACTTCTCATTTATTCTCCTCTTTCCCTTTCTCATATTTCTTCCTCTTTGTTCTTTTACCCCTGTCCCCACTCTCTCTCTCTTATACACACACAGACACACACACACAGACACACACACACACACACACACACACACAGACACACACACACATACACACACACACAAATGTAATATCTGCATATGACAGAAAGCACAATTTTTTTTCTTTCTTTCCCTCCATTTTCTCCTTTGGTTCTCTTCCCTTTAGTCCTCTGTCCTCATAACTTCCCTTCTATGTTTATATAATCTTGCATGTGGATATGTGTTTGTTTATTGTTAAATCCAGATTCCCTGAGTGGGAGAAAGCATATTTTGATTCTTGAATTAGATACTAGCTCTTATAATTAGAAATTTACTCTGGTCTATGGTGATTCATTTCAGCATTTCCCAATCTGTTAGTTTTATTACATAATTTCAAAGAAGCTACAACTTTTTGCATACACAATAGAGATCTTGCACAATTCCTCATTTTCAGGGTCAGTGACCCTGGGAAGTAATTTTATCACTCTAAACCTTATAGATTTAACTGGGTGCTAGAGTCTTTATGGAATCCTACTTTTACCACCTTTGCCCTAAAGGTTCTTGCTATAACTATAAATACATAGTTAGATTACTAATGAACAGGGTTGATAAAGCCAGATAGGAAATTTCCCATTAGGTTTTCTTCTTTGAATTTTATTTAAAATTTGGAAAATGAAAATGGAATTAAAAATAAATTATTTTTGAGGTTGAGTAGTTCCAATTTATGCATTAAATTTTAAACTAGATAGAGACCATAGCTCAAAAAGGTTTTAAAAGGCTGTTTCAACTTCCAATATTAGGAGAGTATATCAATAGCTCAAACCTCATTTGAATATGACACTTACCTGAAACCGTCCAGGAAAGATTGGAGAGGAAGATACTGACTCCTCAGCCTTAATGAATGAGCTCTCTTTTCATTAACTCCATGAATTAGTTGTTCTAAGTCTTGGTCATAGCGGCAGAAACCTGCTTAATTCAGGTAAGTTTAGTGAGCATTATTGAGCCTCATTTCAATTCAACTTGGAAAATCATAAAACAGCTCTTTTAAGATAATCTGACTTCTTTCTATAGTAAGATTTCATTTAAACAACCTTTTATCTTTGGTTAGGAGGTGACCTACAATACCAATCAGGATGGAGCCAAGGGCGGTGCAGGAACAACAAAACTGAAAAAAAAAAAAAAAACCAACAAACCATAATTCAAAACACCAGAGAGCATACATTAATCACCTGGAACCAAACCAGCCAAATCTCTCCCCATTCTAAAGCTCAGGGAAACTTGCGGAAGAGGAGGCGGCCAGATTATAAGAGCTCAAAGATGGGGAGGACCAACGATATGCAAGTTATTCCACACATGTTAGGGCCGCAGTAGCCATAATCGGACTTTGCATGACTTGCGCGATGACCGACATGTCAACGACCCTCCAAAGTCTAGCCTGGATCACAGGCACTAGGATCTTTAGAGGCAAGGGATTAACAGTCATAATAGTGTCCCATACTAAAGGGGAGCCCAAGAAAGGGCTCTGGGCAACGCCACAGAGTCCTTATACCTCATTAGAGTGGAGGACTCAAAGAGAAGTTTAGCATTTACACAAAAGGATGCTCCATGGAATGGGAGGGGGAGAAAGTGGAGGCACTAGGAGAAGGGGAGGAAGGGGAGTTAAAAAAAAAGGGAAAAGGGGGGGAGGGTACAAGGGGACTGGAGAGGGGTGGAGGGAGGGAGGGGACCAGGGTACTTATTAAGCTTGTATGATTGGGGAAAAATAAATAAATATAATAAAAAAGATAACCTGACTCTCATCAGATATAGAGAATAATTTTCTTGCGTTTCCACACTAATAATACACAAACTTTAATGGCCTAGATAGTTACATACACAAATACTAAATACCAAATTTCATGTTCTGTTGCATTCATAATGCATATTGTGTGCTTATTGTATGTCTTTTTTTCCCCCTGGGCATAGCTTAATGCCATCTTGGACTTTGCCCCCAGTCTAACTAAAGACAATGTTAGTTAATAATTTGAAGCATTCCATCCTGAAGAAAGGCTTAGAAAGTAATCAGCTCTGTTAATCTCCAAAAGTCACTGAAATCAAGACTCTGCATGCTGCTGATCAATTCGTGACCAAATAGCTTGTGTTGTAACTTATGATTGTCTAGTTATAGCTGTTAACGTCCAGCTTGGCAGGAAAGCTCATAACAACACTAGGGACCCAGGAAACTGGCCCACATCATATCCACAGGACTGCTAAAAATGGCAAACCTCATCCACTAGCCCAGCAGGTTTGGGAAAGTACGCCAAAGAATGCTGACTTCCTTAACCAGCTCACTCCATCTTATTCATCTGTCCAGGGACTAGTCCTACTACCTACCATAGACCAGGTCTTTCATCATCAATTAAACAATCTCCTGCAGGCTTGCTAAGGGCTTAACTCCACTACTAACTCTTTACAAATCTGCCTAGAACTCAAACCTTCAGTTGTTAAGTTGACACCCGTAACTAGCTGTAACAGTGAGGGAGGGTATGACTTTATTCATGAGAATAAAAAAAAAAGAAAGAAAGAAAGTAATAACTAGCTGCTGGGGATGAGACTTTCCCAACAAGTCCTACATTCTGAAAGAGACTGAGCAGTCAGAAGTCTAAAGGAGACTCTCCCATCAACAAGATGAGTTTCAATGCTGCAGCCTCTTTGAGCTTCATCTATGTTTGGGTAGACTATGTGGGGATGTAGCTGCTTTGAGTTGATTCTGTTCCTGTAAATAACCTACACCCCTACTCCTGGAATTAACTCTAACAAAAACTCATTGGTTCATCAAGATGTGCCTTAGCCTAATTGTTACTTTGATAAATCATCAAATTTCTATCTGAAGTAGATAGATGTTGATTTGGCACCTCTCCAGGAAGTATTACAGAGCAGTGGTATGAGATAAAATGTTAAATGTCCTTTGATTTGTTTGGCAGCCAAAGGAGAAAAAAGATGCTTTTGGCTATTTGAGATCTATAAAAAATAAATGCAAAGCCTAACTTACTTTGCTTGAAATACTGATGTTTTGGGAAGAATATTATAGATTGCTAAAATAAGATCAAATAATGTTGAAGGGAATCACAAAATACTTAGAGCTGTAGTAAAAACCAGTTGTCAGATGGTTTCTTATATGCTTAGACACATGTCTCCAAGCTCTCAGCCCACAAAAATGTATCTTAAATTCATATAATTATAATAGATACCTGGAAAATCAATTTGTTCGAGAGCCTCCCAGTTTTATTGCTTAGACTGCCTGGGATATTTTAGATATATATATAGCTCATGCGGAAATTATTGTAGATCATATAGTAGATGTTTTTCAGTTGATATGATTTGCCTATAGCTCTGTTTGAAAGCTAGTATGTGGGTTGCATGACTTCTATAGGCTCTTGCATGCCCCCCACTAACTACGTAATTGGTTTTCTCAGCACTTAAACAGCACATGGTTTTGGTATAGACTAGGCAGATTTTGACCCCAGGAAAACAGACACCATATTTTTTTCTTAAATAAGAGTACTTGAAGAAAGGCAGAAATAAATCCAGAGTTACTATAAACAAGGCAGAGGGGGGTTTACTCATCACAGGGAAAAGTCAAGCTCATTAAAGAAGGTAATTATTACCTCTGACATACAGAACTGTGTGCTGCTTTAAATTAAGGTTCTTAACGAGGCATTTCATTGTATGTCCTTAACTGGGGAATTTAAGAAGGCAGCCTTTCTTCCAAAGTCGATGCAACTGAGAGTTCCGTGTCCGAGAGATTGGCTGGTGGAGACTGTTTCAGGAGTGGATTAGTGAGGCATATTAGATGCACTAATGCACATGCAATTTCACGAGAGATTTCTGAGTTGCAGGATGCTCCTTCTAGTCCTATGTTCGTTTAAACTCTACCACATGCTAATGGTTTGCATTTTCATGTTAGACAGATGGTAGAATGTGGTCCTTGTCCTTTCTCTGTTAATGAATGAGACGGAATAAGAACCTTCAAGAGAACATTGTAAACCGGCATAAACATTTCCTTTACCCTCATTGGGATTTGCCCTTGTTTACTTCTGTTTTGCTCAACAGATTCATTTCTCTTCTTTTGGTAGTGGGTTGTTTAGAGTATTTGGACTCAACTGCATTTTACTTAAGATTTAAATATTCTCTCATCGTCTCGCAAGAGGAGAACTTATCACGGTCATCAAAAACTAACCGCTCATACTTTATCTCTGGAAGTGCCTATATTAAAAGTAAGTCCTATCTTGGACACCAATATCAACTTCATCGTATACTCATATTCAAAAAATGTGCCACGTTTTGGGCAAACTAAATTGCCTTCCAGTGAACACATTTATTTAAAAAGATGTATTTCATGGCTCTGCCTGTCCCCATTTAAAAAATACCTCTCCAACCCACAGGGCTATTATAAGAAATCGAGTGGGGCTGTTGCGCAAATCTAAAGTTTGCATCCGAATTCTTTTTCGCAGCATATAGCTAAATTCTGGAAGACCTAGAGCCCATTAACATGATTTCCCCAGGGATTTTCACCTGTTCCATCTAAAAGTAAGTGATAGTATAGCAATTTCGTAGCTTCATTTTCTCTGTCTATGAGAAAAGGAGAAGTATCTACAGAGGACCCAGGAGACACCAAGGTAAGATAGAATCTATGATCTGTACCTACCATGAGGAAAAAAAAAAGTCTAAATCTTTCTAAACTTTAGCATATGAGAGCATTTGAGTGTGACCCATAATATTACCACTTCGTTAAAATCCATTTCCAGTTAAATTACAAAGTCCTATTGTTACAGGCATCTCACCATGGGACTTCCAAGGTTGGTTTATGTACTTGGGAAGTGCTCAAAAATGTTCACTAAGGTCAAATATTTTGTGACATGAACCATTACATCAGTACTTGATGCCCGGTCTATACCGGTTTCCACCTTGATGTCATGTTTCAGATCCATTTTAGTCTGTTTCTCAAAATAAATTAATCATTTTCTGAATCTGCTACACAGCTGCACACTATCTTTTTGATCTTGACAATGTGGGCTGTTTTTATTTTCTTTGTTTGACTATCTGTATTATTTGCAGATCATAAGACAGATGTCTTATCATTGACCATTTTAACTAATAAAGTTTAACTCTATGCATGCCCCATAATTTAAATTTAGCAAAACTGATCACTGTAGATGGTGATAAAATGCCGATTTGTTATCTGTAGTAATCAATTAACTAGATAAGAAATATAAGAAGACATCACGACATAGAATACATGCTAAGTTAAAATAATAAATAAAACTATTAAAGTCATAAAATAACATTTTTATTAAAGACTAAAACTCTCAGGGTATTTGGACTAGGATATATATAGAAAACATTTGATTCTCTTTTTAAAAATACAAATGAAGCAAACATATATGGATGGACACTAAGTGTGTCAGAATTTTTATTTAAAACTTTTATTTATTCAATGTTTTAATTAAAAGTTTCATTTTATTTTAAAAATAATACATCTATCAAAATTTATTTTTATTAAATAAAATTTATTTTATATTTTATTTATTATAGACTTATTCATTAAATAAATTTATTTTGATTAAATTAATTTGTTTCCTTAATCTTAATTTGTTACTTTAATTAGGATGTAGATCTGTGTAGGTACTTGAAAACTACCATGTATCTATGAATCTAGATAGACAGATAGATAGATAGATAGATAGATAGATAGATAGATAGATACCAAGTCTATTCTATTTAAATACATATTAATCATTATTTCAAAAAAAATTTCATTGCTTAATCTTATTAGGTTCTTTTAATCTTCCTGATGTTATTCACATATATTTAACATGCCTTTAACCTCTGTGGAATATTTCTTCATCTGTAAATTAGTATGGTGGAAAGTATCCTTGTCATAGTTCAGAAATTTCTAGAAGATTCTCTGGAGGATGTCTATTTCTGGATGTTCAATAGCTAAGCAAGCTAAGAGCTCACAGGACTCATCTTCAGTTTATGGATGTGAATACAGAGTTTCTGAAGAGTGTAAGCTCCATTTGTAATGGACATACAGTTTTATCAGTCGTTTATATGGAAGAAGAAAAGCATATGATTTGAATTTCATGATCCTTTTCCTTCTGATTTGTTGTATTAAATTAATTCCAGAATTATAAAACAAAAAAACCCCAAAGCATATGATGCAATCTAATGTGCACTTTCAAAGCAGGAAGTCGGGCGGCCATCAGGCATGCTGGTGGGAGGTCAATGCCAGTGTCTACGATACATTTGGACTTGGAGACAGATTAACTCTTGTAAATTTCAAGACTTTGCACATACATAATATTATCTGTTTCTAAGTACATTTTGGCATCTAAATGTTAGAGATCTTCCAAGAATAATTTCACCATTAATTTTAAAAGATCATCCCAGAGAGTTCATTTTCCACTTTTGAAGCTCACAGAGGCTGTGTTGTGGCTACTATGTGAAACTGGGGACAAGGCCAAAACAGCTCAGAAAATCAAAATGAGCTGGGGTCCTTTTGGGGGTGACTGCCATCTGCCTCAGCAATCAGTAAAAACAGCCAAAGTGAATTTCTCTTCCATTATACTGGATCTTACTTGTTCAGGTCCTTCAAGATCCCCGAGACAATCACATTTCAGCCATTGATAATAGACCTTCTTCTCTCAATACACGTGGCTTCCATAATTCTGAAAACCAAAAATCAAATATTTTAAAGCTGCATTGCTATTCCATTTGACTCTCCCGGACAGAATGGATTTTTTTTCTTGTCTATGTGTAAACTGTCCCATCATTCGTTAACTTATTCATTCAATTATTTCTAGATAAATTAAGTTGCCAAGGTTGTGTATTAGCTTTCTGATACTCTTTTAGAATATCAGTGGTCTGACCCCCAACATGCACAATTCAATACCCTTGTAAGAAGTCAACAGACAAATGTTTTCTACCAACCTCCCTCAATTTCCTCTCCCCAGTGACTTTTGCCTATTTCACATTTTCCTTGCCTGTTTGACTTTATTCTTTGATTCAATGCAGCATATGGATAGACTCTCTCTCTCTCTCTCTCTCTCTCTCTCTCTCTCTCTCTCTCTCCCTTGCTGCTGAGGTTGCTGATGCTCGCCAAATCTTTTTTTTTTTTTTTCAGGACTAAATGGTTTTTTTTTATATAATACACTTTTTATTATTATTTCAGCTCATACAAACTTAATAGGTACACCAGTTCCCTCCCTCCCTCCTCCTCCCTCCCAAACCCCCTGCTCCCCTTCCCCTCACCCCTCCTGCCACAACAGAGAAAAGGATAAAACAGAGTAGAAGTGAAATGGATATTCATCACAATAAAACATTTCGGGATTTACAAACCTCTCTATGGACATGTGGATAAGAATTCATATGAATTGAACATAATTAGTATTTAAATATGCAGAAAAATGCAACCATAATACTGAAGTCATTATTAACATAAGCATTTGGAGGAAGAAACCCATTGCATAGGCATCAAAGTTCCTCTTATTTGGTTCTCATTCTTGGTTTGATGTGGCTCTTTATCAATATGATTGATACAGGACTAATAAACTAAATGTATCATTTAAAAGTATAACTAGCACCATATTAATAGTATTTTTCTGTAGCATGTTCAACACAAACAATGTACACATTTACAGAAGCATATTTACATTATTAAATTGGCTCATTTAAATTTTTAAATATTATAAATATTATACAGAATTGTATTTTGAGGGATACAGGGTCTGTTTGGAAACCTGACAACATGAAATCCATGCAGTGAGAACTGATTTTCCAAAATTGTCCTCTGACTTCACCTGATGGCATGGTTTCCAAGCTTCTTGGATCCGTATTCAATCCCTTTTGATGATAGAGTTTGACCTTTGCTAAATCAATCACAATTCTTCATAAGCAGATGCAATTAACATTTGTTCTACTTTAAGCTTAAAAGCAACTACTGGGCAAGTGAGGTGGCTCAGTTGTGTATAATCCTGGTGTCCTGAGTTCAATCCCTTGCAGCTCATTTGGAGGAAGAAGAGAACTAACTTCTAAAACTTACCCTCTGACAAATTTACCATGGCATGTGTGCATTTGTTTGCTCCCTTCCTTTAGCTCTCTCTCCTCAATGAATGAAATATTTAAAATAAAACAAACAGACAAAAACAGTAGTTATCTCATAAAACATCGGAGTACATTTTCAAGGACTGCTGGAATTCTGAATCTCCAGGCAAGGCTAATGTCCCTGAAATCAAAACAAAGCAACAATTAGTTGTTCTTTACTGGGCTGAATTTATTCTTGCTTCATAGGAGCCTCTTGCTTCTTGGTTCAGAAGCTTCTTGCTGTTTCTTGATGCTTCATGCTCATCTAGGTCTGAGCTTAGGGTTTTTCTGTCTTATTGTTTTCATGGTAAATTCTCATTTCCTGTAAGGTGACAGAAAGTTAGCCATCTGGCTGAATCAGAGAGGAGAGAGTATCGGGGTATAGATGTCTGCTCAGTCTCCCAGTTTTCACCCCATCGAATGTCCTTGGCTTTACACGGTATCCTCTGGCTCTGGTTTATGACATTCTGGAACGGTCTCATGAAAATGAACTTGCTTCCTATTTTCCCTTAACAGAGTGGAGGGAATTAGCCCTGGAATCTGTTACCACACACCTACGGATTATCCTCTTCCTGATTTCCCTTTCATCTGCTATCATATTTTCTCTCTTGTCTTACTGTTTTAGTTTGTGATGTTTTCTTTTTAATCTTTCCATAATCTCCTCCTTTTTACAAACTTCACAAGAAAGCAGAGATGACTATCTGTCTTTGACTCCATTCCTTCCTTTCTCAAAGGTCAATGACTTTCCATCTCTGATCTTTCCTCAGCCACATGCTATTACTGTTTCCCTTTGAGCTGCATGATGCTCTTCAATTATGCTTCTTCATCTGTGTCTTCTTTCTTATAATTTTTGTATATTTTTTATAGATGTCTATTCCATTAATAGGAAAGTTTTCAAAATCCATGTGTGTGTGTGTGTGTGTGTGTGTGTGTGTGTGTGTGTGTGTGTGTGTGTATCCTTCTGAGGACAAAATTAAGTAATATATGTCAATAAATTATTGCTTGGTGTAGAATAGAACAGATTTTGATAACCCTCCAGGATTACCTTTATAACCCTACACTTGCTTTTGCTACTTATCTAATAAAACTGTGTTTATTCTGAAGGAAGAATTGAAGTTTAGCTTTTTGCGTGTAGCAGCTACAGCTGTATCTCATATTTGTGTGTGTAAAAACATTGGCTACTCAATGGTTATTTGTCGTGGGATAAAACAAGAGACAAAGGAAAAAACAACTTGATGCCACATTTGAAAATAATGGCTTATTTAGTTTGCTGATAAATAAAAAGAAGAAGTAAAACTTACATTTTGGGAAGTTTTTTAGCACTTGTGCTGGTTAATGTACATTGAAGTCTTGTTTGGATTTAGAATCTCCTAATTGAAGCACCCTGACTGTGTCCATGAGGATGCTTCTGAAAAAGATCGACTAAGATGGAAATCATACCCTGAACGTGGGTGACAGCAACCAGGGCTTGGGACTTGTACTTAATCGAAAGGGAAAAGGAGAAACAAATAGAATGCCAGCATTCGACTCACCTGCTTTCTGACCTGGGACGATTTGTGAGCAGCTGCTTCTTGGTCCCCCTGCCACACCTTCCCACCAAGACTGAACTCAGAAATCGTGAGCCCCACAAACCTTTCCTTCAGCTGCTTTTTGTCAGACATTAGGTGACAGCAGTGAGGCAGCATGTAGGAAACCATTAGACGTTTTTGTAATTACCTTTAAAAGAAAGTTGGCAGTTTTCTTCGGACCCTAGGTCTCATACATTGTTGGATTCAAAGCTGTGCTCGCACATCCTCTTTCAGATTATGTTGCAGAATTGATTCAGTAAGCAGATGTGTGTATACATGCATGCAATGCAGTTAAAGTTTACTGGAAATCATGCATATTCTCCGACAGTACTTAGTAAGTAAAGTTTGTGGGTAAATTAGTAATTGTATAATAGTTATTTTGTATGTATTTGTATGTGGTGGATGTGAGTGCATGTGTGTGTGTGTGTGTGTGTGTGTGTGTGTGTGTGTGTGTGTGTGTGTGATGTGTGTATGAGACTGTGCACTCGTGTGCATGTGAAGGCCCAAGAGTATGTCAGGCATCTTCTTGATAGTTCTTCATTTTGTTTATTGAGGCGGGCTCTCTCAATTGCACACAGAACTCACTTATTTTCTCTGCCCCCTGAGTTGCCAAGCCTTCCTGGCTTTCATGCGGGTTGTAGGGACCTGATTCCAAGTACTTCACTCACTGAGCTAGTTTCTCCAGGCCCCACATAGTGTCGGTTTTTTAAAATTTTAATTGATTGAGGAATGGGTGTGAGCTCAGCGGTAGGGCACTTTCAGAGCAAGCGCGATTTGTGTTCACTGCGACCAAGTCTTCATCTCTCCCCGGGAAGTGAATGCCCCTCGGGTTTAGGAGAGTCAGAGAAGTTTATGAGATAATCCGCCACTTGACTTTTAAAAAATTGTCTATCAGCAATTACAGGGGATCTTTCATCTTCCACGTGTGTCTCTTTAAAGGGTTTCAGAAAGTTCCTTGGAATGTGCTTGGCTTCTTTTTACTTATTTATCACTCATGTGTCTTTCATCTTTCTCTTTGAGCAGCTTCTGTCATGAGCAGAATGCTTCTGTGTTTAACAAATACTCAAAAACCCAATAAGTTTGCCAGTGCCCCAACTTCCTTCCTCCCTACTCAGAGGCCATCTGGAGAACTTAGCCCCTGTATTGAATCAAACATTTGAGGAAAGGAAGTCAATGGTATCTGCTAAAGCCACTGTATTCTGCAAACGCAAAGATTTACAAGAATACCCATAACCCCTGCTGTTCCCCCGCGTTGAGTTCCTATGTTACTCATCTCTCCTGCTAGCCAGTCTGCCATGGTTCTGGGCTAAGTTTTGTGGAGATGGCATGCTTGGGGATTCCACAGCGGCTTGACGACTGTCATGTAGAAAGCAATCAGCAGCTTTAAGGGGGATTCTGTGGACCCTGTTCATGTCATTTGATAATTTCCCCAAAGAGCCATTCTTGACATATATTATGTACAGGATGTTATTTTCCTAGCAACATCACGTTGTAAAGACTTAACTGGGTGCTTTTGCTTTTTTATTTAGATATCAGAGGATGGAGGGGAGACGTTCTTGCTTAGGTTGTGCAAAAACAAACACTTCTTTTACTTCTGCCTCTTTCCTGCCCAAGGCATTCTGTGCACCAGATACTGCAGAGGGATGTGGAGGAATAAAGGAAGCAACCACAGAAAGGGTCCACGATCGTTTTTATAATGATCATTGGACCAGTCTGGTGATAGGGAAGTTTTAGGCTCCAAGGTGAATAGCGTCTGTTTCATTGTTTCTGTCCACCAGACACTGTACAGCTGAACCTGCGTGAGTGGCAGGTCACAGCACTCTCCAATGTGGATGAGCACACATGGAGAGTACCACAGAAAGCCATGTGTTCCAGGAGAAGGGGTTCAGAGCACTCTCACGAGAAATTCAACTTCATATCAGGAGAGGTAAAGTGAGCGCAAGAAAAATGCCATGTGTATGGAGAGCATTAGGAAAGGTCATATATTTCAAAAAAGAATATTGTTTACAAGGAGTGTTAATAGGTTTCAGGGGAAATGTTAATTTTTTTTCCTCCTGGTTGAAATAGCTACTGTAACTTTTTAATGGTTAATCATTCATTCCTGAATTTTTATATTAAGCATTTCATATTACTTTATTGACTTAACTTTTATGCTCTTCTTCATCTTGACAGTAAAGAATGGCCAGGCAATACTCTTTGAAAATTGGAGACCATTTTGCAGCTGCTCTCTGTTGAGGGAAGTGACTAATAGGTTGCCCTCCAGGAATTTCAAAGGTATCACTCAACGGAAACTTTTGTGTCTGAAGAAAACTAGATCATTTTATCAGGGTAGGCATGCTGATATGTTTGCTTTAATAAAATGCCATATTTCTGCCTTTAATCTCTTGTCAACCTGCTATTAAAAAGCCCCAAAGTGCATGCGTGCAACACATGTAAACACTTGTGGTTTTGAGGTCACCACAGAACATACTAATAAAGCATGTAATTTGTGTTTTGTGCACAGACTGCAATAATTCATTGGAGGAGTAGAAAGAAGCTAGGGAAGGATTTTCTCTAACATTAGCCAGCAAATCAATTTGGTATTAATGCTTCACGCAGAGGTGCATGGATGTACATGTTCTGTGGGATGAAGCCGTGTGAGTAAAACACTCAGGAGAATGGGAGATGGAAGCTATCATGTATGCTCATTTTGCACCTCCAAGGTGTGCAATGTCCTTTCCCAAAGGGATGAGTGTGTGTGTGTGTGAGTGTGTGTGTGTGTGTGTGTGTGTACTTATCCAAGCACTGAGAAAGCATTTACATCGTGCAGCTTGAGTTGACTCAAGGAAATTAAGAGACATCGTAACAGCAATAACTTTTGCAAACTTTGTCAGCATTCTCTCTAAATCTCCTGGGGAACTAAGACAGTGGACAGTATTTTTATTCTTTGAATGTGGAAAGGATGATTCAGTTCCATAGCATTCCTCGTGAGACAAGACTTCCCCAGTGCTTCTGCACTCAGACAATTTACATACTTATAAGGTCCCTGCAGGTAACCTTGTCTAGTTGTTCATGATTCACTTTCCCTCACGAGACACGTTGCACACGTGGCCAATCAGCACAGATGATTTGAGTGTCCAACTCTCACATCAAGGGAAGAAATGATATCCTTATTGTATGGAGACCAATTTCTAGAAAATTTCACAAAATTCTCTAATTTGGAATAAAAGCACATTTACTTGTCCAGACAGAACAAAAACTGTCCAGTTCAATGAAAATGTCTGTGCTCTGGGGAACTGGCCATGAGGTGCTGAAAATATATTGTCTCCTAATTCTCTCCCATTGCTGTGAAGAAAATACCCTGACAAAAAAATTTAAGATTGAAAAAAAGTTTATATGAGCTCACAATTCAAAACAGAGTCAATCAAGGTAGGAAAATCAAAGTAGCAGAAGCTGCAGGCAGCTGATCTCTTTGCCTCCATAGTCAAGACGGAGAGCACAACGGATGAATTTCTGCCAGTGCTCAGCTCACTTCTTCCTTTCCATTCAATCTAAGACACTGTCTCAGGGTGAGCAAGACAATCTCCCACAGAGAAGCCCATCCATCAAATGTCAATGCACAGTCACTTTTCCTGATGTTCCGCCTTTTGTATCCAGGCTGATTCAAAAGAACCTTTTGTCCAACTTGCGACAATCCATTTCTTCATTCCATGCTTTGTCCCGTCCTTAATCAAGTGGCTCCAAATTATCACCAGGGATTCAAGAGTTTCCCAAGACTGTTGGTTTGTGTTGAGGGGAAACCTGGAAGAAGCTGAGTCACAGCCCTGTATATCTCACTGTCCTCTCATGGGAAGAATAGTTGAATGATCAGGAACGTATGTCTGTGAACTTAACCAGGTGTCACATTGCTTACTTGCAGTCCTTGATGGAGGCCTATTTTCTCTACTGTAACATGGTCACTTCTCTCCTTGTTTCTGGTGTGGCCCTCCAACCCCATCCCTCCTGTTCATAATCCTTGCAATTACTGTAGGTAATACATAGATTTACCTATGAGTGTCTCAAGGTGGGCTGGGTGGGTTTGGTACTAGGAGCCACATATTAGGTTCCTGATCATTTACAACTAAGGGGGTATGATCTCAACAGAAGGGGAGGGCATATAGTCTGGCAGATAAAAAGTAACCATTTTGCAAATGGGTGATTGACCCCTCCCTCACTGAGGTTTCCTACTTTTATTACATCTACCCTTGAATGTGCTCTTATAATAAGACTCCAATTTAACAGCTTTTTGTCTCTGGCCAGGGGGTGACATACAGTGCCCAGCAGGATGGAGTGAAGGGCATTGCAGGAGCAGCAAAACTGCAAAAGAAAATCAACAAACCACAATCCAGAACTTCAGAGACTCTATATCAACCACCTAGAACTAGGCCAGACTAATCTCTCCCCATCCTGAAGCTCAGGGACATTTGCGGAAGAGGGGGCGGTAAGAGTGTAAGAGCGAAAGGATGGGAGGAGCAATGATTTGCAAGATACTCCACACAAGTTAGGGCCGAAGCAATCATAATTGGACTTTGCATGCCCTGTGCAATGTCCAACACACTATTGACCTCACAAAGTCTAGCATCTGCTAAAGGCACCAAGATCCTTGGAGGCAAGGGATTGGCAGCCACAGCAGTGTTCCTATGCTTAAGGGGAACACGGGAAAGGGTTCAGGGAAATGCCACTGGGTCCTTGTACGTCATCGGGGAGGAGGGCCCAGAGGAAAGTCAGGCATACACAATAAAGGACTCTCTGGGAATTGGGGCGGGAGGCACTGGGGGATGGGGAGGGAGGGGTGAGGGGAGGGGGAGCAGGGTGTTTGGGGAGAGGAGGAGGGAGGGAGGGAACTGGTGTACCTATTAAGTTTGTATGAGCTGAAATAATAATAAAAAATGTATTAAATAAAAAAAAAGAATAGTTGAAGTTGCATCTTGGTGTGCAACACTAGCCCAATATTCAAAGGAGTTTCTCAGAGGATTCAAGCCAGGTGTCCAGACCTGTAAGAAAGCAACCAGGGACCCTCATGGTGCTCTCTTCCCGTGAGCTGGGAGAAGGTATTCTAGAAGACAGCCCAAGCCCTGTTCTTGTTTATTCGACTTGACAGGCTATTACAATAAACAAACTTGCCCGATTTTCATGTGAACGCCTCTATTTTTTAAACTGACAGGATGTCTTATCAAAATTGGCAGAGAACCATGAGATCAATAGTGGTAACTCGAAGTGTCTCAGATCGGCGACTGAGGATATGAGGGGACCAAGAACATGGCATCTGTGTCTTGGTGACCACGTCTCCCACAAGCCAGTGTGTTCCTTAGATATAGAGCTGTCGACTGGACAACAAAAGCCAATCCCTTAAGCACATATGTGACAAATTGGTAGTTAAAGCAGGCCCTGAGCAGGACTGCGGGAGAATATGAAATTGATATGGGACCATTCCCTTGGGAGGTGGAAAAGATGGGAAGATCTGGCTTAGCAGTTTGGTGTATTTTAACATGCTTTAGTAAACTTGCAGTCTGGCAAGGTAAGTTTGTCCCTCTCTCAGCAATTCCTGGCGTGACCAGCTTCCTCAGGTCCTGGTACTGGTATGAACTCTCCTGTCATGTTGAACTATGAACTGTCGTGGAGAACGGTCAGCAAGAATGAAGCCCCCTTGTTCCCATAAGACGTTCGGTTGTCAATTATTGGCAGCATGTAGGGAAACTGCAACAGTCAGAATCCACTTTAGGTGGCTCTTGTACAGGGAACTTTATTGCACGTGTGCACATGAGCTATATAAGCAGTTAGGATCATCTCACTGAGGATCATTCTTCATTGCCTTGTGTTCTTCTGAGGTTCCCTCATCTTCCTCAGGTGCCAAAGCATCTATGTGAAGTCTCTTTACCTATGAAGATATAGATATGGAATTTGTTATATACATCCATGGCATATATATGGAAAAGCACTACATATCTATGTATATATGTAGTGCTTTTGTCAGCTGCCGACTTTTTAAGCTTTTCTATAGGATCATGTGAAGACCCGAAAAGGAAGTTCCAGTCCACCATGACTCAGGAGGGAGAAAGGATCACCTTATCCCATGAATATGCCACTACGAATACACACTCATGAAATTTTTAAAACTCGCAATGTAAAACACAGTAGTGTGCTGTGTTCCTACCTTTGGGGTGCCAGCTCCAATTTCTCTTTTAGAGGGATTGCTTCACTTTCTTTTGTGCAATAAACTTCTGCTTAGACTGTCTCCACACACGCATACACACATGCATACACACACACACACACACACACATGCACAAAGATACACAAATACACATATACATACACATAGAGTGGGATAGGGTGAAATAGATATAAAAGACTCAGAGTCAAAAACAAAAATTGTTCCTAGAACCAACAAGAAATCTATGCCTCAATAAACTGCATAATCCTTGCATATTAAACTTAATTCATTTAAATTTAGTGGTCAAAACAATTGAAAGGTGGGAAGGTCTAAAGACACAAGAGAGAATTGGTTTAGAATACCAAATACAGAATATACTCTAATTTAAAAGTTAATGTGCATGTATGAACATGTCACAATGAAGTCATTTTGTATATTAAATATGCACTAGTAAAGTATTTTATAGATTTAAAAAATGAGCATCTGTTGCTAGTCCAAGAGCTCTCATTTTCCCTTTCCCAAAATGTTATTCATGAAAATGATAATTTCCAGTACTGCATACTGCTCCCACTGGTCTCCTGCTCAGTGTGGTTGAGCTGAGCTAGGGCCTGAGAGGCAGAGCACATGGGGATAAAGATTCACTGCAATGACGTTCTCGGCTCTGTGCCTGCCAGCGCCTCTCGCAGGCTCTGTGTTCATTTCTCACATATATTGTAGTGTGTGTGTGTGTGTGTTCTAATATATTCTAGCTAGTGTGGTCTTTAGAATGAAATGAATGTATCTCTGTGAATTTTAAACCAACACGTTTCTATTTAAAGAGTTCATGTAAAATACTTCTGTGAATGCAATAAGACCATAATTGCTATTGAGACAAATGCTGTTGACATCACAGGAATTCAAGAGATACTTGAGAGGAACAAGAAGGAGCTTCTTAGCTTTAACATAGTATCACATAACACTAGCATATCCTGGGAAAGTGTAATGTGTTTCTATCTATGTTGTTGTTCTGTAAAATCATGTTAGGACGACATGTTTGATGGTGGCACACAGACCATACTGTTCCTCTCTGGGGTTGCCACGGGATGCACAGGACTAACAATGTATGTGAGTGCACACAAGGTGAGAAATTTTATTACACGCAGAAAGTAAAGAGAGAACAGGGGATATTTCTCAAGCCAATGTTTTCCCAAACACAAAAAGCATGGGGCTTTCACAGAAGAAATGGATGTCTCTGCATAGAAGGAAGATTCAGATTTGCTACTGCATGCAGTGTGTGCACACTTCCGCACATGCTCACTTCAGACTCACACCTTTGTACACTTGTACGAAGATGGCAGGCTAGAGCGACTCCTGAGACATCAATGGTATTCTAACGAGCAAGGACCACTTTATGTCACCAAGAGAAGTGACTCAGAGAGACTCTGACTTTGGCCAGCTGCATGTGGTTTTCTCTGGATGGTCCAACGTGAAGGAATGCTAGTTGTCATTTAAAGTGCCAAAGGCCATCCCCTTGGGAATGCAGGAGTTTGCTTCTGGTGGGACCTACATCCTTTACTTCGGTTGGCTGCAAGGAGAAGGAAGCATATCTGAAATACCCACCCTAGGTCAGGCGCTAGGCCACATGTGGGACAGAGATCATTTCCATATCTATTTCTTTCTCCTCCTTTCTCTTCTTCTTCCCCTTCTTCTTGTTCTTCCTCTTCTTCTTCATCCTTGTCATAGTTGGGCACAGGTGTCAACTTGGCAATTGTGGGTTCGAGCTCTGGGCACATTTGTGGAGAGTTAGTAGTTGAATTGAGCCCAGAATGAACCTAAAGGAAATTGTCTAGCTGATGGGGAAGGCCCAGCCCATCATGATTGGGATTAGGCCCTGGAATAAAAGATGGAGGGCTGGTTGAGAGAGCTGGCATCCTTCTGTACACTTGGCCAGACATGCTGGTCTGGCAAGTAAGGATTGTACGTCTCTCAGCCATTATGTAGTGATGGTGTGACCAGTTCCCTTGGCCCTGGTGTTGGTGCGTGCTCTCCCGTCAAGCTGGTCTATGAACTGTAACCAGACTGTCATAGAAAATAAACCCCTCGTTCCCTTAAGCTGTGTGATGGTCATTTATCAGCAACCAAGTAGGCAAACTGCAACTCTATGTAATATCCAGGTTGGCCTTGAACATGCAGCAATCCTCCTGCCTTAGTCTCATGAATGCTGGGATTACAGACATGAACTTTCTGCACTGTTTTGCAGCTCTGCTTCATCGTTCAGGACACAGCTTCTCAAGCTTTAACCATTCGTGACTGTTTTCATCTGAGAGATTTTTTATACCAGCCAGGTCACATTGGTATATACAAGGGGTATGCATACAAATCAAAAATTTACTCATAATTAATCACAAAGAAATTGGTTTTTAAATAATTCTTTAGTATACACATAAGCTCTCCATTTATTAAAGATGAGTGTGTATTTGCATATTACTTGCCACATGGCAAGTGCTACCATCAACACCTTGTATCCACTAGCATTTGCTTTGGAATTAGCATTTGATGATTTGCCTTCAGAACCTTTCACTATTGTCATTTTTTTCCCTGACACATCTGTTTACGTGACCCCAAAGGGGCTGCAAGATATGCAAGATACACTTTAAGAAGTTCTGGTTTAAGAAACAGTCGAGGAAGCTAAGACAATTCTCCAAGGTAGCACAGCTTCAAAGGGGGCAGAAATAGGATTCAAATGCAGCTCTGAGAAATCCCAGAATGCCATAGTGCTTCTCCCCAAAGATGAGATGCACTTAGTGTGGAAATGTTTGGGCAGGATTTAAAGTGTGTTTTGTGATTTCTAAAACGAAATGTTCTGTATCAACTATTAAACTAATAATTCACTTGTTTCTTTGTTTGGCACACAGTTAATTATTCTCCTGATCATTTATTCACAGTTAATGAAACAAACCCATGAGTGAAATTCAAACTATTTAGCTGCTATTTACAAGGCTCTGAGTAGGTAGATCTGTGCTGGCTTTGGTTAGAAAGAGGTTAAATGCCACATAAATTAGCTTGCATCAATGTGGACTCGTGTTGAAAACAGAACTGGTGCAATTGGTCTTCAAATTGGTATGCAGGAAGAAACATCAGATTAACTCACAGGGTGCTAGTCCTAAAAGTTCCCATTAGTTAACTGGTCAGTTGTTTCTTCTGTAGCCCACCCACCATGCTTGGAACCAGGTATGTTGGTGCAGAGCCATCCCTGACCTTTAGTGTTGAATGATGCCCGATGTCAAATCATTTGTCACAAAAGATAGTTATTATGAAGACAGCTAATTTTAATGTGTCCACTTACCAAGCAGATTGATGGAATTTTCAAGAAACATCCTGGGAGGAGCTGAAAAGGGGAATCTGGTGTCAAGACAGCTGGGTGTTCATCCTGGAATAAAGGAACTTTGCTCCACTTCTTGATTGTAAATTCCAAGTGTCATGTAGGGATAATGGGGGTTTTGAGAATAGAGAATGATCTTTCAGCTTTCCCTCTGTGCTACCTGTGGATCTAAGTTCTTTCTATATTAATCCTGACAACAATTCTCTGAGCTAAAATTCTCTAAGAACTCTACTTGTTTCTATTTTATCAATGAAAAGACACAGAGAGGTCGAAACCTTTGCCCAAGATCATACAACTGATAAATGGAACCACAATTTGTAATGCAAAAACAAATTGTATTCATCTGTACAATTCTGAAATTTGGGGGCTAGATAGGTGACTCGGGTTAAGCTTCTGCCTTGCAGGTGGAAGGTCCTGAGTTCAGATCCTAGACCCATGTATAGACCCTGGGTGGAAGAGGAGGGCGGCCTGCGGTTTCTGGTCCTGGTGGGAGGAGCCTATGAATCCCAGGGCAGAGTAAACAAGGAGGAGGTGGAAGCCATCCATGGTGGTTCCTGAATTTGCCCATGGTTCTGCACACACACACACGCACACACACACACACACACACACACATACACACACGCACACATGCACAATTGAATAAAAAATAAAAAATTTCTGAAATTCATACAAACCCATTCAGTACATGCTTAAAAGTGATTTAGTTCTGACTCATGATGTGTCATAGTTGGGCACAGGTGTCAACTTGATGGTTGAGGGTTTGAGCTCTGGGCACATTTGTGGAGAAATAGTGGCTGGGTGAAGCCCAGAGCAAACCTGCAGGAGATTGTCTAGCTGATGGGGAGGGCCCAGCCCATGGTAGGTGGGTCTAGGCCCTGAACAGGTGAATAAAATATTGAGAGCTTGTTTAGAAAGTCGGCATCCTTCTGTTCACTTGGCCAGACATGCTGGTCTGGCAAGTAAGGATTGTCCATCTCTCAGCGGTTATGTGGTGATGGTGTGGCCAGTTCCCTCGGCCCTGGTGTTGGTGTGTGCTCTCCCGTCAAGCTGGACTGAGAACTGTAACCGGGAGTCATAAGAGAGAATAAACCCTTGTTCCCTTAAGCCTTTTGATGGTCATTTATCAGCAACCCTGCAGGCTGACTGCAACACAATGTCATGCAGATCTTGAAGAGTGTGAAGAGTGCTTAGTTCACTTTCTCGTCACTGTAAAGCAAGGAAAGAATGCGCTGCTTGGCTCACAGCTTGAGAAAATACAGCTTGGCAGACAGAGCAAGAAAGAAGTAGAAGCAGGATGTCCCAGCATGGTGGGAGCTTGTGCTGAGGACTCTCCGCCTCCTCACAATTTAGGGAAACAGGAAGAAGAGACCAGACAGGAAGTGGAGTGATGTTATAAACCTTCAGGCCATCCCAGTGACTTACTGTGTCCATCAAGGATCTACTTCGTAAAGGTTCCACACTCTCCCAAAACAGCTTTACCTCCCAGAGACTAAGTGTTTAAAAAGCTGCGTCTGTAGGAGATAGCTCCCATATAAGTCATAACAAGCATAGAACATTCTCTCTCTTTTGGCTGAGCATAAAAAGAGCCTAAAGACAATGTTAACATTAGAAATCTACACATTTGCTGGTATTTTGTCTTCAGAATGTGTTCAGTTCCTGTGCACTGAGATTCGGAGCTAGATGGTTCACTTGTAGGGGAAGGAATGCTTGTATTTTGTTGCTTTGACATCACTGAGGGAACATGGAAGGTTATAGATGAGCAGTTGACACTTACAGGCTTTGTTGCAGTACTTTACATGGGCCCTCAAGTCCCTTAGCCTGAAATAGAATCTCTGGAACTAGAGATGCCAGAAGAGGCGCATGGTCAGCAGGGGGGTTCTGTTGGGTGGGTGAGGAATTAGAAGTCACACGCCCATCTAATCACAGTGCAAGTTAAGAAACAAACCTACGTTCTGAGTACTATCTCATTTTACCTTTCCATCTACTAAATCAAAAATAATTCTATTGGTCAGTAAGTTAGAAGGTGCTGATGTGGATGATCCTTTAAGAATAGTTCAGAATTTGTATTTTTCGATTGTTAAAAACAGAACATTCATGAGGCTGGAGAGGTGGCTCAGGGGTTAAGCCTCTGTCTTACAGGCAGACGGTCCTGAGTTCAGATCCTAGACCCCAAGTATAGACGCCGAGCGTTTCTGGTCCTGATAGGGCGGAGCCTGTGAATCCCAGGGCAGAGTAAACAAGAAGGGGGTAGAGGCAGTCCATGGTAGTTCCCGAATTCGTCCGTGGTTCTACACACACACACATACATACACACACATATACATACACACATGCGCACACACGCATACATGCACACACATATACATACATGCGCACACACGCATACACGCACAATTGAATAAATAATAAAAATAATTTAAAAAATTAAAAAAACAGAACATTCAAACCAATGTTTCTCTCCAGGCAATCTCCCTAACAGGAGACATACACTTAATACAGACTATCATCAGAGAGAGAGAGAGAGAGAGAGAGAGAGAGAGAGAGAGAGAAACACTTAAAAATCATCTTGTGTTTTCTTTGTATCAGTGATTAGCATGATTTATATGTGAAGATCTCAGCCCAGCTTGCTTCTAACACTTGATTTTTTAAAAACTGTATTGACACACGTAAAGCATGAAGCATGGGCCTAGGAATATTTTTTCCCCTCTCTCTTCCTTTTTTAGTTTTTTATCTAAAATTTTATTTTTCTGCTCAATCCAGTAATAAAGTGCAAAAGACAAAGATTTTATTTTTATTATGAAACTATTGAAAAACAAAGGCTTTTAAAATGTCTCAGAATAAGTTGTTTATGAGCTGGCACGAAAACAAAACAAAACGAATACAACGCAGAAATAAATGGTCCCAGCTGATGAATGGGGCCCAATTGCACGCATCTCTGGAAACTTCATGACTTTGTGGAATGTTTCTGAAGACATTTAATAAACCGGTATTGGTTTGGCTACTGCAAGTTTTTCAGACACTAGCCGTGGATGTCTGTGCATGGTCACCAGGGAATGTGACTGGCACCTGCAGAGGCATCTCCAGATCACTGCGCTTGACTTGGGACATTCACTGACGAAAGGAACTGACACATTGACAAAGCGCTCGTGGCCACGAGACTCTGAAGTCAGCAAGATCTGCAGGTGGGTGCAGCAGGTTTAACGCTCAATGCTAAGTCCTAGGACATTGCAAGATGCTGAGAGATTTGAGGAAAGTCCAAGTGCTTGTGCCACCCCCAAACTCCTCAAGATAAAACCCCAGAGTTCTGTTCTTCATAGTGCCTATCAGACTACGAAGATCGGCTTCCCCACAGATTCCTGGGTACAGCACTTGACTGTCACCCTGAATATGTCATAGATGTCTGTAAGCCTGTTCAGAATGGTTTTATCCTTTCTCCAACTAGAAGTTTATTTCTTCTTTCTTTCATGCATGCATGTATAGGGTATGTGCATGTGTGTATGGTTGCATGCATGTTGGGTGCATATGGTTGGGTGAATGTGCTTAAGTGCACTTGAGTGAGTGAGTATGTGTGTGTGAGAGAGAGAGAGAGAGTGTGTGTGTGTGTGTACGCGCGCTCGCGCACCCATGGAGGTCCATGAGTAATATTGGGAATAATCCTTGATGGTTCTTCAATCTCATGGAGCCTGGGTCTCTGGACCCAGAGCATGCCATGAGGGCTACTCCGGCTTGCCAGCTTGCTGCAGGCATTCCTAGGCTTTGCCTTCCAGGCCTAGAATCATAGGCAGCCATACCTGCTAGGGTTTTTTTACATGTTATCTTGGGATTCAAACTCAGGTCCCTTTGTTTCTGAAACAGAGATTTTAACCATTTAGCCATCAGTCCAACACCCTGACTCCAACTAGAACTTTAAAATTTCTCTTTTCCTATTGCATTTCTGTAAAACTGATTTTAAAAAACAAGATTCTTACTTTTCACAAGGGAATCTTTGGGTATGCAAATAATGGTCATAGCCCATACATTTGATTTATTGCCCAGACCCTGGTAACTGTCTGCATTAGTATCCAGTGCTTAAGTGGTCCACGTTTCCTAGCAGAACTATTGTAAGTGAAATTCTTATACTTCTGTGTGTGTATTTAACCTCAGAGAACATCATGAAGGTGCCTAGTTGCAGAAACAGAAAACCGTCCACCGTCCTAGGGCACCTAACCTGAAAGGCTGACGTGCTCTTCCTTCTCAACCTGGCAAGGCCAGAGGGCAGTGCCTGGCTTGGGTTAGTCCAAGCAGGGTGCTGGGCCTTCATGTTAGCCTATGTTGTCGAGGATCCAGTGTAAAAGATGAGTGAGGCTGTCTCTTTCTAGTTATTAAGTATGAGCATAGCTAGTTTGCTTAGTCATAAAAACATGATGGCGCCAGGGACCCAAGGAACTCTCACGAAGCTGGAAGTCAAGTTTGGGACCGTCTGCTTCCTCCAGTGTAGATACTGGAACACTACGGTATAGATGATGACCTGGATGTGCCTCTAGGTCAATTCTAACCCATGTATTATTTGAGCAATGCTTCTTGGCAAGTTAGTTAATGAAAGTGAAATCTCTAGAGAAGCTACTTTTGTATCGTCTTTCTATGTTGAGCTATTTAATATTCTTCCTCTTCTTTTAGGAATGTAACCTAGTGTGGGGTGTGCTTTATGATAGAGAGGCTGAAGGGAAAATTAGTTTTGGGGGGAGGGAGGCACAGGAATTATCTGGAACATTTCCCCTCATCCATCCCTTCTCTTGCAGCAATGGATTGTGGGATTCTGAAGAGACACAGGACATTTTGCCCCATATGTCTACTTGACTTTTTCTTGAATATTTCTTGTGATTTAGCTCTAGACAAGAGAATGATGATATCTCATATGTTAGTTGTATAACTGGCCCATCTGTGCCCACCCTGATCCTTACAGTCTCCATTTCTCTATCTGGTCCATTTTTTTTCTGACTTTCCACATTTTTTTTTTTTGAATTCCAATTCCATACTAAGTCACTGTGGTAAGTGTCAACATTACAATTGAAAACTGAGCCCTTAAGCACCACTTTGAAGAGTTATTTAGTTGAGGCAAACCTGTGGGAAATTATCTTATTAATATGGGAAGACATAGCCTGTAGTTGATGGGATATAAAAGAGACTTGGATATTTATTGTTATGGATGTGAAAAAATACAATAGCATAATTGATCTGTTTAAGCCCTATTTTTTCCATTGGAATTTTGTTAAATAGTGAAAAAATCTTTTTTGAGAGTTGATTTTCATACATTTTTTAACATCTCGAATGAAGCTTCCTTGCTTAATGCTAATTGAAGATACATCAAATTATCATCCCTGTGAAGTTTGCCTGATGTGTAAAATCTGGATTTACTGCTTGGTAGAAAATGGAGCAGAAGTTGAGTCATATATGGAAAAGGAAGCAATTTGAATTACCAGTATCATAGATAAGAGGAGGAAGTATCTGTGAATCCCATGAGCACTGCAAGGATATCAAAGCAGTACACTGGGCACTTTTGTGCCCATATATAATAACATTTATGAAATGGCTTAACTTGCTATAGGACAAACTCTGCCAAAAATAGCTCCAGAAGAAATAAAAATCCAGAATAGTCTCTGCCAAAGGATTAATAATTAAGCTTCCAAACCAGAAATCATTAGGCTTATAGAAGTTAACTGGAAAATTCTACCACATATCATTATTATTATGTCCTTTTTCAGCAGTTTTTCCCAGAAGTTAAAATCAAGGAGAATGATTCCTTTTTTCTATGAGCCTCAGATTATCCTAATATAAACATCTAGATAAATATATTGCAAGGAAAATCTATAGACTATTTCTCCTAAACATGTATGTGAAACATTTCAATAAAATATTAATAATTCAAATTCAACTTACAAAAAATACTGTAGCACTGTGGGAATTGGACCACTTTGACACAGGCAGAGCCTAGAGGGTTTTAAGGAGACAATATTTACTCTGTATGACATAGCGATTGTAGATACTGTCATCTGACATTTCTTTCTACCTGCAGAATGTATGGCACTGAGATTTAGCTCTAATGGAAACTATGGACTTAGGCAGTTAACACAGGAACACAGATGAACAACACTGGTCCATTCTGGGGGTGATAGGGAAAGATGTTGCTAGTGAGGGAGACTGTGTAAGTGAAGAGAGAGGAATGTGTGATAATTCTCTGTACTTTTATCTCAACTGTGAACCAAAAACTACAAAATGAAGCCTATTTAACAGGAGAGAAAAAGTGGGCATGAACTATTGATACACTCACCATCCTGGGTGCATCTCAAGGGCATTGTACTGAGTGGCAAAAGCAATTTCAAGGGGTCATATACAGTGAGATTCAATTTAGCGAACATTATGTAGCCTTATAGAGAGAGACATCAGAGGTTGTCGGAGCATAGAGAGATGTTGGGTGAGGGAGACGGGCATAGCAAAGTGGAAGAGCTCTTACCTCATCTACACAGCGGCTGGGATATGACAAAGTGACCTATGACCTACATGCACATACCCACTTTGCCCAGTCCATCTCCTGGACTTCTTGTTAGAATAATAAATTCATGTAAGAAAGACATTAACATTAGCAAAAACATTGACAAAACTTACCTTGGACATTTGTAATAGATTTTTGAAACGTCTTTGAATCTATAATTACTTCAATGTCAACAGTTTAAAAATCGAAAACAATATACCTTGATTAGATGTGACTTGGGAGAGTCTGAGGCACCCCAGGAATACCAGAAGAGGTGCTCACAGATCACGGATTCTACTGTTTCTTTCTCTCTGGAGCAGCATAAGAGAGAAGCTCTACCACACTGGATACGTACGGCTGGGACATGACAGGTCTTGTCAGTGATTTCATGTCCTCAAAATGGCCAGGCCTGTGGGTAGACTGATGGTGGCTAGACACAGTTTCTCAACCGACAATTTCTACTAATTTAAGACGATGCTATCTTTGAGATATTTCCATTCTTTATTTCTTCTCGAATGGAGAAGTCCAGTATTTCCCTCGCTCTCAAACAGAACCAGCTTGTGGCATTTATCTTACTGAAGAAGGCAATGAGCTATTTTTTTTTTTTTTTTTGCCCACGATCTCCAGGATGACATTAAATAGATTTCTTAATGAAATATGACAGAGAAAGTAAAAAATAAAAAAGTTAAATCCCAGAACCCATTACTCAGAAAGCAAGTAAAGTCCCCTTGAAAACATAATTATTAACTAAACAAAGAAAAGCTGAAGGAGTACTGAAAGAATTCATGTTTGAAGTAGGGATAATCCTATAATTACTACTTCTCAGAGGAGCTCTGTGGGTATGCGGGAGAAAGCTGTTATTTAGATCATGGAACATTACACTTCAAAGGTACTCTTGTCAAGGCTATTGAGTTGCTTCAAAACATATTTAAAAATCAAAAAGACAAGTCTTAGGGCTGGGATTTCAGCTGAAACTCTGGAGGAAGGGAAAGAAAAAGACACTTCCTTTGTTTTTTACCAACTCATTCTTTATGGTCCCAAAGGAAATGCCGTTTGATGAACAATGGTCTATGGTGAGCAAATAGGCAAAAAACACATTTCCTAGCAGGAGATGCTTGTATACCTTGCTATTCTTCATTATTGTTTTGTTTCCAATGAGAGCTTCTCTCACAAAGGTCAGCCACCTGGGCAGAGACATGTATGCGGTGTGTCCTTAACGTGTGACAGAAGACTCCACGTGTACTTCATTTTCTTAACAGGCTGCTAACTCACAAGCATATACCACATGATTGTTTCACTTTCCCCTCAATTTCTTTCAAACTTGGTGTTTAAGAAACTTAACGTTTAGTGTTCTGGGAGTCTGTCATGTTGATTCCACACTTAGGTATCATTGTGTTTTTCTTCTCTCTGTAGTTCATTCCTCCTGTCCCATCCAAAAACATACCTACACTGGTCTTGGTTTAGATATGGCTTATCCTCTAGAGTTCATGTTTTGGGAACTTGGTCTTCGAGGGAATGGAATGGAGATGGTGAAAAACCTTAAGAGATGGGGGAGATGATTGGATCAAGGGATACTGCTTTTGGGAGGGATGAGTGCCCATCCTTATCCATCATCCCTTGGGAGTGGGTTAGCTCTTTTGTTAGTTTTCTTTTTTATATACAGCAAAACGAGTTTGTGTTCTTGCCCCCTTGTTAGTTTTCTCATGAACCAATTTTTAGAGCCATTGTACTGGGTTATCTTCTTCCCATGTTTCCCCACCATGTTAGTACTGCTGTGGTTCAGATAGTAGAGTCTTAAAAAGGAGGGAGGGTCTTGCCAGGGTCAAGCTCTATGGACTTATCAGACTCAGAATTATGAGTCAAATAAACTTTTTTTGTCATAAAGTACTCACTCTCAGGTGTTTTGACATTGCAAAACAAGATGAACTAAAGCAACATTGTTCCACCCCTTGTATCACACTGACCCTTATCACAGCTATGGGTTTACGGGGCCACCTGAGGCTTCCTGGGTGGTTTAAATTTCCATGGAAGTCGAGAGTGTGGAGCCAGAATGACTCGGTGCCTTGCATCACCCCTCCGAGCTGAGAGAGTCTCAGAGGACAAAGAACCCACCAATTGGTCATCCACAATAACTCAGACACAGCACACACTCAGCAAATGCATCTTTCCAGTGCTCGAGCTTCTTTGCTCAGCCTTGAAAACTCAGACATCAGTTTTTGCAGCCCATAAAAGTCTTAATTGTTCAATAACTGACTATAATTTATTCTAGAATTCTCCACCCAGTTCATAGGTGGTTACTCATGTGATCCTGGAGATGGACTTTTCTGTAGTAGTTGATCTTAGAAATGAATGTTATGAGACTGGTTGCCACACATACTCTAATGCTTCTGTTAGAAATGAAAATATTTTTAGACATCAAACATTTCTCAAAGATTTTGAAAGTTCGTAGAGCCCCTAAAATTGCCTGCCAAACTTTTCAGATGTGTGTGCCTTCTGGGACAAGCACTGATAGGATTGTTGAGATACCTTAACATGCTTAGAAAGTGGCAAAGGAAAATAAGAGTGAAATTACTAAATAGGACTGAAGGGTGGATGTTTTGGAGGTGCAGGAGGAAAGGATCTCAAAAAGAGTAAAAATATGGCTGGAGAGATGGCTCAGGGGTTAAGACACTGCCTCGCAAGCAGAAGGTCCTGAGTTTGGATCCAAGTCCCATGTAAAAATGCCAGTCAGAAATGGCAGTGATTTGCACTTCCAGCCCTGGTGGGCAGAGCCTGGGACATCCAGAGTGAAGCAAAAAGGAGGTAGAAGCAATTTAGGATGATTCCCAAAGTCACCCTTGGTCCACCACAGAAACACACAGTGCCCTCTGAGACATACACACACACACACACACACACACACACACACACACACACACACTCACACACAAGTAAATAAAAAAGTTTTTTTTAAAGAAAAGAGTAAAAAAATATTTTGAGAGCAGTAAACAAAAAGGATCTGTGACAAAGCTTGCTTTGTCAAACTTTGTCTGACTCTGAGCTAGATGAAGGATGACTCTCTCTTAGCAAAAATAAAATAATGATGCATAGTTATGACCCTCTTTTCCCATGAAAGCAACAAAGGCTAATCTATGCTTTAGAAGTATATGATATACAGATGTCCAATGTCCTGGCTAATGTACATTTTTCTCCATTATCATGTTAAAAAATATACTGAATATTGCTATAGTTTGGATCTTCGATGTCTCCAGTGTGCTAAAGATCTCACCCCCAAGGTTGATCCTATTCAGAACTAAATAAATAGAAACTTTGAAAAGTTTGATTTACTGAAAGGTCTTGTGACAACTGAAGCATATCCCCATGCGATTATAGATCCATCCTCACTTTTATAGTGATTATTAGATTAGAAGTGACTTTGCTTTGCATGTGTCTTCTGCCATTGCTCCCTATTATGAAGTAGGAACTCTTTGAGGACTGAAAGAAATGCTCTGCCTTTTCTGGGACTTCCACTTCTAAAACTACGATCCAAAGTTAACTTTAATTTCTTCATAAGTTGATTACCCTAGGCATTTGTTACAGTGAACAAAGGTCAAATAAAAGGCATTGATAGAAAAGAAGAGAGTATTTTTAACACAGTTACATTTGTGAACATGGGAAAACTATCTCCAAGAATGGGATCTCATTGAAAGGGATTAAAATTAAAATATTTAAAGCTGTTTTTTTTTTTTTTTTCCTGCAAGAAAACCGTTATCAAGATGGAGATAAAATTCCATGGCTTTCCAAAGATCTGACCATAGAAAATTGTGAGCCCAATCGAAGTGGGCCTCAACAGTTGTTATTCTAGAAAATCTTCCCAGACCAGATGGATTTCACTGCTGTAGAGAAACTGGTCATAGGATTTAAAGTTCCATGGAAACAGGAAAGTGAGACAAAAAATGAGATAGAACAATATTAAAAACCTCCTAAGTTCATCTTAATTAGCCCCCATTAATTACAAATAAATTGAGCCTAAATGAACTTTTACTCAGTATTAAAAATGTCTTTATGTGTTTTACAGTTCTGATCTCCAGAAAAAAAAGAAGCACAACCTTTATACACAAAGCCAAGTCAGTTATTCAGCCGGTAGCTTCACTGCCCGACTGCCTTAGGATGCTCTCTGTGCCTCCTGATTGGTTGTATGTAAGTTGAAATCTTCTGACCACAAGATTAATTTACTACATTCATATATGTGTCAGTCATCTAACTTGGTAGACTAAGTAGAAGTATATTTAGCAAATGTTCCTTATGAGCACCTTAATTTGTTCTCTTCTGAAGGATCAAGAGTGACATCCAAGTTTGCAAACATTTGCACCTTTTATGCATTTCTAATAATGTATGTTTCATATAAATCTTGCTGAGTGTTTATACCTTATTAGTAATGGTCCTTCAGCACAAATCCCTTGAGGGATTTTTATTCTGGGAAAACAGTATCAGGATACCCCCCTGAGTATTATTTAGGAGAAATGACTGTGTGGTCGTCTATTCCTGTGTCAGTTCAAGTTAAAATATTTTATGGCGCTGCCAAAATATGGTCAATAGCAAATAACTGATTGTCATAGCCTATTGCAATAAGAAACGAGTATTTGTCAATAACAATGCAAAGAATGGCTTATTCATCTCAGATTCCTAGGTGAGTAAAGTTGATCCAAATGTCTGCAAAGAAGAGAGAAGAGGAGATAGTCTATGATTTCCTGTGGTTATAGGAGGTAATTGATATCCCTGTGGATGGCATGATTCATGCTTTGACAGAACAGAAGAGAGCATTTGAAGAATGAAGAAACATAAGGAACGAAGAGATGACTTTCTCAAATAGAGCAGAGGAGACTTTCTTTTCTAAGTTTCTGAATAGAGATTGTCTTTTAGATCTTTTGCAGAATAACATGGTACTCACTGAAATATACACATGCTTGCTATGAAGACTGTCAATTTTAATGAAAATTAGGATATTTTTGAGTTGTTTGCCAGGGAGACAGAAGCTCTTGTTAACTTCATGAACAAGGCGAATGCTTTGGCCTCTCCACCTCATCTGTAGCAGACGCCTACACCTGTGTTGAATAGGACACTTGCACGCTCCCTGCTTAATAGATGTCAAATCCATTTGCAGGCCTAGCTGCTGAAGCGCAACAATACACTCCAAGGAACTAATTCCCCGAAGCCTGATCACATCATAAGGAGTTGGGGTGACATCTGGGGCCAGCTAATCCCACACCTCTCTCTAAAATACGACTCTTCTTGCCACCTGATGCTGGCACTGAAGGGCCCCCAGGGATGTGGAGCTCCTCTCTCTCCAGGCAGAGAGATGTTTCTACTGCTGCTCACATACTCTGCAAGGCAAAGCTTTTCCTTCTTTGAGGGCTGGTTCATGCCGGGCTGGCATCTGCCTTCTCTGCCCACTCTTCTCTTTTGTACTCTTCCTAGACAGCCATCTTCTAGAATCTTTCTCCTCGTTCCCTTTACAGTGACTCATTCTGCTGTGTGGTTTCCAGGCCCCTCCCCATACTGCAGCCCTCTTTGTGCAATTCTCCTTTCCATGGTCTCTTTACACTGGGAAACTTTTCCTCTGGGTAAAGTTTGGGCCTTGATTCCTAAAGGGAACATCACTTTAATGTAACCCAGCCAAGCATTACAGTCGCCTTAATACAACATAAGTGTTGCCTTCTTATTACTTAAATAACAACATGAAGGATCTGGGGGGCTCTGAGAATGAAAGCAGACCTCTGTGGCCCTGTGGGAGCGAAAAGAAGTGGATGCAAGGAGTTTGGACAGAAGGAGCCTGAAATTTATAAATGGCCTGCAAGATGGTTTGCTATCATACTAGTCGAGGTGACATGTCTTACTTGAGGATAAAAATGAGGCTGTCTGTTACATGCTGAACTCGTCGACTATCTCTTGCTCCTCACTTGCCAGCATCTGAGAATGTCTGCTCCAGGCTTGTAGGGTGCTGTAGTATAGAATCTAGAGTCATCTACAGCTCTATCTTCTCCAAGACTGGGACAATTGAATATACTGTCAGCATAGGATCGCTGGGATGTAAATACAGGCACAAAGCCCATTAGCAGAAATAGAATAAGCACATGGATACTTTTGAATCTAGGAGCCATACTAAGCTGTCACAGGAGAAATGAGTCAGTGTTTCTGTCTGTTAAAGGAAGATTAATCTCATTCACACTGTCCATTTGAACTGTCCTTTGTTCTTTCCTGTAAGAGTCACACTCAGTTGCTGTTGCAGTTTCACCTGCATGGTTGCTGATAAATGACCATTACACAGCTTAAGGGAACAAGGAGTTTACTTTCTTATGACAGTCCGGTTACAGTTCATAGTCCAGCTTGACAGGAGAGCACACACCAACACCAGGGGTGAGGGAACTGGCCACCATAACGGCTGAGAGATGGACAATCCTTACTTGCCAGACCAACATGTCTGGCCAAGTATACAGAAGGATGCCAACTCTCTCACCCAGGTCTCTCTGATTTATCCAGGGCCTAATCCCACCCACCATGGGCTGGGTCTTCCCCAGAGCTAGACAATCTCCTTTAGGTTTGCTCTGGGCTTAACTCAACCATCAACTCTCTACAACTGTGCCCAGAGCTCAGACCCTCAAGAGTCAAGTTGACACCTGTGCTTAACTATGACAGTTGCTTTTAATCCTTACAACTATCTTAACAGGTCACTGTCATGATTGGTCTTGTATAAAGGAGCTCTCACTATTTAAGCCTCTGAGGTCACACAGTCGGCAGGGAAGTTGAAACAGAAGCAGGATGTAAGATTCTGGAGCACGAGGTGGTCACAGACACACCAAGCTCTTCACCTGTGGCTTTTGTGCTCCACGATTGATCCAAGGATCTGGGGTGCTCTGAGAATGAAGACAGACCTCTGTGGTCCACTGGGAGTGAAGAGAAGAGGGTGTAGGAGGTTTGGACAGGAGGAGCCTGCAGGGTGGTTTGCTATCATACTAGTTGAATGACATGCCTTGTTGGAGAGTAAGAAACAAGATTGTGTGTCACATGCGAGCTCCTTGGCCATCTCTTGGTCCTCATATGCCTGCATCTTAGATTATCTGCTCCAGAAAAACATCTGCCATCAAACACAATCTGGAAAGTGACATTATACCTACAGGAAGATTCCTTCGCCAAATAGAAGGACCTTTCATGAAAAGCTACTCAAGTGAACAACTCACCACTTTTCTAAAATAGCAATAATTATCTTCATTTGAGTCAGCTGTTACCATGCATCCCATATTGCTGTGATTTTCTTATGTGCAAGCTTCTGGAATGAGCATTATAATATTCCTATTTCAATTGGGTGGATAGAGTCTCAGAAGCTTTGGCAACTTCTCAAAGTCAGTAGTGAGTCACAGAAACTGGCCATTGGATGCAGGTGACACCGGAATCCCTCTATTTTCTACACTTGGATGGATAGAACAGCATAGTTCTGTTCCGCTGGATACTTCCTGGGGGACACCAAGTTTTAGGTCACCCTGAATTTGGGAGCCCCACCAGGCTCTTTCTAAACCTATGTGTCTCGAGCTAAATGTAAGGGACTGGTCTGAGAACATGCCAAGCTTCGGGGCAGGAAGCTGGCTGGAAAGCCCTGTTCAAAACTGACTGCAATCTATTTGTCTGTCTATTCAGTACAATTTTATTAAAATTAATAAAGGACAACTTTTTAAATTATTTCTTGTACTTTCTTCAGGTGGAAACAACTGGTGTCCAAGATGTCTTGTAATTCATTGGGAAATCTCTAAAGTCATCCTCAAAGCTATGGCCAATGTAGGGCCCTTTATCTTATTACTAACTTACATTCTAAGTGTCTTAATTTCATTGCCTTTTTTTTTTTTTTCAATTTTACAATATGTGGCAAACCGGAACACATGCATAAAAAAAATTATCCACTTACTCCAAAGTTCATGATAATTAAGAATACTTTAAAGAACTGTATGGTAAGAACTACCTGGTGTGACAATAATAATAGTAGCAGTAATAGCTTCAGCAGAAACTAGCATGCAAACCTCGCTCTTTCTCATCCATCTGCTCTTTTACTCACTTCCCATGTCTGCCTGGCCCATGTTTACTGAGCGCCCTAGAATGCCAGGACAGCATTTGTGAAGGGGAATTTATTTAACTCTGGGTGAGTTGTACAAATGCAATAATACAGCCCAACTCCTGTTTAATTTTGAAGGCTTCCTCCTAGACGACACTGTTCATAATGGACGGCTCAAGCCAAATTATCCATTATTGTTCCCAAAGTTTACAATTAAACTATCGATCAAATCTGGCAGTGATTTCCTCAACAGCCTCAGCTCAGAAGCTGCTGAATTGCATCAGAACCTGCGCCCTCGGAGCCAGGAGAAGGTGGTACAGACAGACAAATGTAGACAGACAATCGCTCCACCACCCACCCCGGGGTCCAGCCTTTGGTAATTTTCTTGGAGCCAAGAGATGGGCTCTCGCCACGACTAGGGAGACAGGGTGAGCGGTTTTAATAGGCGGAGGTGCCCGCAATTTGTGACCCCTATCCCTAGCTGTAAAAATTGAAGTTTAACAGGTTCGGCTCCTTGGGGAACCAACCTCGGCTTTTAGGCTCCTTCAGACAATGTAGAATGCATCTTTTCTGGGGAATTCCACAATAAAATGACTGTTATTTATCATTACAAACCTCTTTATCATTTAGTCAATAAAAGGCCTCTTTCTCTCTCACTTTTTTTCCTGTGGCGTGCTCAGAGTCAGAAATCGGTATTAGTCTCTCCTGGCCCGAAGGCAGGAGATGTCAAAAGCTAAATCATGATCTGCCCTGGCGTCCTGGCTAAATTGTGTATGAAGGCCCGAGGCAAAAGGGTTCACATGCTCATTATTTGAAACCAAGATTTTTTTCCACCCCACTTTTCGTTTGTCTTTCTTTTTCTCTTTCTTCTTTTTACATATTGAGACATACACTGCGGATGTGACTAAGAAGTCCTCATACATGCATGACACAAGGCGACAAGAGCTTCGTGGATCTTTCGATCAAGAAATAATAGAAAGGGATGCCATTTCTTTTCAAGTGAACTCTAGGAATTTTTGAGCGTGATATATTTAAAAAAAAAAAACAGTAATGTGACTTTTGATTAGGTAGCACTGGTGAGACCTCATCAAAGGCAGATTTCAGTGGAGCAACAAGAGTCCCATTTGGCTACTCTGCATGAATAGCAGAAGTCTGCCGTGAAGGAGGAGGGAAGGGAAATCACAGATCTGGATCTGCAGACAAGCTTTGCCTCTGGGTGCCGTACTACCTGGGGCTTTTCAGTGGTGGCTATGTGGCCTATATGTTAGAGCCCTGAAAGGTCAGAAAGAGAGCTGATATGAGGATGACTGAGGAAACATCTAGAATGGGCTTATGGAATGCTGACTACCCCCAAGTGCTTTCAAACTTCACGTGTTAGCCCAAAGTCAAATTTGAAAATCAAAAGATCTTTTTTAAATTTTTTCTACTTTTATAAACATATTGAGTATTCATCCCAGCTTCCCTCCCTCCCATTTGCGTCCTTCCCTTCACCATTTCCCCCTCTTCCCTTCCACCTGTATGCTTCTATGGACCCCTGGGTTCACTCTGGATTGTCTACTCATATGGGGCTCAGGCCTCCATAGTATATCAAGCTACCTCTCTTCAGGCCACCCCACTGATATGACATTTCCCTTCACTCATCCAATTTTAGACCAAAAGGTTTCCAGTGTAAATTCCCATTCTAATAACAGCTACCTACAGAGCAGTAGACCCACTTGTCAGAATGATACACATCTCTGTTATTGTGAACTAGAACAAGAAACTAAAAAAAGGGAAGGAAATACCTAAATAGGGAAGACAGCCAATAAACCTATAGGTAGAAAGACAGCACATCAAAGATCTTTTTATGCACTCATGTGGTTTGCTGGCTTCTGACTTTTGCTCACACTATGCAAGGGTACATGTAGGGACTCACGTTGTCCCACAAACTGTGGGTTGGTCTTTCTGCATCAGTAATGTAATTAAGGCAGCCTTCTACAGACTTGCTCAGTGGTTTGCCTTAACTAAACAGTTTCTTTTTTCATAGCTGTGCCATCAAGCCTGTGTCCTCAAGTGTGAAGAACCAATCACCATATTATACCTTTGTCTCTTTGACATGGAAACATAACATTTTTAAAATATAGCTCTCTGTCCCCTGAGTCTTTCAGTCTCAAACCCCTGAAAGATCAAAACCAAGTTAAATACTTGCAAACATATAACATCACAGAACAAACATTCTTTTCTTTTTGGGGGGCATGTGTGTGTGTGTGTGTGTGTGTGTGTGTGTGTGTGTGTGTGTGTGTGTGTATAAGAATAAACATTCTTATTTTAAAACAGGGGCATCACCAAGAAAATATCAAATCAAAATTGAAGAATAATCAAGTCAAACAAAGTCCAGAAAGATAAATCCTGTAGCTCACTGTCCATCTTCTGTCATTTGTCATGTAGTCAAGTCAACTACAAAAGGCTGAGAAATTTCATCACTTCAACCCTATTGCCTGTAGCAACACAGCTTCTTTCCTGGCTGGGTCCACTCCACATATGTAGATTTTCTGAGCACTTGTCCAGTGGTTCTGACATCTCCAACATCCTGAAGGCTCTACTAAAACAACTTCAGATTTAACCTCCCTTTGCCAGAACTCCAACTCAGGAGTGCTCAGCTGTTTACCAAGTACCCCTCAGCCTTCATCAAAGTCTGTACCATGTGGAAAATGCTGCCGAATTCCATTGAGAAGTCGGGATGTAGCCTTGCCTACCCCGATCACAACCTATGCACTTCTGTCTGCTGACCCTTGGAAAGCCCTATTCTAGGCCTTCACGTTGGAATGCGAGGAGCTTCCAGCTTAGGCTTCAGCTTAGACTTTCTTCTACTTCTGTCAGATGAGTCCGGATTTTCACAAAGCTGAGACTTCACAGGGTGACAGGGCATCTGTCCCATTGTCCCAGTGTAAAGCGCTGCTCTCTGTATTCTTCTCATCCAAAATTTCAAGCCTGCCAAGGCAACCCTCCTGCATCATATACACCAGTATGCTGTTTTAAAACTTAGCTTCAGCAGTGTTCTCGTTCCCCTGTAAAAACCTCACAGTCTGTTCCTGTGCCTTCCACATCTCTGTCATCATTACCATTCACAGTCTATTAAATTCTGTCTCCAAAATTTCATTCCTCCACATTCCTCCAACACAACAGTTTAAAAGACTACAAAAGTCACATGGTCAATTTCATCAGTAATGTCTTCTCTTCTCTGGTAGCAAATTGTCTTAGTTTCATAATCCCATTGCTGTAATGAATACATGACCCAAACACGTTAGAGGAACAAGGGGACTTTTATTCAGCTCATAATTGCAGGTTACAGTTGACAAGATGACAAGAGAGTTACTAGCAGAAGCCTAGGGAAGCCAGCTATACCATATTTATAAGCAAGAGCAGAAAGCAGGCAAGTAACAAAACATCTCTTCTAGCTTGTCAGTAAGAAAAATTCCAACCAGCTCTCTGTCTTATGAATCTGCCCAGGGAATGCTTCTGCCCCCTATGAGCTGGGTCTTCCCACATCTATTAGATAATTGAGTTTAAGTTTGCATTAACTAGGTAATACTCTTGGGTATGAACATGGACCTATCTCTTCATGTGCCAAGTTGAGGATTCAACTTTGAGATCCTCTGTCTGAAATCTGAAGAAAATAGTGTTAAGCATAGACATCAGTACTTTTTAATTGTTGAAAATATTTGAGAATCTTGTATAATACACAGGTTTGATAAGATTAAAAAAATAAGGAATAAATGTCAAACCAAATAGCAGTAACAATAAATTAACCAAGCTTTGAATTAGCAATTGCTAAGGAGGAAATGGAGCATTGATTCTTTTCCATATACATAGATACCTTCTATGATTTAAGGTTTTGATGTAACATTACCAAAAATACATTCTAATGTTGATTGACAAGTACAAAGAGATGTCAGTGTCACCCACAGCGACTTTCCATCACATTCATTTACCTGTACTCTTAGAGAACAGCAAGGATGGGGGCTCAGGTTTATGATAAATCATTTGGAGATTTCATTTCAGTTATATAACTAAATGTAATCATCCTTCATCTCCACTCATTATTGGTTGCAAACTTCTCTCGTATCCAAGATGTCCCTTATACAAAAAAGGCATAGTATTTGCAAATAATCCATGCTTACCTTTTTGCATACTTTAAACCATCTCTAGATTATTTGCAATATGTAATACAGTGTGATGCTATGCAAATAGACATTATATCATGTTGTTTAGGAACTACTAGTATGAAAAATGTTAGCACATGCTCAACACAAATATGGATAGTCTCCAAGTAATTTTGAAAAAAGAATGGACAATTTTTATAGGCACAGAGGTCAACTGTGTATTCATATAATTAGAGCTAACTGTATGCTGTATTAGCTTCTTTGCTATTAGACTTACCCTCTAACAATATTGGTGCTTCTTTATAACTCTAATATAAAGTAATATTATATAAGTATACATAAAATAATGTAATGTAATATAATGATCCAAAGCTTTTGCTTTGGGAGTAAATGACTATGAATAAGGCACTGACTATGAAATTCTGAGGGATTCAGAGCGCTAGAATACACATAAATGCTATGTGGGTATGACAATCCTTCTGTGATCCCAGCATTTGTAAGATATAGTCTAGCACCCTGATTAGTTAGACCAGCCCAAATCAGCAAACTTTGAGTTCAATAGAGAGACTTCCATATTGAATGAGGAAAGTTTATTCAATAAAGAGTCTTCCTCAATCGACCTGTTATACAGATATCTTTAGGAAATGTAGACTTACTGAAATGCTAAAAGAGATTTAAGTTTTGGAAATGTGAGCAAATGTTAAACTATTTAAGGGCATGGAGATTATTGTAGCTTGCAAGGTTAAACTACCAGGCTCAAGTCAGGATCTTTTTGTTTATAAGCATAAGTAAGATCAAGGAAGACTTCTCATGTCAACCTAGGGCCTCCACATATACTTCCACACAGACTCTGGTGTCCTTAGAGATATGAACGCGCGTGCATGCACACATACACACATACACACACCCAGTGTGTGTGTGTATGTATGTATATATATAATGTGTGTGTTAAAAATATATTTTTTTAGTTTTCACTTTCTGACTTTAACAGTCTTGTGATCTGCTTCTCTGTGCAATCACAGACTATAACTGTTGTGTGGAATTCTGATCTGCAAGGCAGAAGCCCCAGCAATCCTGAAGACAGTCACAAAGAAGCTCTTATTAATCTTCAAGGCCACTACAAACAAAATTCTGGGAGTGGAGAGAGACCACAGTGCAAGAACCCATGCTGGGGAAGAGTAGAACTTCAGTAATGTTGAGAAATTATCTGAAGATGCTTCCTTCTTCTTCTTCCCAGAACAGAGAACTCTGTCTGTCATAGTTAGATATGAAAGTTTGAGATCTGAGCACATTTATAGATTATTAATAATTAAGCCCTGAGAGAACTTGCAGGAGATTGTCCAGCAGATGGGGAAAGTTCAATCCATGGTGGACAGGACTGGCCCCTGGGATAGTGAATAAGATAGAGGTAGCTGTTTGAGAGAGTTGGCATCCTTCTGAATACTTGATCAGACATGCTGGTCTGGCAAGTAAGCAGTTACATCAATATGGTGTGGCCAGTTGCCTTGACTCTTGGCATCGATGTGGGCTCTCCTGCCAAGCTGCACAAGGAAAGGTAACCATATTGTCATAAGAGAATAAAACCCCCTTTCCCCTTAAGCTGTTTGGTGGTGATTTTATCAGCAACATGCAGGGTAACTGTCTCTTTCTCCAATGGCTACCATCCACATCTTAACATTTCAGTAAGCAATTTATTTAAATTCAAAATATATCTTCAGGATTTTTTAAAAAATATATTTTATGTATTTATTTTCTCTCTCTCTCTCTGTGTGTGTGTGTGTGTGTGTGTGTGTGTGTGTGTGTGTATCAGGGGGCACTGTGTACCCCTGTGGAGGACCAAGGATGACTTTGGGAATCATCCTGGATTGCTTTTACCTCCTTCTTGCTTCACTCTGGGATTTCCCAGGTTCCACCCACCATGACTGGGAATGCAGGATATTTTAAGCAGTGTTTCTGGATTCCTATGCCCATCTATATTTTTAGGAAGTATCACAAGCCACTCTAGGTCCCAAATGGAGAACTACTACTTCTCTTCCATCACTGTTTCTACTATCCATATGATATTTTTTTAAAAAATCTATAAAACCTCTAAAAGGCACAATTTTAAAAATGAAGTATATCTATGGATATTTCTCTTCTCTTCTTTCATTCATCGCCTTGGATATGGAACCCAGGGCCTGTGTATATTGAGTAACTATTATACTACTGAGCTAAATCACACTCATGCCCCACTATTTTACTTTTTTTTCTACTGCTACCTATGCCTATGAACAAAAAGATCCTAATTTGAGCCTGCCAGCTTACACTTGCTAATTACAATTGTCTCCATGCCCTTAAGTAGTTTAACATGTACTCACATCATTCCCCAAATTTATAATTATACCTCTTTTCACATTTCAAGTAAGTCTGCATTTCTTAGAGATACCTGCATAGCACACTTGTCTGTGTAACTTATTAAAAAGCAACTATGACAATGTTGCTAAGTTTAATTTCTATGTGTTTCACATTGTATTCTAAGTTCTCATGTCTTCCTCAAGTCCAACAGCAGTTTCCTTGATCTAATGAGCCTTGGGACTTACACCTGTGTGGTCCTAGTTCCCACTGAAATGGAAAAGATATTATTCTCTTGAGTTGTTAGACTGTACTCTGGCTTCATGGTAGATGGTCGCCAAGGCAACACAATGATGTTTTTAGGCAGTGCCTGCCTATCCTGGACTCATACTAACCTACCCGTTATGTCTCTCTGCCACATTGTTTGCATCCCTTCTCAGCACATGGAGCACTTGGGAGCAGGAGATTCAGCCAGTTCCTTCTGGAGTAAGTCACATTTGGTACCTTGTGGTACAGGATAGAGCAGTCACAAGGTTGGCACACCAAGTCTTGAGGAGGACACTCTCTTCAGACATTGTAGGCTCATGTGCTTTTGTCTTCAATGATTCATTTAATAACATTGTGGATGGAACATACTTTGGAAATTATTAGTTGTGGGCTATACATGCTGAAGTTCCTAAAGAGCAGTAAGCCTTAAATACTTTTAAAACACCCCAGTAAAATGCCACATTCTCATTGTGACTGAGTAGATTAGCATTGTGTGCACAGAAAATACATCTATTTGTTTTATTTGAAGCTCACTTTATGTCCAAAATACTTCACTCAGACTAGAGCATTTCTTTGAATAGACACTTAGGCTCCCTCTCTCACAGGTTCTAGTCATGACCTCACTTACCGAAAGGGCACATCCATGTGGGTGCCCACGACATAGCTCTCTTGCCAAGGGCTGTCCCGTCACTAGATGTGGTTTATAAAGTTGGACTCGATCACAGACATCAGTAGTGGAAACAGGTGGTTTCCAGTTCTGACCGTCCCCTGAGAAGCATGTCTCACACAAGGACTGTTTCTTCAGCCCCTGTTGTCACACCGTATAGAAAAATAAGCAAGACACTGCTGTGTGGCACCTTTCCTCTGGACAGCCATCGTGAGCTTTGCTCCAGTCTCAGCCAGTAAACAACTCATAAGGCTCAGGAGGTTCTGAACTGACAAGCTTGGGAAGGGGAGGGCTCCCTCCAGGATGAAAAATATTGGGGAAGGGGAATTTTCTCCTGCCATTCAAGAAGATACAAGGGGAGATGCTTGGGAATTAAGAGTCAGTCTGAAGGAGACTGAAGGAAGGAAAGAAAGGCTGGAAAAGACTGCTGAACAGCCAAGCAGTTCAAGTAGAAGATCCCAGAGCAGTGAGAGAGAGAGACAGAGAGAGAGAGAGAGAGAGAGAGAGAGAGAGAGAGAGAGAGAGATGCAGCTAGGCAGCCATGGAGAAACAGTCAGCCATGCTGTGGTGAACTCCGTGAATCATCTCTGCTCCTGTCAGTAACCCTCACCCCTGCTCCTGTAAGAAACCCCAGTAAATGCTGGTTTATCATTATTTTGCTCTGTAATGGAACTCTACCTGGGTGAGAAGATACTGTGTCTAGTGTCTTCCCTGGAAAAGTATACACATAACAAACAAAAAGCTCCGGTCTTCCTAATCTGATTTAACAGAAACACCACACACACACACACACACACACACACACACACACACACACACACATTTGTGCAAGGTTGCTGTGAATGCTAATATTGACCATCTATTTGGCAGGCTCTAGAATTATCAAGGATTCTCTCTGGGCATGTCTGGGAGGATTACCTAAATTATCTAAATAAGGTTAATTGAGGTGGGAAGGCTCACTCTAAATGTGGGCATCACTGTGCACTCGGTTGGGGTCCTGGACTGAACAAGAGGAGGAAGCAAGCGCGGAATGAGCATACAGTGTTTTCTGCAGCTGCCTCGCTTTCCTGCCAGCTGCCGTTTATGGACTTTCCTCTTCGACTGGGAGTCAAAATAAATCCCTCCTTTCTTAAATTGTTATGGTCAGGCATTTTGTTGCAACAACGAGAAAAGCAGCTAATACAGAAAATTGGTACCTACAAGTGAAGCTGTTGCCGTGACAACCCCAACCGTGAGGTTCTTAAGCCTTTGGATTTGTTTTAAAGCAAGAATGTGGAACAGTTTGGCTCTTTGGGCTAGAGAACCCTCAAATATTGTAAGTAGAGCTTAGCCACTACTCTCGGAGGAACTTGGAAGACAAAATGGCAAGAAAAACACAGACATAGGAGGTCTGGTTCATGAGGTTTCAGGAAATGAGTTAGAGACCATTCTTGTTATGTTCTCACCAAGAATCTGGCTGAATTGTGCCCTGAAAGCTTGAATTTAAAAGTTAGGGACTAATTTCTTGGGTGAATTTCTACACATAATGGCTTTTAGGCATTGCTATTGCTTGGTACCCTCGCTCAGATGCAAAACAACAAAGAACAAAAAGAGAGGAAAATTTGAAAGTTACTCACACAAGGAAAGTTGTGTGAGTAAGTTTACCAGTGAGGCCACAGAGAGTGAAGGGGACAGAACATTTGTAATTGTTAAAGAAAATTTCACTTTTTCCATTGGGACACTAGGAAAGTTTCCTTGAAGGCAAGACCTCTGTCACAATAGTTTCTGACTTGTGAAAGTGAAAATGTATGTAAAGGAAGAAAACCTGAACTGAGAATGCAAGAGAAAGGGTTCTCTGCTCTGTTTTTTGCATAGGAAACTGTTATTTTGCAGGTTCAATCATCAAGATACCAAGGGACTGTGATCTGAGGAGGCCAGGGTATGTCTCAAACTATTCACAGAACCTGGCATTGCTGTGTATGTGGTACTGAGGGCATGAAAACCTAAACGATGCAAGGTTGAGGAGCACAGAGTTTTGTTTCCTGGTTGCCACACTATGTGTAGCTGATGCCACACTATGTGTAGTGGGGTCAGAATTCCTGTGAGGAGGCCCTTAGAAGTCATTGTATGAAGACATGAAGAGGAGGCTTATGTTACAGTGGGGATCCCAGGATGCTGGAGATGCTGAGTCCATGGGACATCCACCAAATGAAGTTGCAGACAAGGAGTGGAGCTATCTCACGAGAAAACTTACATATGTTCCAGGCAGCAAGACTGGAGAGACGGGGCTGCCTGAACCTTTCAGAGTCCAGATGATTCTGTCACAAGGTACAAACATCCTATGTGGAGCTTTGGTATTTGGCGCCAATAGGTTTGAGCCTTGATTTAGTTTTATCTTTGCCATGCAACCATTCCTTCATTTAGAGTTAGGATATTTAATCTCTTTCATTGTATAACAGAGCTATGCAAGAGATTGCCTTGAGCCTCAGAGGAGACTAAGACTTTTGACATTGTCGGAACTATTAAAGATGAAAGACTTTTGAAGCTGCATTTCACATTTTGTGAACCTACGGTAGCAAGTAATTGAAGATTATGTCTTAAAAGTGAGGTGTTTCAGAGTTGATGAGATGGATCCGTGATTAAAGTGCTTACTGCTCAGGCCAAAGGGCAAGTGTTTGGCTCCCAAATCTGACATAAAAGTGCTGGGTGGGGATGGTGGCCTACCCACATCAGCTTTGGAATGTGGATACTGGGAATCTCTAGTTTATACTGACAGTAATTGCTTTCATATAATTAGAGCTGATTGACTGAATTCGATTTACTAATCCATAAACATAGTCTGATATCCTGAAATACCCACAGAAATGTGTTACATTTGCACAATATTAAAGAGTTTTAAGTTCCTTGAAGTTAACAATGATGAAATAAGATGCATTTGGCATCATTTTATTAATTGTCTGATTATATGGTTCATCCATAAACATTAAAAGATTTCTGTATCACGAAGCTTGATTTATGCTGACATGTTGGAGTTATGAACTATCAAAGTTGCTCACACCAGCTCCCAGAATTGTAAGAGATCAGCCACATAACACCAGGCAGTAGTATAACAGGAATATATATATTTGTATAATGAGGAGTGTTTTCTATTTAAAGTTCATCGCGTCTATACCCCATTGCAAAAGAGAAAAGTTGTAACTCAAAGTGTGGGATGTTGAATAGCTCTACAAAAATATATATTGAAGTATCTAGATTTTAGAAGACAAAGTAGAACCTACAAAAGATAATGTGCACAAGAAAATGATGAGAAACTATAACCTTTTTAAAAAGGATTATAATTCATATTTTCCTGCGACTATATATATGTATATATAGCTACATAGTTTGTAGCTCCCTAATCCTATTGGTTTATCACTTTCATATGTTAGTTCATGAACATGCATGTGTATATTTGTATAGGGGTGGGTGTACATATATGCGGGTGTGCATGCAGGTGTGGGCATGCATCAGTAGAGGCCTAAGGATGCTATCAGGAATTATCTTCAATCATTCTTACACCTGATTGCTTTAAGTCTAGGTTACTAATTAAATGAAGATCTCACCTATAGGTCTAGCCTGGCCAGCAAATTTGTGAGATTTCCAAATCTCTTTTTTCTAAAGGCTAAAATTATAAGTGACTGTCACATCTATCTAGCATGTTGCTTGGAATCTGGAGATCCAAATGCTGGTCGCTCTGCTTGCTTAGCCATCTCTCCAAACAGATACCCATTGATATGGCATCCATGATCCAGCAAGTGTTCAGACACGTGCCAGTTATAGGCAAGCCAGTGGATGGAAGCCAGCCATCTCTCCAGCCCTGGTTTAGCACATTTTAGTGAAATATAAGATATTCTCGTATCTGTATAAAAATACTGTGCTAGTTTTATTGTAGGATTTCTGTCCAAATTGTTGCATCCCAGATTCTAAGACTGAAGACAGGACTAAGTAAAACTGACTGACAATCAGGGAAAGGGACTCCTGATTTCTCAGGAAAATCAGGGGGAACAAGAAGTAGTCTCTGGCTTTTTGGGGGAACCAGAGGGGAGGCAAAATCACTTCAGATCTTGCTTACTCCAAAGGCTTTGAACCTTGAGTCCCTCTCTTATAATTTTTTGAGGGGTCAAAAATGGAAATTTCTACTGGGTTCCACACTTACTTGTGATTGGTGGTCCCTGGTGGGGCCAGGTTTGAAAGTCTGGCAGGCTTTGTGGTGGACCCCTTGATGAGGTACCAACATGCTGAATTCAGCGTAGGCTTCAGGTCAGCTTTCCCAGTGTACATGCTACCTTTTACATAAGCCTATGTCCTTTCTTAATTTCCTCTGCTCTCCCTTTCTGTCCTGGATGCCTATGAGAATCCACCCCTGTATTTACATGTAAATAATAAGTTTCATAGTATTCACTACTTATATATTACCTTTTCCATGTCTTGTTTATTCCCTTTATTTTTTTATTTTTATTCTTTGGTAGTCTCATGGATGAAGACAATTTATGTTGTTTTCAACCCTTACCACTTAATCCCATTCCTCCTATTTTCTCATTGAAAACCCTCTCCCTAAATAGTCTCCCTCCTAATTTCATGTCTTTTTTTTTTTTTTTTTCCTTGCTTGTGTGGCTCACTGGCTTCCATCCACTGGCTTGCCTATAACTGGCACATGTCTGAACACTTGCTGGATCATGGATGCCATATCAATGGGTATCTGTTTGGAAAGTGATTTTCTTCTTAATTCTAAATTCGCTTTGTTTGAAGGATGTCAATCCTTTGCTGTTTCTTGTGAAATTTTTCTGGTTTTACCTCTTTGTGTGTGTGTGTGTGTGTACCAGCCATGCTATGAAATCTGTCACATTGTGTGCTCTTTTCTTATACCACATGCTAAAAAAAATATGTGACTATAGGAACAGTGGGGTCTTATTTTGGGTGAGACAGATTCTCTCATCTAAGTACAGGACTCTTCAGTTTTCTGAAAGCCAGTGAGGAAGTCTGGCGTAATCACCTCAGAGACTTCATTTCCTGAGCAAAAAGGAACAACAACAAAAAACATAAATATTAAACAATCAAATAAATACATAACATTATCAGTGCATGCCCATACAATTAAGGGTTCTTTTGGGCTGTGTCTTTCAACCAAGATAAATTTTTGTTTAACATATTGGTGTGTAGATTCTCAGCATGGATGAATAAGTAGTTCATAGAGATGATTGTAAGCGCCAGAAAACCCAAATCCTGTCCTGTTTATTTAAGGATTCCTAGTGCCTGGCATCTAGCAGATCTTAGCACTCAACACTAGGGCAGTCACCTAACAATTAGTAAATATCACAGAAATTCAGAATAACTTGGACAGACATCTGGGAAGAAGAGTGTAAAAGAAGAAAGGAGAACCTAAGAGAGAGGCAGAGAGGTGACAAAGAGAATGTTGACAATTTTGCCTAGAGCCAAGTCTATTCTCTGGTCTTAACAAGATTTTCTTTCACTGCCCAAATTCCTGGGATTCTATTTCTAAAGTTTTTGTTTTGTGTAAATAGTTTCCACTGGGGAGTGGGATGAAATTCACTTGAATAACAATGAAGACACTTTAATAGAAGGTAGTTCAATTCAGGCTTTTCTCTGTGACAGACTTACTGTCCCATGGGATCATCCTTATAAATTATTCCGTATCTCAGTCCTTCTTAGGATGTAACTTTTGTCAAAAATGCACAGTTTTATAAAGTTTCCTGATTTCCATCTCCATCAGCTTATTTTTATAAAACCAAAGTAATGCTCAGATTTCATCCAAAGACACATGATGGGTTTCTGGAAGATACACAGGCAGTATTTGTTCTCTCAAGGGCAATCCTGTAAAGGGGTCAGCAGATCTCTTCCTCAGGGAAGGAACCAAACCATTTGCCTATAATCAATCTGCTCAGAATAGTTGTTGAAATGAAAACTTCTCCTCTACTCAGTAAAGTAATCTTCTGGGAATGAGGTTAAAACAAAGGCATCTTCCATTCCACCCTTCCATAATTCCATTCAAACATGTCATGGAGTGTAGAGATTAAATCCTCTGGATTGTAAAGCAGATGATTCTGGATCGAGGGTGGGTAGCGAAAACTGATTACCTTCAAATGTTTGATCATAGAAAGAAGAGAATTCTACCAAGACTTAACACTTAATGTCCCCAGGAAGCAGGAAACAAAAATGACAGGAGACCATCAGCAGTAATTCTTGCAGGTGTATAATATTACGCCTTTTTTTCTGAACACATTTTAAATTGAACATCCTCATAATACTCCAAGAGAGATAATATCATCTCACTGGACAGATTAAAAAAGTGAGGCTTGTGAAGCTTAAACAAACTTTAAGGGACAATTATTAATGAAACTCTGAAACTTGCCATTAAAGCACTAAACAAAAATTCCCTGGGCCATCCACAGAAATCGTAGGAATAGAATTAACACCTGTACTATATATGGAATGGAAACTCAAGTTTTTATTTCCATTTATTTTTTAAATAAATAAACAAATTTATTTATTTATTTATCTTCGAGACAGGGTCTCATGTTATCCAGACTTAGATTTAAACTTGTTATTTAAGTGAGGATGTCCTTGGCCTCCTGATTCTCCTGTTTCTGTCTTTGCAAGTACCACTGCCAGCACAATTTTCATTTCAATGGGATGTAAAGACCTACATGGCTTGGGATAGCTAGTAAATATATCACTGGATTCTATGTAGACACTATTATTTTTAAGTGTGAATCAACTGTGACTTAGATCATTCTGTAAGTTCCTTCCAAGTTTTAAAATGAAATCATTGTGAGTCAAGTATAGAGACATTCAATTTATTATTACTCTGCTTTTAATGCTGATGTGAACTTAAAGCAGGTTATTTTATGTAATATCCATTGTATTATCAGATACATCTCTTCTAACTCTGACAAAACAGCTTAGAGGACAAAGTCAGGGCCTCTAGAAGACAGTAAGTTATATGGAAATGAGTAAGGCACTGCGAACCAATAGCGCTAAATTTATCTTGACTGTCCCAATAATGTTTGACCAATAGTTTGACTCCATTTCCAACTTGATGGACTGTCTTGGAAGACCTATGAAATCCATACTTTAAAATATGTAAATGTTCACGTTCCTGCTCAGCATCATAGTTTGTTTTAACCTCTATTCCTTGTGTAATGCAGGGTTTCATCTTAACCCATTCCCACATGTGAAATCACCATATGTCCTATAGACATTGCCTCTCTATACATCTCATCTATACTTCTACTTGGAATAGTCTTATTCTGCATATGGATGACCGCACCAGGCTCTTAGATCACACAATGCCGAGATAGCCCTCTTCAGACATGAGCTTAATTCCAAGCCACCATGCCTTCCTTCTCTGCTTAATAAAGGAACAAACAGGGCCTGTGCATCTCCAGGCTGAAAACCACAGAGTGGTTGCTATTGCTTCATTTGGACATAGTATCACCAAGTCCCCCAGATTCCAGCCCTTACAGTGTGCGCTCTCTTCTCATTTCTCACCTCATGCCCAAGAACACCATTCTGACGCCATTCCTCAGGTTGTATGCATTACTTTGCATCTTTGCTTAAAGTAGTCTCCTAATTCAATTTCCATTTGTTTCTTCCTTCTGTTTTTATATCATGTTGTGCATTTTACACTGCTGTTCCATGTGTTGAAGAAGGTGTCTAAATTCATCTTTTACTTCATGATACATAGCATATTTTTACCAGGCCAGGGACCATATCCTTGACAGCTTCATTGTAAAACTCAGTGTATTAGGCCAGGAAAGAAGTTGAGAAATTGTGACTCAGTAAAGTGAGATGATCACAGATGAATCTCTTCCCCTCTCATGTAAAGGACATATAGTATAATGCAAGAATCCTCATTTAAAATCATTATTATAAAAGTGTTTACCATTCATTGAATAAGTTCATTGGTTTTGGAATTAGATTAGATTGATCAAAATATGTGATCAGACATTTCTCAGCTAAGTTGACCTCTGTAAACAATAAATGTAAGATTCATATATCCTTAAATTTGAGTTAAGAATTGTAATACTTCCTTCAATTTTATATTAAGCTTTAGAGATGAGTTTTTTACAGTAGTAGTAGAGTGTTTACTTGGAAATAACAACTTAGCATTGTGTCACTTGTACCATTCAGTCTGTGCCTGCTGTGATTCCTATCCTTAAATCAATATTCATGGAGTAAGGAAGGTGATGATAGAAAACAATGTGACTCTCCCCCTGAAATTATAGAAAAGGTTGCTGTCTTGTCTCTACTCAAAAATTAACTGGTGGATAACTTGCCTTCAGTTAAAAGAACACCTTGAGGAGCAAACAATTTTAGGTAAGTGATGGACAGTTTGGTCAACACAAAAAAGGAATACCAAGTAACTTCAAGTACTTAGTTGGCTTAGTCCTTTGATTAAGGTGGAAATGATGCTAGTATTCTAGAGATGCTGCTGCTGCTGCTATCAGTGATGATGATGAAAATGGTAATCATGATGGTGACTGTATTGATGATGATAGTGGTGTTGATATGAAGACAAAAGTGTTGTTGCTGATGCTGGCATTTCTTTTTTTTAAATTACTTATTATTTATTCAATTGTGCATGTGTGTATGCATGTGTTTGTAGAACCACGGACGAATTCGGGAACCACGATGGATGCTTCCACCTCCTCCTTGTTTACTCTGCCCCGGGATTCACAGGCTCTGCCCTACCAGGACCAGAAACGCAGGCCGCCTCTGCTTCCTCCCGGCGTCTATACGTGGGGTCTAGGATCCAAACTCAGGACCTTCCTCCTGCAAGGCAGAGGCTTAACCCCTGAGCCACCTCTCCAGCCCCAGATGCTGGCATTTCTAATAGTGGAGATGATCAGCAAGATGCTCTTAGGAGTTATGTTAACAGTATGGGAAGGGCGGTGGCCGCAGGGTTCAGTTCACAGGGACATAATGTTCTTCCATTAAACTTCACTTCCTGAAGCTTCCACCACCTCCCCATGGCGTGCTGTGTTGCAACCTTGCCTATAGCACATGGATGATCCATGATTCAGATCATAATGATGGGAGCAGTCCTTCCCCCTGGTGCATAGGGTGTCGTTTCTTTCTCCTTCTCCTAGACAAGTCCTATTCATCTGTTCTTCAGGCTGGAATTGACATCACTTCCCTGTCTTTCTCACACTAAATGAAATTCTCCTTTTATAATCCACCTTGGCAAGAGCTCTGCGTGTGTTTGTGTTCATTCCACAACACTTTCCACACATGCTATTGGACAGTATTCTCCTTTACTCCCTCCTGGGGTATGTTTACCTTTCCTTCTATGTTTCTACCATCTAGTCTGTGCCTGCCATGATTCCCAGCTCTGCAAATAGTCATGGAATGAGAAAGGTGATGATACAAAAAATCAGCAACATGGGCTGGAGAGATGGCTCAAGGGTTAAGATTATGCCTCCCAAGCAGAAAGTCTTGAGTTCAGATCCCAGGTCCCACATAAAAATGCTAGCCAGAAATGGCAGCAGCCTGAACTTCCAGCTCTGGTGGGCAGAGCCTGGGAAATCCCATAGTGAAAGCAAGAAGGAGATAGAAGCAAGCCAGGATGATTATCATGGGAAATCACCCATCCTTGGTCCTCCACAGGGACACACAGTGCCCTCTGAAACATACACACGCACACACACACACACACACACACACACACACACACACACACTGAATGAATAAAGTTAAAAAAAAAACAATGTGACTCTCTCTACCTGAAACTATGGGAAAAGGCTATATAACCTTGTCCCCACTCTAAGAGTGGAGCCAACTGATAATTTTCCTGAAATGAAAAGAGCATCTCTAAGGAACGAGTTATTTTAAATAAGTGACGGACAGTTTTTTTTTAAAGAGTCTTTAGTGAATCCAAGCACTTGACTGATAAAATAATGTCAGATGGATAAAAAGAGAGACAAACTATTAGTGAGAATAGAGATCATTTTGAGAAGACACTGTTCCCCTGCCTCAGTCCTGTGGCCCTGAGTACACCTGCCTTCTTTCTGCAGAACAAAGGTCTCTAGATAATGAGGCTGAGCAAGAGACAGTGCAGCAGTGATGGGCACTGACCAACACTTCTGTGCTTTACTGTCCTGGGTCAGTTGCTGTGCAGGACAAGAATGCACCATAAAGATGACACGTTTGCTTGGCAGCTCCCTGTTGGGGCGCCAATGTATTACCTGGATCTAATTATCTCTTCTCCAGCTGACGGAGGAGTTTCCACAGAATCTCTCCATCACCGCTGCCTCGGCCCAGTTTCCAGGGGACTGTCTAATAGCTTGATATATTTTTGGATCCCCTGCTCATTGGATGAACAAGCTGAAGCAAATCATGTATTGACCCCAAAGCATTTATAAACTGTAGAACATTATATTCTCATCAGAGCCATAGGGGCAGTAAACTATAGTTTCTCTGTTGTGAAACATGGTTTTGGTTATGCACTGTGTTGCTAGGGTTGTACCTAAACAATAATACATCATTTGTGGCACATGTCGCCTTCTTTATTGAAAGGCAAAACAAAGAGTTGAGGACAAAAATCATTACTTCTTTAGCAATTTTTCACAAAATGCTTTTCTTTTGTACTTGACACACAGATGGGACACGGTACTGGGAGGCAAATGATGTATGGCAGTGTGACAAATTTCATTTCCTTTCTAAAACCAGAATCAGGAGGATGCACAAATTTGGGAAAGTTTGATTTTTTTCTTTAAAAAAATAAGAAATCAAATATGCCTTAAAAAGAGAGAGAGAGAGGGCATTCTGGTGGGTATCCTAAGAAAACATTTGCGTGCCCTAATTGACTTGTCGAGTATTGATCAAAGTGCTTCGATGAATATGTTGGTGACAATAACCCCACTCGAGTGGAGCTTTTGTGTCATCTTGAACATGATCAACCATGACTGAGGATGGAATTAGCAAATGGGATACAGCTGAGTCGGAAGTGGACACAGGCGACCCACTCAGAATTAGCTGCTCTGGGCACAGAACAGCCTCCTGCTAAACTTTCTTCAGTCCAGGAGAAACAGCACAGCAGCTCTTAATTCTTGTCCATTCCCTCTAGTTTCTTTCTCTTTAAATGCAGTACTTCCTTTTTCTTACCAAAACTTTATTATTTCAAAAGATTTAAAACAGGAAGACACTTTATAAAAAACTTGTAGAGGAGATGAAATTCCCAAACCACAGGTAGTAATGCCTCGTCATAGATTATCTTATAAAACACAAAGACAGAAATAATTCTTTTGATCCCGCTCCTCCAAAACCCCAACCAAATCCACAGTTTCTGGCTATGCAGATCACGCCACCACACATGTCTTCCAACAAGTAAGCAGAACTCATTACCCAACTATGTGTAATGTCATCCTCCACCAAATCCTTGTCCGTGTCCACTGAGATCACACCAACATACCCAGCCTTAGCTCTGAGTTCCACACCACAGAATTTTTCCGCTGAACAAATACAGTGTTTCTTGAAGCTCATTCAGGCCCTTTTGCCTCTGAGCCACTAAGGCGCGCGTGTCCTAAGAGTTCAGGACGCTATACTCCCATAGACTTTGGCATCAGTCAGCAAAATTGGGGTGCATAGACTAATACGCCTCATTTTTGCATGAAGTAACTTTGATCTCCACTGTAAAGTCTGCAAGTCACTGTTCACATGCCTCACCCCATATGGCTCTGGGGACAAATTCTGATTATCATCTGCCAACAGCTGAACTCCTTTTAAGTGTTAGCACGTACATAATTGTTTACTATATTCATAGAGAGCTCATCATTTACAAAGGAAAGATACTGAGAAATAAAAGCCGCGAGTCAGAGAATTTAATATTCATGCCAAAAGGCGTCACTGTTCTGCTAAACTCCTCACAGGCAATGTTGATTCTACAACAAAAAACTGAAGTCAGGCACCACTTATCTTTTGTATAGAATATTTAAACTATGGCAATTTCCTTTGTAATTTTCAACTATGTTCTCAGTTACTCAGAGTATAAAAAAGTCAACAAACTTTTGCTTGTTTGTGTATATGGGAGGGTGGTGTGTGTGTGTGTGTGTGTGTGTGTGTGTGTGTGTGTGTGTGTGTGTACAAGAGGGCATTTGAGTTTGTGTGCCTGTGGAGGCTCTGTCATGACAGTGGAAATCATCCTGGATTGCTTTCCCACCTTATTATTGCTTTGCTCTGAGTTTTTCCAGACTCTGCCTTTCAGAGCTGGAATTGAAGTCCCTTGCCATATCCACCAGCCATTTTTATGTGAGATCTGGGGATCCGAACTCAGGTTTTAAGCACTGAGCCATCTGCCTAGTTCCCAAAAGTCAACAGACTTTTCAGTATAAGCACTGAGCAATGGGCAGTTCTTCCCATCTCTAGGATGCTTCTGCTGGTAACAAGGCAAGTTACACCATCAGTATTCTTTGACTCTTTGGCATCCTCATATGCTCTTTCGAGATTTCTGATAGGAGTCCTCAGATTTCTTTTCCACGCATTGGCAGATGAAACGAAATCTCTACTGTGTGCTGGGCTCCTGGTATCATACACACGCTCTCCCAGGGACCAGGAAGGATCCCAGGTGGATACTTGGCTCAGCATCTCTCCCCTACTGTTCTTTAACAGGACTCTGCGTGAAGCTAAGATAGAACCTCCTCTCATGTCAGGCTCATACTTCCTGCTCCAGTCTCTTTCTTTTTGAGGTTTTTGGTAATGATAAACCTGAATTTCTATCTGTGAGGGCTCAGTCACAATGACAGGTTCAAACACGGGAAGGGACATAGCAGCATTTTATGCCACAAGATACAGCAGCGGTGTGCCGCTCACACAGTTCCATTGTGGCTATTTATCATTTCTTCTGAGTTTGTGCTCAGAGTTAGAGACTGGCCCGCAGAAGTCATAAACCATGAAAATGTTTTGCAACAGTTGGTATGGGCAAAATATTTTCCTCAGCTGTCAAGAGTTCATGAAAGCAGCTATGCGCACGACAAAATATGCCACAATTTTATATGCAATGTAACAAATAAAACTGCACTTTGTATTTGAAAGCAGTTTTACATTTACAGCAAATTCAAAGAACAAAAAGTTGCCATGCATTCCAAGATTCCACAATGCATGTTCTCCCCCCCACTACAGAATGCTTGTTGATTACTTGAACTAAACCTACCTGTATTAACAAGACATCATCGCTTAAAGTCATGGCCCATATTAGGACATGTTGGTGTTGTTCACTCTATGGGTTTGGACAGATGTGTCAGCCATTCAATGGGGGCATTCAGAGAGGTTTGCTTTCTAAACACTTCGGACAACTGCTGGTCTTTATATGGTCTTCTCAGTTCTCCACTATGAAAAAAAGCAAAATCATGGAGATGAAGTGAAGCTAAGAATGTCTCTTTTTCAGACTGGTCTGCCTTGCTTGATAATGTGAATTGAAGTTGCCTCAGATGCAATCTGGGGCATTGAAAGCTTATTTCGTTTAGCATTGAATAAATTCTTCTAACTCTTTTCACTGTGTATAACACGATTTACTTGCCCACTTACCTACCAAATCATCTGAGTTGTTTTGAAATAAGAGTAAGGCTTTTATAAGCCTACCTGTGAAGTTTTATGGAGATTTAAACTTTCAGATCATTTCGATAAAGGCCAAGGAAAATGTTCGTTTGCTGGATCGTAGGGGCATTGAGATGATTCTAGAATCACCTACGGGGCAAGTGTGTCTGGCATGGCTGTGGAGGATCATTTTGACTAGTTAATTCAGTTGACTGAGCATAAACATCATTGCTGTCTTCTTCACTATGGATAGAGTAGGATCAGCTGCTTCAGCTCTTGTGGCTTGACTTCCACACCATGAAGAAATGAATGTTGCCTCCCCTTGAGCTGCGAGCCAAAATCAACCCGCCCTTCCCTGAGTTGCTTTCTTTGGCATATTTGGTCACAGTAACAGAAAAGTGAGGAAGACAGATAAGGCAAGATATTTTCCCCCAAATTCCTTTGTATATTTGCTTTGTGCTAAACTACCCTCAAAAGTGTCTACATCATTTTGCATTCCTACTCAGAAATGAGCATTCCCTTTGCTTTAACTTTGTTGGTATCTGGTATTTTCAGTGCTTTGGATTTTGACTTTTTAACAGTTATATAGCTTAATTTTATTTGTTTTAGTTTCTCATTTCTTACAATTTTTTCATTATTATTTATTTTGTTTATTATTTATTATACTTAATTATTTTAGCTAGATTTGCTTATAATGTATTTTGAATCTTTTTTCATAAACTTATTCACCATTGCATATACATCTGTCATCTATATTTTTATATTATCTTTCTCCTATCAAATGATTGATGATTTCTCTATCACCTATCTATATTTATTGTCTATACATTACTTGATTATCTGTCTATGTATCTGTTATCTAACCTCAATTTTCTTTGATGAGTTGTATATTCAGGTATTTATCAGATTTTAAAGTTGAACTGCTTACAGTCTTGTTGAAGTTTAAGAGTTATTTGTGTACAAAGTCTCATTTTTATCAGATACATTGCTTGCAAACTTATTCTTTAAGTCTGTGGTTAGATGTTTCACTTTTCGACTCTGCTTCAGTGTACCCTTATTTATGGCCTTAGAATATTTTACTGATACTCTTTCAGTTTTTGGTAGCACTTAAAGCACAGAAGAGCTTATGCTTCATTTTGTTCCTTGAACAGAATTTTTAAAATAAATGGCATGTATTTTCATAATGTAAAAGTACAATGCCCTCAATTATCTGTAATATATTTTAGGAGCAGCTTATAAAAGAAACTAAGTAATTAAATTATCTAAAAACTATTCACTAGTAACTCACAGAAATTATTTCTACTCTTCCTTGACAACAAAATATATGCATACTCATATTTATATACCTCCAGAGTCCTTTGTAACATGTTTTTGTCTAGACATCACCCCAGACTCTTTAGAAAGGTGTAAAGATTTTGAGATTCTGCTTAAAACGTGAGATTGTGTCACAAGAATGTAGTTTATCAAGGTTTATAACTTTGGAGCAAAGTTACATGTCATCTTTCCTTCTCTTTGTCTTTAAATAAAATGATTATAATATAGTCAAGGCAAACATAAAAGATCATCTAGATCTGTGTAGGCCATGGACTTTCTTTACAACAAGTAGAGAATTGATAGAATGGAATTCTCGAAGATTTTTCCTCTTTGTAATGGCATTAATTTTGCATCAGTTGTTGGGAATAGCAGTTTCTTTCCTTTGACAAAGTTTCTGAGCTCAGGGCAACAGAGTCACACACAGAGGGGATCAGAATTAATGTTCTCTGATGATGAACAGTAATCCTTACTGACCTTTAGTTAGCTGGCCATGTAGAGATCTGTCCAAAGCTCATGTAGGGAAACTCCGGATTTATGATCAAGGTATTTCCACATTTCAGTCAACATCAATGCAATACCATACTAAGAATGTTTATCTCTGATCTGCAGTCAAAAGAACATTTCTTGGGGAGTGATACAGACAGATAGCTCTGTTGAGGGACATGGAAGGGGATCATAACGTAGATGTTGATATGCCTCAAGTGAAATTTCTGATTCTAATATCCAAAATTCCCAACCTCCTTTCCAACCTTTCTTGTGCCATGGACCGCTGGGGTAAGATATCTTGCCATATCTGCTTGCCACAGCTTTCAATCATGTACCAGCAAAAGCAGTAATGCATCACATTCTTGGCCAGCCAGGAAGTCTTGTAGCATCGAAGAACCACCTGCTGGATCATTCCTCCTCTTAGCTCCTGCAGGAAGGTGTCTGTGAAGCCACTGGAGCATTTTGTGAGTGGATTTTCTGTCTTGCAAGATCTCTAGTGTCCTTCCATGTCTGTCCATTTTTCTAGATTTACTGGTTCCAATGCAGCTTCTCCCGTGCTATCTTTAATTGAAATGAAAGAAATATCCTTTGTATTTACATACACTGAGGCATAATGATACACTTCTGTGATCCCATCATTCTGGAAGTTGGAGCAAGAAAATTGCAAGTTTGAGATCAACCTTGGGGTATACAGCAAGATCCCTTATAAAAGGGGGGGAAAAGCATGTATTTAGAGATGAATCTGACAAATTCCCAGTGTTATATTTATCATGATTAAAGGCTTTCTATTTATAAAGCATTTCTACTCATTATAAAATAAATACAAATGTTGGGACGTGTAGCACAACAACACATGCTATTTGCCAAAGTAGAAAGCCTGTCTTCCTTCAAAAGTATTAGAAAGGAAACTTCTCTTTCCTTGCTCGTAGTCCAGCTAGTTAGATACTTGTGTTTTAGCTCAGATAAAATGTATGCTTATTCTTCCTAGATATGTCAGTTAATAAAAATTAAAGCCATTAAGACATTTATCTCACACTCATAAACACATTTTGTTTCATCAACATCTGCTCCGTGTTAAGCTGCCTATGAAATTTGGTGCCTCGTTGACTGTGGAGACAGAGAACTAGCAAGCAGGAAGATAACAAAAGACATTGTCTTGACATCAAAGGGCAGTAACCTTCCTCTCATACTTTGGTATTTAAAAGCCATCTTTCTTTGGTTTCTGAGCATTGAGTTTTCTTCCCAACAGATATGATCTGGGAGCTCTGGATGAAGTAGCTTTGTGAATGACATGAAGCTTTAGAGAAGGGATCTCTAATGTCTAGAAACTGTTGGAATGAATCAAATCATTTGCAATAGTAATCATTCTTTGTTATGTGAGACAATTGGAGAAGGGTAAACTTGTCTTCATCCATCCAAGCAACCTACAGAAGGCAAAATGATCTTGACTATCCTTATACAACTATACGTAAATTAGTTCAAATGTCAAGGATTACAAAATGAAAGAGAGGCTTTTTTTTGGAGACCCTGAAGCTTGGGAGCATTGAGGGTACTGGTAATATTTCATGATTGGTTCCCTGTGTATATAAAAGGAAGAGTAGTGTGGGAAGTGCCTCACCTTGGATGCTTGCAAATGGGATCCCTCTGCATGGTTTTGTGTATTGCAATCATTATAGGACTGGAGTGGTGGTTCTGTGGGCAAAACTCTTGCCTCACAAACATACGGACCTGAGTTCAGATCCCCAGAGCCCACATAAAAAGATAAAAAGCTGTGTGGCTGTGGGAGCTTGCCTGCAATTAGAGAGGCAGGAGACAGGAGATTGGTGAGTTCTGCATTCAGCAAGAGATACCATCTCACTGAATAAAGTGGACAGTGACTGAGAAAGGCATCCACTGTCAACCTCAGGCCTCACATACACACACACGCATCTGTACCCATGTTCATTCAACAACATGTGAAAACATACATCCACGTACCTCTACATATGCACATACAAAAAAAAATGACTTGTGCAAAAGCTGTTCCTGGAGAAAACTGCTGCATATGTGTTTGAATTAACTTAATTACATCTGCTATTAGCCAGGTAGTACTATGCCTACCGGCATAGTACCAGTTGTTATTGTTGTTGTTATTATTATTATTCCACGTGAGATAAAAGAAGCATGGGAAAATTCTCTCATCCTAAACGCCCTGTCTCTAAGAAGCAGCCTCACCTAGAAAGCATTGATATATAAGGCAGAGAAAATTATTCAGACTGCAAAATGAAGTGCAATGACCATCTTGGCTTTATTTAAAATAAATATTTTGATCTTTTTCTATTTCATTCACTGGTAGCTTTGCATCTCAACCTTCATTTGAAGAGATCTTACTCAACTGGAAACACTTGCAGAATACACCCTCTGAATGAATGCAGTACTGTTTTGCAGATTTATTCCTAATTTGTTGTTCTTAGGATCAATAACTTTCAGCACAATTCTTACTCACTCTCCCTCTTAACTGCCTCAAAATATTGTTTGCAAATCCTGCAAATTGCCAATAATGGAGCTCTGGTAAACTGGGGGTTATTATTTTTTACTTCTACTACTATTATTAGACCACTATTGCTGCTGCTGCTGCAGCTGCTTAAAGAAATGCAAGAAAGCTTCCAAGAGGAGAGTTGCGGACAGCAACTGAACATCTGCACATGAACATGGATGTTAACAACCCACTTCTAAGAGCTTTTCTTATGGTTCACACCAGTTTTTTGTTTTGTTTTGTTTTGTTTTGTTTTTGCTAAGCTTTGCCTGTGCACATGCCTCTGAACATCCCACTGCTGCAGGGATTTGAGAGAACTAATGAAGCTAAGGAGCAGCGATGCAGAACAAGGCAGAGGACGCAGAAGCTTCCAGGTTCTGTAGCAGAGCACGGAGCTTTGCAGGAAGAGAGAAAGCCCAAGGCATTCTGTGCTGTGTGACTCTTGTGGTTCTTATGTGACCCTCGTCGTTCACATGCATTCACTCATCCTCACGGATGGTCCTGTTCTCTAGTGCGTGGTATCACATAGTAGTGTGAACACCAGAGTAGGACTGACATGAGGAAGAAAGCGGCGTCTACCCTAGGCTCCTAGGTTTCACCGGAACTGGGTCATGGCTACAACAATCTGTTTGGATTTTCCACTGACTTTTTTTTAACCACTGACCTCAGAGTTTATTGGCTTCCGGGTGCACGGGAGCCATGCCTCGGTGGCCGTGCTGGGTTGCCCACCACACAGAAGGATGGCTTTCTTGAGGCACTTCCTTTCCTTTATTTCAAATTTTCTGAGGGACACTCTGAGTTTGGCAGCGGAAGAAATGATTTGGCTCTTGTAATTTCTGCAATTGCAAGAGAGAGAGAGAGAGGACTGTGTAGTCCTGTGGAGACTGAGCTACAGCTACGTGCAGACAGCAACAGAAATAGATTCAGTCTGTGTGGTGACTGTGACAGATGACATCAGTCTGGGTAACCCTGTTCTTAAGTGTGTGCAGGTGATACAATTCTCTTCATTAGTAAAAGCTCAGGAAATAGTCAGCATAAATAACAAAAATCCCCCCTGAGATACAAACGGTACAATCGTGTGTTTTGTACTCTTATAACCAATTAGCCTTTAAAACAATCTACTTCCCTTCACCCCGTTATTGTTCTTAGCTGCTTGAATTCCTTGAATTCTTTGCTTCTTTCTCCTTAATCTTTTATCTCTTTTCCTTTTATTCTCATTAATTAAACAACATCTATCTGGCAGCTATACCAAGCACAAAAACCAATTCTGCTTTTACAGCCCAAATATTAAGAACATCTAAACAATAGCAATTTTTTTCGCAGATGAATCCTGTAAAGTACGATATTAAGTCAGTGCAGTATATGTAAAGGATAGTGAGATAGACTGCAAATTATATTTTAAGAAATGCATCTCCCATTTCTGTTAGCATGTGTATATATTCACGTGTACACATATATATGCTGATGAGCCTGCACAAGATTATAGCATTCAATGGCTAAGAATACTCGAGAGGTTTCCCTACTTAATGATACTAGAATAAGGCCCGTTCCAAGGTAATCCATTTTCCTTCATGCTATTTAAAAATAAAACAGGGTACATTTTTAAATTATGCACGTGAAAGCAATATTCAGCTGGCTGCTTAACATTCAGAGGGGATTTCTGTGATCCACCCATCATCGCCATTCCGCCCTGACTCTGCTGTACAAGAAAACACTGTTATTTACCCTGGGACACAGGTGACTGGACTTATAAAAATCACTACAAGACAAGATGTATTGAGGCCTGGCATGGAATGACAAATTCTGGCGAGGTTCACCAAGAAGAGACATATTGATTCTTAAATGATTAATAAGGAGAATATAATTGTATTTCATTAAGATGGATGGGATTTCATTTCGTCTGTCTCCCCCTTTCCAGTTCAGATGCGAGAGGAAATCGAGTCACTATGATGGCACCTCGTGTTAGCCTGCTACGGCAACAAGCTCATTGATTGAGTAATAGAACTTTCCGATGCACTAGCTGCTCTTTAATGGGTTGCTGTAAAGGCAGACGAGAGGAGAGCAAGGGAGCCGGCTGAGCTGCTGGGGACACAGGAAAACCAGCTGGAATTCACAGCATGATGTCTCCTCGCTTTCTAATGGAGGCTAGCCCTCGCACAACTCTCCTTGGGCACGCGCAAATGCCCATTTGTTTGTGCACTTAACAGCAATCAAGACAGTGGATCGCGCAGAGCTTGGCTCCAGGAATTTGCTCGATTCTGTTGCATTGATGCAATCGTGGTAGCGGAACAATTGAGGGTTTAGAATGTTTGGCATAATCTGAAATAAATTTCAAGGCAAGTATCTGTATTATGGAACTATTCCTCTCACTGTCATACTGATAAGAAAGAAAGGTCCTTAGTGACAGATTATAAAGTCAGATCAAATCCACTGCACACAGATCTCCCTTCAACTGTGATCTCCAGTAGATGTTCTCAATCTCGGATACTGTCAACTCTGATACATACCATATTTTTTCTTATATATGTGTACCTATTGTCAAGTTTACATTTAAATTAAACACAATGAAAGATTAAAAATAATAAAATGGAGAGGTATCAATTTTACATCCTTTGGGCAAAATGCCGTGAGAGTTAACTTAAAGGGACTCACTTGGCCTTACTTTTAGAGGCTTCAGTAAAAGTAACCTTTACAGGTGAACAATCCTAAGTTAAATCTTAGGCTAACGCATCGTATGTAAGGAAGAGTGAGACAGACTGTGTAATTATACTCCAGGAATTCTATCTTCTCTCTAAAATTGGTGCGCATAGAAGTGTATGTGTACACATGGCTGATAGGTCACTAGTTCTTATCAATTCAGTCCTGGTGCAGCACAGTGTTTCAAGTTAGGAGCACAGGGGGAGATGACTGGCCCACCTGCGACAGAGTACAATAGAGAGATGGGCAACTGGTATCTCATAACCCTCTGCAAGCATGTGACCCTTGGCCTCACCTTTATGTTAAAGCCCACCTCCTGGAGGTTCTGTTGTCTCCCAGTAATACCAAGGGCTGGTAACCAAATTTAAAAGCTATGAATCTCTGAGGAACATTTGAGATACAACACAATAAAAGCATTTGAAGACAAATCATTTCTTTCTAGAATTTTTGGTTGGATGTTGTTTGGGCCACACTTGATTGAAAAAAGCAAAACTGTGAGTATCACAGGGTCTCCTGGATCCTGCTTATATTTAACAAACAGTTTGCCACAAAGGCCTGTTAGCATACTGACCAATCTGTGGTCTGTAAAGAAAGATGGTTCACTGAGTGTTTTTGGAGCTAGACTCTAATCAGCTCTTCACAACCAGAACTGGTGAGGCAATACCTAGGTCTCCATTTCCTATGTGGAAAATCAGACTTCGGTGAGGCCAGAATGTGACCCAATATATCCAGAATACTCCAGAGAACCTGGCTCCATGCACGACTCCTGGTAGAAACCCTTTGTTTACATTTAATTCCGCTCTGCTGTGCTGGCCCACACTTGAGAGGACAGATTTTCCCAGCTAACACCTCTCACAGCCCTGCTTGCCTCATGCCAAGCAAGTTCCAGAAATGAGCTAAATGCCAATATTTGGGAAAACACACTGCTTATTATAGCTGGAGCAATAAGGATATTTTCTGGAGAATGTGATGAACCATGCTTTGACTTATGCGTTACAAGGTTCTTTCAGTCATCTGTAAAAACCCCAAGATTAACCATCTCGGCATGCTGGTCATGTGGGATGAAGCATGTCACCTGTTCAGTTCAGTACCCGGAATGTGCTAAATGTCCCACACATGTTGGCACTTGTTAGACTTCTGTTCTTGTGAACACGGACATGCTATAGTAGAACTAGAAAGATCTAGCTAAATCCAAAATGCTATGTGATTGAGTAGTCGCTACACATGCTCCCTTTGGTTTCCAGCTTTTAAAGAATTTAACAAATGAGAAAATACACTCGGGGCTGGAGAAGGGGAGTCAGCCAGTAAAAGGCGTAGAGTGCAAGCATGAGAACCTGAGTTTGGAGCCTCAACACCCATGTAAAATGCCAGGTATGTCAACAGACACCTGTGAATCCCAGTGCAGGGGAGTCAGAGGAGGAGGATCTTTGGGATTTTCTGCAGATGCACCGAGACACCTGTCAAAAAAAAAAAAAAATAAGGTGGAGAAGCAATAAGGGAAAACAGACACCTGATGTTGACCTTGGGCCTCCACGTGCACATCTGTTCATGTGCTCCTGCACACATGTGTACACACACATGAAGTAATACACACACACAAAATACACTCCATGGTGTGACCAACCTAGTATTGTGTAATAATTAGATGATGCGTCGGACAGTGGAGATGCCTCATTTGCATTGCATTTCATATATTCAAAGGTATAATTTCACAGATTGTTAGAAAATAAAGTATTCAACCGGCCAGTCTACAGAAGAAGCATAGTTGGTCAGTTCTCAAAGTATTGAATGATATTAGATACAAATTTTAAAATAATTGAACACTACGGATATAGTGCTATTCTTTTGAAACATTATAGGTATTATTGAAATGAGACACAAAATATGAAGTAGCAATATAAGAATTTTTAGGGGAAATCGAGGCCTGGAGAGAAATGATTCTAATTAGCATTGAAGTCATAGAACTCCTAACTTCCAGGGTTTCCAAAAGTCAGTTATGATACATGCTCCAATTGTTATCTTCAGAGATGTAGAGTGAACTGGATGGTCACAGTACCAGTCTGCTCAAACCTGATTTAAAAATCACTTGCAGCAAACAGGTCTCACCCCAGAGCCCCAGGGATAAGAAAGGAAGATGATACGAAAGGGCGAGATACTCTGTGACTCACACCCCAGGGATGGATAAAGATGCTCCCTGGCAGGCAGGATTCAAGGCTCTCTCAGCATTGATGGCGGCTGGGCAATTGCACAGGAATCTTAAGAGACTCCAGAGCAGCTCATTGGACCAGCACATTGTGCCTGCAGGGAGTGAGGGACACTGGAGCATCGAGCAGAGAGTGAAGGATGAGGCTATGTTCAGGTGCCTGGGAATACAAAGACGGTGTTTGCAAGAGGCATTCATCTGTCAAGGGTGGTGAAAGGATGCAAGCAGGGAAGCTCGCACTAGCCTGAAACACAAGCCTGTTGCAGGTGGTGGAACAGGACTGATCCCAAACTTCAGGGTGCATTTGTATTAGGCCACGAAGAGTGCACTTTCTAATAAGAATGAAATAACGCTTAAATAGCTCAGGAGTCTCCTTATATTTAAAATGCTTCCTCGAAAGCAACATTTTGATGATCTAAATGGAAATGAATCAGAACACACAGATTAAATTTCCTTGAAAAGCACATTGGCTTTTGTATATTTTTATTAAATTTTCATTTCCAATATCCTGCTGTAGGCTCCAGAAAAAAATTAAAAAGGAAGGAAGGGTAACGAAAACATGCATTCAGTTCTGAGCCTGATGTTGTTTTTATAATATTTAAGTAAATAAGAAGAACTGTTAAAAAAAAAAAATCAGCCGGCCTGATGCTTGCTGGGCAACATGTACGGGGCACTTTTTCTTAAAAAGCAAGATGTATTTAGACAAAGGCAACTTCAGATGACTTACATGTAAAATTTCCAATGCATTTAAAAACATGTAAATGACCCCTCCATGCAAGGAACAGACCTTCAAGATATGCCCTGGTATAGGAGAATTTTGCATTCAACTCAAATGATCAATTGAAGCATGATTTCAAGTTGAAACCAATTTGGTTTTGTGTGTTGTGTCTGTCTGTCTGTGTCTGTCTGTGTGCGCGACAGAGTTTGACACTGAGCGTGTCTGTCTGTCTGTCTGTCTGTCTGTGTGTGCACCAGAGTTTGACACTGGGCGTGTACCTCAGGACATAGCTCTCTACTATAATTTTTAAAATAGGGTATCACAGTTTCTCTTCATTTTGCAGACAAATGCATGGCCAAACCACTTAAAGGAACAAGAGGTTTATTCTTGCTTACAGTTCTTGCTTACAGTTATATTTCATGAACACGGCAGAAGAGTCCATACCAACATTGGAAGCCCAGAGAACTGATGCAGCATTATCCACAGGAACCACTGAGAGGGGGAAGTTCTTTTCACTTTCCATCTGCAAGCTGTAAATTACTGAACTGGCTTTCTCCAATGCGCCCCTCTGTCCCGGGAATGCCTCCCAAATCCCTGAGCTGGGTCTTCAGACACAAATTAGACAACCTTCTACAGGTTTGCTCATGGTTTGACTTTTTTCCCAGCTCTTTCCAGATGTGCCCAAGGCTCGGTCCTTCACTGCCAGGTTGATGCCTGCATCTAACCGGCACACAGGGTCTCTCACTGAATCCACAACTGAAGGAGACTGATTGGCTCCCAAGACTCAAGGGCCTTTCTGTTTCCAACTTCTCAGTGCTGGGATTACAAATGTGTGCCGCCATACTTGGCTTTTATGTGGGCTCCAGGGATCCGAACTTAGTTCTTCCTACTTGTGAGGCAAGTACATTACCCACTGAGCCCGCTCTTCACCTCTGGAGCCAGGTGTTAACTGGTGAAATGGAAATGGTCATTCTTATATGATATTTTTCCCAATGAGATAGTAATCATTCAAAGAAAAGGTTTATGAAAAGGAAGAGACAGTCGTTAGAATCACTAATAGTAACAAAATATTAGCACACTCAAGGAACCTAGTAAACATATCACTGTACCCTTCCAGTTACCATATTGCACTGTATTACTGCCTATGACAAAGAAATCTACATTTCTAGAGGTCAAGCATTTGGCCTGTAGGTTGATACTTTTGTATAAGGTGTGGTCATACTCATGGCCTCTGGGTTGACACAAAGTCTCAGGCTACTCTTTCTCCTGTTGTCTCCCTCCTTATCACAGATTCTCTGTCTTGACAAAACTCCTTCATTAGAGCATAGTGCATTTCTTGCCATTTCCTAAGAAAGAGGGTAGAGGAAGAAACTAATGCTTCCATGAATGAGATAACTCGTTTGCTCTGCCGTAATATCACTTATTTGCTCTGCCATAGTATCATGCCCAGATAGAAACTTGAGTCTCCATTAGCATTTTGAAAGCATTACATTTCATTATATTCCTGTTGCAAATTATTTTCTTTAGTAGAATCAAGAGAATTCCAAGTCCATGCTGATTTCTCATTCTTTTTGCATGACTTCATTTTTTTTTCTTGCTGGAAATTTTTTGTTTTTTGATTTTACCCTCATGCTAACACAATTTCATGGTATTTACCAAAGTTCTTTCCATTTACTTCCTGCATGCTGGGTCTCTTGTTATTGATAATGCTTTTAATCTGAGACTTTACTCCACTTGCTTCTGGAAAAAAAATACTTAATTATTTTGTTGATCATTTTCTTCTTCCATTTTTTTTTTCTGTTCTACACATTTGGAAGCTTGATTGGGGAAGATGGATTTCCTGAGCTCTGAGCCATCAGTGTTTTGCTTTTTTGAATTCATAATTTTTCTATTTCCCTTCACTTTTGTGGACATGTTTCATCTGAAATTTTTTTGCTGACTTTTTTTCTCTTGTCGCTAATTTCACACCAAATAGCAAATGTGATCCTTCTTTGTTCTTTCTTCAGAGCTCCTTTCAAATACCTTTGTTCTTGCTTCCTGAACACTTGCTTGCTCCATCTTCTAGAATCTTCCTAAGCATATAAAAGTAACAGCTGAGCAGTGGACTAGTTCTTCAGCGGTACTATCTTTTATTTCTCTTAGTTGCTGTTTAACTTGTTTGTGTTGCTTAGTTTCCAGCATTCGTATCAGAGACTTTCTTCTAATATCAGTTAATTTAATAACTTTTAGAATGTGTGTCCAGGTGGAAGCCATGATTTCATGGATAGAGCAAGTGAACTCTGAAGACCTCTCTGTGTCTCACTCCTAATCCAAATTCTAACCTGGTTGACCAAGTCTTGAAAGTTCACTTTGAAGACAAGGACCTACATAACCAGTAGATAGGCTTTAAATCTTAGGTTCACTTATAAACATTAGCCACTGATCTTTGTATACCAGCAACCCTCGCTTACTAATTTTTAATTTCTTTTTACCTTTTAAGTTTATTTTATTCATTCAGTCATTCATTTATTTGCTATTTTTTATTTAAATTACATGCACTTTACCTGTGAACTATTTCCCCAGCCTTAATGTTTATGCTCTATGTGTATGTACCCACATGCTTAGATGACAGTCTGTGAAAGGCTTTATTTGTCTCCTGACTAGTAGCTCAACACTTTCTCATTTCATTCTTTCACAACAATCTTAATCTGAAAGAACAGAGTAATTTGAAAACCCACATTTTAAGAACATTCACAATAATCCCTGGTAGCCTAGATTAGGAACGTCTTGAAATTGGCTTTATTATTACTATGAAACAAAGAGTGGTGCAAATAACCAGACAATTCCAAAGTCCCCACTCTGTCCCTGATTGCACGTACATGAAGCCAAAGAAGGTTCTTCAGTATGAAATAAAAACTTCCAGAAGTACACAAATTGTAAAATTGAATAATTCTTGCCAGGATATATTGCTATAATTGGTACATTTATTATTAATATTTTGCTGTACTTAATTTATTAAGTGGAATGATACGATAAGAATGTATGTTTAGGTAATTAAAGGTTTGCAAAAAGTGTGGTCAGCTTCATGGACTCTGGGATTGATTCAAAGTCTTGTAGCACATGACTACAGGGTAGGGGCTACCGCTGCATCAATATCATCTTTGCACTTCCAGCAATTTTCCTAAAATGTGTACAGAAGACAGTGACTATGCAATCTTTACAAGTGCACATTTAAAATGGATACAAAGCACTGTAGTGCAAGTAACAATGCGGTGACTCACCAGGAGAACCTTCATCACTTAACATGCAGGCAGAACCACTGGGAACATATAATGAACATACAATGCCCCTCCAAAAAGGTTTAACTACTTTGTGAAAAGAATCTCTCTGTCTCTCTGTCTCTCAAGAATCTCTCTGTTTCTCTGTCTCTCTCTGTCTCTCTCTCATAAATATCATCTCCCTCATAAACGATATGTTTTCAAAACAGAGAAATGAAATGAATTTATGGTTTGGGACTTTGAAGCTCTTAGTTTAGTATCCTGGACAAATATTTGGGTGATTCTCTCCTACCTTCCCCAATTCTAGATCCTGTCCATTGTCATCTTGAAGTGCATTATGGGCCGGCAGAGCATGTGGACATAAGAAATAACTGGACGCCACTCAAGGTAGCAATGCACACTGTCTCTCGCAGCAAAGGTACAGGGTGGTGAGCATGTCTTAGTCCTAGGACAGTATCCCATGGCAGGTCTACGAGACAAGCTATCGATCCTGACTGTGACCTGGGATTTTTATGCTTTTAGAAGTCATTTGTCATTTGGTGGCCCTGTTTGGCTTAGGACGTTATGCTTATAGTCGCTATCCTACCCACCCTGTAAAGCTGTGCAATAAGGAGAAATCAGATGCACAGAAAGTTTGCGCAATGGGCAGTGGAAACGGGAGCTGCTTTTTTAGCAGGTTGTTTATGGACTCTCTAGTGTGAGTAGTTCAGGGGGGTTATGAGGATATTCAGTGATGGCTTCGGGCAAGAAAGCTGATGAAGAGGAGCAGAGATGCCCAGTGTATGGGCAATATTCTCTCGTTCCAAAGTGTGATTACAACCTCTGAGTTTTATGGTTTCTAAACACAGGTGCAAGGCCTTCTGCTTGTTTGAGCACAGAAAGTACCCTATTTGATTTTAAAAAAATATTCGGTTCTCATTTGAATGAGAGTTCTTGGCTTGACATGGTCACGCATCTCATGCAGAAGGCATTGACAATGAACTTTAAAAGCACAACATAGCCCAGCTCAGCAAACAAAACTGAAAAGTGATCAGTCACAAAGACATGTTGCTTACCGGTTTAGACAGGGGTGCCTTACAGCTTTAAAAATCTGAATCATTTTGAACACTATAAGCAAGAACACAGTGCCGTTTTTTGAAAGGCGAATAACATTTACTATTGAAGACTGGCATGCATATATGTTATTGTTCCCTGCATAGGATTTGAAACATGTATTCAGTTTCTTATGAAGAAATTTGGAATACTTTAAACATCACCCCATGCATTTGTATTTGTGGCCCTGGCAAAGTTGTCTAACTATTTAGAGGTATTGTTATCACTTTTATTTCACAGATGACCAAGTGGTTGGATGGAGCAAACTTTTTGTATTCTGCTATACTTCAGAAGTCACGGCGCATGTAGGATACAAAGCCTAAGCCCCTTGACTTCCAAAGCAAATGTTCAATGAGCAAATAAAATGCAGGATACTAACTTTTTTTTGATACCATCCATAACATTATTTTTCTTTTGTGTCAGTCAGGAAACAAATGTGCTACTAAGCAACTTAGGGTTCTTAAGAGATCTCATTGGGCTGGAGAGAGGGCTCAGGGGTTAAGACTTTGTCTCACAAGTAGAAGGTCCTGGGTGTGGATCCCAGGTCTCACGTAAAAAGGCCATGTGGAAATAGTGGCAGCCTGTACTTCCAATCACAGTAGGCGGAGCCTGGGAAATCCCAGAGCGAAGCATAAAGGAGGTAGAAGCAATCCAGGTTGATATCTGAAGTCACCCTTGGCCCTTTACAGGAACACAGTGCCTTCTGATACACATGCACACACACACACACACACACACACACACACACACACACACACACACTAAATAAATACAATATTTTAAAAAAGAGATCTCCCTGTTTGTAGATGGCAGAGATCCTTTCATTCAGTGTGGGTTTTCTTGTCCCAACATGCACAACTCTAGGTTACTCTGTGCATCCTATTATGCTCATGAGGTTGTAGATAGAACGCATCCAGGCTTCAGAAAGTACTAGCAAAACCCTGCTTGTTTCTAATTTCTGACAGGGCAGGTGCTCCGCACTGCTCGTGAGCTTGGAGTTGAAAATTAACTACATGACCCTGACTCCGGACTTTTCCTCCAATGCTGTTTTTTTTTTTCTTGTTCCTACTGTCAATCAAGAAGAAAACCATGACACAGTTTGTTTGCTAGGACTCCATTCCCCGAGATTAAATGCATCTTGAATCCCTGCTGTGGAGCACCCTCTGTATACACATAGGCTTTCTCCTTTAGTCAATAATTCGTTTTATTGGTTACAGTGTGAGTACACTATTTCAGCCTTTTCTACAACCGAGCACAGCTGCTCATGTTGGCTATTGATTCCATATGTTAGCTCGAAATTGTATAATAGTCTTTTCTAATAGTTGCCGTTGGCTTTTCCTCTCCTTACTCGGAAAAGCACCCTGTGCCCCTGGCCTGGCACGCCAATAACCAGAAATGGATCCTAATTACATCAGCCATTCATCACCAAATGGCTGTCACGCATTTGAACTACTAACTGTGGTTTGGGTTTATGTGGCTTCCTGCTGCTCCATCGGAAATTCTTTAAGAATCCAATGCCATATCTGTTGGTAGAAAGAAATATGTAGCCCCTGTGGACGCTTTCATGACCTTCATAATTCCAAGCAAATTACCTCATTACATTATTGTGTGAGGATTTAAGATTATCTCCTCTCCAAATTATCTGCGTAGCCTCCCATTTCTCTCTCTCTTTCAAATTCTGCTCCTTTACTGTGAATTATATATCCAGGTTGTTCATTGAATCTAACATTTCTTCCAGAAGAGTTATTATGGACCTGGGCAAGTATGACCCATTTCCAAAAAAGAAAAGAAAGGAGGAAAAAAACCACATTTTCTTAAAGTCCCAACTTGAAAACCCTCACTATCCAGACATGGTGCTAGTCCTCAAAAGTTCTGGAGCTGGAATTATCCAGAAGCTTAGAATGAGATCACAAAGAATCTTAATGCATCCATCATTCTAGAACTCTGTGTGCCACTGTGGGAAATAAAATCAATCAGTTCTACTCTTGATCAAGGTGGTTACAAAGAAGCCAAGTGGAGTCTGGAGGTTCTATATGGCAGATTTAAGAAGCCCTGAACTCATATCACAGCCTTTCGACTACATCAAGACCAGAACATATGTCATAGTTAGATCCAGGTGTCAGTTTGACAGTTGAGGGTTTGAACTCTGGGCGCATTGATGAAGCCTAGAGTAAGCCTGAAGTATACTGTCTAGTTGATGAAGATGTCCAACCCATGGTGGGTGGCACCCTGGGCAGGTGAATATGATGGTAGAAGCTGGCTAAGGAAATGGGCATATTTTGGTGCACTTGACCAACCATGCTGGTCTGGCAAATGAAGATCGTTCCTCTCTCAACAGTCCTGTGGATATGTGGATGTGTGCGTGACTAGTTCAGTGAGACTCTGGTGTTGGGTGTAGACTCTTCTGCTAAGTGGGACAAGGAATTGCAACCAAGAATAGTAAGCCAAAATACAACCCCTTGTTCCCTTAAGCCCTTTGGTAATGAATTTATCAACAACATGCAGAGTGGCTGCAATAGCATATTGGCTTTTCAGTGGAACAAGGAAGAGCACAAGCTGGATAGAGTTCTAGAAACCCTTTTGGGAATCTGGCAAGAAGTCAGCAAGATGGAAGTTATAGTCACCAAGCTCTGAGTTTCTTCCTGCTTTTTCCTCTGCTTCTTCCTCTAGTATCTCAACCAAATTCTGTGGGTTTAACATTTGCTTTTCCTCTGCCACCTTTTGTGTACACACATACTGATTTATTTTTATCTCATTTGGAAAATCCAAAAAAATATTCCTAGAGATCCTTTGTTACTAGTCTTATTCACTTTTAGCTAGTTTCAGTAATAAGGGCTCTGATTCATCTCCAAGTTTTCCATTGAGTCTGTCACTATTTTGACAAATAGAGAAAATTATAAAAACCCTTCACTAATGATTGGATTAGTGTGTGTGTGTGTGTGTGTGTGTGTGAGAGAGAGAGAGAGAGAGAGAGAGAGAGTGACAGAGAGAAAGAAAGAACAAATTGCTCCAAAGAAATTGCGTCAAGCTCAAGATCTCTGCATGTCTTCTAATTCTGATTTACTATGTAGTATGACAGAGTCCCAAGTCTTTGGAAGAAATGTTCTCTGTGTAAAAACAGCATCTGTGCATATCTTGCAACTGCAAAGACTCTTCCCAACCTGCCCTCTACTTCTAATCACATTAAATTGGACCTCCAGCACAAACCTCTTATTTACCAGTTAAAGCTTAACACAATGTGGCCAAGGCAGCAGCTGCTGGTCTGCCCAGCAATTCTAGGGCGTGTCTCTGACCATTCTATGCAGACCTCCACCTCTGCTTTGCTTCTTTCAATTTGCCACTCATGATGTTCACTGCTATCTATTCAGAAACAAAAACTACCTCAATTAGCACATAAGACGTATTCTGACCTGGACATTTTTTTTTTCAATATTAGGTTACTTGGACCTAAAGTGTTGATTCAGTGCTCATCAATAAAGAATAACAATACGGGTTCAAGTATTACGTAAGTGCTGAGACATGTATACCTTCTGAATCCCCAGAGGTGAATGGGAATGCTGTGCTAAGCACATTTTCTTTTTTTTTTTATTTATTTATTCAAATGTGTGTGTGTGTGTGTGTGTGTGTGTGTGTAGAACCACGGACGAATTCGGGAACCACCATGGACGCCTCCACCTCCTCCTTGTTTACTCTGCCCAGGGATTCACAGGCTCCGCCTTACCAGAACCAGAAACACAGGCCGCCCCCGCTTCCGCCCGGCTTCTATACATGGGGTCTAGGATCCGAACTCGGGACCTTCTGCCTGCAAGGCAGAGGCTTAACCGCTGAGCCACCTCTCCAGCCCTGCTAAGCACATTTTCATTTCAGTAAGTTTTGCATTCTTCATTCTGCTGCATTCCATTTTGAAAAGTTTAGCAGACCTTTTTCCCATTTTTGTATGCATGTGAGGGAGAAAGCGTGTGTGTGTGTGTGTGTGTGTGTGTGTGTGTGTGTGTGTGCGCGCGCGCGTATAGGTGCATGCACATGGATACATGCGCCCAGATTTGATACCAGAATACGTCTATTATTTTTTGAGCATGTGTCTCTACTCACATTCAGATTTCATTTACAGGGCTAATCTTCATAGCCACCTACCTCTTGGTATCCCCAGTCTCCATTTTCTGAGGGTGGAATGATGGGTGAGCCCACTACACCCACCTTTACATGGGTTTTGGGGATCTAAATTCCAGTCCTGATAGCAAGCACTACCCTAAGCTATCTTACCAGCCTGTCTTTTTATGTTTTTTCTTTGCCTTGGAGGGGGTTGGGTTAGAAAGATACATCCAGGGGTTAAAGACTGCCTTGAAAGCAAAAGGATCTGAGTTCTGATCCCAGATCCTGCATAGAAATGCTTGGCAAAAACAGTGGCAGTTTGTATTTCCAGTCCTGGAAGGCAGAGCCTAGGAAACTCCAGAGCAAAGCAGTAAGAAGGTAGAGCCATCCTGGGTGATTCTCGAAGTCACCCTTGGGCCTGTACTGGCATGCATGCACTCAAATGCCCTCTTACACATACAGACACACAGACACACAGACAAGCACAGACACACACACACATACACCAAACACCAAATTAGTTAATAATAATTGCAGGGGTACAGTTTGAAAGCTGTGGAAAGTTTCAGAACAGACGCGTGTCAACACACTTTGGGAGCTGTGGAATTACAGATCCCTACTTACATAGAATTTTGACTTTTGGTTGCAAGGGAAGATGACGGCTGAAGGGGCAGCATATGCGCGTTATGGAGCTGGTTGCCCACTTGACAGTGTGTCCACCTTCGGGGGAAAAGTCAACAGAGGACTCATAAGACTGTCAGGCTATAGTCAGTTGAGTGCATATAAACCTTGACATTCTGAATCTGCTCTCTTCACGTCCACAGCACAACTTGACTTTTTTAATATGGTGTTTTCTGTAAAATTGTTAAGGACCCTGCTTTTTCAATCTCAGAGAAATTTGAATGAAGAATTTTATGAGCCCATGTGGGTACCGCTTGACTCTACTAAAGAAGGAAATTGAACATTGAACATTAACACCCTCCCCATATCTTTGTGGGCCCACATACAGAGAACGCTTGTGATCACGTGCCAACTTTTTGCAGCGCTTTGCATAGCCAGCTTACATTTAGGGCTCCTATTAACTTGAAAGAGAGTTCCAGGTGCGTCAAGTTCTGCTAAAGAAATGGAATTTTGGAAGCTTTGTTATTAGCTTAGGCCATTTTCAACTCACATGAATAAGAGAAGGAAAAATCAGCAGAATCAGGTTTTCTTCTTTTTTTCTAACTACCTTCCTTTCCCTTCCTTCTCCTCCCTCCTTATTCCTTCCCCTCCTCCCCTGTTCTCTTCCTTCCTCTCCCCTCTCTATTCTCTTCCCTTTCCTCCATTTCCCTTTTCTTCCCTCCCCTATCCTTCTATCTCCTTGCATCTATCTCCTTCCATCTCCTTCTATCTTCTTCCATCTCTGTCTCCTTCCATTTCCTTCCTTTCCCTCTCCTTTCCTTCCCTCTCCTTCCCTTATCTCTCCTTCCATCTCCTTCTCTCTCCTTCCTATTCTTCCCTCCTTCCTTTCTGTCTTCCTTTTCCTGTTTCTTTCATTGCACATGGCTATCCACCAGGTATCAGAACACACACACTCACAAACTCCCCCTTTTATTTCCCATAGGGCTTTCTCTTACATCTTTCAGCATCCCAATGTGCTGATGTCTTCAGGTTTTCAATCTATTATTTCTCACCTCCTAGCTCTTATCTATTCCTTCTCCCTGTGAAAGGCAAACAGCATTGTATTCAGTTACCAAGAGTCTCTTTGTCTGGGTGAAGAAGTCTTGTTAAACATCAATGCTAAAATAAGTGATACTACATAGACACACACAGGGCATTTCTTGAATAATGAGCCTATTGCATATCTTGCTACAATGAATGCTACATATCATTCTGAAATTTTTCAACTCCATAGACTATAGAAATGTGAAAAGTGACTCTACAGATAAATTGTGGAATTCAAGTGATCGCAGTATCAATGTGGATTCATCAATACAGGCAGTTTTATTTGCTGGATCTTGTCTACATAGCAGCCAAAACAGAGAGAAGCTCATCCTGCTTTTTGCACAATCCCTGTCAATAGCTTCCCACTGCTATAAGATCTTGTATCATTTGTATTTTTTACCTTATTCCTCCAAGTTCATTTCCCCCGGCTCCCTGTGATCCTTCTGCTCTTGGTACATTTGCAGCCTTTCCTTGCTCAGCTGTTCATCTGCCTGCAGAATTCTTCCTCCAGCTGTTGCCGCCCCTGACTCACTCTACCTTTGGGATTCAGTTCACCCATCACTTCCTGCGATGCTATCTCCATCATATCACAGCGTTCATTTCCTTTATAGCTGCTACAATCACTTTTTATTTCTTTTCTCTGTTTACTTATTTACTTTCCAGCTCCCCTGCTGGACGACAAGCTCTCATGAAAACAGCTACCAAATTAGTGAGTTCTGTCGCTGGCACATGCAATCATTTGGTCCCCTGTGCAGGGGGGAACTAAGCAGGTCTGCTTCTCTGGAGAGGGGATGGGCTAGCCAGGCAGGTGATATCCTTGCTTCTGCTCTGTCTTGTTGGTTTCTCTTCTTCATCTAATCCCCCCATAGAACCACATGTACCTTATCCTCACTTTTTAAAAGTTTGTAGTATTGCTTTTATTATGTTCCTCCCCCCAAAACCCTCCTAAAATCTCTTTATTTCTTAACTGTCATATCGAGTGTCACCTCCTCCCCCACAGGTATTTGGTGGGGATGAATGATGGGTAAGTACTGACATTAAGATTAATACCTCTGGGTTTTGGCCACCACATAATCTCCATTAGCCTAGTGTTTTCTCCACAAAGGATGAAGACTCATGGGAATGAATTAGGCTTGAAAGGTGACATGTAAGTGTTTATGACTTGACAGTGTCTCTTGGACCTAAGACCATTGCATCTTGAGGCTCCATTCCTCTGGGGGACCCACTTGCTCCAGTGGCATTGCCTCTGATAAATCATGCTCCAACAAGCTGTTAGGCACATGTGTGTGCAGGCAACCCATACAAACTTAGTGAATCTCTCTCTCTCTCTCTCTCTCTCTCTCTCTCTCTCTCTCAGTCACCCTCTTTTATATAGAGACAGAAAAGAGAAATGTGCTAGGAAGAAAAAAAAATCCTCTGAGAAAAGGGGGCATGAGATAGAACGATACAAGGAGAAACGATAGAAGTTCATTATATTTGTACATGAAAATTTCAAAGAATAAAAAATTATTTTTAAAAAACCCAAGTCCTTGACTTTTACGATAAGCATGTGCTAGGGCATTCTGGGGGTTCATTTCATATTGAGCATGCTTTGTGCTTACGCTAGAGCATGCTCATATTTAGTTTTCCTTACACAGCTCTCTTATTGGGCCAGAAGAGTAGGTTTGTACTTCTGGTTGGACCACCTGCCTTTGTTTATTGAATTCTTAAGAGTTCAAATGGGGGGCTGGAGAGCTAGCTCAGGGGTTAAGCCTCTGCCTTGCAGGTGGAAGGTCCCAAGTTCGGATCCTAGACCCCACGTATAGACACTGGGCGGAAGCGGGGGCGGCCTGCATTTCTGGTCCTGGTAGGGCAGAGCCTATGAATCCCGGGGCAGAGTAAATAAGGAGGAGGTGGAGGCGTCCATGGTGGTTCCGAATTCGTCATTTTCTCCCTACACATCCCACAGCAGCAATAGCTTCCTTGTCTTGCTTTTCTGAATTTTACCATTTTAACTGTCTAATAACATTCTGTCTTCATTCAGAAGCCTAAACTGAGTCCACAATAATCTATCCATTGTGAAGAACACACACATACATACACACACGCATGCGCGCGCACACACACACACACACGCACACACACACACAATTGAATAAATAATAAAAATAAATTTAAAAAAAGAATTCAAATGGATGGTGAAAGGTAGAAAAAGGAAATCTACTTAATATGACTGTATTGGAGAGAGACTCTGCAGTGTCCAAGTCTGTCACTCTCCAAAGTGCGAGGGGGAGAGACAAATTCAGCTAGAAAGCCCGAGGACGCAGGGATGGAGGCAGAACTAAGCAGCTGTTCCAGGTGTGGCCCTACGCACAGCCCTGCTAGGTCATCCTGACTATGTGACACCAAAGAGACAAACTCCTCCTCTGGTTGACCTCATTTCCTGTCAGCTCCTAGTGTGCGACTCCTGAGAGCTTTGCAAATCTCAGTGTCAATTCCTTTGATAGCCCTGATGTCAATAATGGTGGGGGAGCTTGGTGTCCTTTCTCTGCCTTCTGTTCCACCCACCCTGGTGGTGCATCAGCCTCCTGTTTTGCTGGGATCATTTTCTCCCTACACATCCCACAGCAGCAATAGCTTCCTTGTCTTGCTTTTCTGAATTTTACCATTTTAACTGTCTAACTTAACATTCTGTCTTCATTCAGAAGCCTAAACTGAGTCCACAATAATCTATCCATTGTGAAGAACAGTGACAGGTCTGATCAATGGGAAGAGTGGAAAGATAATCTTAATGGGAATCTGTGTGTTGGGGGGAGGGGTTGTTACCTCGTATTATCTCAATAAACCTCCATGGGTCCTGTCTTTTTGGTACTGTATCTCTAATTTCAAGATGTAAATTTGTAGCTCAGGAGATACATTAATGAGTTCCAGCAGGTTTTCTAGACTAGACTTCTCTAAGAAATTGGAGGAAATTCATCACTTAATGATATTTTGTGTGCGTGTGCATGTGTATGTTGTGTGTGTGTGTGTGTGTGTGTGTGTGCATATGTGACTAAATCAGCAAATGACCATATAAAAACCTAGTCTAGTAGAAAGTCACATATGCACAGACCAAATACTCAAAGCAGAACAGTCACTGGAGAGGATAAAAGTACTCACAAGCATACCTCAAGAGCATCAGGACTGTGGATGAAACTAACCAAACATAATGACAAGAACACAGGAAACCCAAATTCACTTTCTAAGTAAACAAGGTTGGCACAGGAGTGTGCCAGTGCTACACAGAGGTACCAGGACTCCAGTGTTCACAGGTAAAGAGAACAAAGAATGCCCCTTGGAACCATTCATGCCCTGGCTTGACACCTCTGCTGTAGACGTCAGCCTTCCGTGACTATGACAGTCGTTTGAGATAATCAACCTATAAAGAGAAAAGGTTGGGACTGGCTTACGGTTTGTTAGGCCTCGTTCCATGATCAGCTGTCCTTCTTCTGGGTTAATGATGAGGCAGCACATCATGTCAGCAGAGCAGAGGGGAGCAAGACCACCATCTCATGGCCAAGGAGAAAAGGAAGAAGAGTTCAGGGTTCATTGACGCCTTCCAGAGCATGCCCCAGTACCTTTAAAATACCTCATTAGATTCTTCTGTTTCTCCATAGCACCAAGCTGGCGGCCAAGCCTGTAACGCACAGGTCTTTCAGGGATAATTTTCCAAGCCATAGCACCTACTCAAAGCAGAATTCCAGCTACTTGACCAGGTTCTAGGGTATTTAAAATGCTTAAATTATTGGCATATATTCATTGCACATAGTACTGGGTTTCAAATTTAACTTTCATACAGATCTATGATGTATTTTGATCATGTTCCCCTCCTAATGGTCTTCCTTTGCCTTTATTTGGCTTCCCCCTCTCAACTAACCCCCTCCATTTCTTTAGGCAATTTCACTTCTTTTGTGTCATATATTCATAGATGATTTTAGGTACCTATGTAAATTTTAGGATGCACAAGTGACAAGAAACACCAGATATTTGTTTTTTTGAGTCTGACCTAATGCCCTTCAAGGAATCTCTAGCCGAACCCATTTTTATGCAAATAATGTACAAATAATGTGCTGTATATGGCTTAATGAATTTCCATTGTGTATATACCATGCTTTCATGAGCCTTTCTACTGCTGATGGACACCCACACTGCTTCCATACCTTGGCTGTTGTAAATTATGCAGCAATAAACATCAATCTACAAAAATCTGTCATATGTTGACTTTGAGTTTTTCGGGCAAATACAAAAGGGTTATATATTTAAAGTTCTCCAGCTGATTCTAATAAAAAGCCACTCAACTCCTTGAGTTGCAGGAAATCTAGTCCATTGGTTCTTAAAAAGATTATTTCTGGGACCAATAATGTTAGTAGCATTTGGGAATATGTTAGGAACCAGAATGCCTGATTCTACTCAGGCCCACCAGTTCTAGGAATTCTAGGGCCCAGGAGCTGTGCTAAAATGCCTCCAGGTGATCTGGTCACCAGGTGATGTGGACATCATTGCTTTAGCCGCTGCCCTTGGGATTTTTAAATTGGTTCTGCAACAGTTCTTTGTCGTTTACATTTAATAAAGGCCGCAGTATGGTCAACCCCCTTTTCTCTACTCTAAAATATCATTAAAGGCTTCATTTAAAAGTTTAGGTAAGGACCAGAGAGATGATGCAGGAGGGGTTAAGACTCTGCATTGCAAACAGAAGGTTCTGAGTTCAGATCCCAGGTCCCACATAAAAGCGCCAGAGGGAAATGGCACTGGCCTGCCCTTCCAGCCCTGGTGGGTAAAGCCTGAGAAATCCCAGAGCAAAACAAAAAGGAGGTAGAAGCAATCCAAGATGATTCATGAAGTCGTCCATGGGTCACCACAGGGACACACAGTGCCTTCTGACACACACACATAAATGAATGAATGAATAAAGCTTTAAAAAAAGTTTAGGTAAGTCACAATTAGATAAGATATTCACAGCTCCCTCAAACTATATCCATCTTTACACTACAAAATTTATAGCTCAAGAGCTAGAAAGCAACTTAAGTATGACAATGCAACTTCCAAATCTAGACTTGGTGCTATGGTTTGAAAGGTTAATGCTGCTTGAAAGGTCAGGAATCTGGGAAATGATTGAGTTCATCCCCTCACATAGTAATGAGCCAGTGGATTCATGGGTTACCATGGACAAACTTTGTTCTAAAAACAAGCTCTTTCTGGAAGGCTGTCCTGACATCTCATTTCTTCTGTTGTGTTATTATATAGATTTAGTATTTTTATGACAAAAGCAGGTGACTGTAGCTGTGTGAGTTTACATGGGATTTCTCGGTTCTATTCTTGTGAATATGTGTCTTTTTTGTACTAGTACCTGGTAGGCTTTGGCTCCATGGCATAACTTTGCTGCAATGAAGAGAATATGAGTCTTGGGTTTAGACAACCAGATGGGTTTTTGAGTGGCAACAATGGTTCTGATCCACTCTTCCTCTTTATCGTTGTTTCAGAGTTGAAAGTACCAAATAATGCCTTCGACAAAGGCCGCTAGTATTCCAACCCTTTTCCCATTTGCCAAGTATGAAGCGTAGCGATCACAGTTAGATGTACACATGTAAAACACAAAACCCAGACAGAATTTGTTTTCAGCAAAAGTTGAAGTCCATTTGCATTTCTCATTTGACTGAATGAGAATGAGTTGTTTGCTGAATGGGTTAATTTTTAACTTGATTTCCATCACAACAGAATATTCATGGAAGCCCTTGGAAAAGCAATCAGAGCCAGTCTGCCAGCAACTCAAGATGGAAACTTCCCATCAGGCAATCTGTCGATAGACTTCATTACTAAGCAGCCGTCTAAGGGTTTGGGTTGGGCACTGCCAGGCTGCATGCTTCTGGACTGTTACACAAGATCGCAGGCTACCCTGATAGGCCTCATGCTGTTCGTTCACTTTGTTAAATAGAACTTGATTTTATATTTAGCTGTGCATGGAGCGTACAGATGAAACAAATCATTTCTATAAGCTCAACAAGATGAATAGTGGTTGCTGAAAGCTGGCAAAAGAGCTGGATGCAAGATTAATATGTAGTCCCAAGTTCCACTTCCCACAATTTTTATTGATTGTGTGAAAAAGTACTAAAATTCATGACTTCTTAGGTGAGGTAGATTGAAACTCTTGCATAGCTATAGTAGATGTAATTTCTCTGAAATGTACCATTTGTCTACAAATAGAGTTTTTCGCTGGGGACCACGTGCAATGAATTCTCTGATGAGAGCAAAGCCTTTTTTGTTGTGACTCTCTGTCACATGGATATCCAGGCTCCCAGACTGGACTCTGCTCTTTAGTCCTTGCCAAATTTCCTCCTTGGGAGAATTTTCTAAATGCCCCCCTCCTGCTGTAGTCCAAATACCAGACTTATTTGGTGTTTGTTTTTCCATTCCCATAAACCACAATAGAGTTAGTGCTCTTATATCTTAGCATTGCAATCTTGCTACTAACATCTGAATGGCATTCCAGCTAATTCCATGCAGCAATTCCCTGGTCTTTCAGCAGACTTAGGAAAAGAGAAAGACTTTTAAAGATTATCCTTCATCGTTACCTGTTATCCTTTGAAACCTAGATAGTGACAGAATGAGAGGGACGAATTGAGGGGTTTCTGAGGGGTATATGTTCCTCGTTTCTAGTCAAGAATTCTAAGCAAACTTACATACTCCTATTTCAAAGAGAAAACTCAGACCTTATCATTCTTTCTATTGAAATCCATTGTTTTAGTCAATTCTCGATTTCAGTTATAGTACTGAGATATCATTTAATGATTGTAAACACCCACTTACCAAGGCTTGGCTACACTTGCTGGGATTTGAACCTGTTAAGAAAAATTGAAATCTTGATCCTTTGGTTCAATCAGATTTGCAAACATCTGGAATCTGGTCCCACTAAAATGTCTGTTCAGTAGTCAGGTAAGAATTAAAATTCAGACCATCTCTTCAGTCCGACTTAAGTGTACTTGTGGACATTGGGAATTTCATTGTAAGGTTTTTATTTGCAAAAATATCATGACTTAGTGATGATAATAGGCCAGTTTTATTTTTTATTTATTTATTTTTGCATCTAATTTCTTTCTCATCATTCTTTTTATTTTTTAACATTTTTTGTTATTATTTCCGGTCATACAAACTTAATAGGTACACCAGTTCCCTCCCTCCTTCCTTCTCCCCCATCCCCCTGCTCCCCCTCCCCTCACCCCTCCCTCCCCATTCCCCAGTACCTCCCCCCCAAACCCTGGAGAATCCTTTAATGTGCATGCCAGACTCTCCTCTGGGCCCTCCTCTGGGCCCTCCTCTCCGATGACGTACAAGGACCCAGTGGTATTTCCCTGAACCCTTTCCTGTGTTCCCCTTAAGCATAGGAACACTACTATGGCTGTCAATTCCTTGCCTCCAAGGATCTTGGTGCCTTTAGCAAATGCTAGACTTTGTGGGGTCAATAGTGTGTGGGACATTGAATAGGCCAGTTTTATTTTTCTCTAGGGTCAGTTATTTCTCCTTTTGTTTTTAAGATAACATTTTTAAATCCTTTAATTACATATTATATTCACTTTTCTCGGTGACCTAGATACCAATGCAAACTTCTGAACAAGTGGTCATGCATTCTGATAAAGACATATCATGTTTAGAAGTAAGAGGAACAGAGATTATAATTGCCAATATTTGTGGGGAAGTTGGTTCCATGATCCTTTCTGCATGTATGGAAATCCATGTATGATCATGTTGCTTTGACACAATGGCATTGTGTGGTATTTGTGGATAATCTGTATCCATCCTCCTGACTATTTCTAATGTAATGTAAGTACAACCTAATAGTTGCTATACAACTGGCTATAATATTTAAGAAGGAAAGTATCTCCAGGCTCCATACAAATGAAAAGTTTCTGACTATTTGCAGTCCCTCCTGGTTGAATCCGCAGATGGTGAATCTGTACATTCAGACACCCAACTGTATTTGCGCAACCATTGGTGGCACTTCAGAGGTCTCTGTTCCTTATTCCACTCTGAGCGCAAGTCACAAACCTTTCATGGTCAAGAGGAACAAAGGGGCTGGCTACTCAGCAGTGTATCAATGCAGGGCTCTGGCACATAAGGCAGGACTCTGAAGCCCATCTCTCTCCATGGGAAGGGGGCTCTGACATTCCAAATAAACAGGGAGATTGTCATAATTACTCTTTCTGTTGCTCCAAAACAATACTCAAACACAACATAAGGGAGCCTCTTCTCTGCTCCCCATTGAAGGCTACTTCAAAGCAAAATTGGATTTGGGGGGATTTCCATTTGACCATCTAGCTATTTGAAATTCACAGGGCAGGATACAAATCACTGAAGGACTATCTTTTTCAAGTAGTCTTCAAGGTGTGCTGTTGACGGTTCTACGTAATGATTTTAAAGGACCACATGGCTGAAAAATGGATGGTGGTTGTTTGGACCAACATACGGAGAAGTTCAAAGGCACTTACATAAACAGCATGGATGCATTATTTAAAAATTAATTTACTGTTGGATAATTTCACATATGTATATAACATAACACATTCTGGTCCCATTCATTCCTTGGCCTTCCCTTATATTCCCCAAGTGTTTTCAACCTCCCCTCTTCCCAACAAGCTCCTGTCTCATTTCCAAGCTTGTTTTTGCTCTTTTTTTCTTTGTGACTTACTGGGTTTAACCACAATCACTTGCCTGAGTATGAGTATGGAGCTATCTATTGGATCATGAGTGACTCACCAGTGCCGTATCACTGGGGACTATGACAGTTCCCTCCAACCCAAGCACTCTACTAGCTGTCATTAGTTCCCTGGGTGAGACTGAGCCCCATTCCTCTCACTATAGTTGGTGTTGTTATTGGTGTAGTTGGTGCAGTTTGTTGGCTCAGTCTCTACAGTCCAGATGCATGTGACTATTGTGAGTTATGAGTGCTGTGACCACATCCTGCCCAGCAAGAACAGTGTTTCTTGACCCTCCTCTCCTTGGTTTGGCATTTACTCTTTCTGTCCCCTTTCTGTGTTATTCCCTGAACCACGAGGAAGTGACACACCTGTCCGGTTTAAGGCTGGACACTGAACTGTGCTGACCTTAACCTTGATCCAATGTTTCTTTTTGCACTGAGGAGAGAGACTCATACATGACCCATGAAGGTACTGAGACCAAGTGATGGCACCACTGTAGGTGCGTCTTTCACTACTGGCACAAAGCAGAAATATATAATGGGTTGTTAAGTCTGTCCCAGGAGAATTCCAGTTGTCTCCCAGATACATTTCAATGAAAACAATCCTTTGAATATTCTGTGTTCATAGTAACACCTTGATATTCTTGTCACGAACTTATCCCTTTGTTAGCCCACCAAACCTAGCTTATAGATTTTTATATGCCTACACATTCATATATTTCCATTAATCTTGTGGCACAATGGACAAACATGTTTTAGCCATATGTTGTAGGTAACATGCCTGATTAATTATGGGCTCTGACACTGGAAACAGACCCATACAAACCTTTCAGTGGAAGTCTATACTTTATCTACCATAGGAGGATTTTGACTTTCCAATGACATTGCTTTTTACACTTTTCCTTGACAAGCTGCTATTAGCAGAACCATTATAGAAAGTAAAAAAATAAATACAAGCATTTATAAGCATAATGATATCACCTTATAAAGAGGTTGAATTTTGGACAAATCTGTCCTACACTGTCTGACTCTGAGTTGGAGGAAATTATATTAACAGCGATGCTTTGAATTCCATTTATTTCTATGGTGTATGTATGACTAAAGGCACACCAAACACATACGCACATGCACACAACCATTCAAGCATGAACCTTCTGTTGCATGAAATTTAGCAGCCATTAAACAAATAATTGCTTTATTTAGAATCTTGTTCTAATTAAACATTAGTCACAGACTTTCCTTTGACCCCTGCTTTCTGTGTTAAAATCACCATCCTAAAAAGCTTACTTTATGTATTCTATAATTACAAAAAGTTCATAGAAGAATGGCATGTTAGAGTGCATGGTGCTTGTTTGAAAAGCAAAAGCAACAACAACAACACACACACACACACACATTATATATATATATATGAACACATTTATATGTGTGAAACTACATGATTGTATTTCACATTTTGCAGTCATAATCCAAAAAATCATGAGGGAGATGAGAGAATATGGGTGATGCTGGGGAAACGAAGCTAGAGAATGGAAATAAAAGGTACAAATTTCCACTAGTTTCCTCAGGCATCCATAGCAGCTGTTTAATGATACATGTATCATTATATCCTGGAGTAGTTGCAGGGCAGAAACAGACTTGATTACACTACAGACAATTGTTTCACAATAATTCTGGGCCATTTTTCATTAGCTGTCTCCCCTCACAGCAAAACAAGAGGTAATTTTTTTAAGGAACATAACATAACAAAACAAAACAAAACACCCTTACACCACAGTAAGGTTGTCCAGCAGTTAAAGATTTTTAATAATTCATCATGTGAAACATTTTAGGCTAAATGCTAAATTTCTCAACTATGACAACAAAAGATGAGTGGAAGGAGGAAAAAAAAACAGAGCTTAACTTGATTTGATAAAAACAATAGGGTAAACAAAAGAAATTGCATGCTCACTTTTCATGATTGCACTATACATTTTTTTTATTACCTTGTGTTGCCTGACAGACTTTGTCACTAGTAAGAGGAATAACAAAGGGTTTGTCGTGAGCAAATTGATTAAGCAGTCAGTTGCTTTTTTAAAAGATGCATGGAAAACTTTTCTGATCATCATTTATGTAGGTTTTTCTTTCTGAAAAGAGAGAGAGAGAAAATATTCTGATCAATAAGAACATCTTTCAAAAAAACAGTAAGTGAGCGATTAGGATCCTGCTTTTTTGTGAAGTGGATAGGAAAAAGAATAAGTAATAGCTAAGTAAGAGGCTATGTAACTGGCTGGACTATGTAACTGTTTAACAGGACATTGAGGTAAAGGGCTGAGAGTTTGAGGTGAGCCCTCGCTAGACACAGAGAGAACCTGTTTTTAGAAAAAAGAACTTCATATCAAGTTTCTTTCTGGGTGTTTTATTAGCTTATTTAATGATACCAGGCATCCCATGAGGAAGGCAACACTATTTCTTCCCTACCTCAGACCCCAAGTCAGTTTTTCAGCCAAATACACAGCTTTTTTTGGACTCTGTCAAGGCAGCATGGGCCTTGTTCAGAACCATTATTGAAATGCCTAAAGTAGGGTTTGTTCTATATGGAGGTATTTAAAATCTCAAAGAACATCTTATTGTTCTCTGTATACTTCATTACTATATTTGATAAGAATATCTATCTCAGGAGTCCAAGTCAATGCAATTTCAAAGTCATGCTGAACTTAAACACTGTCAAAGTATGACTTCAACATCTCTATTGGGACAGCCATCTTGTGACTTCTGTCAGTGATCACGTCCTAGTATTGCTAATCTATCCTTGACTGATGATCTACCTACAGTATTGACGGGAATGGGAACATTACACAAATACAGATGAACTCTGTTATATGTGCATGCAAGTTCATGGATCTTACATTCCTATCTGCTCCATACCATACTCTGTAACTCTAAACTCAGGTCTCTCTTGAGCAGATTGCGTATCAGGTTCAATAGCAAGACTTAACAGAAGGCATGGGATAAAATCATTTAGAAGATCTGGAGCCAGGTTTTACGAAGCACAGTGATCGACAAGGCAGTTTATCCCACAGAAATATTTAGGCTGTAAAATAGAACATGCAATTTTTTTCCCTATGCATTCTTTTTTTTTTTTTTGAGGATTAAGGTAGAGTTTATTAGAGGAGATAGAAAATGGAACTCGTGAACTCCAGACGTGGAGACAGGCATGGAATCCACAAAGGGCAAGAAGCTGGAAAAGAACTCATGGACTCCAGACAAGAAGTGCCATGAGGGACAGGCATCAAAGAGGGCTGCCAAAATCAGGTATATTTATGCACTTAGGCAAGCCCAGGAAAATGGCTTTTCCTCATTGGTTAGCTCATGTAGATCGATTGACCTTGTGCCTGAACTCAAGGTAGGTGTTATCTGTAATGGAGAACTAACCTCCATATACTTTCATAAGTAAAGGGTTGGTGTAAACTGACCACTTACCTCTTGTGGAAGTCAGTTCCTCCCTATCAGCAGGGTGTGTTCCTTCAGGGTAATCCCAGCAGTGGGGGATGACTTTTCAAAGACCTTGAGAGACCATTCCAGCATGGCTGCTCTAAAACTGCCTAATTTCCTCCTAAATTTTTATGAAGACTTGACTGCTTAAGGGATGGGAGTGACTAATACTTTGGCTACTTCTGCTGAGTTGGGATGAAGGAAGTGTGAGCAGTCAATGGTCCTTATCTGTGAGTGGGATGGTCCAGAGGTCCCCACATTTGCAGCTTTATGGATATTAATCTGGAAAAGACAAAACAGATATAGTAAGCCTATAAGATCCAAACATAAGGATCAAAGCATTGTAATTGGGAAGGCAGGTGGGATAAGCAAAAGGAGTTTAGCAGTCTTACTGTGTCTATAGGCAAGAGTTAGCAAAGAAAACCTGTTATCTTGCCTGGAATAGTCACTACCTTTGTCTAGTGTAGAAGTGAGGAGCAGCAGATAATCTACATATTGAAGATCTTTCTCCTCTGGTAGCTGCAAAATTATATTGCAAGGCCTGTCCAAAAACAAAACAAAACAAAACAAAACAAAATAAAAACCATGTGAACTGTCTCTGAATCTTTGGGCAGAATCCTTCTACTTCTGGGTTCTTAAAAGCAAAGAGATGTAGGCTTTCTGGGACCAAAGGAATGTAAAAGCATACTTTTAAATTTCAAATTGTTGAGAGTCTGAATCAGTTCTGCTCTAGTCCCTGATTACAGGGGACACTGTTTCCTGACATGGAAAATTTTGTGGGTGTCTGAGCATTAGTTTTGCTGGAGAGACTCTTACGGGTTGACCCATGTTTTGGGATAAGGCCCATACCCGAAATGGAGCTTGTATTAAAATTTCCTCCAGAATAGCCTGACCAACCATAACATGGACAACTTTGTAACAGTGCTAAAATATTCCATTAAATCTAAACCTAGGACTTTATAGGCCATTTGGGCATGTAAACAAAGGAATACCTAAAGACCATACCATTAAGCATATAAGAAACTTCAATAGTTACTTTGTTAAGCCTGTCACTCCCCTGATCATAACAATTAAATCTAAGTTCTAGTTAAATCAAAGGTTGACAAAGGGCTAGGGAGAAAGTTGAGCACTGAGAAATTGTGCTCCCTTGTCTATTAAAAGAGGAGCAAACTGGCTTCCCACTCGCGTGTTAACCCAAGGTTCTTGAGATGTTATATCAGTCTGGCATTTGGGATCTCCTTCTCTGAGTATCAGCAGCAGACTCCTTTTATGCCATGGAGGGAAGCTAAGAAACTCAGGTCTCATGATGGGTCAGCAGCAGAGGAGCTTGGTTCATGGGCCTTGGGGTTCAGGGGGCAATCCTTCTTCTAACGGAGACTTGCACAGTCAGGACATGGGCCGTGTGGAGGCTTTCTGCTCTTGCGACAGTCGTTTTTGGAAGTGTCCAGCCTGGTAACATTTAATGCATTTTTCTCTCCTTCCCTGTTGGAAGGGATTTTGAGTTCTCTGCTTAGGCATGCCTGTTAGTATTGTTATTCTATCACGTTAGGCCAATATCCAGCTTTAGATTTTTTTCTTTCCTGGTTCTTTATCTTTTCTCCTTTTCAGTTTGAAAAACATCTATGAATTTATCTGGGTCCTCAGAGAGAACTCCTTAAGTCGTTTTTAATTTGGGCCAGATCTGGTAAGGAAAAGGGAACACGGGCCCAAGTTGGACCAGATGCACCTGGAATGTCTTGAAGAGAGCAGACCAATACTGGGTCCGGATTTCACAAACCCTGTTTAGTTTCAGGGGAGGAGAGTTTGGCTAAGGAAGCTCTTGGGTAGGCCAGATGAAATTCCTGTTCTACCTTAGTTTTGAGGGCATCACTATTGGGAGATAAAGTTTTTTTTTTTTTTTCTCAAAACTTCTAGCTGGTACTTTTGGCAGAGTTCTCCATGGTCTCTTTAGATAAAATAAAATTTGAATGTGGGGAACTTCCTCCTATTTGTTTGCCCTTTGGCAGAACAAATCTTGCTGGAAGATAGTATTATAATTTAAAGATCCTTGGGGGGGCATCTTACCTCTTCATCTAAGTAAGATGTACTGAGGCCATGTCTGAGAATAAAATATTACAAGTTGGCTCTTTTTCAGGTTAATAGGATTAAACATTCTCTAGGTTTTTAAAATTTTTTTATTATTTATTCAATCGTGCGTGTGGTGTGCGCATGTATGTATGTGTGAGTATGTATATGTGTGTGTGTAGAACCACGGACGAATTCGGGAACCACCATGGATGCCTCTACCTCCTCCTTGTTTACTCTGCCCCCGGATTCACAGGCTCTGCCCTATCAGGACCAGAAACACATTTGATGGGGACTTCTTTGAGGGATGGAACTGGAGGTTCCATCTTAGCTGTTGGAATCTACCTTTTCTGTCTGTCCCTTTGTGGTCACCATATGTAGAGTTGATCTGATTGTGCTTGTCAAATGTTGTGGGGTCACCATCTAGGCATCTGTATGCATCCAGGTTCTTATGTTCAAAGTCAAAGATTGAAACCAGAACATGTGTAGAAGATTAAGATAAAGTTTATTAGAGGAGAAAAAGAATGGAACTCACAGACTCCAGACGTGGAATACTATGTGGAGCAAGGACGCCTTTGAGAGCTCATGGACTCCAGACATGGAATCAATGAGGCACAAGGAGCTAGAAAAGAATGCATGGATTCCAGACATGGAGTGCCATGAGGGGCAGGCGCCTCCCTGTGTATTCTTGCAGACGCACAGAGTTTGTGTATTTGACATTTAGTACAATCCAACAGAGAAGAAGCAGGAAAGCTTGGCATGTCCAGTGTAGTAAGGGCAGTGTTGGTTGTGGGGTGGGGTTGGGGGAGGTCCATCTGGATCTTGGCTGGTCTCTTTCTCCAACAGTCCTGTTCTCTTCAACTGCTGATTTTCTGGTCAATGTCCAAGGCTCATCTTTATTCTTGGAGCTCAGTCACATGTGGCACTTACATCTTTTGTTTTTGTCCATCTTCCTGTGTATGTGTGTGGGGGGGGGAACATGTGTGTATATATATATGTGTGTGTGTGTGTGTGTGTCTGTGCTTGCATATATGTGGACTCATTTGTTTAAAAGGTGCATGTGGAAGCCCAAACTTAATATCAGGAATCGTCCTTAATTACTCTTTCAACTGATTCTTTTAAAATGAGATTTATAATCTAACCCAAAACTTGCTTACAGGACTAGTCTGACTAGCAGCTTATTCTAGGGATTCCCATTCTCCACCTTCTGAGGCTGAAATTTAAGGTAGGCCAACACACCCACCCAACCTTTTATATGGAATCTGGAGATCTGATCTCTAGTACTTCAGCTTGTATGACAAGCACTTTAAAGGCTGAGCCAACTTCCCATCTCCATTCACTTCTTTACATGGCTCTGGTTTCTTTCTCAAATATATCTCATTATTAAATCTTTTCTTCATGATCTGCATTCTCAAGATTATTCCTGTTATGTGTGGCTTTTTGGTCAAATGATTTCTGGTCCTTTGAAGCTATCCATCACATTATGTTTCTTATGCGTACTATCAAGGTGTCCACTTAAATAGCAGAGAAGTTACCTAAAGATTATTGCTATTTGGATATAGCATAGAAAAGTAGTAGAGTATATTGTATTTCTCAGATTACCTGTAAATCCTGCCATTAATTCAGAATCATCTTTTATGAGTTGACTTTGTCAACACCAATTTTATTTTTCAAGTAATTAAAAAAAATGGGCTGGAGAGATAGCTCAGGGGTTAAGACTCTGCCTCACAAGCAGAAGGTGCTGAGTTCAGATTCCAGGTCCCACGTGAAAAAAACAAAAAACAAACAAACACCAAGCAGAAATGACAGTGGCCTACACTACTGGCCTCATAGGTGAAGCTGGGCAATTCCAGAGTGAAGCAAAAAAGAAGCTAGAAGCAATGCAGAATGATTCCCAAAGTCACCCTTGTCCTCCACAAGGACATATAGTACCCTTTGATGCACACGTACACACATATTCTCTCTCTCTCTCTCTCTCCTTCTCAAATAAATAAAGTTTAAAAATTATCTAAGGGCTAGAGAGATGGTTCAGGGGTTAAACCTCTGCCATGAAAGCAGAAAGAGTTCAGATCCCAGGTCCCACATAAAAAATCCTGGGTGGAAATGGCAGCACCCAGCACTTCTGGCCCTGGAAGGTGGAGTCTGAAAGTCCCCAGAGCAAAAGCTAAAAGGAGATAGAGCAGTCCAAGATAATTCCTGAAGTCATCCCTGACCCTCTACAGGCACACACACACATAAATTCACTTAGGTGATTTTTTTAAGCTGTCTAAGAAATTTTTGCAATTGTCTTCATCAAAGTCTAATACTTTTAGACTGGAATTACTTAGTGTTATTCATATCTATTGTATAAGAATAGATTTTTGATAAGATATATCTTCATCAAATTGGCATAGTGGCATACTCCTGTTGAAATTCCAGCATTTAGGAAGTAGAGGCTAGAGGACTAGATGTTTGCTCAAGGTAAACCTATATATCAAGCTTCATGTTAGTGTGGACTGCACAAAACCCTGTCCCTTAAAAAAAAACAAAAACTTAACTTTATCTTTTTTGAAAAAAATAATTCAATCCAATTCTCAAAGTGTACTTCTTTTATTCCTTTCATTATAAATTATCAAAATATCAGAGCCTTATGAGTTTATAAATCAAGCATGGTGGAACACACTTGTAACCCCAGCTTGCAAGAAGTTGAGGTATGAAGATTGGCACCACTTTGATGGACATTCTGAGATACCTACTAGGTATAAGCTTAGCCAGAACTACACAACAAGACCCTGTCTCAACAAACAGAAAACAGTGATGACAACAAAAGAATTTCTAAAAGATAAAGAGGAAGGGGAAAGTGAGAAATTGAAAAATGCAGCTTGTTCATATGGTAAGCAGCCTCAGAAACAGTCTAGAAGGCTTTGCATGATATAACTCCAGCAAGGGCTTGTGAGTCAGCAGTTACGTTCTAGGTGTAAAGGTCTGTTGGCATGCCTGGAAAGGAAACAGAGAATGGGCACAGCCCTGACCTAGTTACAAGATCAAAGGACAGCCATTCCCTTCCTTTAAGGAAGCCATCTGCAGGGCCAATACAGGACTAGTGATTCTTGGCAGCATGCACTAATGCTGTGTATGAAGCATAGGAAGGTGAGCTTTGCACTGAGAGGCTGTAAGAATCTTGTTGATGCACATCTGCATATGCTCCCAAGCACATGCACATTCATGCTGTCCTTAAGGCATTCTGACAAACAACATCCTCTGTCAGGGTTGCGTGTGTGTGTGCTTTTGCAAACTAAGACATTGCAACCAACTCATGCAATCTTATGGGTACAAAATCATACATGTGATTTTCCATTGCCTGAGATGTCCCAGGTAGTAAGTCTTTGTTGCAAGGATTGGAACATGAAATAGTCTGGGAAAGTGTCCTTCAAAGATCAAATATGCAGAGGCAATTTTCCAGGCACAGGAAATGAACCAGGAGATTTGGAATGTCAATGATGGCACAGGAGCAGAAATATCACCCATAACTTTATTAACTAATTTAGAGCATCTTTGTCCACATGGTTTAGATGTTAAAAGAATTCCTTTCAAGACAAAATTGAAAACTTGCAGACATTTCAAACTAAAGCAAGTGATTGCCCAGAATATTGAGTAAACACACTAGAGATACTAACATAAGAACATGAGCATTTATTTGCCTTTAATTTACCTCAAAGCATTTGTAAATTTCAGCCATTTCTTTCATGTAGACTCCAAATTCACAATAGATGAGCAAAAGATTAAGAAAGTCCAACTGCCAATCTTGTGCAGTGCCATGTACCTATGATGTCCCTTGTCCTCTGTGACAGTGCTTTCTCCTTGCCCTTGTGAGAGCAGAATTTTAGCTCTGAGAATGTAGATTGACTGAAGGATCTGAAAAACCTTATCTTAGAAACTCTGTCCCTGTGGAATAAATATCAGGGACCCTGTGGTACTCAGCCTTCAGCCACCGTGATAAATGCCCAAGGTAATCAATCTGAAGAGAGTTAAGGTTTATTTAACTTATGGATTCAAAGGTCTCAATTCATGATCAACTGGTCCTCTAGCTTAGACCTGGTTGAGTCAGCACATCGTGATGGGACCATATGGTAGAGAAAAGCTGCTCATCTCATAGATGTTGAGGAGGAAAGAGAAAGAGATAAGGGGTTCATTTATCCCTTAGGATGGCAAGCCCTGCTTAATGACGACTCCAAATCTTAAAGGTTCAACCATGTGTCAGTTAGTCTTATCTCTTGCTATGAGAGAACACACAAAACTTAAGGAAGAGAGAGAGATTTATACAGCTTACCATTCCAGAGGGGAGTTACTGTCCATTGTGGCTAGAAAGGCATGACTGGCTGGCAGAAGTTGGAGGTGGTTTAAGTCACTGTAGATATCATGGAGACAAGAGAACTCCTACATGCACACTCAAGAGCAGATTCACTCAGTCAAGGAGGGTGGGACTAACCAACCTCAAGGCCCACCTTCCTCCAGCAAAGCTCCACCTGCTAAAGGTGCTACGACCCTCCCAAAGACTAGCAGCAGCTAAGGATTCAAATACATGAGCCTGCGGGGGTGGGAGACTCATGACAAACTGATTCCCAATAGCACTCGAGGATGGAGACTGTGTTTGGCATTCTGAGGACACTTATCCAAAGCTAGCTATCCCCAGGGAGCTAGATGTTTGAGGGCACCAGGATGTAGAAAGGAGGTTGACACGGGTAATAAAAGTGCATACCACTGAGGCTCAAAACAAGCAGTCTTTAGAAACAAAGCATGGAACATTCCAGAGAGCTCTGAAGAAAACATGTTGTGTTTCTAACCCAACTCTCTCACCTGCAGATGACATACACCATCCAGAGTTCACGCACATTTGCATGTCAGGTGTCCTGCAGTGGAATGCCTGGATCTCCACACAAGGTAATTGAAGCTCCTAATGAGTTTTCTGTAGGAAGGGACATGAGGATGCTCCTCCACATAGTGTCTAGGATAACTTCAGGTTCCCTAGAAGAATCAAAAATGAAACTCGTATTGGCACATTTAAGATTCATATGATCAAAGATAAAGATCACATCAGGTGGAATTTCTCTTTCATTTTATTCAAGGTCTGTCCCATATCACAAAGAAATGCTTTACTGGGAAGTTATGTCACATTTCAGCTCTCCCAATACACATACTAAGTCTAAACCCAGAGAAGTAGTAGGACAAATCCACATTACCAAGACATTCAGTTGGAATTCTCTTATAGTCAGTCACATGATATGGCTCGAGCTGAGGTTATTCATGAGCCTCCACCTAGGAAATCAGCTCTTCTTTTCTCATTTCATAGGTTTGTTATTCAGTCTTCAACAGGTCTGCTGCGGCATGTTCTAAAATGGTCAAGCAGCTTTAGGCTTATCACAAAAGAGGATTACAGGACAAACTTCTTTGTGGTGTGATCTATAATTCAATTTATACTCCAGACACTAGCATTCAGGGGGCAACATTTATGTCTTTTATGACCAGGTAACTACATATGTACACACATACAATACACACACACACACACACACACTCACCTTAAACTTGGCCATATTTAGCGATTACAAATATAGGACATTCAGTTAGACTTGAATTTCAGGTTAACAGTAGCTGATTGCTTAGCAGCACCCTAAATATCGCATGACTCAACTGCAAGGAGTTGTGTACGTGCTTATCTGTGCTTCATTGACCAAGGACCACAATGAGAAGGATGTCTTTGCCTTGGCTAAGAAAGAAAGTGGATTAAGAAAAGGGAATCTTTCTGTGAATGTGGTCTATCCGAGAATACTAATTAAAGAACGTGGCTTTGCATCCTCAATCTGAAGTCTTATGACCTTTGCTTGGCAGTTTAAGTCATCTGAATCTCACTATTTTATGTGCAAAATGGAGATAATTATAGCAATGATAGCAGGTGGTTTCTGAGCACTTCCTAAATAGTAGTTGATCTTTTAATATGTTACATGGACTGAACGATTTTATCCTTGCAACAGTGCATTGAGGTGGATATAATTACTAGTATCATTCCCATGTGATATCCAAGAATCCAGAGTGCTAAAAAACAGTTAATATACTTTCTCAGTGGAGGGGCACAGAAAGATTCCAAATCAAGACCTAACCAATAATTCTAGTGTCATGAATTTAAGTATGGATAGAGCAAACCCAGAAAGCCCAATTTAGATTTATTTCACACTGTTAGCAACAGAGTCAGAAGATACACTGATCTAAAGAAAAACTGGGGATCAGTTCTGCCTGGAAAAGTGACTTAAGTTCCAGTGGAGCTCCTTGTGGTTTTTATATCTAGACCCTATGCATCTCCACTTAGGAAGAACCAAAACTAAGGAATTAAGGCTTTTGCTGGACTGCTGACCTGAGAAGATGCCTGGTGATCAGGGAGACTTGAACCTGGAGCCACAAGCAGGCAAACCAGCAACAACTTGAAGGGCGCCCTTCAGTGTTTATTACTCACTTTCATTACTTGTTCATTCTTGCTCAATGAAGCACTGATATGCATGTACATATTCAAAACTACTTTCAAGCTTCTTGCATGTTCTAATACATGCAAACTGGTCTAGGTGTTTGTTTGCACAGTTCGTGAGTGGCACATATGTCTAAGCACATGTCAGTGTACAATCACAATGATTCACACACAACTGAGTTAGGATTTGACCCCTTGACAGTTTAAGTCATCTGAATCTCCAGAGTCTGTCCTATGGAACTCTACTTTCTTGTGATCAAAAAAGAGTTTCCTTACCAACATAAGAGGAGGACATCATAGCTAAGGCCAGCAAGATGTACATGAAATGGAATGCTGAGGTCTTAGAAGAGTTAAGGGCTTTAGTTAAAAGTTTTAGTGAAAATTTAGTTTTAAAAATTTAGTTAAAATGGAGAGTTTTAAAATTTAGTTAAAATAGTTTTCAAATTTAGTTAAAAATAGTTTTCAAATTTAGCTAAAAATAGTTTTCAAATTTAGTTAAAATGTCCCTATACACAAACAGAGGGCGTTTGGATTTTAATTCATGAATTTGGGGGAGATATCGGATGGATCTGGGGGCAATGAATGGGAAGACCATCATCCATGCCCTCTACATTTTAGGTAACTTGAATAGGGAGGCTACATCGCTACAGAAGGAAGGCCAAACAGGAGGTTCTTGCAATGGTCCACCCCATGCAGAAAGATGGATTGCTATCTACCTCGATTGTATTTCAGGAGAAGACTGAATATAGCAGGGTCTTCTAGGAGGTGAATTTTTATTTAAAACAGTTATTAAAATGGATGGAAATGTATGTGAGTTTGTTGGCACTTTATCCAAGAATACTCCCTCTGGCTGTCAACACAATTAACTAAAAGGCAAAGCAACCCAGTCTTTGGTAATGAATGCTATGGGATTTTCGTCTGAGTAAACGAGAAACCCTAAAATCTTTCCTAAAGCAATGACAAATCTTTGCTTTTCAATAAATATTTAATAATGGAGGATTGTTGGAGAATGCTGTATTTTGAAGATCTTTATTGTGATAAGGAGACATCTGCAGACTAGGTGTTGACACACCTAATTACTGCTGAACAGCATTTATCAACCAGGATGACGGGCTGACACGTATGTGGTGCACTTGCTCATCCAGGGGTGGGTGGAATGGGTGATTGCATTACTTATTTCTTAATCAGCTTTTTCACATTTCACTCTTTGTAATAAAAAATCTGATTTAGCTTTTGTCTATAAATTGCACAATGCAGTCTAACCCTTGGCTTCATTAGTCTAGCAAAGAATTTTCCAAATTCTTTTTAATCTTTTTTCTTAGCTCACTTTCTCTGTTCCTTAAACCCAGCTCACTTTGAAAGTAACTGAATAACTATTCACGCATTGCCTATAGCCACCAATCATGGGTGTGTGTGCGCGCGTGTGTGCACGTGTGCAATCGGAGATAAGAGTTTGATGATGAGTATCTTCCTCAGTCATGCTCTCTACCTTATAAAGAGCTGACCAATTTGGCTAAACTGACTGAACAGGGGGCCCCAAGAATCTGTCTTTGCCTTCCAGCTCTGGTTCGCAGGAGCACACCACAAAACCCAGATTTTTAGATGGGTGTGGATATCTGAACCCAAAACTTCATTTATGAGTGGCAAGCACTTTACTGACTGAGCCATCTCCAACACTCCCAACCCTTCTGTTGTTCTACTTATTAATTATTTCATTCAACAGAGAGGCATTGACCATCAGTTTTGGCCCAGTTATTGTCATATAACGTCAAATAAGCAGTGAATCCTGGAGATGAGCTACATGTTCCATCAAATACAGACTCTGGGATGGAAGGCTGAATTAAAACTTAATATCCAACAGTATCAGAGCCAGATAACCTACATGGCCATGCCAAAAGTTTCAGATTTATTCTTGGTGAAAGGAGTACAAATGAAAAAATTATCACTGTACTAAGATTATAGCTCCTTGTAATTTCTCTTGGTTTTGCTAGTTGAAATGTAGAAGGATCTAGAACTGTCACTAGAGACATGGTTGGCATACAAACACCAACACAAAATCAAAGAATTCATGGTTTGAGCACCAATGAGTTAGTATCTTTGAAAATGATTGCAATTATTTTATTTCAAGCAGATACTATTCTTACAACTTGTTTATATTCCATGTAGTTGAGAGCTAACATTAAAAAAAAAACTTAAATTTTTCTAACACATGAACCAACAAACAGCATGGTTGCAGAAACAATCAATTTTTTTTTCAGGGAAACTATCATGATTCAAAGTTAATCTGTTCCAAGGAAAGGAACTGGAATTGGCTACTGACATGCAATCATTCATTTCTTACTTTACCAACAGTAATTAAATTGCCCGGAACTGTTGTCATTTAACAGCCTATTAATTGACTAATGTGCATTACTTGCATTCAGAGTATAGGTAAAAATCCAAAGATTAAGTAAGATGAAAAAGAGATTTTCAAACTATGCCCGTCATGCTGAAAGAGGAAGACTCTCTGCTCATTGCAAGGTCATTTATAAATGTACAGCAGGTGATGTTTGGAAAGAGGTCAACGTGCGGATAGATTGGTAAGGGCAGCATAGGGCTTGCAGCAGCCCTGAGACCCACAGGAGCTTCAATCTTTCTTAAAAGCAGACGCACCCACCTGCATCTCTACCAGCTACAAGATGCTTTACTCTCCCATGGTATCTTTCCTCTCACAAGTTCTCCCTCAGCACTGTCAGTTTTTCAGGAGACTTTGGTTTTTATTATTTGCATGTATGTAGGTGCCACCGTATGTGTGTGTGTGTGTGTGTGTGTGTGTGTGTGTGTGTAATAGAGGGCTCTGTGCATACTTGTGGAGGCCCATGAGTGACTTTGAGAATCATCCTGGATTTTCCTACCTTCTTATTGCTTCCCTCTGGAATTTTCCCATGTTCTGCCTTCCAGGACTGGAAGTGCAGGTTACTGCCATGTCTGTGTGGTGTTTTTACATGGGATTGGGGATCCTTCTGCTTACAAGTCAAAGGCTTAACCCTTGAGCCATCTGTCTACCCCTTGCATGACTTATTAATGCCACTGAATTTGTTAGTTCAAGTCTCTCCTCCTTTTTGGTTGAGTAGTCAAGTATCATGCTGCTATTCATGTTTTATCTTGTTTCTCACTTAGAATTTTATGCATGCAAGACTCGTTAACCTATTTTTGTGAGCTTAGATGGTTTTCTTATGGGGGCTTCAATTTCCCACGAGATCTTCATGTCTTTGAATATTCAGTATATTGGTTAAGCCAAGAGCAGGAGCTGTGTCAAATAGGGCCTGAGGAACTGGCTTGGAAAAGGAAAGCGTCTACTGCAATAACTGCCAAAATTGACATTTACCAACATTATTAAAACCTGCAGGTCTGGATTCTCATAATGGTAAATTGCTGGCAACCCAAGGGCAAAGAGCTCCTTTATTCTTCACTCATCAAACTTCCTTCAAAGATCTAATCCCCAAATCATTCTCAATCAGGTTACCTCAAGCTCATGGGGGACTCTCTCTTCACTCTCTCTCTGTTGTTAGGATCTCACTGAGTAGCCTTGGTTGACTTTGAATTCATTATCTTCCAGAGTGTTGGGCCTCTAGCTATTGACCACTCTCCCTACGTGAGATGCCATGGCTCCCATCTCAAGCCCGCATGGACGTTTGGTACAAAAACAACCCTTTTAGGATCACCTCGCTCTTGCCAAGAAACCTTTCAATTTTTTCAGGTCATCACAGCACCAAGTGGTCCATCTTCTCCATTCAGGGGTGCCTGGAGATTTTTTTCCCAGAGGCCAGTGTACCCCTGCCTCAGTTCACAGTCTGTAGTGGAGGTGCCATGCCTTCCTACAATGCCGAATTGCTTTGGTAGGAACCCAAGACATAAATGTGGCAGAGGACCATCACCCTTCTTGGGAACTGACTATCTTTTGCTTTTCATCTCTTTTTTGGGAGGGAGGGGAGTGTGAAAAGGTCTCATGAATTTTTCCAACAGGATACACTCACAGAATGTTTTTTGAACTTGTTCTATATATTGATTATCTAATTCATTTGCATAAATGAAATGCAAAGGATAAGATTAAGTTGTACAATCCCAAATGCAAGTTTAAGATTGAATTATCCACTTTTGGTTATTTAGTCATCTTAAGCAAAAGAAGACCCTCCTTGTCAGCAGAAAAATTGCATAGAAATAGATTATTGATGTATAAGATGTGAATTTATGAATGTGTCTCTCCTCAGTAGGCTGATGTGTGGTTGCTGGTAAGTTTGGTGCTCAGTTTATTCATCCAGGAAGTGGGAGGATCAAAGCAGTAGACCTGTAATGAATTCTGCTATGAGTCAAGACGAATTAAATAGAATTGACTATGTTGAAAAATAAATTCATTTAAATTTGTGTATTCCCTAGAGGCAACATGTGAAATCACTCTCCCTTTCCTCTCTGGAGTCTCTGGGAGACATTTCCACCATGTCTCATTTCTCCCAGACAGAGCTGCTCATGGCAGTAACCTTCCTTGGTTCTGGGGTCATGATGACAGTCAGCCAGATGCCTGTGTAAGGCCGTGCATGTGTGGCAGGCTAAATCTAGTGTCCATCTGCAAAAAGCTGCCAGAAGACAGAGTAAAGGCTGAATGGTGCATCCTGAATCCACCCAAATCATGTTCCAGCAGAAATCCCAACCAGATTCTGTTCCTTTTCTGCACAGATTTCCTATGACATCATCACTCTAGTGCCTGCCACAGTGGCGTCTTTCCACGAGCGAGCACTTAAAAAGTACAGATTGTCAATTAACATGGGTCCGCCTATCTCCAGTCTTTCAAAAACCTCATTTAGTCCACACTAGTACCTGTTCCCCAACGTTGCATCAATATACATCATGTATATCATCTGTACAATATATAGAATATGTGGGTTGGCTTCTCAATATTGTTTTTTTAAAAAAGTACTGTAAAAGCTTCCAGTTGGCATGTTTCTTCCCTCAGAGGCATTTGATTCTGTTTTATCTCTCATTCCAGAATGAAAGCCTCATTTTCTAGTAAAGAGATGGCTGTCATTGGGTGAGAATTGGGAGCCCGGGAAGGAATGAGGGACCCAACCTAATATACTGGGTATTAAAGAACCAAGGTGCCCTCTGTTGCCAAAGGCCAAGCAGTATCCTTGCAGAAGCAAGTGTGACTGGTGCTGTACGATCTGATTAAAAGCAATAAACAAATCAAATGATACCTGGATAGTAGACTGAAGCCAGAATTCACAGATAGCATGGTACGTTGAGAATATTCCGGGAGAATCCACTATGTATCCTTACTTGGTGGTTTGACTGATGCCTCTAGAAATCTGCAGACAGAACAGGCAGACCAGCTACCTTACAAATTGCAGCATTAGATTTCCTGAATCCCCAACATTCATGATTTCATTTCTGCAAAGCAGTAATTTAAACAATGACTAAATGTGTGCAAAGAAATACATTGAAGTCCACGGAGCAATTTATTAATAATGGTAGGACATTTTCTGTAGCGCTTTTAATGGATCACTTAGGACTGTATTGATTCAGCATCAGAGTTCTTAGAAACAAGCCTCTTACCAATATCTAAGATCCTGAAGTTGTAATTGAACTAGAAAATGTAAGATTTCCACTGTTCCTGCTGAGAGTTCTTCCCAATAAATGTATGTTTTCCACTGGGACTAAAACCACTGCTCCTTGTGTTTTTAATTTTTCCTCCTGTTTCTTTTTCATATTATTCAGTTTTCTTTTTTCCCCTTCTACCAGGAAAGAAGAAAAAACAGACATATTAGACACTATTTATTCCTCTAAGACAACTTGCACTTTAGGGGGCCATTTGAATGATAAACTTTGTTATAACTTATAGCCAGAAAATCACCAGTGTGCAGTAGGAAAGAACTGCAAAATGCATTCGTGTTTAACCCTAGAAGGTAGATGGGGTGAAACTCTTAAAAGAGATGAGCTTGCACTATTTCTCCAAGTGTTTCCCATGTGATTCTGCAGAGAGTTTGAGGAACGACTCTGTAGCCTTATTGAGAACCCAGGACACAAACCTGGGAAGTTGTGTATTACAGTATCAGCATCTCAAGTATCATCTGTCACCGTTCAGATGTCAGTGCTCTGGGTACCTGGAAAAGAAGGGGCTGTCTGTGGTCATCTCTGAGTAATACCATATTCAACAAGAGCTAAATGAGGGGCATATCTTCTGTCTTGCTAGCATGGCTGTATGCCAAACTACTCAACTTGCTCCCTCCAGCCTACCCACCTGCCCAGGGGAATGGTCACACCCACTGTGGGCTGGATCCTCCCACATCAATTGATTTATCACAGGCTTCTCTTAACTAATTCTTCACAGATACACTTAAAGGCTCAACCTTTAATTATTATGATGGCATCTGCAACTAATTGCCATATGAAGGAATGGGGTCAAGTAATGGTCACAGGGTGGTACCCTTGGGATACGCTATCAGAGTGGTTTTACTCTAACGGCTGGTGGCAACTCATTAGATGGATTATCTAACCTGGGTTGAGTTTAAGTTCCATGTAACTGAGCCTTTGTCTAGCTTTCAACTCTACAACCAGGTCCCCTTTGTACCTAAGTTTAAACACTGAAATATCTGATAAAGGATGTTGTAGGTTGGAAATGGAGGCGGTAGCAAAGCCAGTGAATTAAATCTAACGCGTTTACCTTTAAAGACATTTGCTTCATTTCTTATTCTGTTAACATACTTTCGACTAATTTTTCGTTACTTAGTGAGGACCGTCAGAATGTTGTGTGCCATGAAGCAATCTTACATATTCAGACTCTTTCTCCGATAGATGTCAGGTTGCTTTATAAATTTTATCTATTCTTGGTTGTAGCATTCCTAAAATACATTCCAATGTCCCTTGATCAGATTTGCAGCCCAGTCGATTAGAAGAATCAAGTTCAGGAACACTTTGGTGTAGACAAGATTTCTTTTCTCAGTGGATTTTAGTTAGCTCTTTGGAGCTTGCAAGTCTTTAAAGTGTCTTCAAGGTATGGATAGATGAAGGATATGGGACACTTGGACTGGCTTCCTGCTTGATTTAGAAATTGCCACAAATACTCTTCAGGGGCTCTTGAGAGACTTTTTAAATTCCTGTGGATTATACTTTCCCCTAGTCAATGCCCTTTTTTTTTTCACAGAGACATAGTGAGATTGGAAATTTCATTATTATTGCAATTCAGGAACTATTCAAGTGGAACTTTGAGTTTAGTTCTTTCCATCTCTGACGCATATTTTGAAATAAAAACTGCTTTAGTTAAGCTTTACACTTTAATATGATGTGCAGAAACTAGAAGTCCTTTTCTTTTTAAAAGCTATTGTATGTACTATTAAAAATAGCTGCCTTACCTCTTTACATTGTTCCTGAATTCTGATATTTCTTTTATGTCTCTTTCACACCCACTGTATGATTTTTTTCAATGTGTTGTCCATATAAACTTTAATTCCAGTTACCTTTTTAACTATCATATATCATAGGCTTTGATATTCTTGTCTTAAAAATTGATGAGACTTTGCCTTCTGCTTTAGCCCAGGACAGACAATCAACATTTTTTTCTCCCAACATTTCTAAAGTTCTGTTTCCTATAATCTTGGGTCCGTAAGTATAAGCAATAGCATCTGACTCTCTTTAGTCTGAAAATGAACTCGTTGGAAAAATCATTGAGTCACTCACAGAAACAATCAGAAAACTTTTGAAGTTAGTACAAGCCAATGAGGGCCAGCAAGCAGAAACCAATGCATTGTGTCTCACTGAAGAAACAAGGGCAAACAGTATGCCACAGCGGCCATTTTTTAATACTACAGGTTCTGGGCATTTCAGGCACCAGAACTGAAAAGCTTAGCATATCCTTCAGTAAGACATGAGCTGATGCCAGCAGTCTTGGATACTCAAGACTTCATCTTCGAGCCCTGTGTTCAAGTCTCAGATTCTTGTCTTGCCCCAGGAAGCAGAGAGTAAACAAAAGAAACTGTGAAACATCAAGTCCCATGTTCCAGTCACCTCTTGTGAATCATTGCTGCAGCATGATTCTCTACCCTTCCACCTTCTAGAGATTCTACAACCTTCCAAGAAAGTACAGGTAGCTGGAGGTGACTGGCCTGTGCAGGGCACTTCACTTCTGTCCTAGGCCATGTATCTGTACCTAAGCTGTTCAGAGAATCTGTTCCCTTTCTCGTTTAATTGGCCACTGGAACTACTACCAGTTTAATAGTTTAGCTAGCACTGAGCAATTGCTGTAGAGTTAATTCATTATAACTTTGTCTTATATTTGTCTGCCAGGACTGGTAGATTCTGAGTTTTCTCAATGTTTTGCCATATTTGTCTCCCTGTATTATTGGAGAAGTTTAGGTCTTTATTCTTTAAACGTTCTTAAACACCTTATAGAGCACTGGAGTCCTAACACTAATAATTTCTGTCCTGAGCTATTTTCTTCTTCTGACAGTGTTTTGAACCACCTTCCACAGGACTGTGGTCAGAGAGTCCTCTTGACTTTGCACACTGACCCCACACTTGCTGGGCTAAATAGAAGGTCACTTTAGGGGTGACTGATGCACACAGACTCATTTTTAGAACCCATCAACTGAGGGTCTGTCTCTCAAGAAGATGTTTTCAACGTGACCTCTCATCGCTCTTTGGAGATTCAGTGGAGACATACTTGTGATGGGAACTGGGGATGATTTATTTATTGCCAGATCCATCAACATTGTAGGGTAAGGAGGAATGTTTGAGAGCAAAGTCTTATACTGTGAAGAAGTAGGTACCAAACAAAAAATTTGATTTTACCAAAGTCTAAATGAATGGTATTTTTTTCTTATTCCAAATTAAGTTTTTTTTTCTGAAATAGAAATCCTTTAATTCTTCTTTTATTTCTCTTTTCCTCTTAGCTCTTGTCTAGGGAACCTACTGAGGATTAAAATAAATGGACCATTTCAGCATAAATGTACCAGTGCTTACTGGAAAGTGCTTACTGTTTAAAACACATCCCTTTCTGATTCATTGCATTCTTTTTCTACTGTGCATAAGTGAACACCTTTTACTAATTCACTATAGGTTGTTGAGCACATGTATCTTGAAAAAAGGTAGAGTCCTTTTCCAACACATACAGGACTAATTCTCACACCAAGTATATCTATCAATCTCAATTAATAAAAGAGATATGAAGAAATGTGTTTCAACCAAGTGTGAGTCTTATGTTCAGAAAGTTCTACCTGCGCAATGACCAATATATCATTGACCCCCCCAAAGTCTAGCATGGATCACAGGCTCTAAGATCCTTAGAGGCAAGGGATTAATAGTTACAATAGTATTCTTATACTAAAGAGAACACAAGAAAGAGCTCTAGGCACTGCTATTGCCTCCTTACACCTCATCAGAGCTTAAGGCCCAGAGAGAAGTTTGACATGCATACTAAAGAATGCTCCAGGAATTGGGGGGGGGGCACTGGGAGAAAGGGAGGGAGGGGGCAAAGAAAGGGGAAAAGGGGGGAGTGAACAAGGGGATCCAGGGAGGGGTGGAGGGAGGGAGGGGAATGGGGTACCTATCAAATTTGTATGAGTGGAAAGAATAAATTAAAATAATAAAAAAAAGAAATAAAAGAGGGAAAAAGAGAGATGCATCGGGGGAGAGGTGTGTAAGCACATTTACCTACATACCTAATTAAAGACATATTCTTCAAAAAAAATAAAGTTCTCATGGGTCTTCCTATTCAAATGACATTCTGAAAAATGTAGAATATTTTATACTGGAAAACTTTTTTTTTATAAATTTTTAAAAATTTTTTATTATTATTTATTATTTTAGTCAATCATGCGTGTGCACGCATGTGTGTATGTATGTGTGTGTGTTGTGTGTGTGTTGTGTGTGTGTGTAGAACCACTGGCGAATTCGGGAACCACCATGGAGGCCTCCACTTCCTCCTTGTTTACTCTGCCCCGGGATTCTCAGGCTCCGCCCTACCAGGAACAGAAATGCAGGCCGCCCCCGCTTCCTCCCGGCGTCTATACGTGGGGTCTAGGATCCGAATTCAGGACCTTCTGCCTGCAAGGCAGAGGCTTAGCCCCTGAGCCACCTCTCCAGCCCCTGGAAAACTTTTAATTGAGGTTATTTATTGAGATTTATGTGTATACAATCCATTAATAAAAATTAGGCTCCTAAAAAAGTAAGTAAAAATGTTACCTAGAAACTGAAGGGTTGAGTTGGAAATGAATTGAGCTGACATCTTAGAAAACTACCTGCATGTTCAGGCCTGTTGATTTAAAAAAAAAAAAATTATTGGGTATACCTAAAAACAAACATCTCAGTAAAAGCTTTCATGAACAATTAGCTGGTTATTTTGCAGTTAAAGGCAAAATTATGTCAACAGCTGATCTGTATGTATTCATTACTCTCCTTGTTTCTGTGGCCAGACACATGGTGACAAGCAACCTAGGAAAGGGTGGATCTATTTTGGCTCATAGATTGAAGGGACACAGTCCGTCATGGTGAGGAAGGCACAGCTGTGTGTAGAAAGATGAGGTGGCTGGTGACATTGCATCTATAGTCAGGAAGCAGAGGGGACAAGAGATGGAACAGGGCTAACCTTGGTGACCTTCTTCTCTGAAGTAGCAGCACCAACTGGAACCAAAGCGTGAGACACACTTGCTTAATTTTATATCACTGTGTGAAAAACACCATGGGTTGGTGTGTAAATAAAAGTGGGAGGTCAAATTTATGTGACAGTAATATGTGTGGTGCCCTGTAGATGACAAATATTCACTGTCACAATGCTAGTTCCCAAATATTAGGAGTGTGGCGATGGACCCAATGAACAGTTATCCAGGGCGGAAAGTCTGGGAGGCTATGATTTCTACTTTCTTTTTCCCCAATTTTTGTTTGGGTGGAAGAGGGTGTGTACATGTATGCATACGTTATACGTGTGTGGGCACAGAGATTGTAGGTGTGTGCCTGTGCATGTGAGGCTCAAGGCTGACATCTGGAATCATCCTTGATTGCTCTTCCATCGTATTCTTTGTTAGCTGGATCTCTGGTGAAACAGCTTTGTCTGGCTAGTCAACTTGCTCCAAAGATTTCTACTTTCTGTATTCTTGGGCTGGAATTACAGGCAGGCTGCCGCATCTGCTCAGCATTTCACTTGGGATCTGGGATCTGGGGCATCCATACAGAGGTCCTTTAGACCACACAGCTAGCACTTAAACATATTCTCAGTTCGTATTTGTCTTTGAGGGTATGTGTGTTTGCATGTGGGTATGTTCATGTGTGTACGTGGATGCATGTGCACATGCCAGTGGACGGAAATGATATTTTAAACACTCAATTAGCAATGGGGTACAGTTATAAATGTGCTCAGGAATCGCTGGAGATCAGCACAGCATGCTTTCTGAATACAAAAATAGAGTGGGCAAAAATCAACTGGAGGAAATTAGCATTCCTGTCATGTTAAATAGCTATTATTTCCTTGTGATTGACAGCATTGGAGACTCTTTCTTGAAATACATGATATTTGCAGATATTTTTGAAACACATAAAAATTACCATAAACTCTACCCTCATACTGTGCTGTAGAACATTAGAACTTACTCCTGCTTTGTTACTGTTTTGTGTCTGTTATTCAACCTTTTATACACCATACACTTCTCACTTTAAAGACCACTACTCTACTCTCTACTTTCATGAGAAAACTTTGTCAGTTTTCCCGAATGGGTGAGGGGATGAAGCACTGTCTTTCTGTGCCTGGCTTACTTCACATAACATCAAGAGTTCTAAGCTCATTCATGTTTCTGCCAACGCAGGGTTTCTTTTCTTGTGGTTGGGCATTATTCCATTGCAGTCAAGATATTAAGGACAAACTTTGACTAGAGTATCAGAAATTGTAGGACTTTGTTCTTGACTTGATCTTGGATTTCTAGATTCTAGAACTCTGAAAGACCCACATCTGTTTTTCCAAGTCACTGAGTTTATAATGAAAGTAATATACCATGTCATAGTTGTTCAATTAATACTTGATGCTAAATGAATGCATGCATCAGCAAATGAGTCAATGGAAGAGTGAATAAAATTATAAGTGCCCCATATGGGCATTTACATAAACATACCTACAAACCTATAAAATAAAATATACCTATAAAACATTTATATATGTATCTCCATCTATCTGCATGAGTTTAGGTAGGAAATGGTACAAGGTTTTTAAGTTTTCAATCGCAGTTTGTGCTTTCTAAAAATGACATCAGTTCCTAAAGTATTTAATCTGTATCTAAGTATGAAAATTGACCAACCATGGTGGCACATGCCTACAATCAACTGACATTTGGGAGGTGGAAGGAGATGGATCAGGAGTTAAAAGTAATTCTTGGCTTATGTTGCAAGTTCAAGGACAGTCTGTGCTATGTGTGGCTCTGTTTCAACAAAGAAAGCATACATGCACACACAAAGAAACATGCCAAGCCCAAAAGATTTTTAGATTTTAACTTTTATCTAAATAAGTCACCAACAAATATCGTATAACCCTGTCAGTCAAATATTTAAGTACAGAAATAATTATGTTCTACTTTCTTTGAGAATGTGAAAGAAATCAAAGGTACCTAATTGGCAACAGGGTAGTGAATGCTTTGTCATTTGTGTGTGGTGATTTATGAATGTTTCATTATAGAAATCATTAAGGAATTCTTGATAATCCTTTTTTCCATCCTGTAGGCAATATAACTATGCTTTACTAATTTCTAAATGAGGGACTGAAAATATTGAAACTAGGTCAACATTTGCTTTTTTTCTCTTTAACTCCTGAGTCCCATTGAGTGGTTTGACAAGGGGGATGCTTTAGAATCAGTGTCTCTCCTTGGAAGCACAATTTTAATTATTGCATAAGAAGAATACAATACATGGCAAAAAAGAAATATCGACAGACATAATTTTGAACAAAGAACTATGACATGGCATGTGTTTTTATGTTTTTCATGTTTTTTACTTCATGAACATATGAGAAGGTGGAAGTGTGTTTCTATTTGCTTAAAAATGAGTTTCTGGAAAACATGGTTTATGCTGCAATTTGCAGTCCTATCCAGCTTTGTGAGACCCGCTTACCAGCATGATCTGAGATTGATTGTTTCTCTCTCACTTTCTATTTGTTCTCCTGGAATGTCTGACTTATTGATGAGAAGTAAAGTGCCTCAATTGGAGGTATTATGTCTCTGTTTTTCTCCACTACTAAGAATTTCTATTTTTTATAAACAAACTTCAAATTTCCCAAAAGAGTCATCATAACTCCACAACAGGTTTCTTTGAAAACAACTTCCCTTCAACAGGTTACATTACTGTGGCAATGTTGGCATTTACACCTCTGGAATAAGGACAGAGATAATGAGGAGTTTTGGTTTGAGGATCTTTTGTAGTTGCTAAGCGAAGCCATTCCAATTGAGGTGCACGTTTTTAAGGGTCCAGTTTCATTTAGGGAATTTACCATAAATATTATAGTGAATGTTAAAGAGTCACAGTTATTCAGATATCGACAATAAGCACCTGTGGCACCCCAAAGGATACATAGAAACATTCTCAGTGGCAGCAGTAGGAATGCCACTGACAAGATGCCCCCCACACAGAGCCTAGGATGTGAAGCTCTCCCTTTACATCAGGTCACTCGTCAGAGGTCTTTCAATTGCCATCAGTTTTCCCTCTCCTCTCTCATGTATCCTGAAAGATTGTGAGTGGGCAGTGATTACTGTTTTCTGAGTGACACCTAAATTTTGTCAGAAGTTGATTCTTCAAACTCCACTGTTACCATTCATAGTCGACTGTAACCAATGCATGGGCCACTTGGTCTCACTCTGCTTCTGAGTATTCGTTAAAGGGAACTGTTGACTCTTGTTCTGCCTCTCTCTGGATTCCTTCATCCAAGTATGTAACCATATTGTGAAGAGTAGAAGGTATGATAAAGACTAAGAGGTTTCCAAAGCATAAAATAGGTTTGGAACATAAAGGTAGCAATATGTTAGCTCCTTGCAAACATTTTATGAGATCTGAAAACAGCATGTGTTTTATCTCTCTATAAGTTCATCAATGAAATCTTTCTCTGAATTATGCTTCATGTTTATGTGTGCATGTGTATGCAAGTATGCATGCATGTATAAATATGTGTATGTGGGCACACATGTCTATATATGTATGTATGATGTGTATTTGTACACATATGTATATATATATGTTTGAGTATGTGTTTGTAAATACTTGACTCACAATATCTGCAGATTTTACAACCATTATTATTCAAATTGAAATACTCAGAAAGAATATATCTTATTTATTTTCCTAGCTTTACAAACATATCACATAATTATCCCTTCGCCCTCTCTCCTTTCCTCCCCCCCTCTCATTAATCCATCCCACTCCCTCCAACCCTCCTGTCTGTTTCTTTTATGGGTCCCATCTGCTTTAGTGAGGCTTCAGGTCACTGTGGCAGACCAAGTGGCCCTTCCGTGGGCAGGCCCTCTGATAGGGACATTCCCCTTCACCTGTCTAACCATACTTCCTAATGTTTCCACCACATTTAATTATTTCTTCTGAGATTCTCGCTAGTTTATGGGGACCAGTTGGTATGTCAGTCATTGTGCAGGTCTGATAAGGACAAGTCTCACTGCAGTGAGTTCTTGGATGCAGCAGTCCTTCTTTGAATGGAATATCTTGTCCAGTGGTGGACCTCCCCATCTTTAGGCTCTTATAGCCTTACTGCCTCCTCTTCCACAAGGTTCCTGAGCTTTAGGATGGGGAGAGATTTGGCTGGCCTGATTCTGAGTGAGCACTGCGGGGTCACCAGCACTCTGCATTCTGGTTGACTGTTGTCTAATTCTCTGCTCTTCCACTGAACTAAGCTGTGTCCTTTCTGAATAGTCCACCCCCTACTTGTGATCCTTTGTATTTGTGGGTATTATAAGGGCTTATGTTGAATTCCATGGACCTGATTGTTTAATGATAGGATACACTTATAAGGGAGAAGACATAATGCTTGTCTTTCTCCTACTGGGGTATTTTACTCAGTATGATTTCTTCCAGTTCCATCCAAAGACTCCTATCCAAAGACTAAATGAGAGGTGTTTAGAGGGAAGCTTATTCTTGGGTGTTTGTGGTTAGTATTGAGAGATCTGGTCCTGCCCAGCATCAGTTTATTCCCCTTCCACTATTATTACACTGGTTTACAGTACTGGGTGTGTGCTCCCTGTCACGGAGGGGGAGGGGTGGGGGGTTAGTATACAGACGGTTGCTTACCTAGAGGCTAACCCCACTCTCAACCGTATCTCATTCCTCTTCTCTCTCCTTTAAGCCTTTTCTTATACTGAAGCATGTTTTAAACAGTTTATTCTTGTTCTTTTGCTTCTGATTTTTTGGGGATTTTTTTCTTTCCCACCCCCTACTTGTGATCCTTCGTATTTGTGGGTATTATAAGGGTTTATGTTGAATTCCATGGACCTGATTGTTTAATGATAGGATCCACTATAAGGGAGAACATATAGTGCTTATCTTTCTCCTTCTGGGGTATTTCACTCAGTATGATTTTTTCCAGTTCCATCCATTTACTAGCAAACTTCATTAGTTCCTTTTTCCTGACTGCTGAATAGTACTGCATTGTATATGTGCACCGCATTTTCACTAACTATTCATTTACTCTTGGATATCTAGGTTGGTTCCATTATTTTGCAGTTGTGAAAAGGGCTGCTATGAACCTGGTTGTACATGTGATTCTTGCAGGTTGTGGTGTTCTCTGGGAATATTCTCAGGAGTAGTATGGCTAGGTCATATGGAATTTCAATTTTTAGCTTTTTTAAGGATTGTATAAGTTTACAATCGCACCAGCAATGTATGAGAGTCCCCTTCTCCCCACATCCACATCAACATTTGCTGTTGGTTATATTTTAGATCTTAGTCATTCTGATTGGAGTGAAATGATATCTCAGGGTGGTTTCAATTTGCATTTCCCTAATGTCTAGGGAGGGAGAACATCTTTTAAGATATTTGTTAGACATTTGAATTTCATTTTCTGAAAAGTTTTTTTTCAGTTCTATAATCAATTTTTAATGGGGTTGTTTACTTCCTTGGTATTTAATTTTTGCAGTTCTTTGTGTACTCTGGATATTCATCCTCTATTAGATGTGTGATTATTGTCTCTGTTTCTGAGCAAAACCTTTTTAATTTCATATAATCTTGCTTGTTTGGAGTTGGACTTATTCTCTGTGCTTTTGGAATCCTGTTGAATAAATGTTGCCTGAGGCCAAGCTCTTCCAAGTTATTTCCTATTTTTCCTTCTAGGAGTTTTATAGTCTCTGGTCTAACATTGAGGTCTTTTATCCATTTGGAATGGATTTTCATGCAAGGAGGCAAATAAGGATCCACTTTCATTGTTCTGTATGTAAATATCCAATTTTGCCAGCACCATTTGTTGAAGATGCATGTTTTTTTCAAAAATAATGCATCTATTCTGGAAATGTTCAGGTTTTATTGTCATTGTTCCTAGATAATACAATATACAAAATATCTACTTATCATACTTAGATTTTATTAAATATTATGAGCAATTTAGAGAATGTATAAAATAATGTAGGAAGGCGTATGTGGGTCTTTTATCAATGCTGATATATGGGACTTGTGCAGCTGAGGACTTTGGTGTCCCAGATAAAGAGGAACCCTAGAAACAGGTCTGGAAGCTGGTGATGGATGAGGGTATGTACTGCACACGTGTGTGCACTCATGCATGCAAACACACAGAGATGCCCATGTACAGATGCTCACACATGCATGTGCGTGCCGCGTATATTCACACATGCATGCGTGTACATAAGCATTGTATATGCATGTGTGTGCATGCACAGATCCACACCCCCTCGTGCACATGGATGTATATAATTCTCTGGCGTTCATTGCACTGCCCATATCTTACCATAGATTCAGGCCCTAAGCTCTTCTAGGTAGTAACCGCTCTTCTCTCATGTTCTCCACACACAGCACAGTTCTGGTTGCTGGTTGGGTCCATGCTCCATGAATTCCATCTAATGACTGACTGTGGAGCCATTCATGACATTCCCGTCCACTCCATCAAGGGTTTTCCAGAAATCCACTCTCGTTCCATAGTAGCTTCAAGTCACCCGTTGGAGTCATTCCTAGTGACACTCTTGCATGTGCAAAGTGACAGATCACCATTGCTGCAGAGCCCTCTGAATGAGGACATCCTGGACTCCCATTGGTTTAATGTGACCAGCTGGTTTCTCCCCTGTTTATGTCCGGTGTGGGCAAAACAAGTGACATTCCCTGCAAATCTGCTTGGAGGCAATGAAGATCAGGGAAAACACTCCCTACAGTGTTCCATCTGCCACGCTTCATGTGGAAAAGAAGAGCAACTCATTCAGTATTGGAGGATGCAAACGGCTGGCCTGCTCACTAGCACACGCAGCATCCCTCAGCCATCTTGGCTTTCTCTAGGTTGCAGTACTCAATGCAAAGCACAGGGGGTTAAAAGCTTTGGTCCCCACCATAACTGCTTAGAAACACACAGTACAAGTCAACCATCACTCAATTTATTTTGCTTTGTTAGATGGTGGTGTTAATTAATTTTGCTTTGTTGCCCCGCTCTCCTCTTGATAACATCGTTCTTTTTAATAGCAATGGAACCTTGCAAATGTCAAGCAGCCTGCCCCCATCACAACAGGCTGCAACATGAAAACACATTAGAGTTTAGAAGCACCACAAATAGCTACTTTAGGAAAAAAATGTAATAGCTGTAATTATGTTTGTGCCTGCCAGTGAATTGCCCTCCTTTCTCTCTCTTTCTCTCTCTCTCTCCCTCTCTCTCCTCTCTCCTCTATCATGAATAGATTTTTGTTGCTTGATGAAAATCAGCATATTTTGTCAAATACTCCATGGTCTCTGCCTTTTAAACAGTCAGTTCTTAAGGGTCCAAGCTGACATGAGCCACTTGGCTATACTTTCTCATACCCTTCAGAATGCTGACTTGCCATGCTGGATGTGTTTGCTTGACCTGCTTCTTGACGCAGTTTGTGTGGTCTTCATAATTTCCAATTTTTTTCTAATTAGGTCAAAATCTGCTTGTATCCCCAAGTTATACCTTAGAACTGAGTTCAGCATCAGATTGGGGTTCCCATGACTTTCTCTCCACCTTAGGGAGCTTAACTGATTCTTGTGGGTTCTCAGTGTCATGTAGAGGAAATCTCTAGAGATTTCAGACTGTCCCTAGCTTTCTTTAATGCTATTTGGATTTGTAACTATGGGGTCTCCAAGAGGAGAAAAGACAAGCACTTTAGTAAAGAAAACTACAGGATATGAATATGGTATTCTAAAGACATGTAGCAGTGGTTTTCTTACAGAGCATTAGTGGATTAGTACACAATCCGTGCTTAAGGACAAATCTTGTTTTCCGTGTTTGGAAGGGAAATTGCATAAGTTAGGATGCATGGAGAGAAAAGATCTTTGCATGTGCATAAATGTGTGTGATCAGTTGCCTTTGATCTTATATAAAGGTCTTTCTTGTGCTTGATGACCGCTGAATGTAATTGAGAAACAAACAACATTGACAAGTGTTAATAAGGGAGTCACTTGAGAAGACTTGAGTCTCTACAGCTACTTATATAAGAAGATCCCAAGACCCAGAAGAAGGCGCAGCCACGGTAGGAGATGTAGCCATCGAGCTTTGAGAGGTTCACTTAGGGCCACAGGGACATGAAGGACATTTATGTGAGAGTTAGCTGACCTTGGACAATGATTTTCATGCTTTGCTGATATCCAGCTGCTTTATTTGCACACTTAGACACTTATGTTACTTGACTCTGGTAAAAGTCAGAAATGACAGATTTTTAAACAAAGTAACAAAGCAAGCACAACTCTATATAACTATTAGTTCATCAATTCCATATGTGTAGGCCTATGTACGTGTTAAATCATTCTTGTGCGGCACTCATGATCTATCTGAGGTTAAAAAAAACCTGAAGCAAAGAGAATTACTTGCTGTACAGTTTCTGGTCCTCTATCAAGCAGATATGCTGTTTTGTACCTACCTGGAGTTGTTGACTGACTATGGCAGAGAACGTGGCAGAGCTGATCACTAACTTCATATACAGAGCTTGTGTCTCAATCCCCTTCTGAGGGGGATTCTTTTAGGAAGGGGGGAGAGAGCAAGAGGAGACAACTGGGGAGGGAGGAGGGAGGGAGAAGACAGAGTTACCTATTGAGCTTGCATGACTTGGAAAAAAATAAAATGTGGGAGAAAAAATCCCCTCCTAGTGACCACATCCAATAATTCTAAAACCTTGCAGTTGGCCCCTCATCCTAAAGATTCTACCTATAACCAACCAGTAGTGTTAGTCAGGGACTGAGACTTTACCAAATATTCAAACCACAGGAGTGCCCAAAGCACCACGTTCAGTGTGATTCTGTGTATTAGTCAGGTTCTCTAGAGATGCAGAATCAACACAATGACTATATAAATAGGGAATGCATTGACTTGGCTTACAGATATGACTGAGGTAGTCCAACGATGGCTGTCAGTAGCTGCTCAGTCCAGTAGTCAAGTGGGTGATGGCTGAAGGCTGGAGGATTCCTAGAGAGTCTTTAGTCTAGTTGAAGACTTGGAGGGTTGGAAGGTTAGAGGGTTGAAGAAGCGAAGAAACTGGGTGGCCAGAAGGAAGAGCAATTTCTAGCACAGCTAAAAAAGTATCTCTTCTCTTTGATGGTTCCCTTTTATATGGTCCATTACTGGGAGGTTCCTATGACACCTATGGAGGTTCTGATGGGACCTAGGGTGGGTATAATCCCTTTAGGTGGTCTCAGATGATCTTAGTTAACATCAGGTGTGTCAAGTTGGCACCCAGAATTAACCATCACATTCTGGCAACAGGCAAACTAAGTAGCCACTACTATATCAATTTTCTAAACTATTTGCAAACCCTTAATAAGTTTCATGGAAAGACTTCACATATTTGGTACAAATGTTCTTCTGACATAGGACAGAATTGATCAACAAAATGATATATGCTTTGCGGGTAGGAATACCCCATGAGAGGTATTCCTAGAATTCAAGGTGGTTTGGAGTAGACACATCAAAATATGGAGGGAAGGCTTGTGTCCAAGCATGGATGAATCTATCAGAACTTTGACTGTCATGGTAAGGGAGGTTGGTATAGTTCCATTGTGGTAAGAAGCAGGAAGCCTTCTTCCATGGCTTGATACAGGTTCTCCCTCAAAGGCTCATGTGTTTGAATCCTTAGCTGATGTTTAGGAAGGTTTTAGCAACATTAGGGGGTGGAGCTTTGCTGGAGGAAGGCATGACACAGGGGGTGGTCCTTGAGGTTGGGTAGCCCCTCCTGCTTCCACTAGCAGTCTGCTCTAGCAGTCTGTAGCTAACTCTCTGGGCCTATGCGATGTCTGCAGCGACATGAGCCTGTCCAGATTCTGTCATTGCCATATTTTTCCCTCCGGAACCAGAAGCTACATCAATCTATCCTCTCCTTAAGTTGGTGGTGTGAGTATTGCCTTACAGCCACAGAGAGAGTAACTGTGACCCGTTCCAAAAGATTCTGGGCAACCAATCAAATGAGTTGATCAACCCATCTCTTCAGGGATGTCGTGGGAGTCGGATAAAGTGCATAGTTGACAAGAAGATGTGAGACGCTGGAGCATGCAGAGTGATCTTTGTGCTGAAGCGTAGAGATGATGAGAAGGGCAGCCGTGAAAGAGGAGGCTGTCTGGGGAAGAACTGAATGCCACCAGCCACCACGCGGCTGAAGGCTACCTCAGAGCAAGACGGCAGCACTTTCAGGATCGGACAGAAGTGGGTCAGATCTCCATTCTGCTCCTGGGCAGGCGACTCACCCTTTTGTCTGTGTGGACAAGCAAGTGTGTAGGCATCCCGAATGGACCATAGGAGCGTGTCCACATCTCAGGAAAGTGCCCATATCAAGCAGCGGTCAGTGCTGACTGTCAACGCTTAAGGCTCTGCCCCATTTGGTCACCGGTGCCTTGCATTTTCACTAAGAGATCTACTCATTTTCTTGACTTTTCTTTTTAAAGGAAAGTGAATCATAGAAAGGCAACGTAACTTCAAAGTCCTAAAATGCCCAGACTTAACCCCAGTTTGGGCTTTTTTATTAACTGTTTTTGTCTTCCTTAGAAACCACCAGAACTCCCCTCTCCAAATGCATAATTCAAGGCTGACATTCAAAAGGTACATGACAATAGATCAAGTTAAGACTTCAGCTGGAGCTCAGTGGTAGAGCACTTGCCTGGCATATGTGAGGCCCATGCTCAATAAACATTGTTGGTCCACTACAAGAATGATCAGGCTGGGTTCTGAGATGTCATGTTAAAGAGCTCAAATCTACGCTTCCTTTCTGGTGACAGTGTCCCATGAAAGATCTAATCATCCCACCGTCCGTGCTGTGGCAAGTTCTGGGACAGACTGTTTCTATCACCAGCAGTGAAGTGGAGCCTCTTCTATGGTAGTTTTAGGACAAAGTGATTTGTAAAGTTGTCCTACAAGTTAGTCAATGACTTCAATGAATCAGATGTCCACATTCAAATCCATGTGCTCTGGCTTTTGAAGTCTTCACCTTGGCCAGGTCTGCTCTTAGAATGTACGTTCCAATCACATTCTTGAAACATGATTTGCACTGAATGATTATTTTCTCCTTCTGAAATCTTTTTGCATTACCTAATATTCATGCTACAAAGATTTCACTGTAACATTTTCACACATGCATATTGTATTGGTGATTGTTTTCTCCCTATTACTCTCTTGCCTCTCCCTGCTTTCTTCTGACTCCAGCCCCACTTCCTTTCCACATTCTTAGCTCTCTCCTTTCAGTTCTCTATCCTTCTCTCTTGTGCCTTAACTTCCACAAGGGAAGAAAAAAAAGCAATTCTTCTCTTTGTGGGACGGACTGGTTGACAAGCTTTACTTATGAAAAAAAAAAAAAAAAAGAAGAAGCCAGGAAATGGATCCTATTCCAAACATCTTCAGAAAAGACACCAAGGCATAAATGTAGTGAAGGAGGTGAATGACCTCTACACCAAGAATTCAGGAGCACTGAAGAAAGTCATTGCAGAAGGTAATAGAATATTGAAAGACTTCTCACGTCATGGATCAGCAGAATAAACATTGTTAAAATGCCCATTCAGTTCACATGATGTAAAAATTCAACGCAGTACACATAAAATCTCAATGATGTTTTTTCGCAGAGATAGAAAAAAAAACTAAAATTCACATACTGTCTCAGAAGAACCTGGATGGCCCAAGCAGTCCTGAGCCAAAAGCATAAGGCTGGAGGTAGCTCACTCAGCGCCTGACCCCAGACAATGTTTCAGAGCCATAGCGATAAAACCTTGTGTGACTCTTACTCCCGGGGTCTTCCCAAGATGCTTCTCTGTGCTGCACAGATCCTTCCGTTTTTCTGCCAGCATGACAGCCGTGGGCCGAGTTGTCCAGAGATGAGGCTTAGGAACCTGGCTATGAGGCTCAAATCCTGTTCCTGACCATGTACCTCTCTGTTTCTTCATCTGCAGAATGGGATATGAGGAACGCAGTCACATGGTGCAGGTCATAAGTAATAAAATTTTGAGCAGCCCTAAGAAGCATTCCAGACACTCTGTAACCGGTCAGTAAGTGGCTGTTCCTTCTGTCGTCTTTGCACTTGTTTCAGAACAAAGGCCAACCCACAGGCTGTCATTGGCTGGGCATGGTAGCTTGTATCTATCATCCCAACATTTGGGATCTGAGATAGGAGGATTGTACGGCTTAAGGCCAGCCTAGGCTTTAAGAAGTCTGGGATACATGGGCTGTAGACAGCTTCAAAAGACCCATAACAAGCAAACACATGATTGCTGATCATGCCAATCACAGAATCATCTCTACATGTTTGACTTAGTTTGTACTTTCAATTATTTGTCAGTTGTAATAATGCATCTTCTGTTCTCAGGTAGTCATTGTGTGTGTGTGTCTGTGTGTGTGTGTGTGTGTGCACGCGCATGCGTGTGTGCATGTGTGTATGTGTGTGTCCTCTCCTGTGTGTGATGTTGTAATTAGCTATTAACCTTCTTGAGAATGAACTGCTTTCAATTCATATTCTCCAGTTCCTGTGCATCTAGCAATATTCTTTCTGAAGAGTAAAATATCAATGAATGTCACTGATGAGAGCATTGAACATATCTTCACAGAAGCTGCAGTAATGTCATAAATGGTTTTACTAAGTATAAGCAAAAAATCATACAACTGAGCTTGAAACAGTGAAGGAGGTTATTTATCAGCCTGTGAAGTAGGACCATCAACTCTTTCAATATGTACACATGTCCAACGTTTAACCCACACCCCAATTCCAGGGAGAACTGGATAGAAAGGTTCAGGCACACGCACTGTCTTTGCTTGACACTTGCAACATCCTGAGCAAGCCGCTGAGGTCAGCTAGACCATATCTTCCTCTTTCTTAACATCCTAAAGAAATCTATTCTTAATAATCAATTGGCATTAAAGAGGAGCACAGACATTTCAAATTAAATATCTTAATTAAACACACATCTGAGTGCCTTAATTTAACATATTACCTGAAGCTCTGAGCATGCGAGACATCTTAATTTGCAGCGAGTGTACGGGCAAGCTGTTCTTTTGCTTCAGTGAGTAGAGCAAGTTGTTCCTCTGCTCTTTGATAAGAAGTAACATTTCTGTTTTAAACAATCCTGAAAACAGCTCCATTTATATACAAATAAAAAACATCCAACTAAAGAGAGTCATTAAAAATTAGAAATGAAATTGGGTGAGTGAGCTAGTGAGATAACTCAGTGGGTAATGCACCTGTGTATAAAAGTAGCGGACGAAGTTTGATCCCTGGAGCCCACGTGATAGGAGAGAACCTTCTTCTGTTGTCTGACCTTCATGAGTATGCCATGGATGAATTTACTTGCTCACCCTTGTGTACTCACCTCTCTCTCTCTCTCTTTCTCTCTTTTTTTTTCTGTCTCTCAATTAAAAATAAAGAAAATAACTTCAAAAGTTAAAGAAAAACCTTTGGAAGAACTTAGTCCAAGCCATCAGAAACAACAATAACTGAACACACACATATAGATGATAGATAGAGAAATAGATAGACAGAAAAATGATAGATGATAGATAATGGACAAATTAATCAATTGATCAATTAATTGATACATAGATTGATCAGTTGCTTGATTGATAGGTAGATCAATAGATGATAGCAAGATAGATTTATGATAATTAAAATGTTTAAGCTAAGTAGAGATCTCAGCTAAGTTAAAGTTCAAGTCATTTCTTCTCAGACAAATAATGTAATTTCTTCTGAAAAAGAAAAAAAATCTTTCTTTTGCTAGTCACCAGAAATATGAATACGAGAAAGGTACATCATAAGAAGATGCAGTAAATTTTGCATTTTCTGGGTTTATGGTGAAGTTAAAGCTAACTGAACTTTATTATGTCAATTAGAAAAAGAGCCACCCGGAGCGAACCACACCTGGAATTCTAGATTTGTGGAGGCCACGGCAGGGGAATCACGAGTTTGAAATGAAACAGCTGCAGGGTGAAGCCCTGTGTCAGAAGACCAAGGGCGTGAGACGCAGCCGAGCGCGGCTGCTTGCCTGGCATGCGGACAGGCTGGGCTTAAACCCCAGGGCTGCAAGAAATAAAATAAAGGAGCAAAGAAAAATATTTATGTGCATAAAAAGTAAAACCAGGTAGGACCGTTTCCTTTCCTCATCTCATCTAGTCCCCTTTCTACTTTTCTGTTGCCTGGTTTCCTTCACTCTTTCTATTTTCCACCCCCTTAAGCTGCTTCCTTTCCTTCCATGTTTCCTGTTCTAGTTCCATGACCCACAAACACACAAGTATAAATACATACATATATGCACATGTATACAATTTACATGCAGGTTCTATGTACAAGAGAAAATGTGGTATTTGTCTTCCTGAGTCCAACTTATTCTATAAATATCACAATTTCTTTTTTTTTATGGCTACAGAAAATTCCATTGCTTCTAAATGCCACGTTTTCACTGTACATTCATTTATTGTTGGGTATCTAAGGTGCTTCTGTGTCTTGGTTCTTGTGAACAGCAAAACATACGAATGTGAACATGTCTCTGAGGCAAGTGTAAATTTCTTCAAAAAACCCACTTTCTCACTGGGCCAATAAAGCAAAATAGCAAAAACCTTAAAAAATATTTGGATGCCTGCATCCTCACATAATGACATCATGTCTTTCTGACATCATGATAGATATAAATTTATACTTGGTTCACAATGATATAAATGAAAATACTTTGAGAACTTCAAAATAGATAGTGGGAGAAATGAGGATGACAATTCTCAGAGAAACTAGTTTTAATCTTTTTTCTTTTTCCAGGGTTGCATTTCTGCAATTCATTTAGATAGACTGTTTTGCTTGATTGATGGGGATCTGCTATGTTTATGGGTGTTAAAGAAGTTTTTTTTTTTCCATGTTCCAATGTGCCTTTCAAAAGGACTACATTCTACTAGAAAGCCAAGAATGATGTTTAAACATGACTTCCTCGGCATTTATCATCACCTGGTGATCGAGTTTGAACCTCTCCTTGGAGTCAAATATCTGATTATGAAACTTTAGAGTTGCACTTTGCATTCTGCTGCATGCATATTTTCTCCAGCTTTATGTGAACAGCAAGCCTGCAAAGAAACAAACAAGACAGAAAAGCAGATGCACGGTAACCCCGGGGAGATTGCTGACTATCAGAACTCATCACTTAGAAATAACTCATAAAGCAAAACGCCAGAAAAGCGTCCTATGACCATAGGGACACGGATGGTCCCTGCTTCCTGCCTTGGACCCAAGCCTCGTGCTGGCTTTGAAGTCTCACTCCGTGCGTCGTTGCGACTCCTGAGATGTGTTGTAATTGTTCGCTTTTCTCCTATTAGCTTCAGGAAGGAAGGCAGCACCGTAAGGTAGAGCTAACAATTCTCGAAAATGACCGATGAGTCCTGTTTCCTAATAGGCTGAAAATAATCAATGGGACACGGAAGGTGCTTGACTGCGCTGACAGAGCCACACTGCCATGGTCATCCTTCACGCCCCGGTGAGGAACACGGCCAAATTGACCATATTCTCCTTGGTAATCAGTTAAGCGATATTAGTACACATTTCTCAGACAAAAAATCATTACCTATCATTTAACAGCTCCCACCATGAATTAGATTGCTATTTGTCCTGCACAAAGCATTGCACGAAATAACTGCACATTGTCACGCAAGATGGACGCTTCCTACATAAAAGGAGATGCAATCGGTTGTCTCTAGAAATTTTCCAACCTTTCCCGTTTAGCATGGGAGGGGGAAGGGATGCCAGACTAATTTGCAGAATGATGAGGTCATTGGTCCCAGACCTTTGCTCACTTTTTATTTCTCTTCTTTAATCTCATTGTCTTCGTTTCCTTTATTACTGAGAGGGAGGCAAACTCACACAAACCTGTTATCTATTATCCTTGTTCCAAATTTTGCTGGTTCTCAAGTCCCCAGGGTTCAAAGTCAATATGTTTGGTAATGACTTTTTACAAAGAAAAAGGAAAAGGAACAGAGATTGGATTTCAAGTGTTATGATAAATGCATATCTGAACTTTCTACTGGGTTAGACTTAAAGAAACTCACCATCAATTGCATCGGAAGCCATAACTTTTAAGAAACAAATCTGGCAGAAGGCTAAATAAAATTCTCCTCCCCTTCATCTGCATTCACCCCAAACTTGATAAAAAATCCCGGGGACTTCTTCAACGATGTCCTAAGCAGGAAAGAATCCATTGTAAGAGTTCAGTTTTTGAAGTCCAAATTCATTTTCCTGCCTTTTTTGTTTTTCTCTCCATCAACTGATTCACTAATTGGCTTCAAATTAGCTTCATTATTTGTGTTTTGTTGCCTTATGTGGTAAAAATAAACAAAGAGGAGCTTCCTGTATTAGAAAATATGCTAAAATGTGTTTTTAAAATACCCACTGGCAAAAGGAACTCTAAAATGCAATGTGTTTTGGAAGCACAGAATCTAATAAAAATACTAATTTGCTTTGCGTAAGCCCTATGTAATATGGGGAGAAGGGGAGAAGGGCCGTTGATTTGTATTTCTTTTACCAGGAAAGCATGAAATATTAGGTTTGTACTACTCTCTGCCTGTTTGCAAATAAGGCAGCTTCTTTCTTAGTGTGCAAAGAAGAAATGAGTTTTCATTTTGAAATTACCATGTGGTGTCCGTCTGTGGTGTCCCCCCCCCAAGTCTTCCTGAGCACCTGTTTTTCTGGATTACTGTCCAGATAAATACAAAGGGCCTATGTGCATGTGTACCCAGGTGCATATATGTACAGCTATGTGCTACACATTAATTTTGGGATTAGTGACAGAATGAGTTATTTTGGTCTCGTAAGACTTCTCAGTTTGTGTAGATAAACTCCACAAATGGCTCAAGGACCACAGTCACCAACAGCATTCCTCAGAATATGCTCCTCATTCTGTGAATGTGCCTGTGTTTTCCTGAATCTTCAAAGATCTGGTCAGATACGGGAAGTCCGGTACCGCCATGGGACACACTGGCCCTATTACATTTTGAGCTCTCATCCAACAGACCCAGTGCTTCCAGGAATGGATAGGGGGAGCCCCAGGGAGCAGCTGGTGTCTCACCCTTCCGAGATTACCACTGTGGATGCTGGGATCGCTAACGGCTCAGAGAGGCATCCTGCAGCAAGCAGTCCAGGGTAATGGAGATGGGAACCCGCGAGCCTGAGAGAAGCGGAAGTGGGTGGGTGGTTCCCATCCAAGGTCTAATACTTTTCTTGCTCTCCTCCCCAAGGGACCTTCTTGCCACTGTAGAGGTTGTCTCCCCAAAATCTGACACTTGGCAAGGTGCTTCCTACGCGCGCGCTCAGCAGTGCACGCTGGGAGATACGGGTCATCTCTCCACCAGCTTGTCTGCTGCACCGGGGGACGTTTGCTTCCGTGGGAATATTTGGAAACTAACCATCACCGGATGCACGCACGGGCAAAGCAGTTCAAATCAGAGAGAAATGATCCGAAACCACTAGACGTTCTTGCAAAGAGAAAGCAAAGCGCCGGTTCAGACAGGCGTTTGCCAGATGTCTCTGCTCAGATCGGAAGGCAAACTAGAGCAGAGCGATGCAGGAGAGGCCCCAAGCTCCTGCTGTAGATTTGTTATTAATTAAAAATTCAGCAAGGGAAATCTCAAGTTCTTTAAAGGCATGCTTCGTCTGTTTCCCCATATGAGGGTGAACTCTTGCAAATTCTATTTTATGAAACTAGTATTGATGGTTTGGGAGAATGAATTAATTGTTGGGGGAACAAAGTGGCAACGTGAACACAGGAAAAAAAAGTCTCACGAAATGCACAATTAAATGAGATAGGTCAGGTATTAGTGTTGATATTTCTTCTGATGATTCTCTGGGTTCATTTCTTTCTGCATGAGAAACTCAGGGAAGTGTCTCTTTCCCAAGGACTATTATTTAAATTTAAGCATACTGAAATGCTCAAGGTGTGGAATGCAAGCATGGAATGTTAGTGAAGAATAAAGAGTTCCTTTATTCAGTCTTTGCATAACTCAAATCATCCCAACTTCACTACTGATAGCTTAAGTATATGCTTCTCTTTAAATCAGTTCACTGGTTAAAGCACATTTTTAATATTAGATTTTGTCCAGTAGTATAATGAAGGAGCAATAAAACATCCAGTCATAGCAAGTAATAGTTACAATGTAACCACTAGCAAGTAAAATGAGGTTTCCTTTCTATTATGTATAAAAAAAATTCAAGAGTCATAATATTTTTGCCTTTGTCTTATCTTAGCATGTTTTCATTTCCAGTGGAATCTCTTGCTGAGTTAATCAGGATGTTATTTATTTCATGTTGGCACCAATGTGTATGTGTGGTGTGCAGATTTGTGTGTGTGTGTGTGTGTGTGTGTGTGTGTGTGCATGCGTGTGAGTATGTGTAGAAGAGAGTGCTGTGACACCTCAGAAATCATCTTTAATCTCTGGGCCATCACTCTAGCTCAATCATGATGTTTTCAACTGCAGAACATCAGGTTGTATTGTTTTGACATGAACCCACTTCCTTGAATGGCAGCCTAAATTTGAGAATTTAGTCTGTCTGTGTTGTATACCCAACACAAACTCAGTTCTTTCTTATATGATTAAAAATTGTACAAAAGATAAAATTTGACACATTGATGTGTTTACAGATCATATTTTGAATATTAACATGTCCCACTCTCAAATGGAGCTCAAAGTAATTAGTGTACAATGTGGTCAGTGCAGATTATAATTCTTTCTATGCTTCCCACCCTTGTGCATATCTTCTGTAAGTAACAGTAACACATAGAGGAACGTATGGTATAAATAATATGTACATATGATTATATATATAAATAATATATATACAATATGAGGGAAACAGAGAGAGAGAAAGAGGAGAGAAAAAGAAAAGAAGAGATGAGAAAAAGAGGAGAGAAGAGTTGAGAAGAGAGAGGAAAAAGAAGAGAAGAGGAGGGGAAGAAGAAGAGAGGAGAGGAGAAGAGAGGAGAGGAGAGGAGAGGAGAGGAGAGGAGAGGAGAGGAGATAATGGAAGGAATTGAAGGAGAAAGTATTTGTGCTTTTTAGCCTTTGATGATGGAAGGATACTGAGATCACAGATAGAAGAGGTCCATTTGACAGTAATTATGGGTTGTGTTTTCAAGCACTGACTGAATTTGCAAACCTGAAACAAGTGATGAAAAGTGAAATCTCTTTCCTAGATGTCTTGAACAGAATATGAATACTTAGAAAATGTGCAACTGCATTGATCCGAGAACTGGCAAAATATCACATGACACATGATATGACTGCAACTTCATTGGCCTGGCATTCATTTGAGTGAAAAATAAAAAAAAAAACTTTCTCATTTCTAAGTCTCAGCTTTCTTCTCTGGCCAGTAGTATTAGGAATATGGTAAGTGCATCATTTAGGGAATGCATACATATAGAAGCAATGTCCCATCTTGCATGCTCACTATAGCATGTTGTCATATATTTTAATTTGCTTTCTTAGTGTCTGCTTCCCTTCCTCTGATGTTTCTTCTATTTTATTTTAATTAACACAAGGTTAAACAGATTTGTAGCAATATATGATATATTAAATATAGTGAGGGAGACAGAACAGTTCTAGATTTTATTCATTTAAAGTATGCTGCTTACACATGAAAAAATTTGCAAATAAGATTGAGGCTGTCAGGGCAGATGAAGGCTTGCAAGCAGAAAATGAGGGGAATGGGACCTGGGACCAAAGTGTAAAAATTGAAAATATTATGAATTCCTAATGCTTTGTAGACTTAGACATTACAATTTGGACTATCTCATGGAGATAGTTTAGAAATTCCAGCATCAGGCTAGAACATTAAGTCCTCATGGGCCCCTATGGATTCTCTAACAATGGCTTGAATGGTGACCCACATATTTAAGCAAGAAGTATAACTTTGGTGCCTGAGATATGGGCTACAAACTTGAAAGATCACAGTGGATTGGATTTGGAAATATGTTGCTCATGTGCTCAGGGAAGAAAACCTGCTGTGAAGGGCACAGTTAGTTTACCACCTCTGGCTGCAGTGCTTCTGAAAGCCACAGCAGCTTCAAGCTGAAGTCAGCCTTTCCTGGGTGTCTCATGAAGGCACCTGGCCATCTCTGCTTCGTATGGACTTCACACTGGATCTCTATTGGATTAACTGAGGCCTTGTCCAAGCTATGCTTTGTCTTCAAGTCTTCCAACCTTTTCCTGTTTCATACTTGCAAACCACACAGGAATGCACTGCCTTCAGGTTTTTCTTATGTGCTCACCCTCTTCCTCACAAGCATTATCTTCAGCTTTCTGCATGTGTGCTTTGTTTGCAGTGGCTTATGAGAAGCCCCATGTTGTTACATGCCTCATGCCTTTGTTCTATGGCGTGAGACATTTCATTCCCCTGTCTGTCTACTGTCTACTTTCTAGTTCATTCCATTTAGAACTGAAACATTTTACAAATTTATGGGACATGATTTGATGCTTTTTTCATATATATATATATAGAGACACATATGTATACACACATATATGTACATATGTGTGTATATATGTATGTATGTGTGTATATATGTACATATATGTGTGTGATGTGATGGTCAAGGCAGATTATCATAAAAGAAATACATGCATAAAATTCAAAACTACTTCCTCATGCTACTACAGAGCCTTCTCAGTTCTAAAAAATGAACAAAATTGTGGATAAAATTCTGAGTTTGTTAATATTGGAAGCACAAAATTTTGATGACATATATGGTATTGATTGTCAGTGTGCCTGCTCTCAGGACCCTAAGGATGAGGTCACTTTAGTTTTCTTGTTAATTTGAAGACACTGTTTTTCAGTGGCTTTTGTTCTTGGCTGAAAATTCAATGATCATTTGACACTTTGTGCTTTGCACATAAGCAGCATTTATTCTTCAGAACTTCTAGGAACTGTTTATGTACTCTTGGTTTTAAAATTTCCCTGACATGTAGTCAGATAGAAGTCCAACTTAGAAATTGATGACTATATTACTATCAAGACTGAATCATAGCTGTCTCCTGTTCCAGGAAACTTGCTCTGATTTTTTCTTTCATTCTTTCCACTTTTGTATTGCTATTTTTGATATTTACTGTAAGGATGTTAAAGGTTAATGTTTAAAAAAATAATCTTGCAATGATTTAGGTTCCTCATAGCTTCTGACATTTCAGAGGTTTACATATGATATACCTACTTCTGATTTCTAAGAAATATGCCACTTTTTCCCTTTTGATTATTTCTTTTTCGTAGGAAGCTTTGGGTTTCATATAAGTATGTCCGCTTCAAGTTGATAGAAGTGAGTCAGATGAGGTTAAAAGTATAACTTGTGTAAAATACATACATACTTCTTGTTGTTACAGAACTTTTGATTTTCTATATGTTTTTATGGAATCTCTTTTTCAGAAAATCTTTAAAATTCATAGCCTGACAGCTTCCACTTAAAATTAATCATTTCTCTCTCTTCCAAGATTTCCTAGTTGTACTCATTTAACTTGACTTCCATTGGCTGCTTAAGCTTATTTTCTCCCTCATGACACTAACTCCTGTGCATACAAATCTACTTACATTTTAATAACCTAAGATAACATTTCCTCAGAACACTTCATCCACTCGGTGCTCATTTATCCATGAATGATTAATGATGATAATTTATATAGAATCTTCTAGCAAAAGCACATTAAATAACAACACGACCAGTGAAGCTCTTCGCAGCTCATCACTGCTAGAGAGCAACACTGAGAATTCACGCTGCTGCTCTTACCAGTTGCAAATCATCAAAACCGTCTCTGGGGGAGACGTGGAATAGGTGGGAGAAAGTATTTGGATAGTTATGACTGGTGGCTGTGGTATTTTTATTTTCATAAACGATATCAAGTGCTCATCAAGATTTGTACTACTAACAATAGCAGACTGGGTGCAGATCTTACTGCAAAGCTCATTTCTTCATAGGTGTGGTGAGAGGACCAACAGATAGAGTGGAGATGATGTATTCGATGTAGTGCTTGGACATTGTTATCATCCAAAGCTACGGTGTGTGACCAATGAATAGATTGGAAACTGGAAAACTCTCAGAGGAAACTCACTCCACTTATTTTTCTGCCAAAATGATCTGCATTAACTTTTTGTTACCTCATGGCATCTCTGTTTTTCATATCTAAAATAATCCTGTTGTCAACTACAGAGCATATGGAATGGGTGGACAGCCTGGTAGGTGACATAGACCAAAACCACATTCTCTCTTACATGCAGAAGCTAAAAAAGTTAATGTAAAAGCGGAATGAGGTTTACTAACTGAAAAGAGGAAACAAGATTTGATAAATGTGTACTGTACATATCCATTAAAATATCACACTGACTACCATTAGCAGGTGCATTTATTGTGTATCAAATTTTTAACAAGAGCTACTTTCCTGTATTGCTAATTACCTTATTAGAGCTAGGCAAGCAGAGATCATCACCTTTCTTCCTCCAGCATGACCAGCAGGGGCTTTGCACACTGTATTCTAGCCAGTAAGGAGATGGCGAAGATGTGGAGGAGAGAACCTGAGACTGGATCTCTGCAGTTTCTATGGAATTAATGATTCTAAATTCCAAGATGATTCAAGCATGAGGATGTAGATCCTAGATATGCAGCTGTGATCTCTGAAGCACCAGGAGCCATCTGAGGTAGGTTGGAAGCCATGAGTTGCAAAGCCAAAGGGCAGGCATTGTATGGAAATGCAGCGAACGTGGCTTCAAATGTCAGAAGAGTAAAAGCTGAGGCTGGTGTAGTTGAAAGGAGCTCACTCCTCTGAATAGGAGGACAAGGGTAACAGGATAGAGGCTGAAAACAGGCAGAACTATGCACTGCATGATGAAAATCTTGGTATTTTTTTGAATCAGGCAAAACCCTTTTAGGGAGCAATGCATATGTTCCTGGGGAATGGATTCTTCCAACCTGTGCTTTTTGATATGACCAGATACATGGTGGAACTAATGTTTTCTTCCAGCCCTGTAACCAGAATCCTGAGCTTACACACACACACACACACACACACACACACACACACACACACACAAATTAAGAGATAGTGAAACAAAGTCAGGGTGTCATGGGCTAGACTCCCTACAAGGAACGAGAAGATGGTTTAGATGCATCTGACAGTTACAATAGGGAAAATTATGCAAATTACTATGAATCATAATAGATCTACAACTTCCCTGCTATGTGTTGAGTCCAACTGTAAACTTTAGAGTCCCAGTTAATATTTTCTGGTCTTCAGTACATTTTGGATCCAAGTTCCATCAGATTCCCCTACATTCAGGAGCAATTCCATAAAAAAGATGACTCGAACCCAAGTTTTAATATCTTGAGTCCAGGAAAGATAAATCCCAAACTGCATAGTTTTAAAAATGCTTGTGGGCTGGGGACACAGCTGAGTGTTAAAACACGCATGTATACAGTCATGTCTGAGGGCCTGCCTTCAATCTCCAGAAACATGCAAAAAGAAGAAAGCCCTATGAGCTGGGGTATCACTCAGTGGTTAAAATGCTTGCAGTGCAAGCAAAGGGACCAGAGTTCAAAACCCCAGATCCCGTGCATCTTAAAAAAATACTGGTTGAACATTGTGGCTGTCATGGCTTGAAATGTGTCCCCCACAGTCTCATGTGTTTGGGAAGGTCATGGCACCTTTAAGAGGTGGAGTAAGGCAGTCACAGGGAGTGGGCCTTGAGGTGGATGAGTCTCAACCTACTTCCTGGAGAAGTCTTTTTTTGCAGCTCTGTCTACAAGATGTCTGCAGTGACTTACCCTGCCTCCAGTTTTAGCAGGACAGCCAGCCATGCCATGCCTGCCACAAAAGACTATATCTCCCCTCTGGAACCATAAGCTGAATAAATCTCCCTTTCTCCCTTAAATTGTTTGACATTCTCCCTTAAATTGTTCTCTCACAACAACAGAAAAGATAACCATTACAGTGGCCCATCTGTAATTACAGTACTCAGAGATGGAGACTGAAAGTCCTCAGAGCAAGCTGGCAAGAGAGACTAACCCCACTGACAAGCTATGGATTTGATTAGTGTCCCTGCCTCAGGAAATAAGGTGAAAGATTGATGGAGGATAATTCCTAATATCAATCTCAGATCTCTACAAGTAGATGTACCTACATGTACATGTACCTGTTTACATATGTGCATATGCACTCACATATATATACTTACACACATATAGACATGCAAGCATATACCCATATAATGCACCACACACATATAAATGAAAATGGGGTTGGGGGAAGGAGTGCCATATCTGAAGCCATGAAAATGTGCTAGAATCTTTTAGAAAAGACTGCAGCTAATCTTCCTGGTTTCATTCTTTCAAACTCACGTTGCTTCTCCCGCTTCCTACATCAGCAACACTAAGGGATACTTGTGCTTTTAGTGCAGCCTCATCCCACCTCTTACTTCTGCTCTCTGTAGCCAGTGCATAATAATTGGCTAGGCAGGTCGGAGCAGGTCCTGATGTGTGGAGTCTCAGGGTCTCTCCACAGGAGGCTGCAGGACTCAGACCTGAACAGTGCTACTGAGATGGTGGGGGAAGGAGCCTATTAGCGGATCACACGGCTCCTTCCTTCCTTCTTGGCAGGAGAAGGCTGCTCGGAGCCAGCAGGTGTTTAATGCTGTTAAATTTATGAGTAGTGAAAGCTGTTGGATTTCTTAACATCTGGGCAACATAAATTATCAGAATTTTTTTTGGCTCGACGTAGTTGGAAAGTGATTTGAAACCCATGGAAAGCCACTAAATAACCTTCCTTGGAATGTGTTTATTCCTGAACATTTACCTCTGTGGCTAGAGCTTGCCCCCAGATGAGCCAAACCCAGCAGGACGTGATAGGTTATGGTAAACTGAGCCACGACTATGTTTCCTTGAAGTACTTCCCTATACATAGAGCACCTTTAATTTAGTCCTATGTGGATCCTTCTTTTGACATGCATCACTTTTAATTTGTATATATAGTTTTCAGTTCAACTTTTTCTTACTCAGAATTAGCACTAAGGTAAGTGCGAGAGCAGCCTGTTAGTCTTCCTTTTAAACCAGCTATGATGCTCAGAATTGGATCTTGATTCCATTTCTTTTCTTCTCCGCTCTTTCACCACAATAAGCATTTGAGTTTATGACCTGCCGGGAAGAACTTTAAAAATCAAATAAAATAGAAAGAAAGAGACTCGTCTTTCCTGCATGGTAATAGGTTCTCCACAGAACATTACCCACCCATTTACTATGTTTGTGTTTGTGTGTTTTCAACCAAAGCTGCTAAACACATGGATGGTCCTCTGAAACTTTTACCATTGTCGATGTTTAAGTGTTGTCCATAAAACAATATTATCACCTGGGTGTTTCTATGTTGTAAAGTAGAACTTTTGGGTTTGAAGGATGTTGAGAGATTATTTTCTCCTACTTTCTAACCAAAATTGAAATCATACATAATATATACTTAACATGTTGCTGCTTATTGTGTTTGTGAAATCTATGTATGCTAGTAATTCATCTTAAGAGATTAAAACAAGAAAAACTATAGAATATGCAAGCATGCTTTCTCATGATAGCATGGGAGGAAGTATGGATTTATGAAAAGTGTTAGGAATAGTCTAGTCTCCATTTTTTAGGTTCTCTGATTATGGATAAAAAATCAGTTTCTCCTTCACCATAGAATTTGTCATAGATATCATAAATGATGTCCTCATATCCATTATATATTATCCCACCATTTTGGGCCAAGATTTTAATATGACATTATATATGGTCTTAGAACATTAGTCTACTTATATATGTAAATCACATATTTTTCTGTGGACATGTACCTATCATCTATCTACATGTTTGTATGTGTATATCTATATTTAACTATGAATTTACCTATCTATGAATCTATCATCTATTTATCTTTCTATCTTATCTACAACATAGGGCATTATTTAGTAATATCACACAGATTCAATAAAATGTCACATCTCGGTTATTGTGTCATTTGGGTTTGTGGTTTCTAAGGATGCAATCAGTTGAAAAATATGTTTCAGTAATATTTTACCTGACTGTGAAACTTCAGCCCTTCTAGACTTTCTGTATGGACTACTTGTGGGAATGAGTACTTGAAAATAAATTTTTGCACACTTACATATGTATGAATCATTGGTGTAAATTGCACTTATTTAGGGGAATGATTTAGGTTGTCTTTATAAGATAAGAAGAAAAAGAGGTATATAAAGCTAAGAGGTATATAATGATAAGAAGAAAAAGAGCTTCACAGCAGAACACAGTTTTCTTGGGGTTTCTGTTCCTTACAACAAAAAAGGAGAAAGAAAGAAAGAAGAACAATAATGCACAGAGACCCCAAAGGGAAATATATTGCTAATGGAAAAAATTGCCTTCATCCAGTCTTTCTATTTAAGGGAGCTCTTGCTGCCAGGTTATAATGAAAACATAAAGGTCTAATACAAAACTGATCAGGAGAGAGAAGCAGGGAAAAGATCCCAGAAAATGCAGCTTCTAATCCAGATGTTAGCAGTCCTGGCTGGTTCTGTGAGGGAATGGCCAGCATACTCGTCCTTTGCATCCCTCTAAGGTCTCGATCCACTGTCATGTGAAACACTGAGTGTTGCAAGATTGAGAGACATTTGGCAACATTTAGTTATACTTGCACAGAATAAAACCAGGTGATTTCGCCATGGCAGAGATCAAATTGCTGGAAATCCACAGACCTTAAAACAATTTCTGAAAATCGCCCCAAATTTTAATCATCTCTTGAACTTGACTTAGAGATAAACCTTTAGAATTACACAACAAAAGACTTCTATTTGTGCATGAAATACTTTAGTGTCTTCATTAGAATAATGGAGGAGCAGGGTTTTTAAGGAAGAAACAAACTAGTCGCAGACAGCAAGCCCATCAGAGTTAATAATTAAATGAAATAATATTCAGTGACAAATGTTAAAAGAACACACATACCAGAGAAAGAAGTGAATAATCTTTCAGGCCATTTGTCTTGGCCTTTCTCCACAACCTTTGGGAATACATTTGGGGGAAAACAGTTGCAAAACCTCACAGAATTGTAAATTCTTTCCATAGTAACTAATTGGAATGTTCTGGAATTGGAATCTTTCTGGGAAACTGTACAGCAGCAGACACATGCATATCCTTCTACACACAACCAGAGAGAATCCTGGTGTGGTCCTGACCAAGCCTTTGCTTTTCTGCTTGGGATGGCTCCTTCACAAGCATTCTACTTAACAATCCCATCCCCCTGGTAGATGGCTATGATATGCTCACATCATCGAAATCCCATACAAAGTAACATAATACAAAATAAGATGATACTGCATCTGTAATTTCTATAAATGAGTCAATAAAGAATCACTAACTCTAAAGCCTACTTGAACTTTTATCCTTTCTATCATTATTTCATAATTCTAGCTTACAATAAAGTTAAATAACTTTGATCCATATTCTAGCACCTGTCTTCCAAGTAAAGCGTGCACTAAAGCAACATCACATGCATTTCATGGAGAGATAACAGTACATGCTTTCAAATTTTATGAGGTTGTATTACTGTGAGGTTTAGTTTTGCCGAAGCTTTGACACTAGCTGACATGAATTACAAGCCAAGGGGACTGACATCACACGAGATGTTGATGTGAGAAGTGCATGAACATTCGGGACTCAGAGACGAGTAAAAGAAAGGCTCCATTCAGCAATGCTACCGTGGGAAAGGAAATATTTCACAGGGAGAACTCAGGAATCAGCACATAACCTCCCCTAGGGAGTGGGGGAGTTTTATGCCAAGTGCTATCACCTATCGGTTCTGACCGGCATTACAACTGCATTCAAGAGCTGACTCCTCTGTTGCTCGTGCATAGAACGCAGAGATTGTCCGTAACAATAACATGGGATTATCTAAAAACGATCAAAGTAAAATCCACGACATTTAGAAAAATATAGGTAAATAAGCATCAAAACCAGGGAACATCGCGGAAGAGGGGGCGACAAGACTGTAAGAGCCAGAAGTAGAAAGATGGTAAGCCATGCATTATATCTCCTGGGATACACAAGATTTCACGGCAGATTCATATACTCAGACAAGAATTGCATGGGAACTGTATTATCAACATCTCACTACAAAATCAGAAAGCTCTCAAGAAGCTCTACACCTCTCTGAGAGACTGATGAGGACTAATGCTGACGGGAAGTAAAGGAGGATGTTTTCCTCAGTAGTATATCCACTGACTTAGGATGTTTGCTGAAGCACGGATCAGGCCAGGCATAAGTCATTACAGACTACGTGAAACCCAGGGGGCCACGCAAGTGAAAATATTTGGAAATTCGAAGGGAGTCAGGCAGGAGAGATGAAGGGCTATAAGGGGAAGGGGAGGAGAAACAGGATTTGGGACCAAGGGTTGAAAATATTATGAAGACACTATATTCATGTATACAAAATTAAAAATATATGGGAAAATAAAAATAAATGGGTTTCTTTTCACATTACTGATAAATACATGGCCAAACAACTTCAGGGAGCATAGGATTTTCCCTTGTTTATGATTCTTACTTATACCTCTTCGCATGGCAGAAGAGTTCTCATCAACACCAGGAGGTGTGGGAACAAAGAGAGGGACGAACCTCATTTGCCAGACTTCAAGGCTGTTAAAGTGCTGCTCTCTTCTTCTTATCCAACTGCCAGGGGAATGGTCCCATTTACTACATGCTGGCTCTTCCTATTTTACTTAGATAATCTCCCATGTACTTGCTTAGAGCTTACAAGGCTCAACTACCAATTCTTCATAGATGTGCCCAGAGTCTTGGCCATCAATTGACAAGTTGACACTTTGCATTTAACTCATACAAAGGAAAGTACAAAAAATGAAGAATAACTTAGTAATATAAAAATAAACTTAAACAGTAATAACAGTGAACTAACATCACATATGGTATGTGATATATAGATGAAGGGATGGAACTGTTTGATATCTTTATACTTCTTTTTTTACATCTTGCCACACGAATTCTACACTTTATATAGCTTTTCAAAAATCATGAAAATATTTTATTGCTGTTTATTTATTGCCAGTATTGAGTCTGCTCACTGCGGGAATATCTGTAGCAAAGGCACAAATTAGACCATGAGAAAACTGGAAGAATTATATACTGTTTCTGCATTTCAGAATCTAGAAAAATAGTGAAACTTTACAGGTGCCATCTCACCAAAGAATCACATGAATAGGATCCTATTGGGGAAATAAATAGTTCTTCAGGTGAATTAACGAAGTATTTCTGCTTGAATCATTTCTGTTTAATAAATTTGACTTTCAAATGATGCAACAATCACTTCTACTGTTTTGACTTGTACTTTGTGTCTCACATGATGATAATAAACAAGAGAAACTATTTTGACTGTAGGTAGAAAATGCCTGTAAGCTCATGCCTGTAAGCCCAGCACTTGGAATGTGGAGACACGAGACAACTTAAGACCAACCTCCACTATATAGTGAGTTCCAGATGAAACCAGACTTCATGAGATCTTGGTTCAAAAGGAAAGAGAAGAGAGAGAGAGAATATGACCATCATACCAAAAGCAATACACAGATTTAATACAATCCCAATCAAAATTCCAATTCAAAGTTCTGCACAGATATTGATAAAATGATTTTAAAATTCACAAAAGAGCCTGGATGGCTGACAGCAACCTCAAGCAATAAAAATACTGTTAGAGAGAAAATCACAACTGAACAAAATTCAGAAAAATAGCTGACTGTGGAAGGCCCCGAACAGGACATCTATGTTACCTCTCTTCTCTCACCCCCAGGCTCAGAGAACACCACAGAAGAGAGAGCAATAAGACTGTAAGAGCCTGAAGTAAGGAGGGCAGGGGAACAGCCAGGCACTATCTTCTGGAAACGACAGGACTGTTGCATCCCATGAATTCCTGCAGCTATGTATAGTCCCAGAAAACCTATCAGCATTTCACCATGAAAGGAGAAAGATTTCAAGAGCCTCCAGTCTACCATGGGAGACTGAAAAGGGTTGATGCTGATGAAGAGGAAATGCAAGATGCTTTCCTCAAGAGAATACCCTCTGCTACATGATTCTGCTTCAGCAAGTGCTCAGACACATAGTATCAAAGGCAAACCAGATGAAATTCAGTGGGCCACACCTGAAAAGACTTGAAAATAGAAGGGGTCTGGCAAGAGAGATGAAGGATTGTAATGAAAAGAGGAGGGGGATGGCATTGGGAATTACAGTATGAAAATATCATAAATTCATTGTATTGTGTACAAAACACTGAAAGAATAGTATTTTTAAAAAAATATACTGTTGGGGATAACCTTGGCTACCTCATTTCAAGTCATTGTGATAAACAGCATGGCACTGGCATAAAAATAGGCTCACTGATCAACAGAATCGAAGATATTGACATAAGCCCATGTACCGGCAGCCATTTGATTTTTGACAAAAATGCCAAAAATACATGTTGGAGAAAAAAACAGCATCTTTAACAAATGGTACAAGGAAATGTGATATCTATATGTCGATGAATAAACTTGACCTTTTCTCTCACCCTGCACAAAAATTAATGGCGGGTGGTATCAAAGACCTCAGTGTTAAATGGAAGACACTGAAGCTTCTAGGGGAAAAATAGAGATCTCACTTCAAATGACAGGCTGAGGATTCCTCATGGAAGAACCCTATTCATGCAGCATATAAGGTTACAATAGACAAGTGGGACTCCGGAAACTAAAATACTGCTGTTCTGTAAAGCACATTGTTAACTGAGTAAAGAAGCAGCCACAAAATGGAGGAGAATCTTGAACAGTAATTAAACAAAGGATTACTGTCCAGAGTATATGAAGAACTCAGAATGATAAACATCAAGAATACAGCAAACAAACAAATGAAAAAACAGACTGTGGAATTAAACAGTTCTCCAAAGAAGAAACTCAAACGTCTAAGAAAAATCTAAAAAGAAGTGTGCAGTATCCTTAGCCATCAGGGAAATTCAAATTAAAATCACTTTGAGATTTTCTCTTACTCTTGTTAGAACAGCTAAGATCAAGAACATAAATAAAAACAAATGCTGGCAGTGATGTAGGGAAGAGGAACACTTTGGCTCTCTATTCATGGCCATGTAAACTGGTGCAGCCACTATGGAAATCAGCAGAGTTTCCTCAAAAAATCTAGAAATATAACTCCCATATGACCCAGATAAACCATATTCTCAAAGTAATTCACATCCTATTCATTTATGTTCATTGCAGTTATATTCACAGGGCAAAGAAGTCGAATTAGACTAGATACCCAGCAAATGATAAATGGGTACTGAAAGTGTACCCAGAGCAGGATGAAATATTATTTGGCTAGTAAGAAAAATAAACATGAAATTTACAGGATGGAAATGAAAAACATTACACTGGATGAGGCATCCCAGAAACAGAAAGACAAACGTGTTAATGAGGCCCTCTTTGCTTAATTAGAGACCTAATCTCACAGCAACGTGAAAGAGCAATAGAGGGGATGATTCCTGATATCATCCTCTGGCTTCCACAAAACAGAAACACAAATATATACCTGCATCTGCATGCACATGTATGCCAATCCACATTCATAGCATGAGTGCATACATGTACTTAGACAAAACGCACGTGTACATTAAAAGAAAAAAAAAAAACAGGATCCAACTTTCATTTACATTTAAGATTATGAATGTCACAATCTTATCTTTTCTCTGATTTTCCTGGTGGGAGAATCTAGCTTTTAAACCACGTTCAGCAAAATGATCACCAATTGAAAGGATGACACACTTTAACATCTCACCCACGGTTGCATGCTTATATACTCTTATTTTTGGCAACGTGTTGTGTGCCATCTTACAAAGCCTCTTCAAGGTACACAAGCACATCCTGCTAACTCTCTTCTTTCTCTTCAGGGACTTGGGGACAGACATGGGACCATCAAGAAGAAATTTCATGGCCAGATTGTAGAGACACATAGCACAAGGCGCATCCTTACAAGTCTCGCCAAGCCACTCCATGGTGTTTGTATTTTTGCTATTGTGCCTAAGCATCTGACTTTGTTTATTTGACTGAGTTTTGCTTTGTGCAGTCATGTACCCCTTCCTGACACTTTGCCCCATAGTTGTCCAGCCACCCTCCAGGAGATATTTTAAATGAAAAGCTATTTTGTCAGAAGACCAACGACAACAGAAGATTTCATGGGGTCAGTGACCGAAAACTCTGCCATTATTTGTCACAAAGTGAAACTCTTGGATGGTGTGTAAGCCACATTCTTTCAAAAAGGTTGCCGGTCAGTGATCATTCCCACATTTGCTGGGTAAAAACCATGTGTCTTTTGCTCTTTTTGCCCTCATTTGTATCTGCCAATTTCCCAGGAATTCCCCCTGCCAAATTCCTTGGCCACGCAATACAATAATAAGGATGAAACATTTCTGGGAAGATAATGATCAATGTCAGAAGCTTTTGGACTTGTAAACACACCATCAAACCCAGTCTGAAAACGGTCAGCTTTTAAAATCCAATATATGAAGGCTGTTTCTGATTTAGGAACAGTTACACAGTCCAATATGTATTTATTCTTGCCATTAAAGTTTCAGAGCATGACTATTGTTGTCAAAGATGACATTGGTCTTTAATGCTTTGTCTTTTGAAAAACATGCTTTCTCAATTCAATTTTTCAGCTGTGTCTTCTAGTATGGAGTTCTTGGACAACTGAGGAAAGTTCTGGACTGTTTCTGTCTTCTACACCATTATGAGAGTCAAATGTTAGCAAGTGTTAGATGCCAATGTTGTACCTGCCCAGTAATAAATCTTAGCTTCAGATTGACTTCAACTGCCAAGATTATCATGAGCTTAGGCAGCAGCTGGAAGTTTCAAATCAACACATCCTGCACAAGACTCAAAGTCTTCTGATTTGGACCATTTACATACATTTTTTTCTGAGGATCAGTGGCATAATGGCAGTAGAACTGATCATGTTTGCACTCCACTCCTGCCCCAGCGTGTGGGAAGCATCCTTTCCATGTTTGCTGTAGGAAGTATTTCAAGGCAGTAACCCTGTTGCAGTCAGCCTGCATGGTTGGTGATAAATCACCATTAAATGGCTTAAGGTAACAAGAGGCTTATTTTCTCTTACAACTGTATGCTTACAGTTCTCGGTCCAGCTTGACAGGAGAGCTCTCACCAACACCAGGGCCAAGAGAACTGGCCACACCATTAATATATAAGGGCTGAGAGAGGGACAATCTTTACTTGCCAGACTAACATGTCTGGCTAAGTGTACGCAAGGATGCCAACTTTCTCAACCAGCTCTCTATGTTTTATTCCAGGGTCTAGTCCCACCCGCCATGGGCTGTACCCTACCCATCAGCCAGACAATCTCCTGCAGGTTTGCTCTGGGCTTAACTCACCACTAATTCTCTACAAATGTGCCCAGAGCTCAAACCCTCAACTGTCAAGCTGACACCTGTGCCCAACCATGAAAACCCAGATACCCTTTCCAGCTGCAGTCTCATCACTTTCCTGTGGGGCACTTTCCTGGGTGCAAACACAAAAGCTTACAGTCTCTCTAATCTCTTGTCTCGGAATTCTCTTTCTGTCTTGCAGTCCTTGGGACAAGAAGGGCTGTTGTTTCTCAAGTATGGTATTATGGGAAACTCTGAAGCTTCCAGAAGAGAGTTAGGTGGCCTGTAGGCTACTCTAATGGAGCGATCTGAAAATGCCATCCGTCAATGAACTAGATCACATGGTCTCACACCCATCCAGCTCCAAAGCCCCTGGCTTCTCTCTGGAGCCTTACAATGCCTACATGTTATTTTGAGTCTTCTCTCTCTTTCTCTCCTTTTTCTCAACACCCACCATATGATCTGAAGCTAAAGAATCCCTGGGATCATCTGATTGGGTCTTCCAAAGGGTGCTCTAAGGAAGCACAGAAATTGTTTCAGGAAGCAGTTGTGTAGAGAAGATGGCTCCTCATTTCCATTCTGGTCCTGCAATAGTGATGACTTTATAAATTAACTCTTTATAATGTTGGCCTGGATCATAGGTTGTAGTCTAACAAAGTGTCTGTTGACCAAAGAAGCAGTTTATACATCACTAGTTTAGTTCTAAAGCAAAATGAAGTATTTCCCCCACTTACCCCTCTAAGTTTACCACTGAAGTGAGGAACAAAGTTTCTAATGGATTTAATCCAAAGAAATAGCTAAACAAAACATGAATTCAAACAGATAGTGATATCTTGGTGAGCAAAGAGCTTTGAGAACAATGAAAGGCTTTGAAGGATGCTGGTGTGCAGGTTTCAATTGTTCTGCTCTGTTCATTATAACAATGTGGGAATGAAGAATGTTGATTTTTCTATTTACAAAAGGGAAGGATAAACACTGATATTGAAATGAGATGTCACTGTCTTAAATATGTATAACTCACCTATGTATGTAGGTGGGGCAAATCAAAGTAACTTCAAAGATTATATGCATGGGATATTTTAATAGCACACTTAGGTATTTAATTGGATTTATCATACTGGAAATTGATGCTTTTTTTTTCTAAGCATGTGCCCTTATCCATTCATGCTTTGTACTGCAGAGCAATCTTGGATAAGCTTTTACTGGTCAGAAATTGAATTAGCCAATAAGTGAACACAGATCCTTGGGGAGGGAAGAGAGGTTGGTATAATGAGTTTCGAATTGGATTTCTAAAGCTGGTAAAAAGTTTGCATTGTGGAAAATATCACTGAGAAATGTAAGCCACATAGCACTCCTTAGTATGGGGGCACCACGATTTCTCTAATGATTCACTCACTGAAGATAGATAGATTCTCTTTGGATAGATTCTAGTTTAGGTCTGGTACCAATAAAGCCACTATAAATATCTGTATATAAATTTCCTACATGAAAATAAGCTCATTATTTCTGTGGAATAAATGCTGAGAGTGCAAATTAGCATGTGTATTAGTAGTTTCAAATTAAAAAACACCTTCTGAACTATTTTTCATAGAGAGTACCCTTGTACTAATTATGGATGAATGATCCAACATCTTTGCACACTTGCTGACATTTGCAGATCTTGCTACTTTTATTTCAACTATTCCAGTAAATGTGCAGTGATAATTATGTAACTATACATAATAAGTTGCTTCACAGTATAAATATTTTCAGGTCAAGCATAGTCCAGTTTGTTAGTTTTATAAATTATACTCTGGAGTGAAGCATAATGTTCTTTTTGCTTAATCCTAGATGCTGAAGTGCCTTTTCTATTTTGTGAAAGCTGTGTATTTTTATATTTTAGACTTACTTTGCAATCCATTTTGAGTTAACTTTTACATGGCATGCAGTTTTTAGGTGACAGTATCTGCCCTTCACTTTCTTTTCTTAATTTTTTCACTCATGAAGAATGTACTTTTGCTCCAGAATAGACTGCTGACGTGTTGTTTCTTCATTTAATTGTACTTTGTTAAGAATATGAAACAAAAGACAAAACACAATTAGGTGTGAGTAGTGTTTCTTCTTCTGAAATCTTGTTGTTGATCTATATAGCACCTCCCTGTGCTAGTTTAATTATCTGTATGTTAAATATGTAAATGGCTTTGATTTGATCTTAAAGTGAGAACTCTTAAAAGCAATAAGTTGGACCATTATGAATGACACTACCTGCCAAATTATAATGGTTATAATTATAACTAATCCTACTGTAGTGAATGCTTAGTCATTCGGAAGTCCTATCTGGGGTAATTATAACAAAACTTCTGTTAAGAGCTGTTCCGCCACTGTGATCATGTAAACCATGAAGTACTCTATTGTATTGCACCACGATTTTGTTTAATAGCCTGTCAAAACAGGAAAAATGATTCTTCCAACTGTCATCTTTTTTTAACAATCATTTTGACAATTCTAGAATCTTTCTCCTTCTCATGTAAATTTTAAAAAAATTGTCAATGTTCAAAAAATACACATGGAATCGTGATATGTTTGCATTCATCAACTTAGGAATACATCTTGAAACTTCCAATCCATGAACATTGTATTCTACTCCACATTGCAGTCTTTCTTAATTTATCAATATTTTGTAGCATAATTTAACATACTGAGCCTATGAAGCTTTAAAATTATGCCTAAGTATTTAATTTTCTTTGAAAAACTTTTGAGTGTCTATTTCATTCTTTAGAAGTTGGTTTCTTTAGCCCAGCAAAGTGTGTCCATTGGTGGAATAGCAGCATAGCTGTTGTGAGGGCAAACAATCAATTTCTGATTTAAAGACTACTCCACACAAGAGAACTCATGCCTGTTACTGTAACCCTGGTTAAGAATCTGTGAATGTAGAGGTCATATACCCTAAGGGAAAAATCTACTACTGTTTCTGTGTTAAATGGACATAGTATGAAAGATCTTTATAAGCACTTCTCTTTAACTCCACAGACAAATGAAACTCCCAGTCTCCCTCCAAGAAACTTCTTTTGGTAATGATGATGTTTAATATAGATACTCATAGTTCCTCAATAGGCAGAGAATAAAAATGATTGTGGGCCCCAAATGAAACTTCTAAATTACTACTCCGATTCTAAGGATCAAAAAGCATCATGGAAGAGAGATGTTGTTCTGCGAATAATTTTCCTGGAGAGACACCGCACCACTACTCTATCCATCTTAGATAGGAATTCATCAAACTAAAGAAACATGTACATCAAGGTCCAACTTGACAAGCCAAGGAGATTATTGGGTTACTTAATGATAGGGGTGAGGGCTAATCACAGGAGAGGGATGGTTCGAAGGCAAACTGATTACCAGGAAATCTCTCCCCAGTGTGGATGAGACTCAGGGAAGCTGCACCCCTAGACTTCTCTGCTGCGTGACTTGTAAGGAGACTCTCCTCTGGCTTTCTGGATCGCTGTGGGGTCGCTCTCTCCCTGACTTCTTGGCTGGCCTGCTCAGGGGTCTGTTCTAGACTTGACTGATTTAGCAGTTTTCTTCTAGCTTCGTGAGTGCTCCGGGGGTCTCTTGAAAACGCTTGTCCTGGAGGCTTCTTCAAATTGCTCAGGCTCTCCTTCCAAACTGCTTGCTTGGCCAAAAAGAGAGAGTGCTTGGCCTTCCAGCAGTGTCTTCTTCCTCTCCTTGGCTGGCAGGAGAGTATTTGTGATTTTCCACATTCCTAGAGGGAGGACCCCCCACCAAGCTTTTCAGTTCCAGGAAGTTCCTGAGCCTAAAGAGCTTTTTATTTCCTGAGACTTCTCCCAGCAGGCAATGTTTCAATACTGTCCTTGGCTTAGGCTAGGGCAGTGCCTCAGATGGCTGCTCAGAGAATAAATGCCATACAATAGAAGGAAAGAATGAAAGAGATGGGGTTAGAAAGGAGACCACCAAGCAGTGTCTCTGATATAACAGGTCAGTGCACCCAGGAACTCTCATGTTCACAAGACTCACATAACACCAGACCTGCCAACATTACATCATAGAGGGGGATGATCTCTTGAGGGCCTACCCCTTTTGAAGGCCAGGGATAGTTAATGCTCACTGGTAGAAGGGGAACTGCCTACTTCATTGGTGCAACCACTGGTATGTTGTCGACATTCCAACAAGTGTCCAGGTCTATAAGAAGAAAATGAAGCCTTATTGAACTCAGTGGGTTACACGCACAATAAGGCATGACTTGGGACAGAGTCACATTGGGAAGAGGAAAACTTTCAATGGGAGAGGGATGAGGAAGGGTAATTTGGGATGAAAATGACAAATATTCATTGTATAAAGCTGTCAGGTAATGGAAAGGAAATGTTAGTTCATCTATTTTCTTCTTCTAACACATGGAAGTATACCATACCCTCTTATGCTATACCTTCTTATCTCAGCCCTCACATATGGAAATATACTATACCTTCTTATATCAGGCCCTCACACATGGACCCAAGGATATGTTTCCCCCCCTGAATTCTTAAATCTTCCCCAAGTCTACTTTCTTCTTCCTACCCTTATGGGAGCTTTGTGATAATCTGTTTTTATTATTTGGGAGTATAAAGCTGAATTTAGAAGATAAACACACAGAAAAATGAATTACAACATTGTGTACCTCCAATCCCACATTTGTTCAACATATATTATCGATAATTTTAAAGTTTTTTGAATTGTTCTAAACAGACAAAATAGCAACCAGTATTACTGAAAGTAAGTGTCTATGTAGTGAATATAAACAGCCAATGAGTTTATCATTATAATACTGTCTATGAGGACCATTTTAAGTTCTTCATCCAGTTCTTGGCATATTATTATTCTTCCTTCAGTGATTATTTGATTTAATAATCACCAGAAGAAAACGCTAATTTCTATCTTCAAATTTGGCTCAAGATAGCCTGACAATCACAATGATTGTCCTTGTATCCATTCTCTATCCTATCTCTAAATCTTTACTAGGGTTAAATTGTTTCCATTCTTTCATGAGATTACATTAAAATGTAATCATACAATGATGGTGTTTTAGGGAGGTGGTGAACAATGAAGAGGTTTTGAAGAATAAACCAAGGATCAAATGAAATCTTAGCTATAAAAGCACAACCATAAATGTTAATCATTGCAAGTCTCTCCAAGAAGATTCAAATTTACCTGTTTTCTTTTTTTTAATCCAACTGTCGAATGACCAGAGTTGTAAGAACCATTGTAGGCCATTATGCCAAATATTAAAAATAATCTTTCAATATCCCCCCAGCCATTGTCGGCCTTCCCTGATAGTATCAAAGGGGTTTCTATATTAAATAATAGCAAATGATTTCAGATAAAGTGTTCCCACAGTAGTTAATCATAAAGAATAATTTTAACTACATGATGCATTGGTCATTTAGAAAAAGAAAAGTCTTAGCTAATATGTCATTATGAAACTTTTATCTGCTTACTATTGACTACAAATATTACTAATATCCCAAACCTTTTTGTTTTAATTTTAAGAAACTCAATTTCCAATAATGGTGTCTTGTCACATTCATATATCAACTGTTCTAACCTTTACATCAGGCCAGATTATCTTTTATTGTATTAACTTATCTCTGCCACATCATCTCCTAGCTAAATGGATCTTAATTGCCAAATAACTTTAGCTTTATTCAACTATACATGCAAATCTTGAAATGTGCAAGAAACAAAACTTTCCTAAGCTATTTATGTTCATCTGAGTTTATAATGCATCCAAATTTTGTTTTCCTTGCTATATGTGGTAGGATAATTTCATTTGGTTTGTACCATATTCTAGTTAACAGTAATTTGTGGACCTTAAAATTTGGGCTAGACAAACTGAGGATAGGAGTAATATCTATACAAACACCTCAGAATAAAGTGTGTGTGGATGATTGTTATTTGAGTCTCAAACAGACAGAGGTGCATTTTCTTTAACGTGAATTACATTTGGCAATATACTTTGCCTTTTCTTGACAATGTTCTTTCTATTTCTTCAGTGAATATATCACAAATATTGAGTGTTATACTTTCAGGTAATGAAAAAGGAATAAACTATTCAAGTGAACCAAACAGATATGGTAATTACTCTCATGGAGCTTAGAAATTAAAGAACGTTAATAGAAAAGCATAAAATGTCAAATAATGGTTGGCAAAGAACGTCACACTTTAGTAAGGAACAAACAGGGGAAATGAGTAGAGTGAGCGATGAAAACTCTGCCTGGTATCTGGGAGTAGAGCAAGAGGCACATTTACTATTTCTAGGATGTTACTCTTTGCTGAGACAGGACCACTGAAACAGAGGGAAGGATACGAACCACAGGAGTTCACTGGCATCTGTCATTTTAGGTTAAATGGTGATCATTTTGTACTTTCAGTTCTCTGAGGCCCTAGCCATAGCACAGCTATGGGCGTGACAGCTTGTGCTCCTTGGCAATGGCCTTCAGTGGAGTTACCATGACCACTGCTAATTAGTAATCCAGAGAAAACTCACTCCACTTAATATAGGCATGTGGACATATATATATATGCTTCTTGCCTCTCTCATTTCCCTTTCCCTTCTTCCCTACTTTCCATCCCACTCTCATCCTATCCCACCCTTTCCTCCCTCCCTACATGGGTCCAGTCTACTCTCCCCTGTTTTCCTGTCCTTTGGTTCTATGATCCTGAGGTTCCCTTTATATCATCTGTTCTCATGGAAATTCAAGCCTCTGTAGAAGACCAAGAGGCCATTCCTTGGGCCATCCCTTAACTCTCTGATCCCTCGCCCCTAAGGATCCTGCCTGAAACTATTTCTCCCCGAGATCCACACCAGTCCATAGGGGCATGCTGACATGTCTACCACTGCGATGCATCTATTTAAAAAATTATTCATGGGGCTGGAGAGGTGGCTCAGGGGTTAAGTCTCTGCCTTGCAGGAGGAAGGTCCTGAGTTCGGATCCTAGACCCCACATATAGAAGCTGGGTGGAAGCGGGGGCAGCCTGCGTTTCTGGTCCTGATAGGGTGCAACCTGTGAATCCCCAGGCAGAGTAAACAAGGAGGAGGTGGAGGAGTCCATGGTGGTTCCCAAATTCGCCTGTGGTTCTACACACACATTCACACACACACACACACACATGCATACACGCACAATTGAATATATAATAAAAAAGATTATTAAAAAATTATTCTTTACTGACAATACCAAAGGGTTCATAAAGACAAAATCTGTTACATCAGATGATAGTAACATGGACATGTAGCAGGATGCTCCTCTCTGCTATCTTATCTCTCATCAGTATCCATAGAGGATTGGCTCCCAAATCCTGGAAAGCTACCAGAATCCAAAGATACTCAGGTACTCTATGTAAAGGGCATAGTGTTTGCACAGAAGTGACACACATCCTCCCATATATTTTAAGTCAGCTCTAGAGACATATACTATTGTCTGCATTGCTAATGCTATGGAAACAGTGTTTCAGTTACTAGTAATGCTATGGAAACAGAGTTATAGGACAATGACTAGAAAAACTGTGCATGTGTTCAGATGGCTTTAATTAAAATAGTTAAAATCATGGAGTTGTAAAAAATTATATTGAATAAAGTATCCCAGATACAGAGAGCTGTCACATGTTCTTCCTTATAAGTGGATCCTAGCAATGAATCTTCAGAATGATATAATCAAATGGAAATTTCTATAGCACCTAAAAACTACAAAGGTAAATAATCTGGGTGGGGAAGTGGAAGAAGGTCCCAGAAGAATGGGGACAATAAAACCAGAAAATAGAGAAATAAAATAGGGAAAAAAGTTAGAAAGGGAAGGAAGTGGGTAGAATGTAAAAAGGGATAGGGGCAAAAAGAGGAGAGGAGAGGAGAGGAGAGGAAAAAGGAAAGGAAAGAAAAAAGGAAAAGAAAAGAAAAGAAAAGAAAAAGAAAAGAAAAGAAAAGAAAAAGGCAAGTGGCTTATGAAAAAAGAAGTGATCAATGACTTTACCCAGCCATGAGTGCTACAAGCTACAGAACAGTTCAGATAGAAAGAAGCCATTAAGCAACAGTGGTAAGTAGAGTCTTTGGGTATCCAAATATTCTCTGATTATCAGGAATAATCTGGTACCAGAAAATGTCGGATAGTGTAAACCTGCCCAAATGACCATGGAAGGAGAAAATAGACATTTGACAGAAACAAATGGATCAGAGTTAACCATAAATACTTGATAGTAAATTAACACCTAAACATCTCTTTTTATACCCTTAGGTAAGATAAGTTCTCAGCACTCAACTGAGATACACCCTATTGCAATGGAAGATTAGAGAGGCAGAAAGCCACAATTGACCAGAGTGCAGAGTATAGGCGATTGTTAAAATGTTCAGCCCTAATCTAGCCACTAAAACCTCTCCCATTCCAAGACAGGGTAGTAAGATTGTAAGAGCCTAAAGGTGCCAGTCAAGACACTCCACTCATTACATCGCTGCTGCATCCAGAAACACACTGCAGTGAGATCTACTACCACCAGATCTGCACTGATGACTGACATATCAACAGTGCTCCATGGACCAGTGAAGATTTCAGGAGATCTTCAGTGAGAATCTTTGGGGCAGGTGCTGACAAGACAAGGGACGCATCCCCACCTGTGAGTTTACCCACTAAAGGGCCACTTATATTACTACAGAGACCTGTTTTCTTACTAGCACAGGTACCCAGAAGGGAACCCTGTGGTCCACACATGCAGAGGGACAAGAGGTGGGAGGGACATGGTAGGGTTGGGGAAGGGAGGACAAAGTGAAAAAGTAAGGAAGTAGGAAGGGAGAGGAAGAAGGAATATATATATATATATACACACATATTCAATTCATGTTAGTTGAATTACAGATACATAGGTCAGAGGACTTGCAGAACATAGACTTTGTTCAACTTTTTCCACCTGGAGACAATTCAAATCTCAAATACATATTCAGTAGAGTTTTTTTAATCAACAGACTATTTTTAGGAGAGTATTAGATTTTCAGCAAACCTGAACAGATATTAAAGAAAGTTTCATCATACTTTATATATATTAGCTAATTGCCTTTTCTGTTTCCATAATAAAATATCCAGACAAAAGCAATGTAAAGAAGAAAATGTTTATTTGATTCACAATTCTAGGTTATAGTCCTGTAGGGTGGGGAAGTCTTGGAGGCAGGAGCTTGAAGCAGCTTCTTACATTTGAGTCTAAAATCAGGAAACAGTGGGAGATGGATACACGTGCTAGCTTACTTCTTCTTTTGTATTCATTCCAGGACCCAAACTCAGAGTATGGTGCCACCACTTTTATAGTGTTTCTTTGGACCTCAATTAACTTAATACATATAATTCATCACAGGCGTGCCCAATGGTGCCCTCATGTAAATAATCCCATCCCAGCATGCTCAGAGGCTTGTCTCCTGGGTGATTCTAGATTCTACCAAGTTGATTCACTCTAGTCAAAGCCTGATTATATTTTGCTCTTTGTGATGTATAGTATTACAATGCATAATGACATGTACCCATCCTTACAGCTTCATATGGAATAGCTAAATTGCCTTAAAATCCCTGTGATGCTAGTGTTAGCTTAGTGGGAGAGTGCTTGCCTGATATATGCAAAGCCCTGGATTCAGTTCCCAATTCTTGCCACAAATACCATATGGTCAACCTATTTTTAATTCAACTAGGTAATAAAATCATGCCGCCACCATGGTTTTTTTAAGTCTTTTTTTCCCTGTCTCCATTAGAATACAATAGAGTGGGGTGCTTTTCTGATGCACACCATGAAAAGTGGGTCTCCCAAAAAGATGGAAATGTGGAACTTATTACACATTGGTACATGTGTGTCTTCTAGAATTTTCTCACTTACTTCTTGCTTTTTATGGCAGTGTTTTGAATCAAATCCAAGGCCTCGTTCACGCTGGCCAGTCACTGTGCCACTGATTGACAGATCTGGGTGTGTTCGACTCAGTTACCATCTAGAGATTTTTCCAGTTTTTGACTTGTATAGCTTCAGGTTCCATTTAGCAGTGAGACTCTACATCAACTCTGATTTCCAAGCAAACAGTTAACTCTTTTTTTCAGTTCTTCAGTGAAATGCAGACGAGTTGTTAAGTTTCAGTCCATCATTCTTTGTGCATATGATAAGGACAGAGGTGACAGCTGCCTAGTTCTTTTACAAGTTGGAATCAAAATGGGAAGATTTGATGTTTGCCAATACATGACAAGAACTATTGCATCTACTTGGGCACATATCTGAAAGACGTTTGTCACGAGTACTCTGATTTGCATGACACATTTCCTCTTCTTGATATGTGGAATGTTGAATGGAAATTCTAGCATCTGGAAGTACCGCAACTCAAACATGAACAATGCATGGACCACAAGGACCCCATTCATTCTCTCAAATTAATATTGAGGAGGGATGTCTATCTTTCTTACCACAACTACTTCATTTGCATGTATTGTACAGATGACTTTGGGATTAAATACGTAGGAGGAAAGCTCTAACTATATTACCCTTCAGCAATAGTTACAGTTTAATTTTGAAAGACTTTAAAAGGTATAGTTGTGCTCCCTGGCCCATGATTCTATTGGAAGAAAGTGGAACCTTTAGCAGATAGAATGCAAGAGAAAGTAGGTGGACCACCAAATATGTGTCCTTGGAGGATATACTGGGGACTCTGGTTCCTTGTAGCCTTTTGTTGCAGTTCACTTGCACGCTTGCTGATAAATGACCATCAAACGGCTTAAGGGAACAAAGGGTTTATTCTCTCTTACAATTCCTGGTTATAGTTCTTAGTCCAGCTTGATAAGAGAAATCACGCCAGCACCAAGTTCGAGGGAACCATCTCCACACAATAAGTGAGAGAGGGACGATCCTTACTTGTCAGACCAGCCTGTCTGGCCAAGTGTACAGAAGGATGCCAACTCTCTCAATCAGCTCTCTGTATTTTATGCCAGGGCCTAATCCTATTCACCATGGGTTGGGCCTTCCCCATCAGCTAGACAATCTTCTGAAGGTTTGTTCTGGGCCTAACTCAACCACTAATTCTCTACAAATGTGACCAGGCTCAAACCCTCAACAGTCAGGTTGACACTTGTACCTAACTGTGACACCTTTCTCTATGCTTCCTGGTAGCCACGAGTAAGTGAATGAGTAAGTGAACCCTTCTACCTTGGCTGATGCTCAACCTCATGGAGTACTGTGTCAGAATAGGTGTCAGCAACAGGTCACATGACTATGCTTGGAAACCTTCTGAAGCCACACACAAGCCAAAATAAACTTTTCCTCCTTTTAAATTATCTCAAGTATTGTGTCTGCTGATAGGGAACTGCCCAACACAGAGGTGACACATTGATCCTTCAGTGTTTTCTAATTTCTGATTTTCCAGGCTTTTCCAGCCTAACTTTGATACCTGTGCAAGTATCACCTGAACTATTAGCCATTGCTCTGATTTTGATGTTTGAAACTCTTGCTCTTGCCTGCCGTTGGCACCTCAACGGATTATTTGGTTCATTGTAAGGATCATGATTCTTATCCTTATGAAAATCTTACTAGTAAAAGGTCACAGTTGTCTGTATATTAAGAAAATTAAATTACTGGATGGTAATAAACAATGTGTAAGCCTGACGAATGCCAAAATCCCAAATCAAATTTGGATAGCCACCAAGAAGAATCATAAAAAAATGAAAAGTAATGAAGATATTCAAAACCCTTTTGTTTTACTCTGGATGTTCTTTAGCTTCGTAGAATGTGCCATAAGGCAAAACTCATATGGTATAAAAAGTAGTAATGGTTTCCTGTGCTTAATAAAGCTCAGCATATAACAACTGGGAAAAGTACTTGGATGATGCTACTGATAGACATACAACATAGCACTCCCCCTCTCATGATAGCCCCCTTCTGTCCTTTCTCCCTTTTCTCCTTTATTCCTTCCGTTTCATTTTTTCAGAAAAATTGTTTGAGTGAATAACATTAGTATTGGGAATGCCCATACATGTATCTATTAAAGTTCTGATCTGCTAGTCCTATCATTGACTCTGGTGTGTGTGTGCATATACACGTGTGCTGAGTGTGCATGTATATGCATGTGCATGTTCTCTGTGTGTGTACATGTGCACATGTGACATATTAAAGCATTCCTAAAAAAAGACTGGATGCTTTTCCATTTGCCATATGCTGAGGCACAAGGCTCGCCTTAGTGGAACTGATGTTGACTATTCCCAATTGTGAGGCCACCACCACATGAATCTATTAAAAAGGCATCTCTGCTGAGATCAGGCGAGTCCCTAGATAAAGCACGATTTTCACATCAACATCTGTTTTCTAATTAGGATTGCTTAGTGGCCATTTTTATCCAATAATTTAGATGATTTTCATTCCAATGTGTCTGAAGGCACATTGGTGAGGTTAAATCAATAACTGCATTATTGTAAGCTACTTCATAATTATATATTGATAAACAGAATACGGTTATATGGCATCCATTTTCCATATCACTTCAACTCTCAGACAACTTGTTATAACATTTGGAAGCTGCATTCTTCCTATTTTTTAAAGTAAAACCTTTTGTGTGTAAAACACATTTCATTATTTAAAACCAAAATGACTTCAACATGACATTTCCATTTTTTACTGTAAGCCTGAAGTCTCTGACTTAATCTCATCTCTTTAAATGTTCTTAGGGAATTTGATATAAAATCTGTGTGTGTGTGTGTGTGTGTGTGTGTGTGTGTATGTGTGTCTGTGTCTGTGTCTGTGTCAGAGGGCACCGTGTGAGCTTTTCTGGTTTGCTCTCCCTCTTTTAATTTGTTCTGAGGTTTCCCAGGCTTGGCCGTGTAGACCACTGCCATTTCATTTTGCCATTTTTACTTGGGATCTGGGATCCTAACTCAGGTCCTTCTGCTTGCAAGAAGTTGAGCCCCTAAACCTTCTCTCCACTCTCATAAAATCATTTTAAATGAGCTAAAGAATAAAACCACATTTTGTTCTATGTGTTCAGGAATGGTTAGAGAATATGGGAGACTGTACATGGTTAGGGTGTTTCTAGTCAGTCTGTCCACACCTATATTGTAACTTGGGCTGACCATCAGCAGAATGTCCCTCTATTTACTGAATGGTCTTTGATCCTATGTGTTATTCATCATGGACTTAGTTATGCTGGTTATATTCCCTTGAATGTTGGAATCAGCAGATTTAAAGTGTTTGGTTCCGTTTTCAACATCAGTTGCTAATTTTGATAGATATGGTCACTAGGCCTATTTTTCCTGCCTATTCATTAACGTTCCACTTTTCTCTCAACAATAGTGTCCATTCATGGCCCAGCTATGCAAACTTTGTCTCCCTGTGTGGAAAGACACAGGGAGTTATGTGTGTTTTTAGAAATAGATTTGGCCTGGGGAACAGGCAGATTTGTCCTTGAGTATATTTTCTACACTTCCTAGAATTTCCCCGTATAGCTATGGAATTGAAACTCTTCCTATAAGAATGGTTGCTTCAGTGTTTGCACAGGGAGGTACAATCCTTGGTCTCTGGTAGGTAGTGCTGACAGAGGTTATTATAGATGACAAGAATAGCTGTATGCTCAGTTAATAAATGAAGCTTCCTTTCTATTTATTGCCTCCATCTTTATTTCTCCAGGTACCATTTTGAAATACTGATCTCATTTCTGTGGGACGTATTGATGTTTAACCATTCTAAGTGTGACCCTGAAACAATACTTCACAGCCAGGTATGACCATCTATTCACTTTCTCATCAAATTCGTTGAGAAAATTCTTTTTTTATTTTTTTATTATTTATTCAATTGTGAGTGTGTGCGTGTGTGTGTGTGTGTGTGTGTGTGTGTGTGTGTGTGTGTGTGTGTGTGTAGAATCACAGGCGAATTCGGGAACCACCGTGGACTGCCTCCACCTCTTCCTTGTTTACTCTGCCCCAGGATTCACAGGCTCCATCCTACCAGGACCAGAAATGCAGGCCGCCCCTGCTTCGCCCGGTGTCTATACATGGGGTCTAGGATCTGAACTCAGGACCTTCTGCCTGCAAGGCAGAGGCTTAACCCCTGCGCCACCTCTCCAGCCCAAGCAAAATCTTTCATAGGTGGCTTGTGTGAACTTCCCACAGGTATTGGGAAGTGAAACTTGGCTCATCACTACCAAGTGTCTCCATGGCCCTTGAAGTCTGCAGTCGTGGGTCATTTCTTCAGTCTTCAGGACCGTCAGCATGGACCTTCCCAGGAAAAGACTGGCAAGGTTAGGTATTGGAAACCTGCCCACTAGAGGTTCCAGCAGCATCTCTCCAGGGAGGACGAGTCTGTCTTATGAAAAATAAACTGATTTTATAAACGATTCTTGAGCACTAGCCATAAAGTTGTATCTCAGACATAGGAGAAAACCTCGATAAGCAATCATCAGCTTAGAGAGAGACAAATGTTTTTCAGCTTCTCTGGAGGTCAGCAAAAAAGTCACAAGTTCAAGGGACCTGGGGAACCTAATGAGGCCTTGTTTCAAAGTAAAAAGAGTGTTGTGGTACAATTCAGTGATAGAGCAATTGTCTAATAAGTGTGAGACCCCGACTTTAGTAATTCCCAACATTACATTAGGTGTGAGAGGGAGGGGGGAGACAGAGAGAGAGAAAGACAGAGAGAGAGAAAGAGAAGACAGAGAGAGGAAGATTAACCTAATAACAGTTTTACTTTGAATTGTTCAATTTGTACAATTATAATAGTTTAATATTTCAATTACCAAGACAATGTTGCTGAAAAGTAGTCTAATTCCTGAATCTTTTTGCATTGATTTTATTGACTTTAATGAATGGAAGAATATTTTAATTCAAGAAGCTATCAATGCACACAAAACACACTTCTCTTTTGACCACTCTAAAAATTGTTCACGAATGTCATTTTTTTGCACTTTAACACCACACAATACATTTTCAAAGAACACATGAAGGAACTCTGGCATTTATACCTTCCTGCATTCTCTGGGCAAAGATGTAGACTACATCAGAAAGAACAATAGGGGCAGACCTTAAGGTGGAGGATGAATTACTTGTACATTCACTTATTCACTGAAATTCCCATTCAACCTGTATTGAGAGTAGGATATACCCACACTCCAATTCAAAGAAAGTCCTCCAATAAGCAAAGCACTGTTTTATCTTCAGTTCCTGAGGAAAATGTTAATTTTCATCCTGACAACAAAGATTACATTAACATTAGCAAGGGGAAGTGCTTTATAAGCAAAATATAAATAAGACAAATATTGGGTTCAACCCATCCTGTCCAAGGAGTAGTTTTTAAACCAAACCCTAATTGTGTTTAAGCACAGCAAGGATTTATAAATTATGACCTTAAAGACAGTTCATAGAGATTTCCAGGATACTTCACTGTCAAGATTTTGCATGGAAAATGTTGCTTCACATCATATTTTTTTAAAAAGCAAAGGCAATTTGATATCAAAAGGTGGGATGATCTTTCCTAAACAAACTGAGGCAAAGATGCTCCTTAGTGCCTGTAATAATTCCTCTTAACTATTGCTGTGAGAGAGCACCCAAAATCAAGCAACTTAAGGGAGAAAAGGAAATTTATTCATTTTATGGTGCAGACATCCAGTAGGGTGATGGGTGATAGATGAAGGCTGGAGGATTCCTGGAGAGTCTCTCTTCTTCCCAGTCTTCTGTTCTGTGGTTCCTTTTATTTGGTCCACTCCTGGGAGGTTCCAATTGGATCTAGGGCTGGTCTTTGTGTAAATGTATTGATCCAGATAATCTCTTCAGGTGGTCTCAGCTGATCTTAGTTAATGCCAGGTACCTCAAGTTGACACCCATGATTAACTCTCAGAGTGCCTTCCAGATAATAGGTTTCTCCTGGTAGGAGACCAATACTGCTCAGTTGCTCACCAACATGCCTATAGCTACATCCCATTTGGTTCAGGTACTTACATGAGCCATCCACTAATTGTCTATCTGTCCATCTGTCTGTCTGTCTGTCTCTTTCTCTCTCTCTCTCTCTCCTGACTTTTCCTATCTTTTCGTCTCAGTTACAATTAGCATTGATAAGGACTATGGTGAAGAAAGCGAAGATGGTGGCAGTGTTCATTCCTTGGAAATCCTTAAATGCTAGGCATGGTTTTTGCTGACTCCATAGACTTCTGGGAGCTATGACAAGCTCAAATATAGCCTTTCCTTTCAAACAAATGATCACTACACATGGATAAATGCAAACCAGTTTATAAGAAACTGCTTGGATTGAGCCTGCAAAAGTTGTATTCATGATGTCTGTTTCCTTATCATTTCAGTGAGTGCTGAAGATCATTGGTAGGCATATATGATCTATTTCTGTCCAAATTCTTGCCTTGTTCATCTGAGTCAAATGTCCCAAGAATGAGGGAGCTAGTCTTTGCATCTTCACAAACTACAGTAGAGGCACAAATCTGTGTTTGGAACTGACAGGAGCCAAGTGTGAAGTAAACAGGTATTTCAAAGTACTGAATAGATAAGCCTTTTACATAGATGTTCCTTTTACAGGAAAATAATAGCAGTGTAAGAACACTGCCTGCTTTATATGTATATGTGGTAACATGGCAATTATCAGCAGTCAGCCAAGAGGGAGAAAGATGGGAGCTGGTCAGCCCATAGGACTTGTCCTGGCTTCTTACTATTGTAATGATGGATGCTGCTACTTGTGTGTGTGTGTGTGTGTGTGTGTGTATGTGTGTTTCCATCATAGGGAAAGTCCTCTCTGTATCACATCATCATACTTGTAACAGTTACTGTTAACGATTGCTGTGAGAGAGCACCCAAAGTCAAGCAACTTAAGGGAGAAAGGGAGATTTATTCAGCTTACAGTTCCAAAGTGGAGATACAGTTTCTCACAACGGAGGTGGCATGGTTGGCTGCCCAAAGCTGGAGGAGGCTGTGTCACTGCAAACATCTTGGAGGCTGAGAGCTGAAAGAGTGCTTGCTACAAAGATAGACTTCTCTTGGAGGTAGAATGGGACTAATCTACCTCAAGGCCCACTCTTTGTGACTGCCTTCCTCCAGCAAGGCTCTACCTCTCAAAGTGTCATTGACAAACACATGAGACTGTGGGGGACACATTTTAAACCATGACAAACTCTTGACATAAGACACAGTGCGCCATCCATACAGAAAACATTAATTAATAGGCCAGAAAACTCTGGGGGGGGGAGATTGAAGTCATGGCTAATAAAATCTTAACTCTTTGGAGGACCTCTGATGAGCTTTCCTTTCTTAACAGATAAAGAGATTGTTTCTGGACTTGTCTTTCTACTTCATCTGTCCTGTTCTTGTCCTAACAGTTTTATTCCTTGAAGTCTTAAGTGATTCAGCTTTTAATTATCTGCATAGAAAATGTTTTGGAGCCAATATCATGATAGAGAAAAGAAAGAGGCAAAATTAAAATGATGACATAACTATAAAATGATGACATACTATAATAGTAATATAAGACACTGCTAACCATGAGATCTCTTTTCCTGATGTTAAGAATTAAGAGATATAATATATATATATATCTTTGTATATATGAATACATACTGTTTACACATATGCTTGATTTATTTTCTATTGTATAGTTATATTAGTACACATTTATTTAGAGTAATCATTTCTTTATCCACTGGGTTTATATGGTCTAAAGATCTAGTGGATTTGCACAGTGCCAGTTCACCTACCAGGCATTCCACCAAACCACAAAGCATACTTGATAATATGTTTTTACAATCACCATGTTGAATATGGAGGTTTTCTGTTGAGCTTTCCTGGTTCTCATGCACTACACAAATTGTCTTAGAACTGCAGAAGTAGTATACATAGCAAAGAAAATAACAGATGTTATTAGAAGTATTACAGATGTATTAGAATAGAACAAGTCTGTTTGATGCATTGTATGAGTCCTGATCACATCATCTATAACATTATTTTTTGTTTATCTGCATTTTTCCTTATAGTTTATGCACCTTAGATTCTTAATATGTCTCATTCTCCAGAGATTGTTGCATTACTGTGAGGTGACGCCCATCTAGGATTAACAGTGAACTATTCATTGGGTTACTAAACTCCTGTAAGAGACAAGTCTTTGACATCATTTTCCTTTCCATCCAGCCCACACTTTTGCCATCTCTCAGTTACTAAGGATGTGGGCAAGCAAACCAAGCTTTGGTAAGCCAAAGCAGACCAAAGATAACTTCCTTAGATAAACATCCATAAGGAGTTGGGTTCCTATAGTTCAAAAAGATGTTCTTTTATCTTGTTTTCTTTGAAAGATACAGAAATTATAAAAATATCTGTAATAGTGAGCATTTTCAGTATACTAAGCATCTAAGTGAATTTATATTTTAATTAATAACTTGAGTTACACAATTAAACAAGACTTGTAATGTGTGTCGGCACCAATTTAAGTTGTTCCAGCTTATGTTTTGCAGAAATAAGGTAAGGTCTGGATAATTCCAGCCATATTTTTTTCTGTAACAATATTTTTTTCTGTGACTTTCTATCATCAAGCTTTTTGCTTGTTGTCTTGATACCTTGTCATTGGTACACAACAAAGTTTGCCTGTAGCTAAAATTTACTATGCTTTAATAAAATTTACTAAAGTTTACTATGCACTAAGCACAGTGTGCTTTCTCATATTATCTCAAAATATTGGTTATCAGAAACCTTCATAATTATCCTTTGAGAAAGGTATGGTCAGTGATTGATTTCTGAGAAGGCCAAGGAACTCATCTGGGAACACATTATACTCTTACCTCTCCCTCTTCCACAAGGTTTCCTGAGCTGTGGTAGGGGGAGAGATTTCAATGGCTTGATTAGGGCTGAGCATTCTGGAGTCACTGATTCTCTGCACTTTGGTCAGTTGTGGCTTTCTGTTTCAGAGCTTCATTGCCATAGGATGCATTGTATGCATTGTTGCATTGATGCATTGTTGAGTGCTGAGAGCTTTTCTTATCTAAGAATACAATAAAAAGTGTTTAGATGTTGTTTTATTATCAAGTATTAATATGTAATACTAAGTCATGTGTTCCTGTTTGGTATCTATTTTCTCCCCCTTCTGCTATTTCATTTGAAAGTGTTCTTTTGTCTTCACCATTTGGGGAACTTCTGTAGTAGAGGTGGGGAGGTATACTGCTGGCCAGGATACTCTAGTCCTGACAAGGTTCCTACATCCAGGAGCTCAACACAATGAGATCTGCGACCACCAGATCTATACAATGACTGACTTATCAATATTGGCCCATGAACCAGCTAGGGTATCTTAAAAGAAACAATTACACTTGATGAGATTCTAGTAGGGATATCTCAGGAGAAACAACTGCGTTCCATGGGAATCCTAGGGACAGTTGCTGGACAAATAACATGAGCTTCCCCTCCATTTTTGAAGAGCCCCAATGAAGGGTCACTTAAACTGTCACAGAAGCCTGGTGCCTTATTAGTACAGATGCCCTAAGGAAGCCCTGTGGTCCATGCATGCAGAAAGACACGAGGATAGGAGGGACAGTGATAGATGAGGAAGGGAGAGGAAGGTGGGAGAAGAATGGGTGTGAGGGAAGGAGAGGGGGCTTGAACAGAAACTCAATTTGTTTGTACATGAAAAATTCTCAATAAAAATGAAGAAAAGTAAAATACATTACAATAAAAAAAGAATATGGGCTGTCTCTTCAATCACCATCTGCAAAATTTCTAAATGTTTAAAACATTTTGAATTTTGTCAAACATATGCTTGTTTTAAATATTATATATATATTTTCTATTTTATAAGTATTTGGAAAATTGTAAAAATTGGGAAAAATGTAGGGGGAAAATGCATAGCAAAGATAACATTTCAATCTTACAAACTTAACCCACAGGACTTGGGAGGTGGTGCAGTGGTTAAAGCCTTTGCCTCCTAAGCAAAAGACCTGAGACCAGATTCTAAATAAAGATGTTGGACAGGTGTGACAGCGCCCTGTGATTCAGCCCTGAGGGCAAAGCCCGGGAATCTTTAGAAAAGCTGACTAGCCACAGGATCCCTAATGGCATGCTCTGGGTTTAGAGACCTAGACTCCTAACAATGGGGTGGAAAAGTAATGGAAGATGATTCATCACCCCTGGGCTTCCACAGGCACACACAGTCAAGTAAAGTCATATACATATATTCACCCACATGTATACACAAGACACACAAACTCATGTATATGTATCCCACATGCACACACATGAAAGAAACAAAAAACTAAATAAAAATAACATATTTAAAAACCTTAAACCACGATCTAAGATTCATTCAATAATGAGAATATGTATGCTTGAGCAACATATGATTATGAAGTTATAATTCAACAATATTTTCTCAACAACTGCCTGTGTACTTAATAATCTAACATTATCTTAAAAGATGACATCTTTCAAAAAAACTTCAGTTTTTTTGTGGAACTCTAACTTTTAGGCAGTTTTTTGTATTTGTAACTTTTTGGCACTGTGATTAATGTTATTCATGAATGTCATTACACATAAAAATGTTAAGCTCATCTACAATTTGTTTCTTTTTTTTAAATTTTTTTTATTATTTATTCAATTGTGTGTGCATGCGTGTGTGTGTTTGTGTGTATGTGTGTGTGTGTAGAACCACGGAAGAATTCCGGAACCACTGTGGACCGCCTCCACCTCCTTCTTGTTTACTCTGCCCGGGGATTCACAGGCTCTGCCCTACCAGGACCAGAAACGCAGGCCGCCCCGGCTTCCACCTGGCGTCTATATGTGGGGTCTAGGATCCAAACTCAGGACCTTCTGCCTGCAAGGCAGAGGCTTAATCTCTGAGCCACCTCTCCAGCCCCTACAATTTGTTTCTTAAGGGAAATTATTTCAGCTTGAGTTATATAAAAATGTTAAAAATCTTTTGTAATATAATTTGGGGTTATTAACAGTAAAGTTTATCTTGGTATACTTTAAAAGTTACGTAGTCTAAATTTATCCTGATTAACTTTCTTATGTATGTGTAAAAGAGGGGTCCTAAGTGTATGGGTCTGTGGAGGACTTGAGATGACCATGTGAGGAATCATCCTTACTGCTTTGTTCTAGGGTTTCCCAAGCTCTGCTTTCCAGGGTCAGAGATTCAGGCTGCTGCCACTTCCATATGGCGGTCCACAGTGGTTCCGGAATTCTTCCGTGGTTCTACACACACACACACACACATACACACAAGCACACACACGCACACACACACAATTGAATAAATATTAAAAAAAAATGGGTTACAAACTCAAGTCGTTTCATTTGTGTGGACTTACCCTGACCCATCTCCACAGTTCTGACATCTGAACTTTCTTAAGAGATTCTTTGCTTTTCAATCTTTTGGTTTATGAAACCCTGTGTTGAAATATCATTACCCTGAATATGCAGAAAAATTCACAGCTAAAGTAAAGAAGAGTGGATTTTTGGTGCTATTGTTAATGTGTAGTAGCATTGAGTAGATCAATTTATTTTCTGTAGGTTTCTGGGAAAATTGCTTGCACAGTCCCATGGGAGCTACAATTCTCATGACCTTTCTGAACTTTGTGGCGTACACATCATCCATAGATAAGGAGGTAGCAAATATTTCCAGCAATAACAGGCACTCAATAACTATGTGATAAATAAATGAATAAATAAATGAGTTTAGGTTACCTCTAGTTTCAAAGATATTACATTTATTGAAGCAGACATACTAACATACATAGGTGAGAAAACCCCATGTACTCTTTAAGCCAACTTTGGTGAATTCGACACATCATTAGTATTCTACTTCATTCTTTGGTTAAAATAAGGCCAATAATACCTATGTGCTTATCATATTTGGGTTTCTCATATACAAGAATGAAAATCTATAAGACTAATTGCAGACTATATGAAATTAGTGTACATAGTGAGTACACAAATAGAATAAAATAGTATGGAAAACTGGGTGTTTTGAATTGCTAATATTAGAGCTGAGTTATGTCTTCCAAAAGCACAGATTCAGCAAATAGAAACCTCGAATGCTTAGCATTTCTTTAATGGATAGCAAGAATTGAGCATGTTAACTATTTGAGTTTGTCTTGAGTGACTTTCTCTGCCTTGACAATATTGCCTTGTTTTGCCTCTTGATTTATCCTCATGTCCCGTTTAAACAGGCTATGCACTTTAATACCATCTTGTTTATGGGGACTAATAAAAGAAAATTCTCTGCAATGGGAGATTTGCTTTATTTAAATGCAAATTAAAACTATATTCTTTCAGTTACAGGCCAAAGATTATAAACGCATACTGCTTAACAATTTCAAGCAAAACTAAGAATGCTTTTCCTTCTCATAATAATGAAACTGTTTGCTTTTTTTGTAAAATGGTGCCACTAATTGAGCTATGACATTTATATTATCTTATATATGCTTTATGCTGCATTTAAGAAGAAAAGTAGTATTGCATGTAAGAAATGCATTTATTCAATTGTGTGTGCATGCGTGTGTGTGCTTGTGTGTATGTGTGTGTGTGTGTGTGTGTGTGTGTGTGTGTAGAACCACGGAAGAATTCCGGAACCACTGTGGACCGCCTCCACCTCCTTCTTGTTTACTCTGTCCGGGGATTCACAGGGGACTAAATTACTAGACTAGTAAAAGAATCAGCTAACTGAGTCTTTCAAGACACAGAGAATGTGTTGCTGTTTTATCATTTAACTGCCATTTCTAAACAAATATTACTTTGTTACTATTTTTTCACTGTATCTAGAAAAGAATAATAATTATCTTAAGTCATATTCTCAAAGAATGAATGCATTATATTGCCAGATATATTTAAGTTCTGGAGTAGTGGAGGCTGAACCACTTCTAAGGTAAATAGAGGGAAGGTTGGCCTTGAACTTTTGATCCTGCTGCCTTGACATCTCACCTGTTGGGGTCATAGGCATATGTCATACCTGGCATCCTGTTTAAACAAGGAAAACACAGACAACAAATGTCTCGAGTTTGTCTTCTAGGCCAACTCCTGAAACAGATAAGAAACTTGCCCAATGCACTTGAATAAGTGAGACAGGATTGAGAACTATAGCTGACAGCAAAGACTCCAGTTCTGTGCAGGAAAATGTTAGTTATCAATAATAAAATGGTGTTGATGACATTATAGCAAGAGCATTGGATGAATATCCACATGGAGGCCATCATTCTACAACTTTCTATAATAAGGTCATGTAGAACCCAAATTGTTGTCCTGAGCAAAAGTGCGCATTTGGTTTCTCGACGGATGACTTCATCTTTGGCATAGTCTGAGAAGATGGCTCCCAGGAGACTTTGTTTTTCCTCACGCTGTGTGTGAGTATGTCATCTGCAAGGGCTGAGCTGTTGGCACGCTGCTGGCAGGGTACACAGCATGTCCATTTCTTGCCTCTCTGTGTCATCTTACACACTGCATGACTTGTAGTTCTCTTCACTTGCAATCACCTGTGCCCCAGGTGAATCAAAAGCCACTGAAAGAACAAGGCGGGACCTTGAGAATAATCTAAGACCTTCCCTCCAATAAGTGAAGTCAGAAGCCCTACATAGCTGAAATGGCGTGCGAAGAAGACATTTATCACAGAATCTTAGGTTTAAATTCATCCAAATCTGATTGGTGCTGGTGTATAATAGGCCACACTTCAAAGACAGTGCGGTCTGCAAATCTCATGAGAGCTATAATGAAGGTGCGTGCTTTCATCATCAAAGTGGCTAATGCAGCAATTGCTAATCTGCTTAATACATGTGACTATTTGCAGCAACATTAGGTTTTCAGAATGAATCAGCAGGTGCAAGCAGCTCTCTGGGAAAGAACATAGCAGAAAGCTAAAAGATGCTTATTCAGAGAAAGACGCTGATTTCCTCAGTGGTGTGGCAATGATACATCACCCACGCTTTAGCAAGTGCACAGACACATGCTATTCAGGACGTCCAGATGAAACTAGATGGAAATGTGGAGCGTGGGTGTGTAGAGGCTTCAGTGGGAGAAAGAAGGGGAACGGGAACAGGTAATATGGGGTGAAAACCTCTCAAGTTCATTGTGTTAATACATGAAACTGTCAAGGAGTAAAGAAAATTAAAAATTCTTATTTAAAAAACTCCCTAGCATCCATAAAATGTAATTAACTCAATTAGAATTGAACACTCTAGAAAATTGTAAATGTAAAATATGAGAGTGAATGACAAAAATTTATCATAATTTTTCTTATTTTAGGATTTCTAGATTGCTTTCTATCTTATTAAAATGCTAGAAAAGTAGAGTATATGTATTTCTTTATAACTTGTATATGTGATAGTATTATAAGCAAAATATAAATATTAGCTAAGAATATATTATCATAATTTTGCTTTATTTCAGAATTTTCTGATTGTTTCATATTTTACTAAAATACTAGAAAATAATGAATATATTTTTTGCTTCTTCAAAAAAATTTTTTTGGAGTTTTTTTTAATTTTTATTTTTATTTTTCTGCTTATACAAAAATAATAGGAACCCCTGTCCCTTCCCTCCCTCCACCCCTCCCTCCAACCCTCCCTGGACCTCCCTGTTCCCTCCCTTCTTTGTCCCTTCCTGTTCCCCCTCCCTCCCTTTCCCCCAGTGCCCCCTCCTCCCATCTCTGAAGCATCCTTTAATGAGTATATCAAACTTTCCTCTGGGTCCTCCTCTCTGATGAGGTGTAAGGACTCAGTGGCATTTCCTAGAACTCTTTCTTGTGTTCCCCTTAAGTATAGGAACACTATTGTAATTGTTAATCCCTTGCTTCTAAGGATCCTAGTGCCTTTAGTCCATGCTAGAATTTGAGGGGTCAATGGTATGTTGGTCATTGCGCAGATCATGCAGAGTCCTGTTACAATTGCTTCGGCCTTAACTTGTGTGGAGTATCTTGCAATGAATACCTATTTCTGTTTTATTATTATTATTATTTCTTATTTATTCAATTGTGTGTGTGTGTGTGTGTGTAGAACCACGGACGAATTCGGGAACCACCATGGACCGCCTCCACCTCCTCCTTGTTTACTCTGCCCCAGGATTCACAGGCTCCGCCCTACCACGACCAGAAATGCAGGCCGTCCCCGCTTCCGCCTGGCTTGTATACGTGGTGTCTAAAATCAGAACCCAGGACCTTCCGCCTGCAAGGCAGAGGCTTAACCCCTGAGCCACCTCTCCAGCCCCTGGATATCTATTTCTAAGTCAGCACTATACTGATATATATATAATTATATGAGAAATACAGATATTACATAGGTATGTCTCACATTTAACAAATTACATATGTGCTTATATTTCAAATATGCACAGTTAAAATGTTAATATTCATGCTTATATCACTAACTAATATTTGATTTGAAGCTAGAGATATAAGCAGTTTCATAGAAAGTAGGAATGCATCTTGGAATATAAAATGAAACAATAAGTAACAAAATATTAAGACAAACAAAATATAAATTAAAATATGTATTTCTAATATTCATAATATTTAAGTAACAAATAAAATTGTTTAATGAAATATTGTGTTAATATATCAATACATACAGTGAATAAATTTTTAAAATATTCTTTTGACATATTAGGGATCTGTATTTCTGAAAATAATGCTGCTCACAATAGCTTTTATTCTATTGATAATTCTCTATATAATAGATGTTTGCATTCTAGCTTAACCAATAGCGGAGTTTTGAACTGCCTGCTAAGGAATAATAATTTGGGATGTTGTTTATTTGACATACAAATGAGAGCCATGTGTGGGGTCTAACAAACATAATCTAGCACTTGGGATGCTGAGGCAGGAAAATCGCTATGAGTTTGAGATTAGAGTTACACAATGAACTTCAGGATAGTCAAGGCTACCACATGAGAACTGTTTCTAAAATTTAAAATGAAATAAAATAGAAATATGGAATTTATAAATACCTTGACTGTTTTTTAATTATTTCAGAGGAAATCTGAAATAAAAGTGGCTCTTTTCATGAACTAGCTAAACACTGCAATATTGAAAATCTCTTTTCCTTGATTTGGTCAATTACTTACAGTTACAGAATTGTTTTTGGTATTCACACAGAAATTATTAAGAATGGGAAAGAGAATCAATAGGAAAAGATTAAAGGGACTGACATTCTCTGGCCCATGGAAGGGAGGGAGCTGAAAGTCGCAGCTGTCTGAGACTTACTCAGTGGACAGCCATGAGCTGCTGTTTACTAATGTCAGCAAAGAAGGACTTGGGAACATGGAAAACTGTGTTGAGAGGAATTTGGTCACACGAAGAAGATTCATTTTCACAAACATACAATCTAAGGAACTAAAAATATCATATTGGAACATGTGATTTTCCATCCAAGACCCCTGGTAGCTTGACACATTGTTTTCCGGAGAAAGATATAGGGGCCTAGTTCAAAAGGAAAATATAGAAAATTCCTCTTCAGTGCCACTCCCCTATAGAAATTCCTGCTGATATCCATTATTCTTCCAAATACCTTATGCATTTATATATCTGTGCTAACAAAATGTCTGCTAAGCACTGAAATTTAGAAATGATAGAAACAAAATATACATACACATTAATTTTCACTGTAACATACATTACCCTTCTTGCCTAATAGTATAATAATTTTCTCTCCTTAACTAATGCTTTTGGAAAGGATCGTAATGTTCCATCTAATGGATATGCCATGATTTAATCTGGAACTTCCTGATTAGTCCTTACTGTAATTTTACAAGAAATATTCCTGGGTTTCCTTTGACATACATTTTGGTATTTATTTCTAGGTTGTTTCTGTCATTTACACTTCTTTAGCTAGAACTCTTGAGCAGGGATATGAAAATTCCCAGCTTTTCAGAAATTTTTAGAAACTGCAGGACAGATGTAGCTTATTAACAAACTCATTTTTTTTTTAAATTGCTAATGTAGAGGAAAACAGTTTCTTCCTTGTATTCTGTCTGCATAACCTCGGAGCCATAACAGACATTAAAAGTTTTCCTTTGTAATTTTTTTCTTCCATTGTACAAAACATCACACATCTGAAGGACCTCAAAACCTGGCACCGGCTGAGGCTTACTAAACCGTATCGAGAAGATCATGTCTTTCTCAAGAAAAGCGTGTTTCAAATAAAAAGGAAATGTCAGCCCTGAGGAGCATTTTTATTAACCATCTCCCCATCTGACTTTGGAGTCTGCTTTGGCCGCTTCCTCTCCCTGGTTTATTTGTATTAGAAATAAGAGGACTCATTAACTATGCCACTTGGTGGTTACGCCAGAGCCTCCAGTGTCCAATAACAGGTAATCGCTGTATTTTTCATGGAGTGGCTAATGTTTGCTTTGTTGATGGTCCCAGGAGCCCATGTAATCTGAGAGAGGTCTTTGTTCACTTCTCCGTGTACTGATAGGCTAACCCAGTGAGGAAGAAAAATAAACACGCAGGAGCCCTCTTCCTCCCTTCACTCTTCCAGTAGTGACTTTTGCAGAACTCCTTCAAAGACTTTGGTTAGCTTATTCTTTTCCCAGGGAAAAATTCTTATCTTGTCTCTCCTCTTTGCAATAAACCAAAGGCAGTCAACATGACACCAAATTGAAAAAGCAAATTCAAAACAGAAAATTGCAATGGTGATTTTTTATGTGTGTGTTCTGTGTGTTTAAGAGTTCTTAATGAGACATTTTTCAATGACATGCACATATAATGATACTTAAATGAAATTTATATTAAGTCTGACTATAGCAATGAAATTATTTTTTAGAATACAAAGCTAGATTCTTCTATCCTGACTTCTTATTCCATTTTATTTCAGTATGTTGAAATGATTTTATTATGGATGACTTGAAATGAGTATGAGGTAGGAGAATATTTTAATATCTAGAAATATCACATTTAATAGAGATTTATTATTGTGCCACAAACATTTGTTGATACTTGTTATCTTGCTTGAAAATCGTAAATATTCATAATAAAAGTGAAGGAAAGCAAAGCATAGAGAGGTCATCAATAAACAATTCTCCAAAAGCACTGTGCAAAGAATTGCTGAATGTCACCTAGTTGCATCTCTCTTGAACCATCTAGTGGCACCACATCACTGGTTTGCACCACTTCATTTGCTCTCAGTAGACTGACAGGTGTTTCAGCAGCAGTCGGAGGCCTCACTCTACGTTTCCTGGAAAGACACGGGTAAAAGAAGAGCATCTTTGAGGGTGTTAAAAAAAAAAAAGAAATGAAATTGAGATGCTCCTAGAAGCCATTTTCTTAGATTCACAAGGTCCATGAGAAACAGGGCTGAAATTTACAAACAATCTGATCTCCCATGTGGAGCAGAGCAAAGAGGTTGGTGTTAAACTCAGTCATGTTCACACTACTTACTGGTGCTGTTAAAACTTGGGCTGGAGCTATAATTCAGGTAAGAACTTGGGTTCTCAGGAGGAACTCCACTTTATGGCATACATTTCCAGACATTCATTGCAAAGTAGCAGGAAGCATTTGGAAACAGTGTCTGTGAGCTGTGTGCGATTGAAGAAACTTAAATTTGAGTGCAATGGTGTTGAATACAGCACAAATAGGAAAAAAAGGCAATTTATGCAGGGCTACATAAAGAGATTCCTCAGTGTTAGCCTGTGGAAAGTTGTAATGAGAAATGTCTTAAGGGGATGTCTGTGGCCTTCTAAACATCTATGTCTGTACCCCTAGACAAACACTACTCTCAGACTTGATCAGAGTGAATGCTGAATCAGCCCATGAGTGTTCAAGGTGCATAAGTGTGAACAAGATACTTACAGCACCACTGTATGTGTCAGAGAACATCGCGGAAGAGAGGGCAAATAAAATGCAAGAGTGGGGACAGGAAAAGGGACACAAAATGCCATCCTACTGAACGGCACATTCATTGTAATTATGAAGTCATTGCAACTGTTTACCTACACAAGACATGTGCAAGACCAGTCCTCACAACACTCACTTAAGAATATAGGAGGGGATCAGAAGACTATACCCCTTCCTGATAAAAATAGATTCTAGAAGATGCAGACTCATTGTCTTCAGTTTTATACCTACTGGTGAGCCCACTGGGCTCCAATAGATAGTTCCAAATTCACAGTCTCATACACCACTCTGTTTAAGCTCAGTGGGTCACAAACGCACAATCAATCAATCAATTAATCAAAAAAAAACCAAACAAACAGAAAGACATCAATTTTGGGGAAAGGAATTTCAGGGAAAAGTGGAGGTCAACTGGGGTGAGAGGCAAAACAAACAGGATGGAGGAGTAAGAACAATTAGAACACATTGTATGAATATATGAAATCATCAAAGAACACATTGAATGAGTGTATGGATAATGAAATAAAAACAATGTTAGAACTGCATGTGTAGGAATTTAATGTTTGCTCACCTCATTGAAACAGATAATCTTGATATGTAACAAAGGAAATCACTGTTTCTCCTTCAGAGGTAATTTTATTCCTGAATTAAATTTTACTTATTCTTTCTTCGGCATTCAAAATTATTATATCAGCATGTGTTAGGGCCAGAGTTGGTTTATACATTAGACACCGTGGGCTCTTATGGTCTATGAGCTTTGTGAAGGATGTATGGCTAAGTTGAGACTTGAATGAATAATATATTGATGATAATAATAGTAATTGCACAAGTTGAGCATGCTAAGCATTCTCTAAGGGGTTTATAGTCCACGTACTCTCTTGATCTCATGCTCTTCTCCTGGGAAAATATTGTTATCTTTATATTTATCTAGACAGAACCTGAGAAATTGAGTTCCTAAGTGTGATGGCGTGGCTTTATGATATCTTCCAGGGGCTCATGACTTGGACAGTCATTCCTCAGATAGTGGGGATTTGGGCAGTGGTCTGCGGAATTGGGTGGAAAGTAGGGTGATGTCTTTGAAGGTTGAGCTTTAGCCTGCTCTCTGCCTCCTGCACTTTGCTATCGTGTGAACATCACAGTTCCTCCTACTTCCATGCATTCCCCACTATGATGGACAAAAATTCCTTGAATCATAAGTCAAATATAAATCTCTCATTGGGTGTCCTTTCCGTGCAAGGACAAAATGAGGAATGAAGCCCAAGGCTGGGGACGCTTCCAGGCCAAAGTCGTGATACTCTTCCTGTTCCGCTTTATCGCCCACGGCTTAGTCCTTCCCCACTGGGACATGGTCCCTCTGTCTTTCTAGGCAACTCAAAAGGCTGTTCTGACCATTTCTCTCATTACCCTACACAGGTAAACACTGATTCTGCTGCTGAATGAAGCCTGGCTGGTTGAACGAATTCAACATTAGGAAAGAAAGTGGTCAGAGCGACATGAGAGGGAAGCCAGCCGGGTGGACCAGGGTCTATATCGTGTTCTTCTTATATCTTATATCTTCTTGTATCATGTTGTTAGGGCAGCTTAAAAGTTAACAAAGCACTTATCCAACTGACATTTTTAAAAACACTCATTCTGCATAGAGTTAGAACATCAGCCTGGGAAAATGCAAGCAGACTTAGGTCAAGACATCTGTGATGTTCAACTCTAAAACAAATTTGTGACAGCCTATGCTCATTCACTCTGGTCCGTGCATGAAAGTTAAAGGGATTGACTGCTGGCATGGACAGTGTAGACCTCTTGAACAGGAGACTTTAGGTTAAAGCTGAGTCTATTTCAAATTTTAAAAATTATTTATTGTGTGCTCACATGTGTGCCCACATGCATGCATGCATGTGTGTGTGTGTGTGTGTGTGTGTGTGTGTGTGCACATGTGTGTGCACACGTGTGTGTGTGTACAGTGCATGTGTACGGTTCAGAGGACAAGTTTTCAGAAGTCACTTCTCTCCTTATTTTGGGGGCAGTGTCTCTCTTTATTTCTGCTTCGGTGCTGTGTGTGAACTTCCAGCCCATTTTCCTCGCTCCTCTTCCCATCTCTGTCATGACAGTGCTGAGTATCCAGACATGAGCCACCACATCTGCCTCCTTTTTACACAGATCTGGAGATGTACCTGAGGTGGTCAGGGTTAAACACAAGCACATTTAACTGCTGAGCCGTTGTGCCAGAGCTATTCCCACTGTCACATGCAAAACGCTCTTGGATTTTCAATGAAATTTAAGGAACATCATAAATCATTATGGAACATGATTTAGAGTGCTTGAAATTTCCAAAAAGGCAACATAGGGGAAAATGTACAGATGAAATTGATATGATACAGAGGGACACCAACAGAATTCATAATTTCCTTTCTTCTAAAGTATTTTTAGGAAACAATGTGACCTGAACCAACTTTGGAAAAGTTAAACCAACTCGAAATCATTAGGAATTTTGTTTTTCTGGAGCACAGGTGACAGAAGACTTGAATACTTGTATGGTCACTAGGAACATTTTCTACTTAAGTCCATGTTGCATTATTAGCCTTCATGCCATTGAGAAACTCCAGGATGATATAAGATAATTTTGACTTGCTGCCATAGTTCTGTGAGTATGCAATTTGCTTATTTGATATTATTAGCACAAAATTTCTGAGGTACATATCTGACTGCAAGGCCAAAATTCTAGCTTGTCAAAACTTAGATTATTCAAAATGAACACTTTGATCATGAATTATGAGAACTTAATGTCTGCATTTACTTGCTACTTCATATGAAATACCCAGAGTCTACAGCCTGACTTCATAGTCTGCTGGATTTCACTTCAAACACCTTCAAACTCTCATGGAAAGGAAGTTCGCTGAAGTTTTCATTAGGAATGACCACCACTGGGAAATATCATTTATTGAACTGTTACCAGAATAAAACAAACCGTATTGATTTTGGATTGAAAAAAGTACAGCCCAGTGCTTATAAATAGGTTTATATTTGCACTCCAGATCCATTTTTTTAAAGCTTCAAGGTATTAGTTTTATCTGAACCACCATTTAAGAGCATGATTATTAATATCACTATTTTCCCAAATCCTCTTTTCTTTATAAATGTTGTGAAAACAGTGTCTAAAATGTCACCTAACTGAAACTACTCTGTTCTGGTACTAGAAGTGACCTGTGTGAGAATTCTGGGCATACGAAAACAAGGTCAAGACTGGGGTCTCTATCTTGCCCATGCTGGAAGACTGCAACCCGTCCTTACGTCAGTAAAAATCTCTAACTGCCACATGTTTATTTTTGACCCACAGGGAACTCAAAGTCATTCAGTGTTTGTACAAAGTTATCCCAGTGACTGATTATTATTAATTACCCTCCTGAAAGAATTTTAAGTCAGTAAAGATTCAAGTTTCCACTTTAGCTCCCCTATAGTCTTTCTCTATTGAGGTATGGTAGCCCTTATTTGTTCCTTGTTTGACAAAAACAGCCACACTGTTGGGATGAGCATTTAGATCTTTTTCCAAGATACTTGGTAAGCAGCATTGTAAATATAGTGCTCCTGGTAAGAGTAACAATATATTTGAATATGTCTGAGAAATAATGATTATGCTGTGACCATGACAAGTCAACCTGTATATACAAGGATGGTCTTGGAAAACTCAAAAACAGGCTCAAGACCAAGAGCCAATGACAGAGCTCAAAAATACTATAAGACAATAGAAAGCAGAGACCAAACACCACAGTTTGAGTACACAATGATGATCTTTGAAATTTTACTTAAAATTTTGTTTCCAGTTTCTCAGATACAAATTCAAGAAACATTACCATGCCTTATTTGACCTCCAGAGGCCTATGGTTTTGGGAAGCTGCAGTATGAAGACTCAGACGGGGTTCTCAGTAAGAGGCCTCTGGCGTGGATAATGGGATGTTTAGTCAGTAGTCTCTTACGGCCACAATGGGGTTCTTGGTCAGGGAACTAACTCTATAGGAAGGGAGGAATGAGGTTGTCCTCAGTCAGGGGCTTGCAGACATAGAAAAGCCCAAAATGCACTCAAAGGAAATCAAACTTTAGGGGCTGTTTTTTTATTTCATAAGCCATAGTATAGTTAGCCTCAAAAACAGCACATGAAAGACCTTCCAACAGTAGGCCTGATCTTCCTAAATCATCAGTTTTATTTCCAAGTCATAGGTGCAAATGGTTCAATCTTAACTGGCTTGTATTTTCCTGTTGAACTCGTTCACATCAATTCATTTATATTATTTGACCTTCTCACCATGTTTCCAGAGTTGAAGCACCTCACCGTTATTTTTTTCTTGTCCTTAAATTTACCAGGAGAGAGAATCTCGTTTAAATCTCTGGCTTTCTAAACTCATGGAAATTTCTCCAAAAAGCACTACAGAATCCCTTTGCATCAAGATCCTGCTCCATTTTTCATATATTTTCAAAGACATTATAAATCATCTTGATACCTGTTAAGTTGCATGAATAGCATAGATCGGTGCTCAGGGAGGAAGTCACACACTGGATAAGTGAATTCTAGGTGTCTCATGCCTCAACTGGATAATTAACTTGGTTCTCTAATTTCCTTTGAGAATAGATGATCATGCCTTAGCTTGTAGCGTGGCTGCATCATAAAGGTCAATGAACCCAGAAATAACTGCCCCACGGTGCAAAATGGGTTCTGTTCTTCAAGATACTGCTCAGCAACAACTGACTGAATGCACAAGAAATAATCCAAAGTGTTGCTTCATCTGAATGGCTTCTCCTGTAAAATGAGGGAAGGGAGAGATCACAAAACATACTGCTGCTAATGTTTGCTGCCTGATGTATGCTGTCTTAGCTATCTTGCTTGTGGCTGTGACAGAATAGTTGATGAGAACAGCTATGGATGAAAGGGTGTACTTTGGCCCATACTTGAGGGACTGTCGTCCATCTGGACACAGAGGTTATGGTAAGTAGGAGTGCGAGGCAGCTGGCCACATCGCATCCACAGTCAGGAAACAGAGAGACTGATGGTATCCGACTCACTTTCTCTTTTTCTTCAGTCTAGGACTGTTTGTAAGATGCCAAAACATCCTCTTAGACACACCCAGAAGAGTGTTTCCATGGTGATTCTGAAGACCAATCAGGTCAACAGCCATGATACACCAGCTTGCTCACTTGGATCATATCAGAATTATTTCAACATAGAAGCATTTATTGCCCTGCATTATGTGCCCATCCTACAGATTTCAGTTGAACATGTCACATTTCCTAATGATGAAAAAAAAAAAAGGAACAGATATTGGTGAAACAAAAGGAGGTGATGGGAAGGGCATAGTAGATGGATCCTTTGGCACTTGGTTCTATTTTTATTTGGAAGGTCTAGGGAGAGAAAGTGAAGAGAAGGTCTGTAGCCAAGAATGTGCGAAATCCGTCTGTGAAGCAGATGTGCGGTGTATGACAGGCAGTCAGGAAGCGCTCCAGCATGGAGGACCGTGGGTCTCAGAAATGACTCAAGAACCACTCACTCCGTTGTGGCCAAGGAATCAAATACTAATTATTTCACATCTCCCAGGTTGACGTTACTCTTTGTTTTAGGTTCTCAGAACCTAACCTAACTCAAAACTGAGAGTCGAACAGCTCTGCTGATGAATTCAGATTGGAGAGTGCATGCTGGCTGGCATATCCATGTGAAATTTCAGGAAACTTTCGGTGACTAAAAATGTGTTTTATGGAATCAGCAAAGGCATCACTGACCATATTAGTTTTTGAAAATGTGTGTAAGCAGCAGTGGATACGGCTTCTCACAGATTCATATCTGTCTTCATTTGTTTTACTAGTTCTACCTTCTTCTTTTATTTCTCCCTTAATGTCCAGTAACCCGCTTTCCTTCCATGGACCTGGAGCACCAACATTTTGCAGAACTTCTTGGCATGAGCAAGGTACCATGGCTGGTGGCTGTGGTTCACCGAATCCATCCTTCTAGGTTGACTTGCCATGTTCAGAATGATCTCCCATTCACGTGTAGATGACCAGATGTCGTGACTTAAGATACAGCCCTTGCTCTTGCTCTGCGATGCTGCAGACTTGAGATGCTAATGAGAATGTTTGTGGTCATAGGCGTTTGTGGTTTGGCCACGATCATGAAATTCACTTGCTAGATCACATGTTGGAGTGCTAGGGCTTCCTTTAGAAAGACACACATGGTAGGCAACTCTTATATCAGGAGTCTTTCCTCAGAGTCCTGAAGACTGGGTTTCTAGATTGACATGTGCACAACCCTGGTTTCTTCTCTCTCTAGGGTTTAGATGACAGTCTCCTCTCTCCCCATCTCTCGTCCTGCCTTCCCACACATTCAGATGGTCTTCCCTCTATGTGTTGATATACTGTCACCTCTTAGAAGTACATCAGCCACGTTGGATTACAATGCAACCCATCATTTGAGTTCTTTGAGCCTTAATTACCTTTTCCAGGATACATCCCGTTGCAGCTACTCTGCATGTTGCCGATAAATTCACAACTAATGGGCTTAAGGAAACAAGAGGTTTTATCCTGGTTTATGATTCCTATTTACAGTTTCTTGTTCCACTTGGCAGAAGAGTTCAGGCTAACACCAGAGGAACTGACCACATTATATCCACAGGACTACCAAGAGTGACAATCCCTATTTGTCAGACCAGCATATTAGCCAAGTATATCAAAAGATGCCAACTTCCTTAACCGCCTCTCTCCATCTTATTCACCTTCCTGGGAACTAGTCCTGCCTACCATGAGCTCGGCCTCCCCCATCAACTGGACAATCTCCTGCAGGCTCACTTGGGAATCAACTCAGCTACTAATTCTTTACAGATGTTCCCAGAGCTGGAACCCTTAACTGTCAAGTTGATACCTGTCACCTAATCATGATACTGTCTTTGGATTTAATCACTCTGACGTACTGGAATTAGAAACATTGAAGGGAGACTATGCACACGGGATACTACGCACATGGGACACTCTGTACCACTATTCTTGGTAAGGAGGTATGGAATCATCTAGATGGCAGCCTTTGATAGCTACACACTTTGCACTATTTTATTCCTGATTCCTTCCTCAAAATGGCTTGAAGAAACAAAATAGAAATGAATACCTGCCCTTCGTGATGTGCTACCAAGAGTGAATCCATTGCCCAAGACAAATCCTGTTGGGACCCAGAATGAAGGCACAGGTGGGATCTCAACATACCTCACACGCGACAGCCATTTAACACATAATCTATCCCCTCCTATGTAGGGCTCTGAGTTGAGCACACCAGGCGTACAAGTCCTGGGGTCCCTGTTGCATTATTTAGCTCTCTTTGAGCTGTTCAGTCCACTGCGGCCATTTAGTAAATTATCAGTTTTCTTATTGGCCCTAAATCGTGCCTAATTAAAAATGTGACCTCCATCCGCTAGCCCACTCCTAAAGAGACAGAGCATAAACAGGAAAAAAAAATCAACTAATTGCTGCAAAAACTGCTTTTGTGGCACTGTAATTGGGCCTTAGTGAAACAAATGAAGCACTGGGGATTCCTTAATGAACGTTTAACTGCGAACAGTAGTCGGGCACTTAAGCAGCACCGCCGATGGTCCCTGATGAAATCAAATGAAATCAAATAAAAGAATCTGGCATTTTTGCTAACCAGATTTCTTGGCACGATGACATGAAGAATAATATATTCCCAAGTAAATAAATACAGGAACAGTTCTAAATGGAGCGCTGAAAGCCCTCACTGAAACTCTCAGGTTACACCTAGAGGAACATACCCTGCCCACCCCTGTCTCCTGGACAATGTGACATGCACTGTTTCCTCTGACACGTGACTCTCATGGACAGGAACTGCGCTGGACAGGAATGTTGGATGGGAAGTGGACTCGGTTCCCATGGACACTCAACTGAAAGTGCCCTGCTTCTGTTTGACCTTTCTTTTAAAAAATTTTGAGTCTAAAGAATATTTTTAAAAGTGACGAAGATTAACATCATGGGTGTCAATTTTATCAACACAATTCCTCTGGGACTCAATGACTTTCTTCTTTATGATTCCCTTGCTTAATAGTTGATAAATGAATTCCAATGACATTGGTATAGTGGTAAATTTACATGTCTTCATGATTCTATAAGTATGAAGGGAAAACAATAAATTAGTATTGCCACAACTAATTTGTTGATGGGGTCCCACCATTGGTAATTGTGATCGTTAATACTAATATTGAAACATTCCACTTGGTATCCTGTAATGGGAGCCACCTCTGCAGCTAAACTGAGGTCATGTGAGAATTTCTGATGACTGGGATATTAAGAAAAATGACATGTAACTTTTCCAAAGGGCCCTCAGGGTTCCAGAATTCTCCATGTGACCACTTTGTTTCTCTGTTTCTCTGTTGTTGTCTCCTAGATGGGTGCAGAGACTATGTGAGTGTGGGAGGTGGATAACAGAGGGTTCCCTGGATCTACATGAGCATCACGTGATGATGTGATGGAATGGGTCTCCAATGATGTTCACTCAGGAGTCTTGCCAGCTCTGCCAAGAGATACAGGAACCTTTAAGAAGTTTATCCAGGGACTGAGAAATGACTCAGACCAAAGGAGTCTGAGTTCAGATCTCCAGAGCTCTCCTAAAAATGCTGGGTGTATATGTTGGTGCTTGTGATTCCAGGCCCGGAAGTCAGAACCTGAGAAATCCCAGAACAAACCAATAAGGAACTAGAGCAATCCAGAATGATTTCCAATGTCGCCCTTGGGTCTCCACGGACAGCACACATACTCAAGTGACCTCATATATAAACACACATCTACACCCATACATACATGTATGCACAAAAACAAATAAAATTTAAAAATCAAATAAAATGTTCTCCAGGCAATTCTGACACATGTTGTCACTTGTACAGCAGTTCCTTGGAAGACACCACCACGTGGAAGGACACTGGAAACTGAGAAGAAAGCATCCTTTCCCTTCCCTTAGTCACTGAAGAGGGACACGAGCAGGAAACAGACTTAATCATCTCATTTTAATTATGGCAGACAGACATGTTTTTGAGTATACACAACTTTAAAATGCAGAAACTGCTGAGCACCCTAAGTAGTTGGGCAGAAATTATACTCGTGCTTTGTGCCACAGACCGCAGGCACGTGCATCCAAGCACCTTACTGCTGAATTGTCAAAATGATGCCTGGTTTATTTTTTGTTTGCAAATATAGTTATCCCTTTTACTGGCTTAGCTTATTCAGTCTTGGGTAGTAAGTGAGCCACTTATATATCATTTTGGATGCTTTTATGCCATGTATTGTTTCTGGCCTTTCATTAATCAACCTTGAGCTGAAAGCAAGCAAATAGCAACAAATGTAGGAGATAATGCTATCCTTTCGTTATCTGTCTCAAGAGGTAAGCTATGAATTTCCTCATTGATACCAAGGAGAGAGGAGCATACTTTGCCTCAAGCAGAGCAGATGTTAAGGTGAGTCTCGTAAACAACTCTTGCAAAGAAAGCCTTCGTCTCCCATCATTTTGCCTGATCAGTTCCCTAGTCACTTCTCCATGGTGTTATCCCATAATCTTCACTCTCCTTTGGTTAAAATCATAGCCCTGATAGCTGTCTGTGTTGTGAATGACCATTTCTAATAAGTTTCCACATGAATAGGCCACAACCCACTAAACATATGTTGTTCAATATGAAATTCCTTAAGTGTCCTGATGTCTTACCTGCAGTCTTTTTTTTTCTCCCACATTTTATTTTTTTCCTAATCATACAAGCTCAATAGGTACCCCCTGTCCTTTCTCTCTCCCTCCCTTTCCCTTTTGTCACTCATTCCATCTCCCCCCTTTCTTCCCTTCTTTTTACTCCCTCCCTCCTTCCCCTTCTCTCTCCCTCCCCCTCAGTGTTTCCCCCTTCCTCCTTCCCATCCTCTGGAGCATCCTTTTATGTGGGCTCAGAATCTTCCTCCAGTCCTCATCCTAATGAAAGGACTCAGTGGCATAGCCAGGGGCCACTTTTTGAGTTCCTCTATTATGACTGTTTAATCCCTTGCCTGGAAGGATCCTCCTGCCTGAAGCCTTCTCCCCTGTTATCCATGCTAGATTTTGTGAGGTCCTTGGCAAGTCAGCCATTGTGCAGGTCAGGCAAAGTCCAATCCTGGCTGCTGCAGCCCTAACTCATGTGTAGTATCTTGCATATTTTTGTTCCTCCACGTCTTTAGGCTCTTACAATTTTGCCATCCCCTCTTCTGCAAGGTTTCCTGAGCTTTAGGATGGAGATATATTTGGCTGGTCTGGTTCCAGGAGAATAATGTAGAGTCTTTGGTGTTCTAAATTACGATTTGTTGTTTTCAGTTTTGCTATTCCTGCAGTGCCCTTGGCTGCATCCTGATTGGTATCAAAGGTCATCTTCTAACCAAAGATAAAAGACTGTTTAAATGAAGAGCTCTATTATCCAGAGTGCACAAAGAATTTAAAAAACTAAACACCAAAGAGATAAATAGCTTAATTAGAAAACGGGCAGCAGAACTCAAAAGAAACTTTTCCAGGGATGAAATCGAAATGTCTAATAAAAATCTTAAAAAATGCTCCTCATTCTTAGCCATCAGGGAAATGCAAGTCAAAACTTGCCTAAGATATCATCTCACCCCAGTCAGGATGGCAAAAATGCACCATACAAACAACACTGAATGCCGGAGAGGATGTGGAGAGAAGGAAACTCTCATACATTGCTGGTGGGAATGCAGGCTTATACAACCACTCTGGAGATCAGTATAGAGATTTCTAAAAAAGTTAAGGATTGAAATGCCATATGACCCTGCTATACCACTACTGGGAATAATCCCCCAAAATGCAGCAATTCACTACTGTGACATGAGTACAATCATGTTCATTGCAGCATTATTTACAATAGCAAAGTCATGGAATCAGCCCAAATGCCCAACAATTGATAAATGAATAATGAAAATGTGGTACGTTTATACAAAAGAATACGACTCAACCATCAAAAATGAGGAATCAATGAAATTTGCCCGGAAATGGATAGAATCAGAAAAAATTATATTGAGTGAAGTATCCCAGACACAGAAAGTTAGTATGTACTCCCTGATAGGTGGATCCTAGTTGCAAACCCTCTTCATGACATATTCAAAGGTAAATCTCTATAATACCCATTGTAATCACAAAACATTATAAATGGAGGGAAGGGGAAGGAGGATCTCAAAAGAAAGGAGATAGGGGATCACGCTTCAGTAGAGAAAATAGGCCATGGTCAAGTATTACATGTAAGTAATGAGACATCTGGTGCAGCTCACTCTCACTTCCCATCCTGGTCATTTGGGACTGAACGGGTTTGATCTCACCAATCAGGGAGGATATATAGGGACCGGCAGATAGATGGTAACCATCTGGCAAATGGGACACTGACCTCCCCCCCACACTGTTGTGTCCTACTCCTCTTCTTCCATCTACCTTTGATTCTCATATTAAGATCTTCATTTAAACTGTCCTTTATCTTGGGTTAGGAGATGACCTTCGATACCAGTCAGAATCTGCAGTTTTTTTTTAAAAGTATATTTATATTATTTTAGGTCTGTACACATGGATTTCTGTCATTTTCACACTCATTATCGAGTCCTAATCCTCTACTTCCTCCTGCCTGTCTCTCGCCTGCTCTCATGTGCTTTGGGACATGAGTGATTTACCAAGTCCCAACTGAGTTACTGTTAATGACACGTGTCTGGATCCTTGCTGGAGCAAGAACAATACACCAGTGGACATGTCCCTGGGGAGAATCGTCTCCTCTGTCCCCTCTGAACTTCACCCTCATTAATCTCTGAGAGAAGTGTGGTACCTCTTGACGTCTCTCCCCTTTTGTAGTAAAATGTTAATAGAGAAAATCATGCACAGGTCTCACCAAGTAGATAGAGTTGTACTGAGGTAATGGATGTAGCAATGTCATATCTGTAAGACACCATCTGGCCACACACACATGAACCAAACATATCATAGTTGGTCAGCACAAAAGTGGGCCATTAAGTTTGCATTAAATATTTTGTTTTGTTTTTTCTATTTTATGATTTTTCTAACATAGAATCTACATAGAAATCATATCCCTGCTTTAACCACTTCTTTGAGTCAGCCTGTAGGCCCATCCAGTGCACCTTACTGCTGAATTATCAAAATGACACTTTGACACTTTTTACTTGGTTAGCTCATTTTAGTTGTAAGTAGCCACTTATATATCATATATATTTTGGATGTTTTTATGCCATTTGTTGAGTTCTACATCTTTTCCCGAGTTAAAAGACTAATGAATGTTAATGAAAGTATTTGTCTTTTCTGCTGTCGATCTTTCTTTTTTCTGATCTTTTACTAGTTAAATCTATGGGCTTTCAGGGACTGACCTAAGAGGACAAAGTAACATATTTTCCTTTTCTAGTACATCCATCAGGTCATCAATTACAAAGGTTAACAAAACTCTAAGGAGAACTTTGACCAAATAATTATTTGGATGCAACTGCAGATTCCAATATTTAACAAATAGCGTTCAAAACAGTATGCTACAGGAAGAATTATGATTTGCCAGATCCACTTTATGTTTTTCTTATTTTGGTGTTCTGATCCTCTCACACCCCGCAAATTTTTCTGAGTTCTTTTTGATAATGGGCTGTCATCATCTTCAAATAAAACATCAGGAGACTTGCGCTAATCGAATGACAAATTCTCTTCCACCAGCTTGCATCTCAAACACAGAATCAGGAACCCAGGTAGGGTGGGAAATCATGCTTGTGGTTCAGTCTCTGCCCTACTTCAGACCAGGAAATAAATCTATCCCGCTGGCTTGGCACGCTGAAACTGACAAAGCCCTAGGTCAAGTCTCCTTTAGTAACTATGAAATCTTCACTGATGGTCAATTGATTTACTTGGGGGAAGGGAAGCTCCCCAGGTCAAGCATAACCAGCCAATGAGGGGATGCTAACTGGCTTCTCTCTTTGCATATGAACCACCCAGAGGTATGCAGTAGTGCCGCAAACAAGGTTGTTTAGAGAAAAGGTGGGTGCAGTCGCATGTTTGAATGGTAGTGCTTCCAACTTAACCTCTTAAGGCTCATTTACCTCTTCTTAATGAGGTAATGGGGAGGGACTTCACTGGCTCAGGTTCGGCTCCCAAAGGGTAGTTGCATATAAGTCGTATAATGGCTTTTTATTAGCTGTAACTATACTATTTACTTGGTAATATATCAGATTTTTTTCTGTTCCCCTAAAACGCTGAAATTTTGGATAGAAAACACATCGAGTGTGCAGTACTAATAGCAATAGTGTCTTGACTCGGATTATTTACGGAGATGGGTTGGAATTGGTAACCCAAGTCGCGGAGTTAATTTAAACGCGCAGTTTATTATTTGCTGAGTGCATCTAGTACTTGAAATAACTGCTAGCAAATTGTGTTCAAGGAGAGATCCTTGGGGACTGCTTAAATAAATAGTTGAGACGCGTTTGAAATTAGCAGACCTCATTTGCATACAAACAAAATAATGTGTTCAAGCTTTTAAAAACTGTTCAGTGGTATGAATTTCAATTCTTGGCCCCAAGGAACAGTACGCACACACCTGTAATTCATGAAGCTTAGCTGCTTACCTACAGCTTAGAGCTACAAGTTAAGTTCTTTAAGAAGTGAACCAGTCCAGGAAAATGTGTCTTCCGGGCTTTTAAAATCCTGTGCACTCTCTTTTCCATCCCTCCCTCTTGGTTTGTTATTATTATGAATGGGTGTGGGAGGAGTCTGGAGGTGGAAAAGCAATCGAAGTCTCAGCGTAGAGCACGTGGTAGCTGAATCAGAGGCTCTTCTGCCCACAGAGCCAACACACCCACCAGATGCCACTCCATTACCTCTGATGTCCAGTTCCCCAGAATTTACTGCATCCTGCAACCTTGGAGTTTGAAAAGTCAATTCTGACTGTTGAAGCTGATGTTTATAATGGAGTTTGAACGACGACTATTGCTAGTAGTAGTGTAGTGCTGTTGAAGAAATTTTTGCTAATTTCAAGAATGACAAGTGGGCTGGAGAGATGGCTCAGGGGTTAAAACTCTGCCTCTCAAGCAGAAGGTCCTGAATTCGGGTCCCAGGTCCCGTGTAAAAAACGCCAGTTAGAACCAGCAGCAGTCTGCACTTCCGGTTCTGGTGGGCAGAGCCTGGGAAATTCCACAGCAAAGCAAATAGGAGGTAGAAGCAGCCCAAGATGATTCCCAGAGTCACGCTTGGTCCCCCACAGGGACACACAATGCCCCCTGATACACACACACACACACACACACACACACACACATAAATAAATAAATGTTAAAAAAAAAAAAAAAAGAATGATGAGTAAGAGTAACAAGGGCAGATGCTAAGAACCTCTGCAAGGAAAATCCCAGGTTACCATGGTAACACATAACCGGCTCTAATTTTATGGAAGGAAAATTCACAACCAGCTCCTGGAAGAGGTCTTGTCTGGCAAGATCTGAGGAAGTCGTCCGCACACTAGAGCGCAGTGATGCCTTGGCTGACCGAGGCAGACACCGGGACCAAGAACAGATTCCCTCCAGTGCTTGGCACCAGCAGGCGTCGCCGCGCTGATACCCAGTGTGGACTCTGGTTTGGTTTGCTAGTGTTTGAAAGGGGGTTTATGTCGGTGCCTCCCGATACTGAACTTGCTCTATCATCCATCCTGGCTTCAGCCTCCTGGATTCTAACTTTCAGGTGTACGACATATGTCTGATCGTGAAACTGGACTCCGACCTTTAGAACTAAATGTTACCAACTCTTTGGAAATTCATTACGGCAGCTGTAAAGGAAATTAATATAAATCCCACGGAAGACAAGTTTGTTTTCTCTCATAGAAGGAGAAAGCTGAGGCTGAAGAATGGCTCAGAGGATTGAAGTGGCTGCTGTCAAGTCTAGTGAATTGAGTTTCAGCCCTAAAACACACACGATGAAGGAGAGAGCGGCCTCCCTCAAGGTGTCTTCCGATCTCCTTACATACGGTGGCATGCATGTGCAGGTGCATACACACGGATATACATACATGCATATGCATAAATATACACAGACACGCACATACCTATATATGTTCACACACATATATGCACACAGGCACACACTTGCAAATGCATATATATGTACACACATACATAAATAAATATGTGCATAAATACACATAAATAGGCACAATATATACATATGCACACAAATATGCGCACATAATACAAAATTAAATGTATAAAAGAAAAGCCGAAATCCAGATATATGACATTGCAATTAACTCAAATAAACAGCAATAGTCTCAAAAATATTTAGGTAAAATCAGCAAAACTACAAAAGAAAATTGGAAAATTCACAACAAAAAATGAGATTTTAATATTTTCCATGCAGAAAGTAGAACTAAGCTATTTCAAACTTGAAATAACTTATATGAAGAAAAGCCCGCTTTAAGAGTCTTTAACCCACATAAAAACATTATTTTCAGCTACACTTGGAACCATTTGCGAAAATCGTCAAGAAACCAGCCACAGAGGAAGTCTCAACCAGTTTCATATTCTGTAGATCACATTTCTAGTCACTGTAAAATCAAATGTGAAGTTAACTTTAAAAAGATAATTGAAATATAATCTTGAACTAGAAAGCCAGCATTACTATTTGAAGTAATTTATAGAGCAAATAAAAAATTTGTAAATTTTATGAAATACCAGGATTTAATGATTTAAAAAATGTGTATATTAAAGCACAACCATAGACTCAGATGAGTATAAAATGTTTACAGGCCAATTGGTCACATTAATGGCTTTAATTTTTTTAAAAAAAGGGAAAATCTGAAAATTGCTATTCACATCAGGAGATGATAAAAGCATATGTAATGATAAATTGATTAAAATAAAATTAGAAGTATTATTAAATAATTAAATAGATTAAATATGTTAAAAATCATCAAGAACACAAAAGACAAGTTGTTGTCTTTGAAAGAAAAAAACCTGAAATAGAAAACTTAGAAACAATAGTTAAAAAATGAAATAGCTGAATATATTACAAATCAGAGTAGGAATAGCAATAAATTATTTAAGTAGAGAAAAAAAATATATACTATTCTGGAAATGGAGATGCAATACATTTGTAAGTAAACATAAAGTGACAGTTTTCTAGATAAAATTTCCCCAGATGAAAACAGAATCAGCGAACTGAATATACAGATACAAGTTCATACACAAGGAATAGAAGCTACAATAAAATATACCCTACTTAGAAGCTCCTAAAAATGCTGGTGATTTTATAAAGGAGTTCTGTATCCTACAATTTTTATGGAATATACCATCTCTAATGCAGGTTGAAAATATAGATTAAAAAAGGGATTTATATTACATTTGAGGTTGATAGTAATTCTAAAAGTCATTTCCAATAAGTTGGGACCTAATAAAAATATTACCAGGAAGGTTGAGGGTTAAAATTGAGATGATGGGTCACAAATGCCACAAACCATGTGTAATAGTTTTTGATAAACTTTTGTTAAACAAAAGTGATAGCGAGTCATAAGTATGGCCACCCAATGATAGCACTTGAAGAAAGACCTTTGAAAATGCAAATCAAATTCATCTACTAACCATCATAACTGATTTTACCAAATGGCAGCATTTGAGAAATCTTTTTCTTAAAAGCACACATAGTATAAATTCATCATTGTACTATACAGGTATCAGCTAGTGGACTGAGGAAGAAAAAAATTATTAATTGGAAGAGAAAATTTAAAAATATATCTTTTAGGTACAGATATAGTTGTTACATGGAGAATTTTAGAGAAATTTTAGTGCTAATCTGAAAGAGGCTTACCAAGATTGTTAAATGCAAAATCAACCTAAAACATAACTAGTATTTAAAAAATTCATTAAGCAGTTATGGTTTTAACTCTTCTCGTTTGTTCGTTCATTTTAGTTTATTTGGATTTTGGAAGTAAGTGAAGCTGAACATGGTGAAAATTATCAGACTGTACTTAAAGCTTGTTGTTGGTGGTGGTGTTAATTCTTGACATTTGGACAGGACAATATACAAACACACACAGAGATGTATCACAATATACACATGCATGCACATACACATATATACACATGCATACATACCATACGCACAATGCATGTATATGTGTGCATACACATAATCCTACCCAGGCATGTACATGCACACACACAAACACACATGCACAACAGAGACAAACATAGATATCCCACATGCCACACATATACTCACCACTCACACTCATTCCCCACACATGCATACACTAACATACACATAGACATGCACACAACACACATATACACAAGCAAACATTAAATCTCTCTCCTCAATATTACACACAGTACAACAAGCTTAACTCATTCATAGTGTTTTAACTAAAGACTTGCATGTCATCTTCCTCCTTATAATCATTTTTCCTTCTTTTTGTTTTTATTATAGCATGTTTGCTTAATTTTCAACAAGCAGAAAATAAGTTGGATCTGGTTTTGATCCAAACATTGATATTTCAAAGGTTATATACCACATTTATTAAAAAAACATATAAAAACACCTTTGTAGATGCTTCTATAAGGAAAAACATACAAAGTTTAACTCCACAACTTCCCTCTCTGTTAGAACTGCAAACTACTGCTACAGTTTTAAATAGACTCTTGGTTATTTAAGCTACACTTCCAGGAAAATATGAAAAAAAATCAAAGAAATGTGCATATAAATGATTGAATAGCAGAACATGAACATTAGCTGCAAACAGTAAAGAAATGATGCAATTAGACATTCTAATTAAATGGCCCCATAAAAGATTTAAAAATTCCAAAACATGTGACTGACCTCTGAAATTCTACATGGTTCTTAAGAACTAGTTTTGAAAGCTAACAGTATGTAGCAGTTACACGGAATGCAAAATGTCATGTCTCTGCTCTTCCTAGCAACTCAGTAACTCCTTGAGATCTCACTGCTCACTTGAGAGAAGTCTCTATGGTGGTCAGCCGAGCAACATGTCCATTTGCCTCAGAGCACCAAACAGCCGTTCATTCTGGATGCTCTTTTGATCTATTTTAAGGGCTCAACTCATGACTGGCATATCTGGCCTTTCTTCTTTAGCAGTAGACCTTCAAATATTCTGGGTTTTTTGTGATTACAATCATCAAAGACAGTTGTTTACAATAGCTTCAAGTACAGAGATACCAGCTCATGGAAAAATCACTCGCCTTTAATGTGGTGTGCTCCAAGATGGTAACAGGATACATTATCTTTATTTTATTGTTCTTTGCACTACATTTTGGACATTTTTTGTCTTTATCATTCAATTCTCTAACTCAATTTTAAATTTTTGATTCTTATTTTTAAAATTCCTTTTTTTAGTGCATGTTGTTTCAATTATTCATGAATAAAACAACTTGATGCTTCATGATCATGCTAGTTAGTAAAGTTAAATCTTGGGTTTCTTTTTCCAAAATACCTTGTTTAAGTTTTGACTGATTTACCTCAGCCATTCTCTTTCTTGCTACTGATCATCTTCATTGGTTTTTTCCTTAGAGTTTAAAACTTGAACAGTAAAAGAGCATCATGTATTATAAGCAGTAGCAGCCCTGGGCCAGTGCTAGTTGTCTTTGCATGCAAAAGGAAGAAGGGTGAATGTGTGTCCCATTCACCATGACTACAGGAGTCCTCTGAGTCCTCAAATCATGTGAGGAAATTCTCATCTTGCAGTATTCTGTGCACTGGGTAGATAGTCGGTGAGGGATGTTGTAAAACAGGAAGTACCTGTCTTTCTTAGGCTTTCAGTCACTCTCTCGATTCGACCCCTATTCCTGCCTTCATTCTTTTGTACTCTGTGTTTCAAGTTGGATCTTCCCTCTGGTTCATTTCACACGATGCCATCTTTTGGCAAAGTTTCTAGTTCATTCACTCATTTCATAGCTGCCATTCTATCTAAGGTTTCTTTTATTTAAATACATACCTTGTGTTATTTAACTAGCTAACTAACTAAACTTTATCCATTTATTTTATTTTAAGTTTATTTTTGTTAGTTAATTTATTACCTATTTATTTGATTGATTTATTATTTCAACAGATTTTCCCATTCTTCCTCCCTTCCTCCTTCCTTTTTTCTTTTTCTTCTTCACCTTGCTGATTCATCCTCCTTCCCCTCCTTCTCTATCCCTTCTTCCTCCTCCTTTTCTTCATGCTTTTGCTTTCTCTCCCTTTCTTCTTTTTCTTTTGTTGCATTCACAATTACTGAAGAATTTAAAGTTTAGCTTAAGATAAAAAGGTATCTTTTCTTTTAATGTTAGCCAGCAGCTTTCTATCACCATAGGAAAAAACAGCAAATGTATCAGCTACTTTACATGGTCGCTGATAAAATCATGACAGGACAGTTTAAGGCAGCAAAGAGTCTGTTACAATAGTTACAGTTATCGTCCACTTACAGTTCTTTTTCCAGCTTTGCAGGAGAGTCCACACCAACACCTTAGTCTAAGAGAACCAAATCTATATAATAACTGAGACAAGGACAATTATTTTTTGCCAGACAAGCACGTCTGGCCAGGTATACAGAAAAATGCCAACTTTCTCAGTTAGTTTCTTCCATCTTATTTAGCTGCCCAGGGACTAGTCCTGCCACCATGGGCTGAGCCTTCTCCATCCACTAGACAATCTCCTGCAGGTTCGTTTAGAGTTTTAACTCTACAAATGTGCCCAGAGCTAGAACCCTCAGCCTTCAAGTTGACACCTGTGTCTAACGATGATACTGTGATTAACAATGGAAGGAGGATTTATTTCAGGTGGTGTTCGGAGGTTTTCATCTTGGTTGTGCGTAGGCCGTTGATGAAGCAACACGTCGTGACAGCATAGGAGGCCCACCTCGCCCTGTAGAGGAAAGTATAGATGGTTACACCCCTCAGTGACGCACCTCCAGTAATTATTTCCTCTTATAAGCCCCCACCTTCTCATGCTTCCACCTCCTCCCCACAGCGACATTAACTGAGGACCACCCACGACAACTGGAGGACAAGGTCTTATGGTTGCCCGGATTGATCTGGGACACATGGCCCAAGCGATGGCCCCTAGTCATTGAACGTTCAGGTCCACCCCACATACTAAGTGGGAAGAACTTGCAATAGCAGATCTTCAATCACAGTGTTTTCAAACAACTCACAAAGTCATTAAAATATTGTCTCTCCATGTTGTGTTCTTATCATATTATTTACATTAGTGATGCTTTCAGAGTAAACATTTAAAAATTCCCTGATTTTTAAAAATAAGACAGTGTCTGGTATTTTAATATCAACTTGCTCGGGTCAGAGCTGAGTTTAAAGCAAGGACCTGCATCTCTATAGGATGGTACAAAATGTAATTAAGAAATACATTTCTTACATTGCTACTTAATTCTTCATATGTGTATTCTTTATGTCTTTAATCAGAAAAGAGATGTCTTAATTGGTGAATTATCTTTTTTTTCATCTTTGCTGCTTGCTTTCTGTAATATATAGAATATTTCTTCCTGAATACCACTATAGCTTGCAAAATACTACTGAAAATTGAGATTTCTTTCTGACCTCCTAAGTCGTTTTCCTTGGTTCTTTTGTCCAGATCTTTTTCTAGTTTTATCCTCAATTGACAAATAATAATCAGGAGATTCACTGATAAAGCTCAAACTATTTCTGGTATGTACACAGTTTATGAACACATATTTTCAGTTTTGATCCTATTTAAAAATCAAGGACAGCATTTTAAAATCCTGTTGTGCTTCCAAAAGTAACTTATTTTTTGTACAACTTTAAATGCATTTAATACTAATTTATCTCTTTTTCATTCTGTATTTTGCATAGCTGTATTCCCATTTATTCTTAAGCTAGGTGGAAATAATCATAGTAGCTATTCATTCCCATCTGGACTATCTTCCTACATTAAGTTGTTAAGACCTATCAGCGTGACTTCTGCAGTATCTTTTGAATGAGTCCCATTTGAAAGTCTCTGACTTCTATTCTCTGACTTGTTTAATTCTTCTACAATCTGCCTTTTCCCTCTACTGAAAATGTACATTTGACCATGTGCAGCCTGCCTTCATCCCTTCCAGATCGTCACAGTTCTGTTTTTTGCTTAGTGTTCTAGTTTGAATGTGAGTTGTCCCCCATAGGATCACGTGTCTGCATCGAAGTATTTGGGAAGGTGTGGAAACTTTGGGAAGCTGATTAGCCCCACCCTGTTTCTGACAGTAATCTGCAGCTTGCCTCTTGGTTTCCATGATGCCCGCAGTGACCTGGGCTTCCAGCTTCTGCTGCCTGCCATGCCTTCTGCTATGCGATTCCTGCCACAATGGGCTGTATCTCCCCTTAGGAACCATAAGCCAAATAAATCTCCCTTTTCTCCCCTTACACTTCTTAAGTCTGAGTGCTGATTCACAGAGGCAGAAGAATAAGTGAGACACTTAGCAAACATCATTCACAGATGAACAATGTTCTCCTTGAGTCTCAGGCTGTTTTATACCTACTCACACTCCACTGTGTTTCACCCACACCAAGCACATGCTATTGCCGGCTAACACTGTGAAATAAACATTCTGGATTCTCAGATAGCATTTTTTTGATCTTCTTTGTCTTATTTGTAAAATTCCATCAGCATTCCTAAAACCAATTACAAATCAGACTTTGTCAATTCTTCCCCACAGTTTTGTATTTGTTCATATCTTGGTTTCATTTGCATGTGTTTTTCTATACAGGATTATACTGGTGGCCACATACACATTTCTTTGACACATTAGATTGGCAGTTTGTTAGGAAAGGCCACTGTTGGTTCAATAGCCTTTTCTTTTTGCCAGCTCCATATCATATTTCTGATGCATCAGCTGATTGACTGCAACTCTCTTAAGCAATGAATTTCTTGGCCTTGAATGGACTTCTTGATTTTAGCATATGACTTCAAAATATGAGAAGAAGAGGTAGTAATTAATAGAGTATGCTTTTTATTTTAGCACAATATGCTGAAACATCTTAAGAACATGTGGTGTTCTGAATATTACTGCACAGTGATAGAGAAAATGTCTCTCTCCAACTACACCCTGAGTTAGTATTTCACACAAGAGGCAAATTGAATACATAGTCCAGATCATTCAATGTATATAACATTTATTCATTTTATTACTAATGTACTATTTGATTATTAAAATTATTGAATATTTAGTGGATATTTTGGTTAATTTTTGTAATCTGCAGATTCATAAGAACCTCCATCATCAAGGCATACAAAAGTACCTGCCCCCTGCAAAGTATCTTCTCTCTTTATTCTAACCCCTATCATTGACTGGTTGCTCTTCTTGATAAATAATTTTTTCCAAGATTAAGACTGGAATATCAGACAAAGGTTCTACACCAAGAACTGCACTCCTCTGTATCCATTTTGCACAGTTGCTCAATATGTGGTATTACTATTACTTTCAATAATTTCCTTACCATTGATTAAGAATAAAAATAACTTAATTACATTTTACTTTGACAGTATTCCTTTCTGTTCCACTCTGTCTTTGCTTTATGCCTATGATTTTCTCACCTACATTATTTCCCTTCTCCTGGAGACCTCCTTTTAATGATTGTTGAGGGTTAACTTTGGATGATGGGGGAAGAACTGATACTTTTCTCAATGTCGTGCCCACAGATACATACATGATTCATCCTCCAGTGAGTCCTCAGGCACATGCCATCAAAGGCAGTCCAGGTGAAACTCAGTGGATCACACGTGCAAAAAGTTATGAAAGTAGGAGGGAGACCGGTAGGGAAGAAGGTATGTAGTGCAAAAAGGACAGGGTTATGTATTTGGGCAGTGAAGGGGAAAAAAAAAAACAACATAATTTCACTGTATCCATGTATGAAACTCTAGAAAAATTTATAAAAAGAAGAGAAATGAATTTTTTTCTTTCAAAGCATGCTGCTCATATGTGCCTCCTATTTTGTTCATCTGTGAATGTAATTATTTCTCCTTCATTAAAAAATACAATTTTCCTTAAACATTTTCTTCTACTCTTTTCAGTTATTTTTTTCTCATTGCTCTTCACTTATTTGGGCTGCTGTAACACAAGACCATAAACTAGGTAGGCGATCAATTACAGAAATTCTTCTCCTATACTTGTGGAACTGAGGTGCCACAAGAACAGATGTGGTCCTGGGAAGACGCATCTCTTAGGTTTCAGATTTTCATATTTATGCATGGTGGCACGGGCAAGGCAGCTCTCTGGGGTGTTGATTTTATAACGGCGTGGCGTGACCCATTCCTTTTCTTTCTTATGCGCTTTGTTCTGTCCTTTTGAGACAGAACCTCGCACTGTAGCCCAGGCTGGCCTTGAACTCATGGAAATCTTTTTGCTATGGTCACCTCTATCCTGTGATTTTGGTGAGCTGCCACCTTGGGCTTATGAACTCTAGAGAATCCTGCCTTTGTGAGCTCGTTACCTGACATTGTCTCTGTAGTGGGGCTTTAGCACAGGACATCTGTAGGAACATGGGCTGTCACAAAGAATTACTAAGCCTAGCTAGGCTTTAGCACCTCTGTGCTCCATTTCTTCATGTTTTTTGTTTGTGTTTCCTCTATTTGCATAGGCTGTCCTTAGACACAGGTTATGATGATGATATAATGATATTCTTGTATACAGATTATTATAATATGATATCCTTAAGAATAGATTATTATTATGATAGCATTAGATGTAGACTATTATTATGACATCATGATATCCTTAGTATAAACTATTATTATATTATAATATCCTTACATAGATTATTATAATATCAAAATATCCTTAAATATACATTAGTAATATGACACTATGCTATACTTAGATATAGATAATTTTGCATAGATTCCATTAGCTAGTCTTTACCTTTTGTTTCTAAGTTTTGGTATCTGCCCACAATTCAGTAATTTGGGGGAAATTTTTGATCATTATTACTTTGAGTATTTTTTTCTGCTCTCTTGTATTCTTGCTCCTGATGTTACTTCAGTTACACATGTGTTATATTTTTAATATCAGTGATTCTGACTTGGTGGGGCTTATCTCATTTTTTTTCTTTTTTTTCTACCTCGGCATGTAAAGTGTCTGTGGATCTGTCTTTAAGCTGCCTGGGTCTGAGCTCAGACGTGTCCATGTTCCCAGGTGCCCATGACAGACACTATTTCTTTAGTCTTCACTTCCAGAAACACTTTTTATTTTTTCATTTATTTTTTAAAATATTTTTGAATTTATGTGTATGTGTGTATGCATGCATGCGTGTTTGTGTGTATCAGAGGGCACCGCTTGTGTCCATGGAGACCCAAGGTGATTCAGGTATCATCCTGGATTGCTCTACCTGCTCTTGGGTTTTCCTTTGAGTTCCCCAGGCACCACCTTCCAGGAAGTGCAGGTCACTGCCACTTCTGCTTGGTGTTGTTACATGGAATCTGGGACCTGAACTCAGGTTCTTCTGTTGGTAAGGCAGAGGCTTAAGCCCTGAGCCATCTCTCCAGCCTCAGGAAATATTTTTAATGCACAAAGTTCCTGTATTTCTGATTATATTATTCACAGGCCTATGTGTGCTGATTGTTTCTGTTGCATTAATGATTGAAATATGTTAATGTGGTTTACATTTCTTGACTGATGATTCAAACTGGGTTGGACATGATGTTTGCTTCACCAAAGTGTAAGTTTAATTCCTTTACCCTGTTTTGTCATCTTTCTTTAGAGCTGAAGTGATGTAGTCACAATAGTGACTCAAGGTAAACAGGGCATTAGCATGAGGCTTGGTGCCAATGTGCCAAGGACTTGGGCTGGATTTCCACGTTGGCAGAGCTATGGGTGGCTAGTACCCTGGTTGCAGTCTATCAGCTTTGTGTCTTTGTCACTTCTGGCTCTCATCCTCGATTAAAGGGTGCATTTTACAGCTCTCCGACTACAATGCTGTTATGATACACGTAGGTAAAGACAATCATCTCTGATCTTATGACTTCTCAGTCTTTTGCTGGGCCTATATACTTGGCTGTGGTCTTAGTGCTTCCCTTCTCTTTCTAGGTGATCTAGGGAGGAGAAACAAGGCTAAAGATGAAGTATTTTTTTTTCTTTTGTGGCACCATGTAAAGTCTCTCTTTCCCAGAGAGAAGGTTTTTGTTATGGAGAATTTTCCAGAAATACTTCATAAAGCTACTCCTTCCTTCTTGCCTGAAAGAGCCTCCAGAACATATTTCTTGGTTCTCTCTGTGGTATTTCTAGAGTCCAAAATCATGAAATACAGGCCCCCCTCTACGACTGCAGCTGCCTAGTTTTCTCATCTCAAGCTAATCTAAACCTTGCCTGCAGCAATTTGGGAAAATGGCCATTTAGCTGATGTCACCAGTTAGGGGCTATAGCTGGTTCTCTTTCACGGCAGCATGGCCTAAGCTCAGTTGCTGTTGCTTGAACTGGGTCTCTTGGCTTAGGGGTGGCAATTTTCTTTGATATCTTCTTTCTTTAATGCAGAGTGGCTGATATCACTTATTACAGATTTGTGTTGTTTTCAGGACAGAGTAATAACATTGGGTGTCATGCCTATATGTCAGAGAGCCTTAACCATAAATCTAAACCTTGCTTTTTCCTTCTCTCAGCCAACAATTTCACTTATTTGCTGACTATCTTGTTTGTTATTACCCCATAGGACTTGGGAAGAACATGTTATTACTTTATTTTTATGTTTATGTCTTTATTTCTCTTTTGTTAGGTTTTTATTTTATTCATTTCTCTTTTTACAGCAGTTTGTATATTCTCTGCTGAGCTATTTTCAAATTCACTAATTCTTTCTTTTACTCTGTCTAGCCTATTGAGGAGCCTGTGAAAGGAATTCTTTTATTATTCAAATCTGTTTTTTATTTCTATTTAATTTCAAGGATGTAGTTCTCATTGCCCTAAAAAATCTTCTGTCTTTTTATAAACAATGCTCATATGTAAACTTCAATGCTAAGGTTTCCTTCAGTTAAGCCCATCATCCAGCGAAGCAAATAACCTGCTTTCTAATAGTGCATACTGCTAATAAATCATTTTTAAAATTAACATAACTCAAGGTTTCATACATTCATAGTTTGTTTACCAAAACACTTTTGCAAAACACTAAATAATCATAGAGAAACTCAACCTTAAAATACATTTACAAGGCTGGATATAACTATTTGGTTGACACTGGACTTACAAAAATTCTCCATGTATGTGTTTTGACATTATCCAGGGAAAACTTGGTTATTTCCAAGTTCAGTAGAGACAGATTTTCTACAGCAAAAGAAATAGTGAAAATATTCTGCCTTTAGGGTAATTGTAAAAATGTTTTAATGTGCCTCAGCTGGAAATTTCCTTGTTTTGCCAAATGAAATGATCATTTTCTCCCTGTAAAAAGTGTCTTTCACTTTGGAAAGGATTTGAGAATAGAGTGTATTTGAAAACCATATAAAACATCTTCATATTTTCACCGTTTGGCAGGGGAGTGCTGATTCGTTTTTGTCTCTACGTTAGCTACTGTGAGCATTCCCAGGAGCGCCAGCCATGCAGTGCGGTGTAGTTTGTGGGAATGACCTTGTCAGTATCATGCTGCAGCTCATAATGAAGGATGCTGGGTGATTATGCTTCTGTCCTAAAAGACTTTAGAGCAGTTTTCCCTTTCCTCCACTTACAGGGGAATGAAACAAAGGAAAGAAGAACATTTCTGAAACATTATGTGTTGAAATCTTAGCATAACTAATTTTTAATGATAACTTTTTTGGTAATAAAAATTATAAAATATAAATTATAAAAGAATCAACTTGTACATGTGACAGCACATATTTTTTCTTATCTCTTCTAAAGATTATGGCCCAATATTTTGATATTATAAAACTGATAATTAATGTTTCCAATCCTACTATACCTTGATAACACATTTTTTATATCTTTAAATGACTGTATCTTATTGTGATAAAATAGCCTCCAGGATTATAGAAATGTTTTTTTCTATCCAGTAAATATAAGGTTTTAGGGTGAAAAGAATGGGGAAAAAGACTGATGTCAATAAAACAAAACAGAACAAACACTTCATTGTAAAGGACTATGTAGTGGCCTGGCAGTAGTGAAGTTTAGGAACTTTGAGAGTCTGATGACAGGTAGACTTTTCAGAATACAGACTTGATTGTTAGCTGGCATTGTGTTTGCAATAAATATTGAGGGTAATGTGCTGCCAAAGTAGTTCAGTGGGTAAGGTTCCTGCTTGTGAACTTGGAGACCAGAGTTCCAATCCCCAGAAAGCCACGTGGTGGAAGGAGAGGACTGACTGCTGAAAGTTGTCCTCTGATCTCTGCCCATGCACATATAGCAAGCTGTCCTTCTTATTCTCCTTCTTCCTCTCTCTCTCTCATCTCTTTCCAATTAGCAAATAAATATATTTAATATTTTATTTTAAAGTCTTTTTTTAGAATTTCATTCTGAAAACACAGAGTTCCTCTTTATTTTACACAAGTGTGTTTTATTGTCTGGCATGCTAGCATGCCCAAGATCCTGATTTCTTCCCTCTCTTCATCCATCCCTCCCTGTCTCCTTCCTTCCTTCCTTCCTTCCTTCCTTCCTTCCTTCCTTCCTTCCTTCCTTCCTTCTCCCCTCTCTCTTTCTTTCTTTCCTTTTTTCTTTTTGCTGTGAAAGCTGTAAGCTTCCTAACTAGAAGTGACCATCAGTGCAATAGGGGCATGAATGCTAATGGGGTAACCAACTATTTTCTAATTGGATTTAAGGTTTGTTTTTCAGCAGGGAACATATTGTAAGCCAGGCTGAGAACCTATTAAAAGGGAGTTCATAGGTCTTAAGGGTTACAAACTATTAAGGTTTAATCTATAAAGAAACTATAATCAAACTGTCTTCTAAATATTTGTAATCATACACATAGATTAGAACATTTAGCACTTAACCTATAAGCTCCCTTTTGTAATGAGAAGTATTTACAGCAACTAGCTGGTCAAAGTGCAGAAATTAAATGACTGGGAACCTCTTGACCCTCATCAGGATCGGAACCATCCCACCCATCCCAAAGCTCAAGGAATACTGTAGAAGAGGGGGCAGTAAGGACCAGGAGCAGGAGAGGAACCAGACAATATTGTCTGGACATGGACGGTCTGTAACATCTTTGAATTCACTGCAGCTACATGTGCTTCCACAAACATCAATGCATCTTAGATTTCAAAGGCAAAAACCTTTCACAAACCTGAAGTCCATTTATAACACAGAATATTCACCCACAACTTCAGTCTCAACATTGATGTGCATTGATGTGCACAGACTAAAAGAAACCCTCAAAGCAACTCTTACTTTGAAAGATTTTATTTCAGTCTTCTAAAATAAAAAGAGAGAAACAAAGAGAAGAGAAAAGAGAAAGAGAGAAAGAAAGAAAAGACAGAAAGAAACAAAGAAAGAAATATGGGTGTCCGGGCCCACGAACCACCATGAACCCGAACCTACAAACGTGGGAATCTGAAGTGGGAGCGGAAGGAATTAAAAGTTTCAGGCTTGGGTCAGAGGGGGGTCTTGGATGTCCACCATCATCCAAGCCAACTTTATTGTAAAAGTACAGGGTTTTTATAATCAAGAAACAGTCTTTACTGGACTATGTAAAATGCATACATTTTGGTTAACAAAAAGAAGACAGGAGTGACACCCAATTGCCTTGGGGCAGACATATTGCCAAGTATGCTAAACATTCATGCCACCTTGTTGCTAGAAGAGAATGGACAATGGTCCGTGCATTAACAAACATCCTTTTGATAGGCAGGAAAGAACTGATAGGGAGGGAGAACAGCCCAGCCAGTTTCTTAGAGAAACAAAAGCTTTCCAAACGACCTGGGAGTTTTCTCAACTTCCAAGGAGGGAGCTCGACCTATCATTGTCTTGTAGACAAGAGGCAAACTCAACCACCCAAGGGAGGAGTCACTCAATGGCCTGTTCAGTTGGTAATGTATCATCGGGAGTGCAGGCTTCTGGGCCTAGCAACCCCCACATATGGGGAATTCTATTTTCATTTTAAAAGACTCATTTGCAAAAAAAGTAAATGAAACAAAATAATTTATGCAGAGACTGCTAATCCAGCTGTTTTGCTTCTGGGCTTTATTAGATTTAAGAAGAACTGATAGTTGGTGTCAGCATGTGTTACACCATGGACAGAAGCAGTCCTTTCCCAGAGAAGTGAATCCCAAGATCACAAGATCACAAACTTCAAACAAAGATAACATATTAATAGGTTGACTCTATCGTGGCATAATTGCCTTTCAGTCCTTTGTACTGTAGAGTTATATACAAACTTGGTGCTGTCTCATCTGCATTTCTATCGTTTATATTTATCTACTAAAAAAAAAAATCCAGGAAGGAAAGTAGCGTGTCCTATAAAACAGCTTTGAACAAGGTGTCACATCTCTTCCCCTGGCAGGCCACAGTACCAACAGCAGGAAGGGACCCATTGTCCTAATAGGAGGGAGGCCTGGGGATCAAGAAATGACATTAGATATTCAGGTGAATAACAGGAAAATTTATTGAGGAAACACTGAAAGGAAGAAAGAAAATTAATTCAATGGCAATGCTGATGGACGCAGTTGTTGCTTTCATTCATGGATTCTAGCTTGTGGACCACCTGCAGACACTGAGATCCTTTAATGTTCAAGGTCCTTACTGAAAATGATGCTGTGATATATAAAAATCACGCTGTGCTTGATATATATATATCCCAATTATCCTCTTTCATAGTTTAAATCATCCCTCAAATACATGCACCTAATATTATATGACATAAATGCTATGTGTCTGGCTATATTGTTTAGACAGAAATGATGAGAAAAATATGTAAATGTGTTGCATACATCAGAGTTTTTGATGGACTGCTGGTAAAATTGAAGGCCTTGACCCCTCATGGTGATAGAACCTACTAAAAGGGGATGAATATATATGAAGATTCATTTTATATGTACACATATATCAGTACTGAATAAGAAACTGTTTTAAAAAACTCATTACTATGTTACACAAAATTATACTTAATTCCATTTTTCTCTGATCAATTTTATTTGAATACCTTGCCAACAGTAGCAATACCAGTATTTCTTTTTCTCTAACTACTGTAGTTATTATCTGGTGTGATAAATGTCTGTTTATTATTATGATAATTATCATTCCTTTCTTCCTGCCTTAATTCAAGCTTCATAAAAGGATCTTCATTTTTTTCCACTGTAGCAAAGTATTTCTTAAACATAATAGATGCTTTGAAGTGAAGGGGAGCATTACAATGATGTGCATGTATTTGGTGTGTTTGTGCACATGGGGGCTTCCATGCAGATACATGTGTTCGACATTGTTCATTACAATTTCTGTATGGCGTTTCCTGAATGTTCTTTCTTTGAGTACTAAAGTCACCTTCTTCTGCCTTTTAAATACACTCAGAAGTTTGGTTCTTGATGTCCAGTGACATAATATTCTGACTTATGAGTTTTAAAGTATAGGGCTGGAGAGGTGGCTCAAGGGTTAAGCCTCTGCCTTGCAGGCAGAAGGTCCTGAGTTTGGATCCTAGACCCCACGTATAGATGCCTGGCAGAAGCTAAGCGGCCTGGGTTTCTGATCCTGGTAGGGCGGAGCCTGTGTATCCCAGGGCAGAGTAAACAAGGAGGAGGTGGAGGCGTCCATGGTGGCTCCCGAATTTGCCTGTGGTTTTACACACACACACACACACACACACACACACACCCCGCACAATTGAATAAAAAAAAAGAGTTTTAAAGTATTTGTTATATCAAATGGTATTTAAACATTCTTTTTCATTTTTTCTCCCAGCTTTTAAATAACTGTCACGACACTCTGAGCTAGGTGGATGAATATTTTTTTTTTTTTCTGGAAAAACTACTCCTTGTGAATTGAGCTCATCTGGTTGATCCAGATCTTGCAAAGACAGGGTTATTGCAGCTGAGGGAAACATCTGGACCAGCTTGAGTCTAATACACACATTTCTGCTCCATGTCAAAATGGGAAATGATTCTGAGCTGGGAAAGGGCAGCTCTAAGATCTTGAACGTCATTCTTGACTATTTCCTTCTCCAGGGGCAAATGGGTGGGATGGCACACTTTGCCAAGCCGCGCAGTTAATTGAGAAGATGTAGAGTTAACACATGAAAGATAAGTTCGTCAACCCCAGCATGGAAGCCCCTACTCCAACTCTCTGCTTTGTGGTCTTGGAATGCTTCCCCTTTGCATGTTTACCAGCTCCTTGTAATCTATATGCATTCTGCTTGCTTACTTATTTTCCCCATTTGTCTATGAAAGTGAGTAATTTGACGTTTTAATCATGTGGCTCCCCGGTGTTTAGTAAAATGCAGATACTCAGATCTAAACTGCTGAGCCAATGGGTGAGAGAGAATGAACAGCAGAAGGAGAGCTCATCCTACCAAGTGGGCATTAGGTCATTTACCAAAAACCCATTTTCTTGTTTATTTCAATGCTGGGGTCTGAACCATGGACCTCTTGTGTGCTAGACAACCAATCTACCCCTGAGCTACATCCCTACCCCACCACAGCCCTAATTGCATTTTCATAATCCATCATTTTCGTGGGGGTGCAGTTCCCAGTGTGTACTATTGTCCTTATTCCTGACACACTGCCCTTTGCTATGAATTGACAAGCTCCTCTGCTGGCCTCAATTGTCTCTGTCCTTATTGGATTGAAAAATTCTTGACTGCAATCTACTTTTCAAATTTCTTCTACTTTTGATTTTTAAGTTTGTTGTGTATTATATTTGTTCAAGGCTTTCTTCTGTGTTCCTTTCATGTGGAACTCCATGTGACACACAGCAAGACATCACATTCCGTGCTGCATGCCACTCTCAAATGCCTTGTTGTTTAATACTTCTTTTTTTGTATTCGTGTTTCTGTTTGAAAAATTGCTTCTCAGCTTTGACCTTGTGTCACTTTGCTGTATCCTAGGGACCTCACAGAGACTGCTGTTTTCCCTCTTCAGTTATGTTTTGCTCTTTTTCTTTATTATGTTTCACTCCATTCCCATTTATGGGAAAGTTCCCATTTATCCATTCATGTTGTCCACCTAGATATTAATATTTATTGTGCTGGCTGTTTCTGTATGAGACAGAATCTCACCAAATACCTCAGTCTGATTGTATATTCACTACATAGTCCAGGATGGTCTCAAGTTCTTTATACACCCAGGGTGCCTTTCAACTCATGGCAATTGTGCTACTCAGCCTCCTAGGGCTGGGATTGGAAACATGGGCCACCGCGCCCAGATGCCAATGGGCTCTTTAATACTTAATCATAATTGCCCTGCAGCTTTTGACACTTCCAATATCTGCAGCATTTCTTAGCTGCTTAGGATGCTTGCTTTACATTTCAAAATGGCATCTTCTTGATCTTTGAGTGTCTCCAGTATCTCATGGAATGCTTCTCAATATGTTTATGAGAACAATAGACAATTGTAATATTTATACATAAAAATCCTTGCATCTTTTTGCCATGCAGTTGGAATGTGGGGCACAGCCAACCTAATCAGGAGCTTAGTTGAACTGGAGGTTTCATTGTTATGATTATCTTCAATGCACTACAAGATTCAAAACTCTCTTGCAGCTGAGGATACACTTGGTCCCCACACATCTTTCTCAACATGCTTTTCCCCCATGAGTTGCTCCACAGAAAGGCGTTCCTCCCCTTATTGCTACCTTCCCAGAGGACAGGAGGAATAATTCATTGGATTCTTGGAGCCCAGCTGATCTTGGGACCAAGGTAGTTTTTGAAGTTCTGGTACAGTCCCAATATTAGGCAAAACCTACATTGTGTTGGCTCCAGCGCTTACACATTTTGCATTTCCTGACTGTCTCAAAGGAGCCCAATCCTGTCTTGTATCTGTGACCTACTGTTTTTCACTGATGAAATTCATGGTGAAACCTTTGCCTTTTTATAACTTATCAAGTGAAGCACTAACATCTTTCCCATGGTGTAATATCCTTTTTAAGAATAGTTGTGTGAAATCACCTGGAACCAGACCAGCCAAATCTCTCCCCATCCTAAAGCTCAAGGAAACTTGCAAAAGAGGGGGCAGCAAAATTGTAAGAGCCTAAAGATGGGGGGGACCAACAATATGCAAGATATTCACACAAGTTAGGGCCGCAGTAGCCATAATCCGACCTGCAAAATGACTGACATGTCAACAACCCCCAAAGTCTAGCATGGATCACAGGCAAGGGATTACCAGTCATAATAGTGTACCCATACCAAAGGGGAACCCAAGAAAGGGCTCTGGGCAATGCCAGTGAGTCCTTACACCTCACTAGAGTGGAGGACTCAGAGGGAAGTTTGACATTCACACAATAGGATGCTCCAGGGAATGGGAGGGGGGGAAGGGGGAAATACTGGGAAAGAGGGAGGGTGGGGGGTGAAAGGAAGGAAAAAAGGGAGGGGGAGGGTGCAAAGGGGACTGGGGAGGGAGGGAGAAGAACCAGGTACATATTAAACTTATATGGTTGGGGAAAAATAAATTAAAAAAATAAAAAAGAATAATTGTGTGTGAAACAACCTTATAAGATAGAATCTTTCTTTAGAGCTTCTACCGGCAGATTTGTTTACTGATAAATTTTCCTCTCAGAACAAAAATCAGGCAGGTTTTGCTGCAGTCCTTATTGTTTTGCTCTAGGCCTTCCCAGCCTCTGCCTTCCAAGGCTGAAATCATAGGCCATGGCTATATCCACCTGGCATTTTTATGTGGGATCTGGGGATCCAAACTTAGGTCCTTTTGCTTGTGAAGCAAAGACTTTAATCCCCGAGCCGTCTCCTCAGATGCAGCTCTTAATGGTCCTTTGGAAGCAGGGCAAAAGCTTCTAAAGCTAATACCTGCCAGTCTTGTAACCAAAAGCTAAGATGTTGAATTAAAGAACTCCAGAAGTTTGCCTAAGTGATGATTTGTGAGTTTGGGCTTTCTTTTTGTCTTTGACAAGGAAGATGAATTAGATGATTGAAAAACTGGGAAAGAAAACCTTATATTCTTAGGTCTTGGAAGAGAATTTGAGAAAATGTAGGATAAGAATATTCTAACAATGTTCCTAAACCACAAAGATGTAAAATGAAAGGAAAACTCAAAGAATAAGTTTTAAGACCCCAGGTCTGGGCCTTATAAGGGATAATAAGAGACAGCTGTGTGGATTAGATGAGCTGTGTTCAAATCCTGCCTATATTCTGACTGTTATGGACAAATTAAGCAAGCCCAACCTCTCTAACTTTCAGTGCATTCTTTTTCTTCAAACGGGGCAGATGGGGACAGTATTTTTTTCTAGAGTCGATGTGACTTTATCATTGGATCTGTTTGGGCAAAAACTCTCCAGAAATATGCTGATCTCTTTCCACTGTGTGGCATCCACATAAAGATGTCGAACCCATACGCAGAGAGAACAACAGGAGAGTTAGTATTTCATGTTTGGACTGCCTTTCTTTGCAGATGTCAGTTAGATATAGAAAATTCAGGAGTCAATTGCAAGTTTGATTATGTTACGCAGAATGTTCAATTAAAAAAAGCTTCATCAAGTCAACTTATGTGTTTGTAAGCACATAGATAACAATGACCTGGTTGTGCCCGTTTTGCAGCATTTCCAATGAATAAAAGTGCATATGGATAGAGGTGGGAATGGGGAAAGATTTGGGTAAAAGCTACAGAAAAAGAATGGCCATAGAACTCATTCCTCTCACAAGAAAATAGCTGTGGAAGCGCGAACTGCCAGCTTGGAGTTTCCAGCGTTTATTTCCTGGCCAGTGCTATAATTTTTATTCCTGTTTATTGACTAAGAACTGCTTCATTTACCGAACTAACCGCCTTGTAGGCCGCGGGGCGCCCTGTGGTTTTGCCTGCAGTTTCCTCTCGATGCCGATAGATGGCAGCATGTCACAAACAACGTGGCTGCTGGATTGGGAGGGAAATCAAATCCTTAATCTGTTGACAGTATTAGAGACCCCTGTTGTTTCGCAGGAAGTAAATAAATCCTTCTGGTATTCTGGAAACCTCAGAAGTGTGTGAGAGTGGCAAAAAATTGTTTATTCTATGGCGAAGTTATCAAATGACTATTTACAGCATTTGAAACAGTTCCCTGAGGTTGAAGTGGATAGTGTTAAGTCAGCAACCATCATATTGTGCAGTTGTTGGTTAGACTTGCTCAGCGGGTTTCCTTTCTTAGGACAGAGTCTCCATAGAACAAGTTCTGAGTGAACATCGGCCCTGAGAAGACGGTGACTTTTTCTCTTTGTAACTGCAGATGAGGTGGGCAGAAGCTGCTACAAAATAGGCAAATCACTGTGCAAAATTTAACTCACCAGGCACTAGAACCCATAGAGTTAATAAACAGAAGACAGGAAGTGCCTAAGAAGTATTGCCATGATAAGCCGAAGGTTAACTTCAGCTTGAAAAATCCACTGAAACTCTCAATACGGTGTCACATTTATTGAAATGAACATGGTAGAATATTCTGGTCATAAACCTCCAAAGTGGTTTTCTCTTCTCAGTTCCTCCTTTTCTTTTCCATTTTTCTTTCTACTTTTTCTTTCTTTTCTCTATCTATCTCAATCCATTCATCTTTCTATCTCGATCATCTGTCATCTTTCAGTCATCAATCATCTTATCCATCTACCATCTATCCATGTATTATCTATGTCTAAAAGTAGACAAAGTCTACTCACTCAAAGTCACTTTAATCTTAAGTCAACCACATCTGAGAGTTCAGATCTGAAATACCACAGCAAACCAGTAGTTTTTGTTAGTATTCTTAAATATATTTTTTGAAATATTTCACAACTAATGATGCTAAGTAATCAATGAGAGTTACCATGGGTAAATGGAATGGTCAGATCTTTTTTCATTTCCCAGTGTACTGGAATACATTTTGTTTTTTTATAATTTTATTTTGCACCTCTCTTTGCTGTGAATTCTTTAATAATCTGATGACTTTCTAAAACAACTTTAGATTTGTGAACATTATTCTAGCCAGACTAACGATTGCCATTGTGAGTTACGGTTTCACATATTTAAGATTAAGATTTCTGGTTTAAAACATAGTACTGTAAGTGATCATCTTTATCAAAATGTTTGGTTTTTCTTGGGACAGTAGTCTACAAAACTTTGGGCAGACATTGAATAAAATTTTTATTTTAAATTCAGCTGTGAAGTGGAATACACACACACACACACCACACACGTGCATGTGCATACACTAAATAAATAAATAAATAAACAAATAAAGATTATAAAAAAAGAAAATAACTGTGTAACATGACCTTAAGGGCAAACGGAATCTGTAATCAGATATTACATGTATTGCACTTTGCTTCATTTGGGTTTGTAAAATGCTGTAGCTTCAGCTTCCATATTGGTAAAATGCAAATCACAGCTATCTTATGTGAGGTAGGGCATTACTTCACAAAGTCATGTTAAACATAATTGTACTGACCATTGGTTTGAGTCATGATTTAGACAAGGATTTAGACACTGATTCCCACTGGCAGATTCCGCTTGTTTGACACCTTCAGACTTCATTATGTCACCTGATTATAATTTGCAGTGACGACAATGTTATTGATAACTGGTCTGCTCATTTTGGTCAATCCACATGTTGCTCATCAATAGTGAGTGATAAGTTTGACTGTACTCAAGCAAGTGTAATGAAACAGCGTACACTTATGCTGAGTCACGACAAGCCCTTCTAACATTCAATAAAATTGACAAGAGGTGATGAAAGTCTAGCCAGCAATTTTTTTAGCACATGATAATTACCTTTGACATTCCAAGCGCTTCTCAAGGAAAAGAATCGAAGGCAGGTCTAAAGTAAAAGACTCAGCAAATGCAATTTGTATAATTATGGTAAGAATAAATTACCTGAGATTTACCTTCTTAATGAGTCTTTAGGTGTACAATAGAACCTTGTTAATTATAAGTACAATGTTATTCCCCAGTTCCCTAGAAACTTTTCATCCTGCTTAACTAAAACTTTATGCTCGCTGCCGTAGATTATGTCTATGTTACCTCCAAAGGCCCATGGATTAGCAGTGTGGACACCAGTCCACGGCAACGCCCATTGGTCTAGAGGAAAGTGTAGGACATTGGGAATGTGCTCTTGGGGAGAACTAGGCAGATCTCTTCCCTCCTCTGATTTCTTTCTGATTCCTCTCGCTTGGGCTTCCACACTGATATTCTGACTCACTACAGACCCAAAGCCACAGTTCAATTGACCAATCACGACTAAGCCCTCCATCAACACAAACTGAAATTAAACTTCTTTTATAAGATAATCATCTCTGTAATCTTATCCCAGTCAATGGAAAGTCGACCAGCACACCGTGTAGCGCATCCATTTTTCCCTGTCCCGTAAATCCCTAGCAAACCTTCATTCTGCTTTTTGATTCTGTGAATGTGACTATCTAGCATGACTCATGCAAATGCAATCAGATAATGCTATCACGTTTTCCTTATCATTCACCCATCAATGAAAATTTTCGTTGCTTTATATTTTGCAATAATGCTCTAGTGATATAAGAGAGTATAAGTCTCTTGGAGATTCTCATTTTCGTCCTATTGACCAAATATCCAGAAGTGGCATTGCAGATGAGACAGCACTGAAGGAATGTCCTCACTGTTTCCCATGGTCCTGCAATGCTCTACTTTGTCAGAAGTAGTGCACGACCACCCAAGTTCTCCAGAATCTCACCGACACCATTCTTTTATTTAAAATTAAAGTTGCCTGGGGCTGGAAAGATGGCTCATGGATTAAAGCCTTTGCCTTGCCTTGCAAGCTAAAGAACCTGAGTTTAGATCCCCAGATCTCATGTAAAAATGTCTTGTGCATGGTGGTAGTCTATAATTCTAGTCCTGCAAGGCAGAACCTGGGAAGTCCCGGAGCAAAGAAATAAGGAGCAATCCAAGATGATTCCCGAAGTGAAACTTGGTCCTCCACAGGCACACGTGTTCGAGTGCTCTCTGACAGACAGACAGACAGACAGACAGACAGACACACACACACACACACACACACACACACACACACACACACATCATGATCACATACCCATGCAAAGAAAACGATTCTACTGCATTGATGACCACTGATGTTGATTTTGAACATCGTCTCATATACATAGCAGCTCTTTCTATGTCTTCTCTGGAAAAATAACTACTTATTTTTTTAGATCTAGTTTTTTTGTCATTATTATTGTTATGGTTTTTGAGTTATATAACCATTTTGAGTTATATATAACCATTTCCTATGTATCTTGGACATCAGCATTTTTAAGATACGTTATTTCACTAATCTTTTCCTAGGCTGGAAGTTGTTCTTTCACTCGACCGAATAGATCTGCGCAAAAATACTTTTTGGCCTAATGCAATTCCACACCTACTTCTCTTTTGTTGCTTGTTTTAATGACATAGCCAAAAAGATCATTGTGAAGGCCAATTCCATGGGCTTTTCTCTTGTGTTTTCCTCTATGAGTTTCACAATTTCACATGATCCAGCAAAACTTCTAATCCATTTTTACTTGACTTTTATGTCTGGGCCGGGCTTTGAGTCATTACCATTTCTTTGATGTAACATAATCATATGTGCATATTCATTGTTAATAATCTCCCCTGACCTAAAAGCATACGAAAAATCAAAAGTTGTCTTGAGAAAAATTAGAAAACTTGAGTAGTTTAAACAGTTTCATTAGTAGTTTGAGTTGCTGCTTTGCAATCATTTAGTTACAAGTAAATATATATGGACCAATATGTCTAGTGTAATTTTACAGAACATGAGAAAATGATTAAGAGTTTTGCCTAAAGTTTAGGAAAAAATCCAGTGATATAATTTCAAAGTGTTATCTAATCTGTAGAAGAAACTGAATAAAATTATTGTAAGGAGGCACAATCATAATGATACAGATCATTACTCAGAAAGTTAAATATCATTTTTAAATCTTTGTATGAGCAGTCAACGCGCATACTAAAAAGCAGAAGAAGCATCTCCTTTTGAATTCCAGAAATCAGATTACCCAGCTGACCACCCGTTCTGGTGTCAGTCGTATATATTCCTAGGTTCTCCATGTTGAGTCTTCCTGCCACACGTGGGGTTGCTGCTCTATTGTCTAGACTGTTTTCAAATCTGTCTGTTGTCTTGGAAACATTTCTGATCCTGTCTGCATTTCTGGAATAAATGGAGCAGTTATTGCAGGAACCTGGGTAAAATAACGAATGCCACCTCATATCTAACTTCTTTTCCATTTAACATTTCTAGCCTCTCTCCCTACCTATCAGTCCCTGTTGCCTTGAGGCTGACATTTTACATTTAGAGATTCTTTCTAACTAAGGGGGTTCTGCTCCTAATATCACTGCTTTCAATGTCTCTACACAACCCTTCTAAAAAAAGTCACTGTTAAGAGTCATTGGGTGTGAATTCTCTCCAACCCCTCTGCCTGGTTTTCTGAGCTTTACTCTTACCATACCTTGCTGTTCCAGCCTGATTTTTCTCTGCCTTCCCAACATGAAGTAGATAGGTCAGACCTATGCTTCCTATTGTAGAACATGGCATATTACTTTTGACTCAGTGACTTCCTTCTTTTTCCCAACATCTGAGAATACTTTCCCTGTTTATGTCAGAATAGTGCACTTTGCAAAGTGTTTATTCTGTTAAATTTGCTGGTGTGGGTGTGGGTGTGGGTGTGGATGAGCGTGTGCGTCTACCAGAAGGCACTTGAATGTGTGTGTCTGTAGAGGCTCAATGGTGACATCAGGAATTATCCTGGTTTGTTCTATTTTTCTGTTGCTTTGCTCTGGGGTTTCCATGTTCCCTCTTTGAAGACTGGAATTACAGAGGCCATCACATTTTCCACCTGACATTTTTACTTGAAATCTGGGTATCCACATGGCCCCTTGCTTGGGAAGTAAGGCTTTAGCCTTGAGCCATCTCCCCAGCCTGTATTTGCCATTTTAACTCTGATGAATTATTATCTGAAACATGGTAAAGACTCAACAACCAGCCCTTTGGAGGGCATGCGACCCAAAGGACTCTTTGTTTGTGCTGTTTCCTTAATTGTTCTGTTTTTCCTGAAATATTTTCATGCTTATGCTGTGAACTTCGCTTCTACTTATTTTGTTCTATTCACCAGTAGATTCGACAAGCAATATTAGATTTATGAGATCTATGTTACATAAGGCTCTATCAGTAATGATTACTATTACTTTAATTGTTCATACTTTCATGCTACTAAATTGAAACAGCTGTTTCATTGTTCTGGATTGTAATGCAAAGACAGTTCCCATAGGGAGGAATCATAGCATGGTATCAAGCACACACTTACTAAATTTTAGTCAATGTAAACATAATATTGTGGGTCTGAAGTAACCAATTGGGCCAGGTGATTGCCCAGATAGCTAGTGATGCTTTACTAATTGTGATGGTTAATCCTGGGTGTCAACTTGACACACCTGGCATTAGCTAAGATCAGCTGAGATCACCTGAAGAGATTGTCTGGATCAATACATTTACAATACAAAGACCAGCCCCTAAATTGGATTGGAACCGATTTCCAATTTCACTAGATTTCACTGGAACCTCCCAGTAGTGGAACAGATAAAAGAACCACAGAATAGGAGACTGGGAAGAAAAGACTCTCCAGGAATCCTCCAGCCTTCAGCCGCCACCCACTAGCCTACTGGATGTTTGCATTGATGCATCCAAGTCGACTCTGCCATGAAAGACTGTTTCTCCCCTTTGGAAACATAAGGTGAATAAAGTTCCTTTTCTCCCTTAAATTCTTTCATCCTTTAAGATGTTCTCTCACAGCAATAGTTGAGAGTAGCCATTACACTAATATAGGTGCCTATGAGGACATCTCTGGAAAAGACTGGTGTTTGCATGAGTGAACTAAGTAAAGAAGCTCTCTCTGCGTGGGCATCAAAGGTCCATCGCAGCACGAACGCCCTGGGTGAACTTGAACTTGCTCCTCTTGTGTAAACTCCTGTCTCCCATCCCCAGCTCCTCTCAACCGTCAACCCGCCACATTCTCATGGGTGCAGCAGAGACTGATTATGTTGGTCCTACAGGTCCCCAGAACCTGGATTAAGTCAGTGACTGCCAGTCGCATCCTGTCCCTACCAACAGCCAGCTCCATAACCTGTTTCTCTAACTTGGAGTTGTGGTTACAACCCGGAATGAAGACAACTGCAAAACAGCTATCACCAATATTAAGCACCATTTATAAGTTTGAGAAGGTGGACTATTAGCCACTAATTTGCTAGAAATAGAATGTGCCACTCATGGCTAGGTTTGCACTTTTATTTCATTGAGATCAATGGCTTTACTTCCAACTAGTGATAACATGAGCTTCAGGCATTTTCGTGTGCAATGAGAAGTATCTTAGCCAGGGGAGACGAGATGAACAGGATTAGGTGACACAGAGCTCAAAATAATTGAACTACACTGTCTTTGAGGAGAACGTCTGCTCTTGTGCTCTTATGCTCTTGTATTTCAATGCCGCCCAAATGAAAATCATGACATTTTCATCTGAGAGATAACGATTAGCTGAGCTGTTATTGATGTAAGAAGAAAAAGTATTTGAGCCAAGACCTCCCTCTGGAACCCAGGCTCGCTGAGACAAGAGAACTGCCATGAGACTGTGCCTTGATCAGCAGAGAACCAAAACTCTGGAAGCTCACGGGTCAGGAAATGAAGCTACATGAGCCCTAGAATTAGACTGACCCAACACTGAATTTCAGCTCTGCTCTGTGACTTGAGATGGTTTAAACTGTGGTTTAAATCTGTGTTTTTATCTGCATCCATTCTCAAGTCTTGAATAAGAAAATGCCTGAAATTTTTTTATCAAATAAATGCATTGAGTTAGCAATCTGTTCACATGGTCACATGGACTCTTCCAAGAGGCGAATTCAGATTTAGGTACAGTAAGGGAATTCAAAAGCGATTCAATAAAGACTTAACACCTATCATGTGTGGCAGTTGGCATTCTATTACTGTAGAGTACATTAGTTCACCAAGTTAAAACAAATAATATTGATGCTTTTGGCCCACAACTTTGAGACCTCAGTTCCATTGCTCAGGAGCTGTGGGTCCATTCACAAGGCAGCTCACATGGCAGAAGCAAATGACTAAAGAAAGCTGCTCACCTCATGGCAGCTGGGACATATCCCAAATCTGGATGCCTCCAAGCTAGATCCCACTTCTTAAATGTTCTACCTCCCAGATATAGCAGTCTCCTTCTATTCCTTACACCTTTGATTTTGCTTGACACAATTATCAGAATGTTTTTATGCATGCTTTATTTCCTAGAATTTGTCTTTGAAAGAGTATGGCCACCAGCAATGAAATCCCACTGATAAATTGTTGAAACAGATCTGACTGCACAAACAATATTTATTTTTGAAGTAAGAGAATTGGACAGAAATAAGCCACCTGATATTTTGCTTCCTTTTTATGGTTCAGCAGAAACATAAACCATGAGCTAGGCTTCTTGAGAAACATGAATATGAAACATGACAAATCCTTGTGGTTTGTTTTAGTTTGAAACCCAAGAAATTGTACACTTTAGGAGAATTTCATACTTGAGTTCTCTTTGGTAACCTCTGGTACATTAGCACCCATTTTATGGCCTCAAAGACTGTTGAAACAGAACCCACAAGTGTTTATTTGGTTATGGAAGACAGTTTAAAGAAAGAAAAACCTGACAGGTTTGCTTGTATGACAGTTAAAAAATAGGTAAGGGAAAAATGTGTTTGGAACCATCTGTGAATGACAGAATACAGGTGATGGTGCAAGGAGACGGATGGGCCAATGTGATCTGCAGTCTCTTTACTGATCTGTGATCTTTTCAACATGGAAGGTGTATTAATCAGGATTCTCTGGAAGAACAAAATTGCTAGAATGCAATATATAAAAATAACTTTATGAAATAAACTCACAATAAAGGTAGAGTCCTTCAAAGTAGCTGTCCATAGCCACTTTGTTCTTAACCGGAATGTCTTACAAAGCTGAAGGATCCTGAGAAGGTCTCAAGCTTCTTTCTCACTGGATCAGCAAATAGCAGCAAGGCCTAGAGCCCAGGCTCCAAAGGCAGCAGGAACAGCAGCGAGGTGCAAAGTACCAAGCTCTGAGTCAGCCAAGGATGGAGGCAGCAGTGGCAGCAGCAACAAAGAAGGTAACAAAACTCCAAAAAGCCAATGATGCTCTAAGAGTGAACTTAACAGCAAGTAGATGCAGGATAAGGGAAGAACCAGTCCCTCCTCTTTGCACTTCCTATTTTTTGTCCACTACTGGAAAGCACCACCCACCGTGGGCGGTGTTTTCCCCATCAATTGTGTAAGTACCTGCAGACTTGTTTAGGGGCATGCTCCAATCACCAATTCTCCCCAGCCGTGCCCCAAATAGCCTACGACTGTCAAGTTGACACCAGACTCTAACCTTAAGGGAGGGTAAAGAAAAGAGATCCTTGCAGAAGTTTGGGAAGAATAAATCACCCAAGATGAGGGTGATTACCTTCTGCATGGCTTGGGGAATAATTAAGATGGTTCAGTGAAGAAGTAAGAAGGCAGGAAATGCTGTTGTCAGACAAAGGTCATGAAGGAAGAGATGGAGCTGAACTTACAGATGACTGAGGGGTATCCAGCCTACTGTTCTCAGGATGCACGTGACCTAGCATAGTTGTGAATGTGGGGGAAAAAGTCATGAACTTGGACTAGGGAGATGACTCAAGAAATAAACTGATCCTCAGACACCATGTAAAAAATGTTGGGGGACAGATGCAAAAATAGTAATCCCTGTCTTGGAAGGCAGAGCCTAAGAAAGCCTAGAGCAAAGCAACAAGGAGATAAAACAATCTAGAATGGTCCCTGAAGTCACTCTTAGGTCTCCACAGGCACAAAAATTCAAGATTCCTACACACCTACACACACACAGACACACACACACATGCACACACATACACACACACACACACACACAAGAGTGAGTCATCAACTTAAAACACTGATTTGTATGTGTGTGTGTGTGATTGCATGACTGCATCATTTCTGAGTGTGACTTTGCAGATAACAGTGTCATATAACATCACACAAAATAAAGCATATGTGTGCTCTCACAGTCCAGAGGATGCAGGCTGATGTGCTTCTTTGTACCTCATTGAGTGTGGTAGAACCTTCCAGAGTTTATGACTACAGGGACAACAAGTCTACAGAGCTATTATTCCTGCGCCTTCGTTCTCTACTGACGGTGTCATGAATCAGCTGAAGGCAAAGAGACAGAAGAGCCACAGTCTCCTTGGAAAAAGAGGAGAAGTGGGCAAGGTGATGCGATCATGTCCAGCCAAAGGAGCCTTTCGTGACCTGAGAACAACACCAGGTTGCTAGGGACACAAGCAGCCTTGCTCTTTTGCATCCCTGGGCTTTCTACCAAAAGTTTTCATTTTCACACTTCATAGTGTTTCTGCTTCCATTGTTAGCACTCGCCGCACACTTCTTTATACACGCGTGTTACTTGGTTTTCTTGCCCCTGTGACACTATGCCTAACATAGACACCTTATAAGGGAAAAGAAGATGTTCTTTTGCTCACGGGGTCAGTCCACAATAATCCAATGACACTATGGCTCTGGGAATAGCCCCATGGCACAAGGGGGGGGGCTGCAGAAGAGTTTTCAGTTTAAAGGCAGATGGGAAGGAGAGGCTGGAACACAAGAAGCAGCCAAGCCAATATATCACTTCCAAGGGCATCTTTCAGTAACCTGCCTCCTCCGACTAGACTCTGATTTCTCCTTTCCACCACCTCCAAATAGCACCATCTCATTGCAAATCTGTCAGAGGTCTTATCCACAAAACTGATCAGATCTCTCGGGACCTGGTCACTTCCCAAACCCATCAGTTGACAACCAAACCTTAATATGTGAGCCTATGGGGGATGTTTCATATTGAAACCTCAACAGTGCCTCTGCCATTCCAAGCACATTATGCAGCCCACAACTTCTCCGCATTGTCACCAAGGACATTTTGGTCCAGAAGCATCTTCTCTGCTGTGGGACTTGTTTGTGATCCGCACGTTTATCTCCAGCATCCCTGGTCACTACTCACTGGAAGCAACAGGTCCCAGCAGGTCCTTACACATACACAAAGAACCAACCAGAGACAGAAAGCTGCTGAGCAGGAATTAAGAGTTATCTAGATTATTCTGGAGGCTTGATCTGTGTCTGTATGAATAATTGAGTATACATATATTCTATTCACTTGGTTTTTTAATGACAACACTTTCACAACTACTCAGGATTTTTTTTTTATTTTGCTTTGCTTTATTTTGATTTCTTTTCAGACAGGATCACAATCTATAGTCCAGGTTGGCCTGGAAGTCATAATAAGTCAATGCTGGCCTCAAAATTACAGCAATCCTCCTGCCTCAACTTCCTTAATGACAGGATCACAGAAACATTGTAATTTATGGAAACTTGGCCCAGAGATTCAAAAGACTGTTTTCCAAACAAAAATGTTACATTCCCCTTCTATTTCTTACCACAATATACACAAATGTAAGCAGATATTGGACATGAGTAAAATATCTTGAAATTTCTTTTTTAAATTTATTTTGTGTGTGTGTGTGTGTGTGTGTGTGTGTGTGTGTGTGTGTGTATACACACACGTGCCTATCAGAGGGTATTGTGTGTCCCTGTGGAGGACCAGGAGTAACTTCAGAAATCATCATGGATTGTTTCCACCTCCTTTTTGTTTCCCTCTGGATTTCCCAGGCTCCGCTACCAGGGTGGGAAGTGCTGGCCATGGCTGTTTCCACCTGGCATTCTTATGTGACACCTGGGATCGGAACTCAGGATCTTCTGCTTGGGAGTCAGAGTCTTAACCCCTGAGCCACCTCTCCAGCCACATCTTGAAATTCTAAACACTACTCTTTCTTGAAGAAGTTATTAATATTAATGAATGCAAGACTCTTAGCTTGATAATTGAGCCCATTTCATAATAAAAGCAAGTCATTTGTGATGCTTCGAAGTTTTAAAAGTGATTTCTATATTCCTTATTTCTGTGTCTTGCTAAGAATTAATCTAGATAAGAATTAATCTTGGATAAAATATGTCTAAGAAATTAAAATTAAAGAAAGCCAAAATACTGCTCTGGGAGGGAGGGCTTAAAGGCAACTGTGATGGCTAACAATAATGTTGCAGTAGAATAAAGCATTAGGCAAGACACAGTTGTCAAACATTTGAAAACTTTACATTGCTTTGTGATTTAAGTACAATAATAAGCCCAGGTGAATGGAGAAATGCCATGACATGTGAAACCCAATTATGTAAAACTTGACTCAATGAAGATATAAAGCTTCTCTTCATTTAAAGAAAAATAGTTATCCACACCTTCATCAATCCTCCTATACCTATCTAAATAGTGACCTTAAATTGACACATGTTCCCCTTAAACAAAGGCCCCCAGATCAATATCATTAATATACTCAACACTGGTTCCAGGTGCAGGGAGGACCCTGGACGATGCTATTTCCAACAAAGTAAAGAACAGGTGAAGGTAGAAATGTTTCCTTTTCTTTTTTTTTTTCTTTCATTCTGTGTGGGCAGCACATATCTATTACTTGAGTGGACTTGAGTCCTGGAAAAACAAAAGTGATTTAGATAAGTGAGATGCTGGCCACATAGGTGACAGAGAGACTTAAATACCATGACTGTTATCAAGACTATGGCATAAGTACTTTTCCGATAGAAATGTTTATCACAGTGAGATAGCTCAGCAGGTAAGGTGCCTCTCGCAAACCTAGAGACCTGAAGTCAATCCCCAGAAGCCAATATGGTGTATGTGTGAGCTTTCCTCTTCTCTCTCTCTCTCTCTCCCCTTCTCTCACTCTGTCAAATGAATAAAACGTTTTTAAAAATTGAAAAATTCAAGAAGATAGTTCTGAAAATATTGATCTAATTTCATATAGATTATTAAAATAAGTAGAAAGTACCAAATAAAATTTCAAAAATATTTGGCTGCATATTAAGTAATAGATTCTGAGAAATAATGAATGCAAAATGAAACTGTGAAGAAAGCTGGAAAGTGAAGAAAGTATTTAAAAGCCATTTGTTTCACAAAGTAATAAAGGATCAACTTAGTCATAATAGCAAGACTCATAAGTCATAGACTGAATCCACTCCCAGTCAGCAAAAGACATATACAGTTCATGAAGTAAAACAAGCAAATGGAAAAACTCACACCAGTAATAAAATAGTTCTGGGTCAATGTAATTGAGATTTTGTTTCACTTATCAAATTAATGCAGCTTTTAAAATAGACTCTATATTACAAGAGTCAAGGTTCATGTACATTGACCTTTCTAGAATTATATTGAAGCAGTAAAAAGTATTTATAGCATTTGACCCAGTATTTACAATTCTAGATTATCTGTCAAAAAAGTTAAAAACACTAGATGAGAATTTCAATAAGACATTATTTACAATAGAGCGATATAAGAAATGACCTGAATGTCCAATTACAGAACATAATTAAGTTGAGTGGCTACTTGGAAAATGGTCATGATAAAATATTTGATTAAAATATACAAAGAAAATATTTTCCTATATATAATTTTCATGAGATGATTAGGGTCTAACCTCTCTATAATAGTTAATCATTTTCTATATATCTAGATAAATATCTCTTCACAATTGTTAGTTGTAAATATTGATTAATGTTTATCAAGTGAGAAAGAGATCAGAAGCAAGACTATTGGCAACAAAAGCTTAATGTTTCAAAGGTTGGATTTAATTTCAGACCTGGCTTTTTCGTATATCATATCTTCTGCAAATCAGTGCTATCAGAGCAATTTCATGTTTACTCTAGACTCATAAAGACCTTTAAGTTGATAAGGCAGCTGCACAGATGTGACACTACCTAACACCCTCATGAGGGACGAAGTTGATTTTATCAGACACCTGTCCATTAAATAGACTTGCAGTGATGTCTTGTATACATGATATACTGCACAGAAACTATTGTGATGTTCCTGCCACAGTTCCCAGGAGAGTCTTACAGGTCTGGGTTCGTTCGGGCATGTTCCAAGCACTGACAGATCAAAGAAAAACTGGAATTTCTATGCACACCCACAAGCTGTTCCAGAGTCCGCCCCCCTGCTTCACTGATGTCAATGAAACCAACCTATCTGCCACCTTTGGAACGTAGCCCGTGTAGCTGCATAGACACCAGACTCCAGTACAGTATGTACAGACGCTGAAGAGCACGGAATCGAGTTCTGGAGAGAAGGATTTGAAGACAAGACAAGGGAAAGGACAATGAAGAAAAGTGACTATGGTTGTACTCCCACTACCAGAGCGAGGCTTCAGAGATCCCAGAACCTCAAGGATGATTCTGAAATTCTGGCCCTGGTCAGGGATAAAACGCAAGATGAAATCAGGCAGTTTTGACCTGCCCTAACCATTTGAAAAAAATCCATTTTTTTTTACATTTGTGTGCTTTTTGTTCCTTCCTCCTAGAAGAGCTAAAATTGCGTCTGAAGGTGCAGAATTGTCTTTAAAACTTACTGAATGATAACAATTTCATGTATTTTGAACAACTGAGCTTTTTTGTTCATTAACTTTCTCTTTGTTTACCAGTTCCTTCTTCTTTCACAGTCTTTTTTAAAGCACTGGGCTATCATAGTAAAAAATTGTCAGTCTTGCAAAACCGCCTGGGAGTTATACATAGATGCCAACATATGAGAAATCCCACAACTATCACGAGAAGAAGTCATCCAACGTACAGACAGTGTGCACTGCTGAGTTTCCTTGCTCTTCATTACTCCATTTCTCTTGTCTCTCCTCCTCTCCCTTCCCCCCTCACTTCCATCCTTCTCTCTTTTCCTATCCTACCCCCTTCTTCCCCTCCCGTCTCTTGCTCTCTTCCTCTCTTCCCTTGCTTTCTCTTTCCCCTTCCGTTTATCTACATGTGAATGAGTTTGGGCTAAACTTTTGAAAATGATGGTAACAAAGAAATCCTTGCATAAGTTCCAGGCATTCACGAAATCCTCTGAATTGTTTCTCTACATTTTCTAAAAACATATTTTAATCTTGAATGGACATATTGCATAGATTCAGACTACAGTGTGACTGTTCCATACCTGTGCACAATGTGGAATGATGAGCTGAAAGGTGCTGGCGTATTTGTCTCTCATCATTTCTTTGCATTGAGAACATTCAGACATCTCTCTGCTGGTTAATTTGAACTATGCAATTAATTTGCATCAAGCTTAGTTATTCCTGCTAGAGGGCATAAAGTTATTCTTTTCCAGTGTCAACTCTAAACCTGTTAACCATCGTCTTTGCTTCTCTCCCTTTCACACTCACCCATGACTTTATTCTTTACTACTTTGAAAATTTTAGAAATCTTTCTTGATTACCTATAGTCTTTGTTTTTAAAGTTCTCTGAAAACTCCTCTCCACCTAACCCATTCACTTCCCCTTCTCCACTGACCACACCATCATGTTAATATTATTATCGTTGGAATTTCTAGTTTACCACATTGTGTGGTGGGCTAAACACTGTGGGTCTGAAATTGGCATCTCTGACCAAACCCTGTGCCTCATGAGCGTTTCTTATTCTCCACATAGACACTTACTGTGTCGTTCCTTTTAACTCTCCCCATTTCTTCTGATCGCTGGATAGCTCTATTTTGGGTTCATGCAATATGAATACTCTGATGATGTTGGAGCTTCTATTCTTCTCTTGCTCTCTTTAATTTGCCTGGAAAAGGAAGGAATAAGCTGGTAGCTGACAGTTGAAAAGTTTTGAATGAGTCAAAACTGCCTAGAGCAGATATTGAAGCTGACTACTGCAGTTTGCCTGCATGTTGCTGATAGATTCAAGACTAACAAGTTTATCAAAAGAAAAGGGCTTGGGGTTGGAGAGATGGTTCAAGGATTAAGACTCTGCCTGGAAAGCAGAGGGTCCTGAGTTCAGATCCCGGGTCCCATATAAAAAAAGCCAGGTGGAAACGTCAGAGGCCTACACTTCTAACCCTGGTGAGTGGAGCCTGGGAAATCCCAGAGTGAAGCGAAAAAGAGGAAGAAACAACCTGGGATGATCCCTGATCCTCCACAGAGACACGCGGTACCCTCTGATACACACACACACACACACACACACACACACACACACACACATTTTAAAAAGGGGGGTATTTTTTCTTTTGCTTCTCAGTTACCGTTCTTAGCCCAGCTTGACAGGAGAGTTCATGCCAAAACCAGGGGCAGAAACAGCTGATCGCACCACATCCACAAGGATTTTCTGAGAGACTACAAATGTGTCAAAGTTTGCTAAAATGTCCCAAATCACCTTACCAGCTTCCTCCAGCTTATCCTTCTGCCCAGAGAATAGTCCCGCCCATTATGGGCTGGGTTTTTCCAAGTCAATGAGACAATCTCCTGCAGGGTTGTTTGAGGGCTTTGCCTTAGCTACTAAGACCAACATGCCCAGAGCTCAACCTTCACTTGTCAAGTTGACACTTCTATATCTAACTAGCACACTGGGTGTGAACTGACCAGGTGAATGAGCTTCTTAGATGTTGGAGGCTGGCCCACTTAAATTTACCAGGAGAGCCCTTTGACAAAGACTCACGTGGAGGAAACTCCATGCTCAGGTGATCAGTTATCCCACAATGTCAGACTCTCTGGGTCCTCGTTATTATCTCACTCTTGAATGTGTCCTACTGAGACAGATGTGGTTCAGAAGAACTTTGTTCAAACATTGACATCTCCTTTCATGAGAAGAAGCTGTCTGTCCTGCCCTTCTTCACTCTGTCCTTCCTGTGTGAGGAAGGCTCCCTGTTCTCATTTCCATCCCTCATCCTTGCAAGATCTTGCAGCTTTCATGGAAATTGTTAGTAACAATAGAACAATATTGTTTCCTCAGTTGTAACAAATATCCCAAACTGATCTAAGCTGTTTATACCAGAAGACATGTGACTCAGATTACATTGCAACCCCCTTTATTATCTTTATAAATTTTCTGTGATGTGACGCTAATCTAAGTTAACTATTTTACAATAGTTAACACCAGGAATCAAACACACAGCCTGTGCATCCTGAAAGATCAATCTATCACTGACTTAGATCCTCAACTCCCCACCCCTTCAGGATGAGCTGTTTATAGTGACTGCTTCTAAAGGGAGTGGATGTGGGAAGTGGGGAGCGGGGCCAACTGGTGACACTTCAGTGGAAAGACCTGACCAACACACCATCTGTCCACCGGATGAACTGTCCATGATAGCACCATGTTGGCCGCAGGTATCTTCCGTATGATTGATGAGAACGAGATTTTATCTCTGTGACTTTCCCTCCAAATACCAGAGCCTAATCATAATGAGAATGTCAACTGGGCTTCACGGAAGAGGAACCCCACGAAACAGCTGATTAGCATTCCTCTAAGTACTGAGCCAAGTCACGGAAAACAAAGGAAACTGAGGAACTGATAGAGCAAGGGTCATCTAAGTCATGACAACCAAATCCAGTGAACAAAGGCAGGTACTAGTAAAATCTAGTACATCATTGCGAATAATGTACATCATTACTGTACATCATTGCTAATGATAGATCAATAATGCTTCATCAGTTGTCTTCTAATAATGCTTCTAAAATGTCTCTACTAGAAGATATGTGACTAGATTATATTGCAACCCCCTTATTATCTTGGTAAATTTTCTGTGATGTTAAGCTATTCTAAAGTTAACTGTTGCAATACCAGGAATCAAACACACAAAGAGCAATCTACCACTGACTTAAATCCCCAACTCCAATCTTCTTTCAAATGAAAGGTTATTTTTAAAAAGTTTTACCCCCAAAATTTATGATTTAGGTATTAATAATTCATGGAGAAATGAAATTTTCTAGCAAGAAGTTTAAATATTTATTCAAAAAACTTTAATAATTTGTGACAGCTATACTTTTAAAATTGTTAAAATTTGACATTACATTATGACTTTGTGAACCTACTGGGTAAATATACATAATATATACTAATAGTAAAAATATGATAAATAAATGTAAGTACAATAAGTATAAGCTTACACTGATTTGGACTAGGTACAGTGATGATTGTCTATCCTGGCTACGTGGGAGGCTGAGAAGAAAGATTGAGTTGGAGATCACAATAACTCTGTGTTAAGATTCTTTCTTATAAAAAAATTCAGTAAAAGAAATTATCAAATTTACTGTAATTTTTCCTCTACTATAACATAATCTATTTATGACTCTCTATTTTGAAACATAATTTTAAAATGACTTACCTCCTCATTTCAAATCCTTAAACTTGAAATTTCTTTGTCATGTTTTTATCCATATGGAATTTTTGAGATAATTATTTTGGTGTCTGAGTTCTGGTTACATTGAGATTTTTCACTTTTCTTTTGGGAAACAAGAATTCTATTTTCATGTGCCTATCTCCCCTTCTAACTTTTACAATTTAAATTTTTTCTAATTTTATTCTTATCATTATATATATATATATATATATATATATATATATATATCTTATGTTTATGTGAAATGTGACCTGAAGAATGAATTTCATTTTTCCAAATATATTACCAATGATTTCACAAACACTTGCATATTTATTCTTTTGTCTTAGTTACACTATTTTGATCAGCATTAATTTATGAATTTTTTGATTGGATTAGATCTTGAGTGGTGTTGCTCTGTTCTTCTGCCTTTAGTGCCATCTTAAAGTTTCAAATCTGCAATACGTTACTATCTGTAAGTCCCTTTTCATTACTTCTTTTTTTAAAACAAAAGTCTAGTAGCTTCTTACTTGATTATGCTTCTAGATCAACTTAAATTCTCACATTCTCAAGGAAATCCATCATTTTGGAATCCAAACCTGGAGTGGCATTGCATCTAAATATAAATATTTATGGAGTTTGCATTGTGATATTGTTGCATCTACATATTGTTGATAAATTCATGACCAAACAGCTTATAAAAGAACAAGGGATCTTATTCTGGCTTGTAGTCCAGTTACACTTTCTCGTCCAGCTTGGCAGAAAATCTCACACCAATACCAGGGACCGAGGAAACCATACCTTCAGGAAAGCTGAGAGGACAGTCCTTACTTGCAGACCAACATGTCTGGACAAGTATACAGAAGGATGCCAACCTCCTCAACCAGTTCCCTCCATCACATTCGCCTTCTCAGGGACTAGCACCATCTACAATGAGCTGGGTCTTCCCATCAACAAGACAATCTTCTGCAGGCTTGCTCAGGGCTTAACTCAACTACTAATTCTCTACAACTGTTCCCACAGTTCAAACCCTCAACTGTCAAGTTGACACCTATATCTAAGTGACAGAATCTGAGACTGTCCTCATCTGATAAAATTTTGTTTCTTCTATATCTGTAATCGACAGTACAGTGCATGAGACTGAAAGAAAACTGAATGCAAAATCACAAATAAACAAGTTGGGTGGATTTGATTTGGGATAGTTCACAATGGGAGGTTTCATCAGTCCTTGGGGACCTTTCTCATCCCCAAGGGAGCAGAATATCATTGAAGAGTTCATGTCAGAGTTCCTGTGGATGCTCAAATCCATGGACGCTCACATCCCTTATTTAAACTAAGGTAATATTTGCACACAATCTATGCATACTTCTATTTTTTTTCATTCTTTGAGGTTTTCATATGTAAATACAATCCTCCCCATCCCCTTCCCAACCTAATCTGCAGGTTTTTTTTTCTAGTCTATCTCCTTCCCATTCCCATGTCCCTCCACGTGTGGGAACCATTGGTCCTCATCCACATGCCTGTATGATGAACCCACACTTATGCAATCTCTAGGTTACTTCTACCTAAAACAATTCAGCTAGTTGCTATACCATATTATTTAGATAATAATGGCAAGAAAATAAGGAATGGTGTGATAGTTAATCCTTGGTGTCAACTTGACACACCTGGCAATAATTAAGATCAGCTGAGACCACCTGAAGAGATTATCTGCATCAATACATTTTCAATACAAAGACCAACCCTAGATTTGATTAGAACCTCCTAGATCTCATTGGAATCTCCTAGTAGTGGACCAGATAAAAAGAACCATAGAACAGGAGACAGGAAGAAGAGAGACTCTCCAGGAAACCTCCAGCCTTCAGCCGTCACCCACTAGCCTACTGTATGCTCATAGTGACTTAGCCTGCCTCCAGCTTTAGCCACCAGCCATGCTGCCTCCACCATGAAAGACTGTATCTCCCTTCTGGAACCATAAGTTAAATAAATCTCCCTTCCTCCCTTAAGTTGATTGACTTTGGGTGTTCTTTCACAGCAGCTGTTAAGAATAACTGTTACTGATGGCATATCATCAAAACAGACACAAATTTTTCTGAATATTTTCCATCTGTGGCTGGTGGACTCTTTGGAAGCTGAGCATGCCAGTCCAAATGTCCAGCTTTTTTAACAACTGGATCACCAACTTCAGCAGCATTTATTAAGATATATTAGTAAATAGAAATTCATCCAGTTCAGGTGAAATTTTTAGGGAGAGGGAGATAGCGAAATTGTTCATTTATGGATAGCTAAAAGAATTGGGGCTGGGTGAGGAGTATTGCAAGAAACTGACTTATTTTAGTTTCCAGAGCCTAAATTAAAGGGAGTTTTTCTCTTAGTAGCTGGTGCTCTGGCAAAGGGAAATCATAGCTATGACCCTGGGCTAACTACAGGGTTTCCTTCAGAGCCTATTACTAGTTTCGATGGGAAGGAGGAAGGCAGACTGTCCAGTCAACACAATATTGTCAGTAGATGTAACAAATTGAATTGGTGAATGATTTGAAACTTGGGTATAGAGCAAAATGACTGCAACGCTGTTTACAAAATTATGCAGGGAAATAACTAAGTCAACTTAAAACACCACATTCTCTTCCTAGGAGAGGAAGCACAAGGCGAGAGTCTGGAGATGGATAATTACAGCAAAGTCCAACCAAATGATGCAGAGCAAAATCTCTTTCTTCCCTTCTTATGGTCCCAAATGAAGACAGGGTCTCGTTACTCTGTTATCAGTGGCAGAAACCTGTTCTTCATAGACGACTAACTGTCCTCTCCCTGCTACAACACCCTTTGATCTTACAGTCTCTCAAAACTGTGCTCAGGAGTGCATTGCTTATGGTCTCTCCCATCTAATCTAATAGTGGAGGCGTGTGGCCCATGCAATGCAGTGATATAATAGGAGATGAGGCTCTCTAAGAGTTCCGATGCAACTGCAGCATGGCATGTGAGATGTGCTGCATGCAGTACGGCGCAGCATGTCACAGGCACTCGATGCAGCACTGCACGGTACTGTCACATGAGCTGATGAACCCCTGGAGACTCTATGAACCAAATCCTCCAAAGATGGTATCTTATGTAAGGAGGAAAAATGCACTGTGGTGTGTGGACTTGAAGCTGCAGTTCTCAAAGGTGGCATAACTCAAGACTGACTTCTCTGAGAGACCAGATGATTGAATTATTTACATCACACGAGTACACCAAAGAATTTCTTCCACTTCCTTACGCTCAGAAACTCAGGACACATAGAGGGTAGTGAACCTCTCTAGGTCATAAGAAGTGGTTCAGACTTTGAAGTTCCAACACAACAAAATAATCTGTACAAGATGGAAGATCTCAGCAAAGAAGCCTGAGTTTCCTCAGTGAACGGTAGAGGTTCTTGTTTAGGAGAAGACATCCAAAATGAGATTTGGTGAAATTAGCTGCTTCCCAAGTGACTAAGAAGGAGGAGACTTTATCGAGAAAGGAAAGAGCAGATGCCATGGCTCAAAGCATGAGATAGAAACAAGTACATTAAATGGCAGATCCTGGTGTGGGATTTGAAGAAGCTCAAATACAGAAGAGAAGCTAAAATTTGCACTCTGGACACCTGACAGAATACTGAAAAACACTGAGACTGAAGATTTCAGGACTGAGAAGGACATTTGAGAGACATGGCTATAATGTCCTGAGATAAGATTTTTTTTAAAATTTTACGTGTGTGTGTGTGTGTGTAGTATGTGTATGGTGGTGTATGTGTGTATCAAAGGACACCATGCCTGCTTGTGGAGGCAAGACCCAAGGGTGACTTCAGGAATCATCCTGGATTGTTTCTACCTCCTTTTTCCTTCTCTCTGGGAATTCCCAGGCTCTCTGCCTTTCAGAGCCAGAAGTGCAGGCTATTGCCATTTCCACATGATCCAAACTCAGATCCTTTTTGTAAGGCACAGAGTTGCCCCCCTGAGGCACCGCAAGATTGTAGAAAGAATTTCAAAGGGAATAGGGGTGAACCTTCGAAGGCCTTTCCATTTCCAGTAAGAAATGGAAAGAACTAGAACCAAGGTAAAGGGAATGGTAACAAACCTGAGAGATGGATGACGTACTTGTAGAAAGACAATTTCATTGTATTTGTTCATTATAACAAAAGGTAAGAGAAAAAGAAAAACTAAAAGTGTGCTGAGATCTCTGACTGGAACACCAGGATTAATTACTGGCCCATCCATGGATCTGAGAAATGTAGAGGGAGATTAGTAATGAGTTGATGGAGCTTTAGCAAACTAACATTGAAGTCTTCTAAGGCGGTGCGGAGGCAACTGGGAAAAAGCCAGCATTTATAACTTCCTAAAGACTTTGGAATTAATCCACATGAAGTCATGTGATCAGTTCATTGTGCTACTCAAATTCAGCTTTATCCCCAGATATTTGATTGACTCATAGCTGTGGAGATACATGTTTACCACTTGTAACTCAGTGCTGTTTATTAGTATAATAGCTGTAATAACATGTGGGGCAAAGTCACCCTTACACTAAGTTCCCCTCTGACTTGTGTGGCATGACTATTTAAATTGTAGACTTAGACATTGATGATAAAATAGGCATGAGCTAACTCCCTCTAGGTGGAAGCAAACATATGATTTTTGGTTTCAAAAACTCCATCTCTAACAAACTGGATTTAGATACCACTGACAGGTATGATGTATGTGGGAAAGACTGAATCATTTGAAAGAGAAAACTATGAGCTGGCCTATATATTTCAATCTATTTTCAAAAGCTGAAGACAGAACTGACAGGCCACTCTCTAGAAATTATTTTTTTTAAGCTGAAAGCCCAGAATACTTCAAAGAAAATGAAAACAAGTTACTGACAAACAAAAGAATGTTTGCCAACATAACCTTTGGTGTTTTCTGTTTATGAGTGTGTACAGTGCATGTGGGTTAAGGGTACATCTAATGTCAAAGAAACTAAGTATGGGGACAGGTGACTGACTGCTACGCTACCAGAAATGTTTCAATGGGTTGAACAAGTTAGATATGGAATGCCCAAATGCAGCTCTAAGATGCATTATTCTCAGTGTGTGTGTGTGTGTGTGTGTGTGTGTGTGTGTGTGTGTGTGTTCAATGGTCAAAGGCAGTTGCAGCAAAGTAATACCTGGAGCCAGCTTCACGTTCAGAAGAGAATACTATGTCTCAGAGAAATGTCTAGTAACAAATGATAGAAATGATCCCTGAAAGTATAGTATTCCTCAAAGAATATTGTTAAAATGCCACAATTGAGAGACCCACTGACCGCAGAGCTAAGGTTGTGTTTGGTTCTCTCCCTGTAGGCTGCATGCTGGGCTCATTTCTTTAACTGCTCCTTTGAGGATGAACTCAGATTTACACTTCAACTTTATAGGATAGTCACTTCCGGGTGGTGCATAAACCCTGACAAACTCACCCACTCTTTTAGTGGACCTGTCTGACAAAGCGTTACTCTTTGATTGTTATATTTTCCTAGATTTTGATTAAGGAAAATACAACGGATGTTACATTTAACCTGCATATTGCCAATAAATTCAGAACCAAACAGCTTAAGAGAGAACAAGGGATTTTATTCTCTCTTGTGATTCTTGGTTACAGTTCCTTGTCTAGCTTGGCAGGAGAGCTCATACAACACCAGGGGCTGAGGGAACTCTTCACATCTTATCCATACTTGAGAGGAATAATCCTCATTTGCCAGACCAGCATGTCTGGTAAAGTATACAGAAGAATGCCAACTAGATGGAGGAGCTAGTTGGCATTCTTCTGCATACTTTCACCTGCCCAAGGATTAGTCCCAACCACCATGGGCTAGGCCTTCCCCATCAATCATACTATGTCCCCCAGGCTTACCCCGGGCTTATGTCAACTACCATTTCTCCACAAAACTGTTCAAAGCTCCAGCCTTCAATTGTCAAGTTGACAGCAGTCTACCACAACCTATTTTTCAACCTCAACTCAATTGTATTCTTATTTGATGAATGACCTATACATGAAATTTTGCCCAAATCCAAAATGTTAAGGAAACCTTTTTTTTATTTTCAAAGTTTTTTTTAATACATTATCATTGCCAATTTATTTGACTTATTTCCTCTTTTAAAATGAAACCAAAAATCACTTTTATTTTTTCCTTATGTATACCACAGTCAACAACTTGGTAGCAGTTAATTTTGCCTGTCAAGTCAAATGACATTTAGCATCATCATGGAACCACACCCCAGCTATGCCTATGAGGTCATTTCTGGAGTTGAATTACTGAGTTGGGAAAACCCACCTAAAATGTGGGTGGCCCCACTCCATGGTCTTCGGTGGCAGGCTGAATAGACAGAAAAAAAGAAGAGCCCCAGTATTCATCTCTCTTTGCTTTCTGACTGTCCCAGTCATGTGACTGCCTCCCGCTCCTGCTACTATGCCTTCTCAGCCATGATCTTTGAAACTATGAGTCAGAATAAACTCTCCTTTCCATATGTGGCTTTTGTCATTTATTTTGTCATAGCAGCAAGTAAAGTCACTAATACAAGCTTGCTTCTCAGTGGCTGCTGTTGGGTTTTCCTTTTAGTCATGCTAGGGATCAAACCTACAGCTTCATATACCCCAGGCAAGCTCCCTACCATTGCCCTTACCCTCAGCTCCACTCTACCATTATGTGCAGTACCCAGTGACTCTTATTCATCTGAAACACATCAACTCCCTCCTAAGATAGGAATAACAGACATAGGCAATTATTCGTTTAACTTCAGCTAGCTCATCTGCATCATGGAAAATAAATTTCCCAGATATGCATGGTGGTAAGGGAAGGAAAATCATGAATGCACATGAAAGACTTGTGAGCATAGAGAGTCACATGTTTCTCAGGAAAAAAAATGTTTACTTGGGTAGCGTTGCTGATGGCATCTAGAAAATGAATGCTCCAGTATGGATCCTCAATGTGCCCCGTAGATTAGAGGTTTAAATTCCAAATTGGTGACAATGAGAGGTGGTAGAAACTGAGAGGTCATGCTTCTTCAAGATCTTCCAGTCGCTTGGGGGGGGGGTCTTCTGGAAGGAGGTAGTGAGATCCTCTATCTGCTTTTCCTCTCTTTCCTGTCCTGGCCATGAGAGAAGTAGACTTGCTAGGCCATATGGTCTAGTCATGATGTGCTATTGTGTACCAGAGTCAAGAGCAATGACCTCATAAGACTATGGACAGGAACCACTGAAACTGTTAAATAAACCTTTTAGTTTCATAAACTTACTTGTCTCAGGTGTTTGTTTCTGTACACGTTAAATACAGGTGTCAATTTGAAGGTAAAGCCTGAGGCTTTGGGTACATCTGTGCAGAACTGGTAGTTGAGCTAAGTCCTAAGCAAGACTGTGGGAGATTTTTTAGTTGATGTGGGAAGAACCAGCTCATGGTAAGACGGATGCCCTGAGCAGAAGATAAGGTGGAGAGAGCTGGTTCAGTGCTTCCTCTGGTAGACAGAAGAACTGCCCTCCATAGCAATTCCTGTTCATGTGGTTTGTCTACTTCCCTCCATTCCCACGTTGGCATGGGCTTTCTTTCCAGGCTGGAGAAGCAACTGTAACCAGAATCTTAAAAAAGATTGAGTCCTTTTCTCCCCTAGGCTATTGGCCATGTATTTATCGGCAGCAAGAAGAGAAATGAAAACACCAAACCAAGGCTGACTACAATGAAATACAGCAAGAAAGCAGATCTTCTCTGCTTTTTCTTAATGCATTTAGTTTCGTAAACATTGACATATTCCAAGTGATTTTTACATTTGCTATTAATAACTATGGAGATTTATCTGACAAAAGAATAGAGTCAGAACACTAGGTGGCCAATTGTTTAAGAATAATTCATTGATTTAAAACATAATAATAATTTACAATAGTTATTAGTCTAGGCATTCCTTTAAAATCAGCTTTAGTCAATGCTTTTATTTTGTTAAAATTTTCTTCTTAAAATAATTAAGCACACTATATCTCCCATATTATTGTGGATGATTATATATATATATAATTTTGTCTACTCAAACACCCATTGAACCACTATTTTACTATCTAATTTGTGTTGAACTCAATATCATTCATCGAATTTTTCAAATTTTTTCTTTGAGGTAAGTAGCATCATTTTAGTACAATGTAGAACCTATTTCTTTGAACACTATGAGTAGAAAATTTTTTTAAGAAATCAATAAAACTTTGATGATATTTAAAATTGGTGCCTTGTATATGGAATGCATGTAAACACATAATCTTGGCCAAAGGTTTTATGTGATGTGCATAGATTTTTATTGTTATTGTCCTCTTTATAATGGCATAGCTATGCTATGTGAATATCATTTGACATTAAATTACCCAGATGGACAAGAAAGCACCGCTGGATGTCAGACACCTGTTGCTTTTGTAATCACACACTTTCAAGAAGTTGGCAGGAAGGAGTTATTCAGAGAGCTGGGGTAAGAAGTGCTGTCACCGAGCCACTTGTGCGAATTGCTGATGCATATCACCCCCAAGGACTGGAACAAGCTGCATACCTGAAATGCTGCCCATCAGATACGAGCTTTGAATTTATTTTAGCTATCTTTGATCACAATACTTCTAAACACATATTTAATGGGGTCCTCTTCATGGGAGAGGCACTGGGTTGTATCACACACCAGTGAGTCCAACGGTAATCTATCTTCTGAGAAGGTGCTCCTCATTCTTTGTGTTCTGAAGTGCAGGTCCATCTGGAAGAAACAATCAGCAGCCTGGGACGTCCTCAGGGAAACAGTGTGTCCATATCTCGCTCAGCTTAATGGGCTCTTGGTTAGTGCTAGTAAGTGTGTGTAACTGATGCTCTGCAAGAGGCATTTGAAGACATTTTTTTTTAACTTGCCAGTGACTGAGTTTTCAACTAGACCAATGAAAAGGAAACTAAGTTTTGCTGGCAGGATACCTGGCAAACCTGGAGCTTCTCCTTCCAGGGAGCTGGTTCCACAGGCTTTGCCACGGACATCAAGCCACTGACTCAGTTCATTGGCTTTGCTTGGTGTCTTTCTCCACGAAAGCTCTCTCTGGATGGCAAACAAGGCACTGCCTGCAGATTCACACCCCCAGAGTGAGACCTACAGATTCATAACCCCAGCGCAAGACCTGTGTATTCACACCCCAGAGCAAGACCTACAGATTTATACTCCCAAAGCAAGAACTGTGGATTCACACACATTCCCCCTCAAAGTACCACCTGCCGATTCATGTCCCTACAGAGTTACACACACACACGCACACGCACACACGCACACGCACACACGCAGACACACACACACACACACACACACACACGCTCCTCAGGTATTACCTGCAAATTCACACTCCCCAGAACAGCACCTGCAGATTTACACCCCCAGAGTAACACGTGCAGATTCGCAGTCCCAGTTCAAGACCTGCAAACTCACACCCCAGAGCAGCAGCTGCTTCAGCAAATGCCTGTGCTGAACGGTATGCCTAGAAATCTGCTCCACATGGTTTCTTTGCCTATCCACAAAATGTCCTTTAAGAATGTGCCCCCTCATAGTCGGCAGATGGAGAATAGTCTGCGCATCTCCCCCAGGACTATGTGGAGTTAGAGAAGAACTGTGAAAGCATCTCAGGGAAAGAGGTTCTGGAAGTCTGCTGGACAATACAGAATTGAACTTCATCTCCTGCTCTGAAAGCAAAGAAGTTAAGTCTGGAAGAAGGTAATATACTTGTTTCTTTCCTAAGCCAGTATGCTGAGAAGTAGACACCACCTCTTCATTTGCTGTTCATCTTGTATTAACTATAGAACACCTCTAACCATCTGCAATAGGAATCCTAAGCAGAGTGCCAGGCCACTTGGAGCCAGCTATTTCTCTACCATAGCCTCACTTTGGAGACTGAGTGGCTCATACCTCAGACTAGATCTTCTGTCTCACACTCACTGGTTCCTACCAACAATCTCCCCATTCTAATCCCCACTGTACAGTAGTGTTATAACCCAGACAACACTGAGGAAAAGAATTTTAAAAAACACAGAAGCACATATTAAAAAAGAATTCACATCCTTGAATGATGTTGAAATGGATTAGGGTCCTAGTACCAAATGCTGGGGACGTATTCAAGCCTGACTTTGCTTTAGCAATTACTTTCTCTTCCAAATCCAGGGTCTCTTTCATGCCCAGTGTAATTTATGGGTCATGCCAAATATAAGCATGTACACAGAACTGGCTTTTATTCATGTCAGTATGATGTAAGTCGTTTTTCAAGGGCTTGATGGAAATCAGAGATGAGAAAGTGGCATGATTTAGTGTGGGTTTCAGGAAGGAGTGGTCAGTAACTAAAAATGGAAGTAGTTCAGAAGACACGAAGACATTTTCTCTCAATGGGGTTTGGTTGCTCATTGAAATATCAGTCATAGATGGCACTGAGTATAACCATAAATAGTGCACAAGTTGACATTTCTAATATCATTACAGACTATTTGGCCTCATACCTAGAAACTCTTCAGTTCCTGGTCATCAAACAGACCAGAGAAATACATTTACCACAGGTTGCTCATGGCAGATAAATGTTTGGCATATTAGGATCCCTCAGGAAAGACACAGATGACAGCAAGATAGTGATGTATCCACAAACAAGTGAGATTGAGAGAATCATAGCAGTTTCATGTTGGGCAAAATTTCTAGGACTTACATAGTTTCTAATTTACAACACAGTTTTCACAATTTTGTATTCCAAAGTCCTTGGGATTTTGAGGTCTCGGTTTTGACTTACAAAAGTGGATTAAGGGCTGGGAGGATGGTTCAGGGATTAATGCCTTTGTTTCATAAGCAAAAAGACATGAGTTTGGATCCCAAATCCCATGGAGAAATGAAGGGCAGATGTGGCAGCAGCCTGTAATTCTGGCCCTGATAGGCAGATCCTGACAAACCCAAGAGCGAAGCAAGGAGGAGAGCAATTCAGGATGATTCCTACATGTTACCCTTGAGCTTCCACAGACTCACATACATTCAAGTATCCTCTTGTGCACACACACATACACACACTCATGCATACACATGCGCACACACACCTGCAAAAAATGTGGATGATGCAATGTCTGTAGAGATAGACTTGCTTAAGATTCTGAGTGATCTTTCTTCCAAGGATATAGATAAAGACAGTGGCAAACTCTGAAGCTAGGACTTGATTAGAATACTTTATTTTATATCATTCATTCAATGAATTTTAAGAATATCACATGTTAATGATCAAAGAACATATATAATGGAACCATCCTATTTCAATTCTTAGCATTAGATAATTAATAGATGAGAGGTACTAAGAAAGCTCTCAGTAAATGTTATCTTAACATCTCTGTAAAAACATTTGTATTGGAAGATTTAAAATATATATTTCTAATAACTTCATTTCATAGGATTTGCTTTGATGCAATCTGACACTGTCCCTTTAATTGCAACTCTTGTGGAACACCCATTTAGCATAATTCTGGATTGGTCTGATTTAAACTTCATCATATTACCATCTATTTTCTGTTTGATTGGTTTTCATAGCATTTTTTATTATTTTAAAACATTAATATATTTTATTGTATTTTCTCTCCACTGAAAAGTACTTACTAGAATACTTTGTTTTTCTTTGTGTGCATGATTTATTAAGCTATCTGTTAACTGCCATTAAATTTCAGCTACCTCTATGACTTGTGAATCTCTGTTGCAGTCTGCCTGCATGGTTGCTGATAAATAACCATCAAGCCGCTTAAGGGAACAAGAGGTTTATTTCCTTACAACAGTCTAGTTACCGTTCTCAGTCCAGCTTGACAGGAGATCATGCGCCAACACCAGAGCAGAAAGAACTGGCCACACCATCACCACATAATAGCTGAAAGGCGGACAATCCTTACTTGCCAGGCCAGCATGTCTTTAGTAGGTGGAGCCTTGCTGCAGGAAGTATGTCACCTGGCCCTACTTCCTATTCTATATTCTCTCTCCTTCTGGAGCAGCCAGTCCTCCCAGCTCTAGCAGCCATGCCTGTCACCATGTGTTCCCTGCCAAGGTGAACTTTATCCCCTTTGCAACTAACTGTATGTCAAATAATAAATCTTTTCTCCTTTAAGTTGCTTGAGTCAGAGTAACCAAGTCATATGTATCATTTTCCTTTGTAGAAATAACTTCTTTAAATGATTCTTACATAGTACAGACTTTGGCTTTTAATTTTACAAACTATTTTCAAAGGTTTTAAATTCCAAGTGAAAACTACTAAAAGTAAAAGTAGTAGTAATAGTAATCAAGAACATTCTAGTGACTGAATTGGTTAGAATTTTCTTGTAAGTGCTTCACAGTTGTCCCTTGTCTTCTTTATGCAAAATGTTTCGGTGATAATTAGATACAAATGTCAGCTTGACAGCTGTGGGCTGAGCTTTGAGTACATCTGTAAAGACTGTTAGGCAAGCCTACGGGAGACTGTCTCATTGATCGGGAAGACCTAACTCGTAGTGGATGGTGCCATCGAGTAGGCAGAGCAGGAAAGGGAGTGCAAGAGGGAAAAATAGACTCTCCTCTTGTCCTGTGCTGGCAAGCGCCTTGCTCCCTGCTATTGTTCCTCCTTCTTCAGTACTCTTTTTCCTCCTCCCTCCTTCCTCTTTGCTGCCGTGCTGCCATTCTTCACGGTTGCACTGGGAATCCTCAGGCCTTAGCATCAGACTGAGACTGATGAGTGATTCAGCTCTTGAAATGATAAGCTATGAGCAGCTATTGTTGGACTAGTCATATTTTAATCATGTAAGACAATCTAATAAATTCCCTTTTACACACACACACAACACACACACACACACACACACACACACACACACACACATCCATTCTATTGGCTCTGTTTCTCTAGAAAACCCCAACTACTACAGTTTATTTTTAATATTATTTTAATATTGCTGTATTTTATTTTTAAGGCATTAATATATGAAATTATAAAGAAATTAGATAGTAATGTAGTGTGTGTGTTATAATAATGTAATCAGATATTTTTTATTTACTTATTCATCTTGAGCAGGGTCTTGCTATATAATTCAGACTGGCTTGAAATTCACTATGCAGCCCCGATGGCTTACAGCTCCTGTTAAGCCTGCTTCAGCCTCTCAAGTTCTGGGATTACCGGCACAACCACATCACTTCTTAATAGAGATAATTTAAATATAGTTCTTGTCCTCACACCCTCTATAACTATGTTGTTGTTTCTTGTTACTGAATAGTCTTTCGTTCGTGAACATTGAGTTCTAAATCACACTGTTTGCTACAATGTAGTGTAGTCTAGTTCTTCAAAGCAGAGTTGTGGAATGATTTAAGCGCAAAGTCCAAAACTCACTAAATAATTGTTCGGCTTTCCTATTCTAGAATGTTCCTATATTTGTGTGATAGCAAAGGGGACTAAGCACAGGTAGGGTAGTATGGCCTTCATGGACCAGGAGGAGGGATTATAGGAGATTCACACATAAATGATGCAGGCATTCACACACGTGAGTACCATTTAACAGTGATGCTACACGTCGGAATAGGAACAGAAGTCATGATTTCATGGACTCTGAGGAAGCAGTGTTTAAGTAACTGTCAACAGACTGACGAGTTGACTTAAATAATGTACCATATCTTTGAATTTTTTCTCACTTTTCATCACTCAAAGCTCTTCATGATATTGTCACAACTCTTTTTTCTGTAAGTGTTGCATTTGCTTATCTGATAGGAGAAAGGTTGAGGAGGTGTGCATACATGCCATGGTACATAGGTAAACGACAGAGGATAACCTTCAGAAGTCGTTTTCCTCCTTCCGCCATGTGGGTATCCAACAACTGAGCACAGGATGCCAGATTTAGAAGCAGGCATCTTACCCACAGAGCTATCTAGTCTTGCCACAACTTTTTTATCAATATTTTGTTTGGTTAAGATGAATATATACAGTTGAGAGTCTCTTTGTGATAAATTAAATGTCATTGGAAAAGAAGAAAAATAACCATTTCATTTGAGCTATGTCAGCTAAACAGTTTTTAAACTATTACAACACAGGTAATGGAAAGAAATGAGCTGTAAATGAATAAATTCATTTGTTTATGCAGAGATGAAAGAATCAAATGACATTGAAAGTGCATATTTTTTCTTTTAAAAAATTCTCATCAGTACATCATTTGGAATGATGTAAAATGAAGTCTTTTTTTTTTTTTTACAGAACAGACTTCCCAGTTCTTTTTTAATTTTTCATGATGATAGATATAAGAAACTTGGTTAAAGAATAGAATAATAAACAATTTTGAAGTGATGTATGTGTAATAAATGTGAGTCTATTAAATTTTTATGACAAAGATACTGGTAGTGCTAATCATTTATTTGCCCGTTGAAGATGTTTACAAAGACATATACAAGATTTATATAAAGACACAAAACTTATTGATGTAAGGATTATAAGGTGCATATGAAGCTACTCCCCTTGGACAAATTTATTCATTTATCTACTCACTAAGAACTGTAGAATGATCATTATGGTCAAGGTCTTAGCCAACTCCAAGTGGAGATTCAAAACCAATCCCACCTCTCACGAACTTTTATAATCGTGATTGTAAAAATCAGTCAGGAGGAAATTCAATCATGCTCATAGATACATATGATTTATATGTGAATAGATAATTTTTTTTAAGAATTTTTTTTTATTCAACTGTGCGCATGTGCGTGTGTATGTGCGCGCGCGCGTGTGTGTCTGTGTGTGTGTGTGTGTACGTGTAGAACCACAGACGAATTCGCGAACCACCATGGACGTCTCCACCTCCTTCTGCCCAGGGATTCACAGGCTCCGCCCTACCAGGACCGGAAACGCAGGCCGCCCCCGCTTCCACCTGGCGTCTATACGTGGGATCTGGGATCCGAACTCAGGACCTTCTGCCTGCAAGGCGGAGGCTTAACCCCTGAGCCACCTCTCCAGCCCCAGTGAATAGATAATTTTTGATCATGCCATTATAAGTCACTGTCTGGAGCTTTAGGTGTGAATTTGACCATTAAGCACTGAGACTGTATGGACACCCATGAAGAATTACTTAGTGAAGGCAAAGTAACCCTGTAGGAGATTATCAAATTGATGTGGGAAAAAACAGCTCATAGTGGGCAGGGCCATTTTTTAGGCAGGTGGACAAGATAAAGAGCTGGTTGGAATTTGGCTGGCTGGTAAGCTAGACGATATGCTTGGGTCCTTGTGCTAGTACTCTTCTCTGTTACTATGAGAAAACACCCAAAGCGAAGCAACTTAATGGAAGAAAAAGAGATTTATCCAGCCTACAGTTCCAGACGGGAAATACAGTCTTTCACGGCCCAAGCGGCATGACTGGCAGCAGAAGCAGGCACAGGCTAAGTCACATCCTTCATGGGTGCTGAGAGCTGCAAGGCTGCCAACTCTTAGAACAGACCTTTCTCCAAGAAGTAGGGTGGATCTAGTGCATCAAGGCCCACCCCCTGTGACCGCCTTCCTCCTGCAAGGCTTCACCACCTAAAGGTGCCATGACCTTCCCAAACACATGAGTCTGTGGGGGACGCATTTCAAACCATAATACCCCTCTCTCAGCTCTGCATTTGAATATAGTCTGGGCAGTTTCCTACATTCCTGATGTTGATGTCATGTTCCTGACATGGTGACCTGACATTGGAAGGTTGAATCAAATTTCTCTTGTTCCCCTCAGTTGTTCAGGTCAACGGTTTATTTCAGTGATGTTAACATAAAGTGCCCAATGTATAGTTTAACTGTGGTAGCAGAAGGGATGATATGATGACTGTGAGAGACCACTCCACCCACCTTACCTTTCCAGGTGCCTCCTATTCCAGAATCAGCACATTTGGTCACAACATTGCTTCCATCATTTAGAAACAGGCAAACTGTCTCTGCCCCTCACTCGGAGAAGGTTTGTGTCTGAAATCTGAATAGTTTCTTACTTACACTGAATATAAAGGTATTATCACAAACAATAGCATCTAGAATATGAATTCAGCATCAGAAATGGCAGCATCTAGCATGAAGTAACTGGTTCAGGATTCTGTTGTTGCATTCCTGGTTTATGTTGTCTCTGGACATCTAAAATCAAAGAGGATGTGGGCAAGTCATTAGCTGCTGTGACTTTTCTGCCATTGTTGACCTGAGCTAAAATTCAATTCTTTCCCACCTGAGTTGCTTAGACCAGATATGGATATTGCAACAACGAATGAGAAAACTAAAACAGAATCTTGCTATAAAGTCTGTGCTGCCCTTGAACTCATGATTTTTCTGCCTCACAATCTTGAGGTTTGGGTTATTGATGTCCACTAAAATTTAATTTTGACTTTCATATCTTCTCATACTGTCTCTTTAAGGGCATCCATTTACTTGATGGCCTGTACATTGAATACCAACGATACAATACTACAATAGAGGCATAAGTGATTATAACTATTAGACTTATTTTTTTCTGGATAGCACTGTTGAGGCAAGTCAAATATACATGAGGCTCTAAAGACTTATTACTCAATAAATATTTCAGATACTGTCTCCAGATGAAATGGGATAGAATTTGGTCCAGGTAAGATTATACTCGCTATTATATATAAACTGGTATCATTGCTCATTTGAACTTTATGGTGCCTATATGCTGTGTAGAAATTTGCTGATGCTTTTTATTGGCATAAGTTACTCAGAGGAGCATGGTCCCCTCTGGACTACAATGGACTGAAAGCAAAACTTCATCAGCATCTTTGATGAGCTGTTGGGGGATGAATACACTGTCACTCACATGTTAAACGAGTGTCTTAAGCACATGGATATAAGCAATCATGCTGGAGGGCTGGAGCATTGCAGGTGAAGACCTGACTCCGCGGTGTGTAGACCCGACATTGGCATGGAAGCCGTGGCACTCAGATGTCTGTGGACACAGAAGTGGCAGCCATGTGCGACTGGATCCCTAGAGAGGCCATTACTCTGCAGTTGTGAGGCGCAGATGTCTCGTACTGCCAAAACTTGGCTATTAAAGACCTGGATGATTAAGTGGTCTTTTTTTCTCCTTCTCTGATGTTTTGGAGATTTGCCATTTTGTTTTCCTATAGTGGAGTGTGTTATATCAAGAGACTGGCTCATGCCAGCATAACATGCTGGAAGCTAATTAACTTTTTCAGATGTGCAGGGTGTCATTTGGTGCAAGGGAGCAAGTTCGTATTGTTCAAATGACTTGCATGGATTCCTAAACAGTCCTGATTGTCTGAGGCATCGAGACCTATCCTAACATGCACCTTTCGTATGGAAAGGATGGAGGTCAGACCACATGCACCAGAATATGCCGTCTTCAGTGGGTGTCTGCATTCTGCATGGGGTTATTCTTATACATATCAAGGCACATATTTGAAGATGCATGAAATGCAGGTCAGGGGAATGGACAATGGAAATGAAATCCCAAACCACATTTGATACTTAAGCCATATGTTTCTCTCATGTGTGGCTTATGCATTGAACCGAGGATTGGGGAGATGCCTCATCTGGCTTGCCTGTGGTAGCTTGATGAATTAAGTTTGGATCCATAACACTTATACAGAGCATGACAGCACATACCTGGAATCCTAGTACTGGGAGTCGCTACCATATGGTGGGGATAACTAAAACCCAAAATTAACACTGTTTATGCATTGAACTGTCTACAATGTGTCTTGTAGATTGTTTTCTATAATATGTAGAATCATTATAATATAGAATCAATTATAATATAATCAATATATTATAATTGATATATGTTCTTAATCACCCCACAAGATGTTCCCCAAATCCAGTTGACAATCCTCATCGTCATGCATTCAGAAAACTGGACAACCTCCCTGAAGGCTCACGTGTGGATGCCGGTCTAATTACTGGGCAGAATCAAGACTTTGAGTGCAAATTCTGTCTGGTCTTGCTGCTTTGAATTGCTATATCAATCACATAGAACTAGGCCAGCCTAATCTCTCCCCATCCTGGAGCTCAGGGACATTTGCGGAAGAGGGGGCGGTAAGATTGTAAGAGCAAAAGGATGGGAGGAGCAACGATTTGCAAGATTCTCAACAATAGTTGGGGCCAAAGCAATCATAGTGGGACTTTGCATGCCCTGCGCAATGTCCAGCGCACTGTTGCCCTCATAAAGTCTAGCATCTGTTAAGGGCACCGAGACCCCTGGAGGCAAGGGATTGACAGCCATAGTAGTGATCTTATGCTTAAGGGGAACAAGAGAAAGGGCTTATGGAAATGCCACTGGGTCCTTATATGTCATCGGAGAGGAGGACCCAGTGGAGAGTTAGGCGTACACAATAAAGGACTCTCTGGGAATTGGGGGGGAGGCACTGGGGTAAGGGGAGGGGGAGGAGGGGGTTTGGGGGGGAGGAGGGGGGAGGGAGGGAACTGGTAAAAAATTTTAAAATGTATAATTAAATTTTTAAATTATTAATAAAAAAATTTTAATAAAAAAAAAGGAAAAAAAAAAGACCGTTTGAAAAGAAAAAAAAAAAAAGAATCAAGACTTTGAGTGCGAATTCTGTCTGGTCTTGCTGCTTTGAAAATTACTTCAATTCCTCTCCCTGTAAGGGATGGAATTCTTTAATCCAAGACAATCTTGTTACTATGCCTTTGCTGTTGTGGTCATGGCATGATTGTTGTGTCTCCAAATACTGTCTCGCCTGTGAGCAAGAAGAAAAATTATATGACAAAAAGAAAAGTACAGCAATTATATTAGAAAAAATAACTATAGAAAAAAAAAAGAACTCACTCCAAGTCTGATTATTTCTCAGATACACAGGTTCCTATGTGGTACATAGGTTCTCCTGGTTGTTTCTAGAGTTGGGAATGTATTATGCAGCTGAGCATGTTGATGCTCAGAGCAAAGAGAGTTGAGTCAAGACAGTACATGAGAGACAGGGAGGACTCAGATCTCCTATGGAACCCTGTGGGCAGACTGCTGCCTTCAAGCCTAATTGGACAGTTCAAGAGCTGCTTCCTCAGGGAAGCCTTCCCTGATTTCCTCCCCAGCTTTCTACCTGGGTGTTCTAGGATTCAAATCTGCTTTCACGTGTGTGTGTGTGTGCGTGTGTGTGCGTGTGTGTGTGTGTGTACACAACAAGGCACTTGGAGTGAGTGTGCCTGTGGAAACCCAAGTGTGACTTCAGGAACCATTTTGGATGGTTCTACCTTCTTATTGCTTCTCTCTGGGGTTTCCCAGGCTTTGCCTTGCAGGGCTAGAAGTGCAGGCCGCTGCCATTTCTGCCTTGAATTCTTGTGTGGGATTTGGCGATCAGAATCCACATGTCATTTTGCTTGTGAGGCAAAGACTTTAAGGCCTGTGCCATCTCTCCAGCTCAGACTTGATTCCCTTCAGTGACTTTGCTTTTCTTTTGTATGAACTTCAGGCTATGTACTGAGTAAATGTGATGACAAAGGACTTTTTTTTACTTTAGGTCATTGATTTATACCTACCCCCCAAGTGCCTACTTCACTCTAAATACTTGGTACATTTAGTAAAAGAACAAGCATCCTTACATTTAAAAGCCTCCCAAGGAAGAAACTATTCTGGTATTCCTTCCTACCTACTCTGTTCTAATACACCTTCAGAAGTAGATGCTTGTCTTATAAATGATTATCTTACCTGTTGAAATCCACTTTTACTCATTCTTTTTAATTTCAATGAGCAAATATCAGTCAATATCATTGCCAAAGAATTTTTTCTTTTAAAATGAGTTAAGTATTTATATATAATTTTCCAAGGAAAATATTCTTTTCCCTTCTTCAGAAATCTGATTTTCACTGTGACTGCTTCATGATGTCATATGTAAATAATAATGCCTGTGCACACTGGACTCCTCTTTTCCAAATCCCTGGCATCAGGGATGTGGGAATCTGATGCTTGTTGAAACCAATGGCTTAGGCCTTGCTATGGCAGAGAACATTGCAGTCCTGATTTTCTTGCTACAGCAGAGTAAAGTGAAGTCCTGATTTTCTATTCATTGCCTGATTTATGTTTTAAGAATACTGTATGCCACAGTTCCTTAGAGAACCCAAACTAGAGTAATATAAACTAGTTCCAGGACATGTATTCGAAACAATTAACTGTTGTTCTTGATTGTTGTAGCTACACTGGTTATCTAAAGCTGAAGTTACTTTCCTGCTTCTAGGAACTCAGAAAGCCTTGAGAAGCTGGTTAATGAGGGACACTTTATATTTATAGCTCTCTACATTAATCTGCTATTTTGCTTATGATCTCTAAATTTTATTATGTCTGTCAATTTGTCAGTACAAGTATATGGATTTCTGAATTTTATAAATTTGGACAAAATCACCCCATGAGTTTACTAGGGGAAGCTTAGAAAAGATACCACATACTGGATGGCTGGATACACACACAAACACACTTGTCCACACACACACAAACACACACACACACACACACACACACATACACACACACACACACACACACGAACGGATTTCCACACAATTGTAAGCTACATCTCTAAGACCAATTTATACTAGGCTTATTAGGGTCTAACTTTCCAATGTGCTTCACTCGGAGACCTTGTCTTCTAAAGTAAGCGTGATTGAGGAAGGCACCTCACATTGACCTCTGATTTGCACATATATCTGTTCATGTACACACACACACACACACACACACACACACACACCCCAAAGGAAAAAATAAGCCAAGTTCAATTTTAATTGACTGGACAATATAGTGGAAGCCCTTCATCTCCAATCCTGTTCAGAAAGGTTTGTCTGCAGAACATGGCATCATCCCAACTCCCCTGGACGTGGCGGGGGGACTGAAAGCTTGACGGTGTACTTGTGTAATTACCTGCACCTGTCTGTACCAGACCATCTTACGTAGCGGTTATGGATCTGCTGCAAACCATCAGACGTGGGGCTTTATGATGCTTCAATTTCCCTTCATATCTCAATCCATTCCCAGGGCTACCTTTTGGCTTATGAGCACCCTCATTCAATGCAAAATAAATTGGTTCCACTCAAGGAGAATAGAGTTGGTGGGAAATATAATCTCCTCTTATGCTTGGCAACCATGAGCAGGATTGTCATCCAGCAGAAAATTCACAGTAAAAAAAGGAAAAAAAGAAAGAGATGTTTTCTTTTTTTTTTCCACCCTTCAACAAAGTTCCAGTTTTATCAGCTTCTCATCTTGGTGCTGAGTGGAGAATCCACACAGACGCGTCTCTGCTTGAGAGGCAAGAGGACGCGTCCGGAGGACAGCTGGAAACCTCTCTCTTGGCCCTGCACTCTATGCTTCCAAACCAGGAAAGAAAAAGCAAGCTCAACCTCACTTGGGCTGCGTGACAAGGGAGGAAAGGGATTGTTCCACGTGGGGCTGAAGCCTCTGCTTCCCAGTCCCTCCCCCCATCCAGCTCCATCTGCCTCTTCGGAGAGCGCCTGTCCCCCACTGTGCGCAGCTGAGCTTCAAGCACTCCTGGTGGTACAATGATACAGACCAAGATATTTCCTCCAATTGTCAGCAGCCCTCCTGTCCTGACGCCCCCGGGAATCTCATCCAGTGTCTCTGCCTGGCATCCCTAGTGTATGACCGACGCGAGGTCAGGGGTGTCTGTGGGGGGTGGTTGGCTCTGCTTTCCCTGGACGATCCTTGTGGTTTGAAGGCCATGAAGATCTACACAGGAAATGATATTTTTTGTTAAATGCTGTATCCTTGGAAGATCTTGTGTATTGGAGCATGCGAGTGCACTTGGAGCCAGAAGAGATCACTACCCAGCGGAAGAGCCAGACCGCTGTGTCTAGATGCTTAAAAAGACATTTGGAGAAGGAGAGCATCTGTGAGCCTTGATGCAAATGGCTTTGGAAGTTCTCCTTTGATCAGGAAATAGGTGGACCATAAAGCGTCTGACGCGCAAAGTGCCTGCAGCTACCCACGCTCTGAGACCTGGCATCTCATACTCCAGAGGATATGGGGGGGGGTGGAGGTTTAAATCAGGGGCCACCACTGTCACTGAGGTAATAAAAAGTCCTCGTGTTTGATTGCGGTGAAATGACCCATCATGTACATTTCATATCTCAAATCAGAACTCTGTGACTAGAATTCAAAAGCACACATTGATACTAACCTAGTTCAGGGTTCAGGAGCAGGAAGAGGCAGAGGAGGAGGAAGAGAAGGAAGAAAGAGGAAGAAAAGGAAGAAGAGGAGAAGGATGAGGAAGAGAAGAAAATTGAGCTGAAGATATCAGCTGAGTAGGAAATCACATAATACGTGTTCAATTCTCAACACAAAACTAATAGCAATAACAAGTGTATATGCGTGTTTTCTTATACATGCCTTGCATTCTGTATTTGTACAATTCTTCTTCCTTCTTGGTACGAGAGATGTTTAGTTGCTCCCAGAAGATATCACAATATTTTCCTTTGATTTTGAAGGTGATGAGAATGAACCTTTAGTGGTAGAATGTCAGTAGTGGAGAGAACATGCATATGTTTCATCCTTTTCTGCTTCGGGTCTTTCCTTTATTTTGTGTTATCTACCTCAAGATCCACACATGATATAACAGAGGACTGAGAGGTGGCTGGTTTTCAGCTCCCGCTTATGAACGGGATCTCTGATTTTTCTGCTAAGATAGCACAGTGCTAAAGGCAATAAAAGAAATGGCTCTATGGTAATGCAATATAGCTCAGTGGAGCAAGGTCCTGAGGGAGGGACATTCACCGGTCTCCTGGACAGGCATCAGCCCAGAAGACCCCAATTCTACAACCTCAGGTCAACCTCATGCAAACTTAATAAACAAAAGAGCTCAAGGGGGGTCAGCTGGCTGTGGATGGGACCCATGAGTGACAGGAATGAGTTCTGAGAAGTTATCACTGCCTGCTGGAGTTTGCCTGCATTGTTGCTAATTCAAGACCAAATGGTTTATAGGGGGATAGGAAGCTGTATTTTCTCTTATGATAGTCTGGTTATAGTTCCTTGTCCAGCTCAGCAGGAGAACTCATGCCACCACCAGGGACCAAGGGAAGTGGTCACACCATATGCATACATTCATGGAACAGCTGAGATGGGGACAATCTCTACTTGCCAGACCAACATGTATAGTTACGTTTACCAAAGGATGCTAATTCTCTTCAGCCCCCTCCATCTTATTCACCTGCCCATGAACTTACCCCGCCCACTGTAGCTTGGGCCTCTCCGCCAATAAGACAGATCTCCTGCAGGTTTGCTCAGACCTAAATTCAACTATCAATTCTTTACAAATGTGCCCACAACTTTAAGCCTTCACCTGTCTAGTTACCACCTGTGTGTAACTACAACTTTGCCATTGAGCTCTTGACTTGGATTGATCTGGAATTCAAGTCAAGTCTTCGTTGATAGCATTCCCATTTATACAGAGAATAGAAGAAAAAAAAACACTGATGGCACTGTTGCTAACATACTTTTGAAACATATACATAATTGTGTGACGTTTCCTGTCACTGTGACCAAGTACCTGAAATAACTCAGAGCAAAAGGTCTTGTCTTTGATTTTGAAGGTGATGAGAATGAACCTTAGTGGTTGCTGTGAGAACACATCCCAACACATGCAACTTAAGGGAGAAAAGGGTTATGTGCACCCACAGTTCAATCATACAGTGAAGGCAGCAGGAGGAGGTCAGAGTAGCTGGCCAGGTGACATCCACAATCAGGAAGCAGAGAATGAGGAGCGCTTGTGCTCAGCTCTTTGTCTCCTTCACATGTTCCAGGGTTCCAGCCCAGGAAATGCTGCCACCTACAGGTCGGAGGTCCACCTCCATTAACCCAAGTAAAATAATCTTCCACAGGTGTGCCCAGGTGCCCACTTCTCAGGAAACTCTAGATCTCGCAAAGTTAATCATTGAGATGAGCCATTATAGGTTTATGGGGGGGCGGGTGATAGTGGCTTTTGTCCATGGCTTCTTGTCCCTGATACTCTGGGCATGTGGTGGCATGGTCCATCATGGCGTGAGCACAGGTCAGAGACTTACGTCCTTCCAAAGCCCTGCTCCCACTGATCCATCTCCCCAAGGCTTTGCCACTTCCCCACAGAGCCATACTGTACTTCAAGTGTGAAATGTAGCAGAAAACAAAGCCCAGAGAGCAGCCCGAGACCGTATTTTGTTAGAAAATAGTCTAGATTTACCACAGTAGATACTTTATAAAATGTATCTTTTTCCTCTTGAACCTTGTTTTTCAAAAGGTACTGAGACTTCAGAATGTTTGGCTCCTGTAACGGTTACTCTTAACTATTGCTTTGAGAGAGCACCCAAAGTCAAACAATGTAAGCGAATAAGGGACTGTTCATGGCAGAAGTGACATGGCTGAAGCTGGAGACAGGCTACATCACCCCCACCTGAGAGGCTAGTGGGTGATGGCTGAAGGATTTCTGGAGAGTTTCTCTTCTTCCCAGTCTTCTGTTCTGTGGCTCCTTTTATCTAGTCTACTATGGGAGGTTCCAATGGGATCTATGGAGGTTCTGATGGGATCTACGGCTGATCTTTGTATTATCCAGATAATCTCTCCAGGTGATCTCAGCTGATCTTGCCAGGTGTGGTCTCAGGGGATCTTAGTTAATACCAGGTGTGTCCAGTTGACACCCAGGATTAACCATCCCAGCTCCTTAGTAAACTTTATCTACATGGTGACTCACAGAGCTTCCCTCCATGATGTCGCTATGCTGCACCTCACATTTGTCAGTGACCTTTCCAATGTTTCTGGTTTGATCCAGGAAGGTTTTATTGATTTCGCTCCAAAGAGGTTGAGGTTTTTGGAACTGATCATGCCCATTCATTTCATTAGTCCAGTGTTGAAACAGGGCAGCCTTGCTGCTGGGTTGGATGAGTTGGAAATTAGAAAAACACAAAGAGAGGTTTGGCTCTTCTCTGTGACAGCTACTTTTCTCTTTGCTGCTATGATACGACATTCAGATTTAAGCAACTTATGGGAGAAAGGCAGATTTATTTGACTTACCAGACAGGGGAGTGAGTCCATTATGGTGAGAACCTCATAGTAGAAATCATGGCTGGAGGCAGAAGTGGGAGGTCATCTCTGGTCACCACAGCCATGAGGAAGCAGCGAGAAGAAGAGCAAACTAACGGGCAAATGTCAAGTTCCATTCCCCTGTGATGCGCCTTCCTCCAGAAAGCCTCTACCTCCCAAATTTGTGCAATCTTCCCAAAGATTAACTACAGCTATGGATTCAACGCCCAGGCAAATCACATCAAAACCATGACATTCCTTAATGTGGAATCTGCTTACTATCTGTGTAAGCAGAATTGGCAGAGACTGGAAGCTTGGTGGATAGACATGAAAGTTCTTCCAAAGACCCTTGCTAAAAGAAGTAATTCTTATAGAAAAGTTTGGTTAAAATGCTTAGATTTTTATACATCACTATTTTTATCCATATCTATGTAATTAGTTAATATTGACATTCAAGAGAACAAACATATTTATAAAAATCAGATCAAATGAAATTATTTTTAAAGAGTGTAAAAGAACAAAAAAATTAAATAGAAATAATGGTGAGGCCCCATTAACGGAGACTCCCATAACTAAGCGGATGTCTGGGCTGGCCGTATCCTCAGGGCAAAAGGCAATCCAAGGCGCCTCAGAGGTAGGGGTCATGTACCGAGCCCATGTACCAAGCCCTTTAACATATGAACGGTGAGTCAAAACAAACAGAGCCTACATAGATTTGGCTGAACGCAACTAAACTCTCATCATCTGAAGATTTTTCTCCCCTGTCGTTCTATGGCCACATATGCCTCTTTCTGTAGTTGTTTTGACACAGGCCCAGATAGACCTAGTGTGGATTAACCTTGAACTTGTGATCCTCTGCATCCAAAGTACTGGGATTATAAACCCTTGTACTGCCACCTTGGTTTAGGCAGTTTTGGGATTCAAATCCAGGACCTGCAGGAAGGATGTAGTGAAAGAACTCTACCCACAGTTATGATTCTAGAATGCACACACACTTGAGCGTACCCTCCCACACAAGCCTACACACATACACACACAAACACACACACGCACACACACACACTTTTCTTAGAAGTACTCATTTCCTCAAGTATCTCTCAACATTTCACCTTCCTGCTGTCTCCACCTTTTTATACTTAAATTCACAATAGCTACTTAACTGACTGCTTAACGACACTCATTACCCTATCAATTATGATAAAATTAAGAGCCACGCCATTTCATTTTTGAGTCCCAGAAGTAGCACAAGAAATCAAAATCTCCTGAATACTTCTCCTTACATGACAAAAAATTGGACCACTCTCTATCATATACTAGTTATTACATTTCATTGAACACAACCCTTAAAGGAGCTAAACTTACCTGCAGATGTTAATGTCACTCACAATACCGTCAAGTGAAAGGACAGCAGTAGAAACGATGGATTCTGATTCTCTCACTTGTATTCATTCTAAAAATGTATTGTGTCATTGCATGTATGTTCATTGCACATTCTGCCCTGGTTCAAGTCAGCATTTGTAGAGAGGGGCTGTGTTCAATTGTTTCCAAGTAGTAACTCTTAGGTTGATGGGGGAAAGGAATGAAGCGTGTCTCCAATATGTGTGGGCACCATGTGGAGCTTCAGGAATAAAAAGAAACTAACATGGGATGGAGAGAGGCTCAAGGGTTAAGACTCGACCTGGAAATCCAAGGACCTGAGTTTGGATGCCAGGTACTATGTAAAAACGCCAGGCAGAATAGGAAGCAGCCTGCACTTCCAGCTCTGGTGGGCAGAGCCAGGGAAATCCCAGAGCTAAGTGAAAAGGAGTAGAAGCAATTCAAAATCATTTCTGAAGTCACATTTGGTCCTCCACAGAGACACCCAGTGCCCTATCTCACACACACACACACACACACACACACACACACACACACACACACACACGAAAAAGAGAAAGAAAGAAGAAAGAAAGAAAGAAAGAAAGAAAGAAAGAAAGAAAGAAAGAAAGAAAGAAAGAAAGGAAGGAAGGAAGGAAGGAAGGAAAGAAGGAAGGAAGGAAGGAAGGAAGGAAGGAAGGAAGGAAGGAAGGAAGGAAGGAAGAAAGGTGTTTTTATTTTTTTTTAAAGAAGCCAACCAAAGGGAGAGAATTAAGAAATAAGAGCCTATTTAAAGCTGAGGATCTGGTGGTCAAAGGTGGTCCATATTAATCTTTCCCCACACCTTAATCTCTCTGGGGAAAGTTTTAGAACAGAAGAGAGAGCTTAAGAGCAGAGAGAATTAGGGAGAAAGCTCCCATGGACAATGTGGCTAGCAGAGAGAAGAGAGCGGAGGAGAGAGGGACCCTGGGTGGGGCCGCCGTCTTTTATGGTCTCGGACTTTGCCATGGAGTTTCTAAAGGAAGCAGGGGGGTGGGGGTGGAGAGCGATGGCCGTGGTGATTTAGGAAGTGGGGTCCCTCTAGGGAATCTCCATCTTCCGGCTGTGGAGAAGACCTTACAAAATGGCGGCTGAGGCTCTCAGGCAGCGTCCACCACTTTTCCAAGTTCCCCTGCAGTTTCTGTCACTCATAGAAATGGAATCATGCAGAAACTAGTCTGTTATATGCCATAGTCTCTGAACAGAGGTAGAGGAAATGAATACGTTACTGAGCTCAGGGGTGTTAGCAGAGACCCATCCAGCATTTCATTATCTTGGAAAAAAAAAACAAAACAAAACCAAGCTCACATCACTGTATGTCGATGCAGATGAGCTTGATGGTTTCTGAGATAATTCTGAAGAAATATTACATTACAAATGCAAACAGATTGAGAAAGCTGAGGTTGCTCAGTATATATTGATAATATTGGATTATAGCTCTGCATTCAGAGTAATAAGATTCAAGTTTCTTGGGCAGGAATGAAAAATTATATAGCATTTTATTTGTTTATTATTCAAACAAGTTCGTGATTTATATCATGTTCAGGGAAGTGGGAGTTAGGGGGATAAAATAAAAGGAGGCTAATGAGCGTCAACTAGGAGACGGGATCGTGAGCTGGGAAACAGCTGGCGTGAGCTAGAACTCGCCCAGAAAGTGGAGACAGGCCCAAGCTCGTCTTTCCCACAGGGACATGAGAAGCTGTCTGGTGAGTGTGCTGGAGCCTGCTTGCAAGCGAGGAAATCGGACCATGAAAGCTTGTGCTTTTGGAAGACCACTAGGGAGAACTCCGGCCAGACAGACACCAGTCAAGTGACCAAGTTGTTTCATCAGGGGGTCAAACTGCCTGCGAGGCACCTTGTGGCAGGCGCACAGCCTGACTGGTTCATGGACTTGTCTCTGCCGTGGAGGAGAACCCCAAAGACCCCACTGCTGGGACAGCACATGCCCCTCTGACGGAGAGGCAGAGAGCACATTCCCTCGTCTTCACCTCTGTTCCTCCTTCCCTCTGTCCTTCCTCTTCCTCTTTTCTTTTCTCCCTTGTCATCTCTTGCTTCCTAAAACACACACACACAAATAATGTTCCTTCTGTTCTTTGTAGGTTCTTTTGAATCTCCATGTTTATTCATCTTTTTTTCTGCCATATCGCAGCTGCTGTGATAGTCCAACGTACTTTTCATTTCAACGAGCAAAGTTCCCTTTGGGCTTTTACATGCCTCGTGGCCTACTTAATGCCTACCTAATGCCTCGTGGTAATGACGTTGTTCTGTGACCTCCACAGCCGGTGGTGAACATTTTCAGTGTTCATACATCCCTCTCCTGTCCGTATCTCTTCATTGTCACGCTCTGCTCCTTCCTTCCGTGGATTTTCATTTCTCCAGCAAAGGAAATCATATGCTTCTGTTTCTCTGATATCCGTTAGCCTGGGAGGCCAGACTTTAAGTATTTATTTATCGCTTTTTGATTTTCTCCCCTCCCCTCCCCTCCCCTCCCCTCCCCTCCCCTCCCCTCCCCTCCCCTCCCCTCCCCTCCCCTCCCTTCCCCTCCCCTGCCCTTGTCTTTGTTCCCTCCCCTCCCCTCCTCTCTTTTCCTCCCCTCCTCTCTTCTCCCCTCCCTCTCCGCTTCCTCCTCCTCCTCTTCCCTCCCCTCCCTTCCCTTCTCCTCCTTTCCCAGCCCCTTCCAGTCTCTCTCTTTGCTTCCTGGTTGCCCTAAGGCTGTGATGTGTCATGTGCTCACATCATGATTCTCACACCAAGATACACCATGATACACCATGATAGATACACCATGATACACCATGATACACCATGATACACCATGATAGATATACCATGATGCATCATGATACTCACATGCACATGGAGGCCAAAGGCCATTGCTGGGCACCTTTCTCAATCATTCTCTAATGCTCTACCTACTTTTTCTTTTCTTTTCCTTTTCTTTTTTCTTTTCTTTGTGTGTGTGTGTGTGTGTGTGCATGCACACATGCACAAGATGACACTTGAATGTGTGTACGTGTGGAAATCCAACGATGATATTAGAAATCATTGTGGATTGCTTTACCTCTTTATTGCTTTGCTCTGAGTTTTCCCAGGCTCTGCCTTCCATAGTTGGAACTGCAGAGAATTTTAAGTGGGATTTAGGGGCCCAAGAGGCAACAGCTTTAACCTCTGCTCCATCTCCACAGCCCTTGAGACTTACTTTTTGACGCAGAGTCTTTTGCTGAGCCTGTAGCTTGTGAAGTTGCCTGGGGGGGGTGGCTGGCGATCTCTGCTTTCCTCCTGTCTCACCTTCGGCCCTGGGACCAGGAGAAGCAGTTTGCACACGGGCTCTGGGAACTGCAGGCAGGATCTCGTGCTTATGTAGCAGGCGCTTTCCTGACGAAGCCATCTCCCAATCCCTAGTCATTTCTCACGTGTGGATAATATTATCATAACACAGAAGCCCATCCTGTCTTCAGTCATCTTCTGCCCAATAGAGATGAAGCACAGGAGACACAGATGCCCAAACACGAGTGTCAGCACAAACACATCCTCACCACAAAGAGGTCATGGAATAGTTCATTCTGAGCCGAATCTGAGTGATCACAGCCCACGACACAGACCCAGGCTGCTCCACACAACACATTCTAACATGGAAGCAATTATGGGACTTTTTTTAGTTAGGGAACAACATCAAGCGGTAAATCAAAACATTACCCAGGTCCATTAGGGGTGGGGGGGCAGGAAAAGGTGGGACAGTCCCAGGAGGAATCTCTGCTATAGGTTTCAGCCGTTGGTGTGTTTGCCTGTTGGGGTCCTGGAAACTACAGTGTGTTAACACGTGCCCGTATTTTTCCCTGACTGCCAAAAGGAGGTCAGGTAAGACCCAGAGGGGCACTGAGCGGTTCTTGGAGGGACTGAAGATTGCCGAAATAATCTGGCTCTGGAGCCGCAGCATTCCAACTCTCTGCAGACAGTAAATACTAACCAGTTCATCATCATCCCCCTCCATGATAGGAATGACTGCCCCCCTCGACCCTTGGAACTTGGGTTCATAAAAGAAAGAAGTAGCCTAACCTTTCAATTCTCTGTTCTCATTAAGTCTAATTCACAGCCATGTGCTTGTTCCACGGGCCACTCATATCATGGCGCAAGAAGGGCTTCTAGGCTTGAACTCCTTAGGAGAATCTAAGCCTGCCTGACTTTATTTTATTTTCTCCCATAGTCTGAAGGCTCATTCCTCCGGTCTCTCTCTGCACTCCCCTGTCGTCCTTTACATTACAAAACACAGTTGTGCTTAGGACGAGGGGTAAGCAAGATGACTCGGAGGGCTCAAGCGCTTGCCACCAAACCGGGTGACCTTTGTTCGATAATATCTGCCAAAACTTATGGTGGATGGAGAGAACTGTCTTATTGTCAGTTACCCTCTGACTTCCACGTACTGCAGCACACACACACACACACACACACACACACACACACACACACACACACTGAATAAACATAGTTGAAACAGATAAAGTCAGGATGAGGACTGACAGAGGTGTTTTACTTGTGGGAAGCAGCATAGTAAAGAGCCCATGTGTGTGCTCAGATTTCTGAGCTGTCCCCGTGGTCTCCCAGCAGTGATTAATTGCGCTCACATAGACAGTCGCATTGCACATTTTTTTTTTCTCATCTGTGGAGCTTTCCTGCTAGGTCATGTCAGCTGTGTTTTTACTTCCAGTTTTATGTGTTTGGCAGGGAGCCCTTAGCGCCCCACCCTCTTCTCCTTGGCCAGCCGCGGTGCCCTACTCAGAACAAAGGAGCAGGTAACGCCCGCCGCTCAGCATGTGCGCTCAACATGCACACACACGCTGGACTTGAACTGACTACAGTCAGACTCACAGGTGAGCTAAGGCGAGTCACCCGCATCTGCAACAGTTACATGTAAGTTAAAACCGACACCAGGTTCTCTCTCCCACCCAGCTTTCTCAGTCATGGGGGATACATGCTGGCAAAGGCAGGACTGGGAGTTCTCTCCAGTTCACAGTCTCCTGATCTTCCTTGACCCAACACTTAGTGCAGGGTGGTTATTGCTAATGTTGCCTGGGACATGCTGGGGGGGCACAACACAGAAATGTCTGGTCTGCCTCAATGTCTGTCTTGGATGCTTATTTGATCTACACCTGGTACTGCAAATAGCGACAAAAGCCCTTGACAAAGAATGCAGCATTTTATGGATTTGTAGATTCACTAGTTTGCAGAAGAATTTCAGAGTCAACAAGGGCATAAGGCTGGGCTTTTTTCTCACATTATTGATGAAATACCAATGTTAACTGAAAGAACACAGGAATGTCTGGTTGCTATCTTTTTTGTAGAAATTAATTTTTATAACTGAGAGCTTTTACTTGTCTTCTGACTCTCTGGATCCTATTTATAAAGTCCTACCTTTGAATTAAAATACCTACTAAGAAAATAAAAAATGGAATGGCCTGGATTGGGGCACTTACATGGAAGAAAGGAGTCTGTTGTTGAGTGAACGTCAGACCGATGGTCTGAGCCTCTGAGCCGGGCTACAGACCTCCCAATCCTTATCCATGCATGATGTGACCTCAGACACAGCTTTCATTTCTGCCAGCCTTCCATAAAAGTGATTCTTTTCTCCTGAACTACTCAGAGACTGAGACCTACACCTAGCCTTTCTGATCAAAATTCCTAAGGACAAACCCAGGAGAGCTCCATTGTTGTCCTCATTTTGCACAATCTTGGGACAGATCTTTTTTGGGGAATGACGGGAGAAGAGTCAAGTTCCCACAAAGCACAGGGTGGTCTCCGTTTCATGGGTCTGCAGCTCCTGGTCTTCCTGCCTCCACCTCCCAGATGCTGAGATTACAGCTGTGCACCACTATACCCAGCAGACAAGATTGCTTGAATCTGACTCTTCCCAAATTGGTGCCCAAATTAGCCACAGATAAATGTGAATTTCTCTGTTCTCAGCTAGTTCGACTTCATTCTAGATTTACATAAGCACCATGGGATGTTTGATTTTGATTTAACCAACTATGGCAACCATTTGGATCATGTGACAGAATTAGATAGAATTTGGGGAAGAAACTGATTTACTTTAGCAAAATCTGCTGTTTGAACACATTAGTAACTGGCATTGGTGAATAATATACAAATATATTAAACTGAATTAAGAACAGAAAGCAGTTATCAATTAGATTAGTTTATTCAAGACCTTCTGGGTACCAGACACTCTCACAGAATTGAGTACATAGAGTTCAAGTTAAAGTATTTCTGCCCCCACAGAGTTAATGTCCTAGATAAGGTTGTTAAGCACTCAGGAAAGACTGTTACACATGCACACACACACACACACACACACACTCACACATCTGTACATACATGTATACATACATGACAACAGGTAATGGCAGGTAATGTAGAGAAATAAAACAGGACATGGAATGGTAATGAAGGATGCAGGGGGAAGTAGCTGGACTACTTCAGGATGTTTTAAAGAAAGACCATCTAAGGAAAGGAAATATCAAGACAGTGAAATCAGTAGGAAAATCACATTAATATATGCAGAAAAATCTTCTTTTGTGAAGGTACCTGTCGGCACCGGAGAGGAACATTTAACCTTGCAGGTCTGAGGAACAACAAGAGGGCCACTGAGGCAGGAGCTGCCTGGGCCCAGGGGTGTTGTAAGGAAGGTGAGTGGAGAAGGGGAAGGAAACTGTGTGCCTTCATTCATTTGCTGCTGCTTCAGCTGAATGACACAGATTGGAGAATTTATAAATAGCAGGATATCCATTGAGGTTAGGAAGTGTAAGAGCCTGGGCTGGCATCTAGTATGGGCCTTCAGGCAAGATAAGGTGGAAGAGTAGACAGGCATACATCGGACAAAGGGAAAAAGTGAGCCTAATACGTCTTTTCACCTAGAACCCGTCTCTCAGTAGCAGAATAGATCTGTCCCACCATCTTATTCCAAAAGCCCTACCTCTTAATGCATTATAGCTGCAATTGAATTTAATCATGGGGGTGCATGGGTTTGAAATGTGTCCCTCCCAGTCTCATGTGTTTGGGAAGGTCAAAGCACCTTTAGGAGGTGGAGCCTTGCTGGAGGAAGTCAGTCACAGGGGGTGGACCTTGAGGTGGATTAGTCCCACCTACCTCCTGGAGCAGTCTGCTTTGGCAGCAGGCAGTGTTGCAGCTCTCAGCCTCCGAGGTAGTCTGCAGTGACCTAGGCCTCCTCCAGCTTCTGTCAGCCAGCCATGCCGCCTCCACCATGAAGACTGTATCTCCCCTCTGAAACTGTAAGCTAAATAAATTGCCCTTTTTTCCATTAAGTTATTTGACTCTGGGGGCTCTCTCACAGCATCAGAAAAGAGTAGCCATTACAGCGGGGTTCTTTTGAGGGGATAGGTATTCAAATCACACAGGCAGGTACAAAAACCTGAACAAAAACACATCCAAGAAGCTACTATAAGAACTGTTGCTTTAAAATCTAGATGTAAAAGAGTCAAAAAAGCCTGAATAGGATAACCTAAACTCACCACAGAATCTGGGCTCATAATTCAAAATGAAACCTGTTGGCACTTGTGACTTTGTGAACCATCCGTGGTTTCATTAAGCTCTGAGCAAGCCTGCAAGAGATTGTGCAATGGATAAGGAAGGCCCAGCCCATGGTTGGTAGAGCCGGTCACTGTTCAGGTGAATAAAATGGAGGGAGCCGGTGAAGGGAGTTGTTGTCCTTCTGCTACTTGGTCAGACATGTTGGCCTGGCAGGTGAGGTTTGTCCTCTCTACAGTCTTGTAGATATGGCGTGGCCAGTTCCCTCAGCCCCTGGTGTTGGTGTGAGCCTTCCTGCCACGCTGAACAAGGAACTCTAGCCGGACAGTCGTAAACCAGAATAAAATCCTGTCCCCTTAAGCCCTTCGGCCATAACTATATCAGCAATATGCAGAGTAATTGCCAAGTGTCATAAAGGACCACAAGTCGCCTTCACACACACCAGAGTGGCTGTACCTGCCTGTGTTAGGGGCCAGATGTTGTTGTACCTTGTGTGGTCATTTTGAAAGGCTGCACACAATGTTTTCCAGGTATACTGCTTTCCCCATCCCCCACATTCAGATGTCACTCTGCCCCTTAATGAGAGAACTTTAAATTAATTTTCAGACCTGTTGAGGAACCATTCATAAATTGCTGATACTGCAAGTGTATGATAATTTTATTGGCAAAGAGTATCTGACTATATACTCTGAGTGACCAAAAGATGAATGAAAAAATTTTAATAATAAATGACCATATCTGCATGAACATTCCCACAGTTTCTTCTTTATGTGTATGAACCCTAGACAGACAGACAGATTCAGTTAGATATCTTCTTGTCAAGGTGAATAGAAGTCCTGGAATGAAGATGTAACTGTCAGGTTAATTGACACATGAAAACCTCAATGGTGTGGAGGGGTTGAAATATTGTAAGTCCATAGCTCAGCCAAATTATCTCTAACCCTTATTACCCACCTCTGTGTGACCTAAAACATCTTTATGACGAGTAGTTAAATCCTTTGAAATGTACAGACAGAACCCAGGTCTCCACCAACCAAAAGGCTGAGAATGTTGCCAAATAGCATTTGAGACCTCTAGCAGAGATTTTCTCTAACCCGCCTATCTGATATTTCCACCAATGTATCTGCAAAGCGCCTCGATTGATGATTTCCTTTGTTCTGTGATTATAAAACCTCAAGAAACTGTTATCACGCCAAAACACACGGGATTTGGATACTCTGAATCTGTGTTCTTGGCCCATGGTCGTTTGTGTTTGGTTTCAGAACAAACTACCTCTTATCCCCTTTGAGGTGAGACCCTGTGATTCTGAGTCTTCAGTGGTCTGAAGCCCCCAGAGGAGCATTTCTTCAGCTCATCAAGCTTTTCTTTGCCTTTCTCTTCCTGGTACATAGAAGTGAGACTCTTAGGCTGTATCCTTCCTTCCACAGTTCCAACAAGTTCTTTGCCCCTGCGTCGTAGGGCCATGAAGGAGTTAAAAAAAATCTTCTGAAAGCTGACATTTTCCTTAGTGTAGGAAGGAGATTTTGCAGCATGAGAACCTTTGGGAAGTCTTTAAGCTGCATATTATGTCCCAAGCATAACAGGAGGGAGGGCAATCAGCCCACTGCTGAGAGGTATGCCCAGTGGGGAGCACCCGGCAGGAAATCAGGTTGGCTAATCCCCACCTCTGCTTCCACAACTTAGACACTGGCACACATCCCTCAGGCTGCGAAGCCAAGCACACTCCCATTGCTTATAATCAACCTTTCTGTTCTTCGCTATAAAGAACCAAAGCAGAGGCGTTTGGATGCTGGATTCTGAAGCCAGATGCTCCACACTAAGGCGGTACAGAGGAGTCTTCTGTTTGTATAAAAATAAAGCAGAGAGCGCCATTACCCACATTCCACCCAAGCAAATAAACCAACCATTTGGAATCAAACCTTTGGTTTGAACACATGACGTTCAGATGCAGTTTCTTCCCAATTTTTTTTTTCTAATTGAGATTTGTTCATGCCAGAATTGTGTAAATAGAAACAGCTTAAATGCCTGTTTTCCTTCTTTCCAGAATTTCATTCAGACAGTTATCAGTGGGAAACCAATCTGGTACAGAATTAATTCATAGTGATATTCAGCATATGTGTCCACATTGCATATTTTATCTAATTCCTGATGAGAACATGAATATATATGTACATATATATACTTACATAAATATGATCATGTATCTCCTTAAAAATGTCTCCTTCAGAAATCTACCCATTTGATATGATTCCACATGATCCTATACATACACTTTTTTAGAACAGAATAATTAAGGATTGCATTATTGAAGTGTTTCTGTGTGTGTGTATGTTTGTGTAATATTGTCAATCTATTTCACATTTTTTCCTGACTCGCGACTGCTTAGAAGTTCTTCAAACATCAATCTTTAGTTAATAAGGATTAATAAAATATCCAGAAATTTATCAAATTAGATTTTGTGTGTATCAATGTGTGTGTATGTATATACATGTGCGCTTATGTATAATATGTTCATGTATTGCTAAATAGATGGGTAGATGTTAAAGGTAGAAAGGAGAGACTGGGACTTGCATTCACTGTTTCTGTGTGTGTGTGTGTATGCGTGTGTGTGTGTGTGTGTGTGTGTCTGTGTGTGTGTGTTGCTGAAGCCTGGGTAGGTGTCAAAGATAGAGAGGCCAGAACTGTATCTTGTGATTCCAAATTCTTGTCACATTGGAAAAAACAAATCAGAGATGAGACTGACTAAAGAATTTCGAGAAAGCTTTTTGCGGAGTAGAGATTCCACTTGAGGTTGTGATTGGGTGCTTCTCAAGAGCATTGCGGGATGGGGGATTATACCTTCTTTGGCAGGTAGGCAGTGATGTTGGGAAGGCTTACTTATGAGTTAAAGGGTGGGGAAGACAGCGTTCCAGGTATGAGTGTGGGCATTGGCACTTTCTCAAAGCAGAGCTGCTCTCCTTTTCTGTCCACATGTGAGATTTTTTTTTCCAGAGTAGTGTGGCTGTCTTTCAAAGTCAGTTATAAGGTGACATTGCAATGAAGCAAGGGATAGTTGGAAAGCTCTTGACCATGTTGATGCCAGCCAGTTTGAGCTGGTCTTGTACCTTCACTCGGTACACGATTCCTTCTCTCGCACATCTCTGCAGTCATATCAGCCCCTAGTCACCACGCAAATTATTTCTTTTTTGTTTTACATTTCATTAGTTTTCATTGTGTGTGTGTGTGTGTGTGTGTGTGTGTGTGTGTGTGTGTGTGTGATGCTATTGATATAAGAAAAAGCTTATTGCCAACAAAATCATCATCTAAAACAGTTTCATAATTAGGCACAGGTGTCAATTTGATGGTTGAAGGTTTGAGCTCTGGGCACATTTGTGGAGAATTAGTGGTTGAGTTGGACCCGCAGCAAACCTGCAGGAGATTGTCTAGCTGATGGGGAAGGCCCAGCCTATGGTGGGTGGGACTAGGCCCTGGAATAAAATACAGAGAGCTGGTTGAGGGTGTTGGCATCCTTGTGTACACTTGGCCAGACATGCTGGTCTAGCAAGTAAGGATCGTCCCTCTCTTAGCCATTATATAGAGATGGTGTAGCTAGTTCCCTCGGCCCTGGTGTTGGTGTGAGCTATTCTGTCAAGCTAGAATGAGAACTGTAACCAGGAAAGGTAAGAGAGAATAAGCCCCTTGTTCCCTTAAGCTTTTTGATGGTTATTTATCAGCAACTATGCAGGCAACTGCAACAAACAGAGACATCTATGCTCCAAGGTCACTTTCTCTTTGCTGTGCAGGGACAAGCACTGTGGCAAGGCTGGTTTTCCAGAAAGAACCACATTAAACTTAGATGAAAGAGTAAGAAAATCAAATTATCTCTGAAAAAAGTGGAAGATAGCAAAGTCCTCTGTGTGCGGCACTCATTGGTCTCTAAAAAAGGGTAACACTGGGCCAGCAAGATGCTCCAGTGGACAAAGGTGTGAGCCATGAAGGTTGATGACCGGAACTGAATTTCCAGAATCTATATGGGGAGAGGAGAATCGACCCGACTCTACAGCTGTCCTCTGACCCCACATGTGAACCGTGACACCTAAGAAATTTTAAAGAATGATAATTTTCATAGAATTATGAAATTGCCCAGTGCCTTATTTTATGATGAGGAGAACAAAGGATTGCCAACAGAATAATGCAGTAAGAAAACCAATATTTGAGTTACAATTTTTTTCCTTCTCTAGATCAATGCAAGGAAAGATTATCAAATTAGGGGGTTTTCCATGCTTTGGTTGCAACTTACTCGAATAATTTTAGTAGCTGCAACCCCTTTTTCAGATAAATACTACAAAGTAGTGAGAAGGAATTTCAGTGACTGGATGTACCTGCCACAAGTCACTCACTAATTAGTTCTCTATTGATAAAATTGACTTCCTGAGTTTCCCTCTGCTTGGGTGAGAAATGTTGATGATTTCACACATACCCTGCTGACATGACTTATGCACTTGTCTACTTTGTCTGCTATAGGGAAATAGAGCTTCTGACTGGGGAAGAGGAGATAAAGGGGGGGAGAGAGAGAGAGAGAGAGAGAGAGAGAGAGAGAGAGAGAGAGAGAGAGAAGGAGGGAGAGAGGGAGAGACAGAGAGACAGAGAGAGAAACAGAGAGAAGAAGGAAAGGATTAAGTTAATAAGAAGGAGGAGAAGCAGGAAGAAGAGGAAATAAAAAAGAAGAGAAGGGAGTGAAGGGGAAGGAACAGAGAGGGATGGAAGGAAAGGGAGGGGGAAGGAGTAAAAGGGCAGAAAATGTGAGATACACATGTGATCATTCTCCTTGACCCTGCTCTGTATGGGCAGGATTTACAGGCTACACTGCAACTTCTGTAGTTTTTAATCTGGCACACCAGAGGGCCCATGATCAGTTGATTCTTTTTTTAAAAAAAATTTTTTTATTATTTATTTATTCAATTGTGCGTGTATGAGTGTTTGTATGTGTGTGTATGTATGTGTATGTATGTATGTGTATGTATGTATGTATGTGTGTGTGTAGAACCACGGACAAATTCGGGGACCGCCTCCACCTCCTCCTTGTCTACTCTGCCCCGGGATTCACAGGCTCTGCCCCACCAGGACCAGAAACACAGGCCGCCCCCGTTTCTGCCCAGCGTCTATACTTGGGGTCTAGGAGCCGAACTCAGGACCTTCTGCCTGCAAGGCAGAGGCTTAACCCCTGAGCCACCTCTCCAGCCCCATGATCAGTTGATTCTTAATACAGACTTTGAGTTGGCTTTAAGCTACTCATCACAAATAATTCCTCACACTGCTGTGATGTGAAAAGTTCCCGTGCTGAGCAGCCAATTTCAGGCACATTCCAAATGGCCAGATGTACCTCTCATAGAAGTCAGTGGTTCTCCCAACCCAACTCAGAGTCCTGGTTCATGAATGGACATATAGCTTTGCAGATCAATGAATGGTGATTAGCTTCGGCACAGAGCCACAATGGGGTGACAGTCCACCCCGCTAGCAGAGGCTGCTTTTAGAAGCACACAATTGGGAAACTTGCAATTGGACAATTGCGCAGTTCCCTGAGGATTATTTGTTTCTGCAGGCCCACATTTAACTATGCAAAGCAAGTCTCATCAACATCGAATATTTTCTTGGGATAGGAAAGGCTTCCTTCAGTATATGAAGATGATCATAATCTTTTTGCTATATGTCTTCATGGATCGATGGGTAGGTATGAAGAAACACATGCCTGGGTTTGTTTCTGAGTTTAGAGTTAGGTTTTTAATTTGATATATGGAGCCCTCTCCCTTCCTGCCTTTCCAGTACTAATTCAAGAGTACACTTCATGGTTAGAGTTTTTTTTTCACAGTTGAAAAACCCATCATCTATGGTACCATCCAAAGGAAACAACATGACTTGTGGAGGCTAAGTTATCAAGGCCAATTAACATTGTCCAGACTAATTAACATTGTCCATAGTGAGAAAGTATGCCAAAAGTTCCCCAAGTCTTATCAGAATCATGACTTACAGTATCTTCTGATGAGGAGAAACAGCGAGAGTTTCGTTTGCATGAAGTGAATTGTTTCTCAGTGGATTTATTTAATTGTTCACTAAAAATTCCTTCTTTCTTCATTTCTCATGTTGAACACAGTGAACCTGGCATGTTCTCTTTAGCCCTTGCTAGATAGGATTCACTCAGTATGACAGCAGGCTGATAGAAGAATGTTTAAGATTTTCTTCCATCCCAAATTTCCAGGCAGAAGAATACAAAGAATAAACTATGGAATCTAAATCTACATTCACTTGGGTCCTTTGTTTTAGTCATGAAGATCACTGCTCAGCATTAATGTTAGGAGATAGTTAAGTGAAAGTGAGTCTGTGGGATGCTTTGTGTAATAGTCAGGCACAGGTGTCAGCTTGACAGTCGAGGATTTGAGCTCTGGGCACATTTGTAGAGAATTAATGATTGAGTTAAGCCCAGAGCAAACCTGCAAGAGATTGTCTAGCTGATGGGAAAGGCCCAGTGTATGGTGGGTGGGACTAGGCCCTGAACAGGTGAATAAAATACTGAGAGCTGGTTGAGGAAGTTGGCATCCTTCTGTACACTCAGCCACACAGGCTGGTCTGGCAAGTAAGGATCATCCTCTCTCAGCCATTATGTGGTAATGGTGTGGCCAGTTCCCTCGGCCCTGGTGTTGGTGCATGCTCTCCCATCAAGCTGAACTGAGAACTGTAACCAGGAATCATAAGAGAGAATAAACCCTTGTTCCCCTAAGCTGTTTGATGGTCATTTATCAGCAACCATGCAGGTGACTACAACACTTTGAATCCTAACGTTTGAGAAGCAGCAGCAGGAGAATCCCTGGAAGTTTCAAGTCCATCTGATCTACATGGTAAATTCCAATCCACCCAGAGAGGCATAGAGAGAAAGAGAAAACATAATAGCAATGAACAGCAGCAATAGCAACAAAATAGAAGCAAACAGAAAACACAAACTAAAATGTTATATTTTTTCATCATATAAAGTATATTATTGATGGTACTTAAAGCAGAAAAGTGTATGTGTATACACAGCACTCAAGAATGTAGAGGGATATATCATATGCCAGTTGAACAGTTCAGTGGGATATGTGAATATCATTATTACAAATCCTTCCAGTATCCACATTAGTATATGCTATCAAACCTGTGGTTACCTCATTTAAGTGATAGGACTATTTTATTGCCAACACTTAAGTGAAACTTATCCCTCCACCTATTTTGAACATTAAGACAAAGTGTTCTTTGCCTCCTTGACTGATATTCCCTAATCACTGTAGGAAGCTATTCAAAAAATATAATCCACTGTCAGTAAAAAAAAAATGAAGTTAGATACATGTGTCAACTCGACAAGCGAAGCCTAGGAATTCTGGGGAAATTTGTAAAGAATTGATAGTTAAGTATCGAGCAAGCCTGCAAGAGGTTGTCTGGTTAACGGGGAGGCCCAGCCCATGGTAGGCAGAGTCAGTCAGTCCCTGGGCAAGTGAGTGACATAGAGGGAACTGACTAAGGAAGTTGGAATCCTTCCGTATACTCAGCCAGACATGCTGGTCTGACAAGTAAGGATTGTCCCTCCCTCAACAGTTCTATGGATATTTGGATATGGAGTAGCCAGTTTCCTGGGATCCTGGTGTTGGTGTAGACTGTCCTTGTGATGGGGTCTGAAGCTAGAATAAAACCCTTTGTTCCCCTATTAGCGTTTTGATTGTGAATTTATCAGCAACATGCAAAGAAACTGCCACAGCAAGGGAAATGTTCATATCTGGAAAGAGAACACTCTTTAGATAAAACATTGTCTGAATTTGAAACATTGACATTAGAAAGAAGCCAGTTGGTTCCTGTCTTCAGGTCAGAAAAATGAAATTTCTATGTTCTGTGATATTCATTTGTACCTTTATAAGGTCTGAAACGTGATGATAAACTTCCAAATTTCACTTGTAAGTACTTTGTCCATTGCACAAAGTTGCTTAGTGATCTTTAAACAGTTATGAGACACAAAACTTTCAGGCATTGTTGCTATTGTTCATTTAAAGACTGGTTGAATCAAGCACCTTTACTCGATAGAATATCACAAGATGTGCAGGATGCATGTGATACTTCCCCCTGGGGAAGGCACTCACTCTACGAACTGTTAAGTTTGATGCCCTCTTTGGGGGTGTCCCATGCAGTGTGCTGCCTAATCTATATCTCTCTACTAAGTGGTTTTAATTAATCTTGCGTTGTGCTTACTAACTACTTTGAATTAGCAGTTAAATCAGTTTACATGAATGTGAATTAGGATGTGCTCTCAAGGTATGATACAAAAACTCGTTCCATGCCATTGAGTTTGGATTTCTTCAGGCTTTGCTAACAGCCTGACATAAAAAGTATTCTATAGCTTTATAATTTTCCCCTCGCTTTGAGCACTAAGGATGAAAATATTGACTTTTTCCTCCATGGTGGCGTGGGGTCTGTAGTGAAGGTCTGTGCCCCTGAATTTGGGCATCTTCTGCCCTTCACCCAGGATTTAGCAAACGTGACTTTCTAAAATAGCTTTGGTATTTGTTGTGAGGCATTCGAAATGTGGCAAGACCATGAATATTCCCCCAAACACAAAACACAACTCCTGGATGATTTTCATGTCCAAGGGTCAGTGAAAAAATTATGATTTGTTTTTTAAATCCTTGTTTAATTTGCATATTGGTAATTCTTCACACACTGATTTCTTCTTCTAAGTGGGCAGTCACCTGTAAATTATTGTCTCCTTTCCTTAAATCTTACTGTGATGGCTAGTCTCAGCTATCAAGTTGAAACTTCAGAGGTGGGCCTCTAGGGGTTACCTATGAAGAATTATTACATAAGGTGGGCTCTGGGCAACATGTAGGACATTGTCTTATTGAGACCATTGATGTAGGGAAAGGCAGCCCAGTGCTGGGTAGGACCATTGTCTGGTCATGTTGATAAAGATAGAGAGACATGGGAGTCCAGGGCATTCTGCAACTTCAGCATCAATCTGATATTCAATGGTTTTTACCTTCTTCCCTTCCTGTGGACATAGTGTGGCCAATTCCCTCAGTTCCCCATAAGTGTCTAACTTGTGCTGTGATCAGTTGTAACCTAGACTCATGAGCACATATAAATCCTTGCTCCCAGGTGCTTACTATAACAATGATGTTATAAAACTAAGACTCCTATCATCCAAATATCTACTGTCTGAAAATTCATACTTCCTGGATAGTTCTTACTTCAAGGTTGGTGTGTTAAGGAAAGATATTTCAGAAAGGATGAAACATTGAAAAAGCGGTCTATTTTTTCATTTTAAATTTTTAAAAGGTCAGAACCATTTCATGAAAACCAAGGAGGAATAGAAAGAGTATCTAATGTAAGTGTAGTCTGACTATGTGACAGAGGCTGGTCAGGCTGCCACAAAATCTACAATAATAGAACTCAAGAGACTGAATTTGGAGGGTCACACATTTGGGGCCAGATTGGTCAAAGCAAACAAATCATTAATAGTCAACCCACCCTAAAATTCTGAGTAGTTCAAGTCTTAAAATATACTTCTGCACTTTACTAGTATTCGGATGCCGACTTTGACTTAAACCATTTATTTGTTGACAAATTATGTCTGAAAGGTGTTTTAGCAGAGACATACTTCTCAATCGGCTCCAGGCTCCAGCTACAGACATCCAGACTTTTTTTCTTACTGTTGCCATGAAAGCAAAGTGTCTGGACCCTGGTCAGGCCATATTCTTCAAGGACAAAGGAAAGAGAGCCCGAGTCACTGATTTGTTTGAATGAAACCATTTTATCGGATAGTTGTTAAAATATTTAGCAGCATGAGTTGTGGATTGTGCTGTTGATTTCCAAAATGGGGTTATTTTGCTGATTCGTAAAGAACAAGAAGCCTTAGGAATAAGGTCAAAGTTGGCGTTGAGTCCCACACAGGAAGAACCTGGAAATTTGTGCGGAAAGAAGCCGGGTGAACAATCCTGGCTACGGGAACTCTTTTCTGGGGTGACATGAGCAACCACCTACTCACCCACACAGACCCAAAACGTCTTCTCATTCAGCCTCAATTTCTCTCGTGTTTTTCTCTATCCTCTCCACTCATTTGTTGAGTCCATTTCACTTTTTTTTTTCAGTAATTGTATTCTTCATTTGCTTCTGATATACTTAATTACTTTGCTTTCTTTTGTGAGAACGTATGCTTTCTTTGCTGAATTATTTTAACGTAGCAATTTCCACTGTATTTTATTATTTTTGCCAGAAGGCAGCTTTATCTTCCATTTTCAAGAATCCAGCTCTTTCCATGGGCTTTGGTGGTGGTAGTGGGGCAGCACCAGCAGGTTTAAATTGGGGTGGGGGCGTGTTCGGTCCTTTCAGGCTTCATGAACTCAGTTTCCGGCCACCTTGCTGTGAATGGCACAGGTCACACAGTGATGCAGCTTCACATAGCGCTTGGGGAGGACATAAGCATCGATGATACTGGCTTCAGAAATGTCTCTAGTGGCAGCGGTTTCCACGATGTTCCGGATGATGAATTTCTTTATGGTCTTGTCCTTGAGCATGCATTGAGCACGGTTTGTGCAGTAAATAGGCTGCATGTGGCTATGGCCCCTTTTGGCTTGCCTGTTGTTCCTTCTAGGACCAGAAAGAGGTGAGTGTATATATCAGTGATGTTTTATCCACTTAATTTCAGTCCATCCTGCCTCTTGGAATAATGAGTGATTGGAGCCTCTGGGTTGTTCCTTGTAGACATTGTGGTACACCAGTTCCTTTCTCTACTTTATGATGTCTTATGCAGATTTTACATGTAATGGTCAGGAATTGACCCGTGATGCATAGAGTCAGAAGCAAAGTATATCTCTTCTATCTTCTCAGAACTGAAAGTCTTCATTAGTCCCAAAGAGTTTTCACAGTCCACACACTATGGCTACTTGATGTTTAGAAGTTTCCTGATTTCCATCTGTCCCCTGGTATCTGAAGGTCTCACTTTTATTTGCTGTAAGTAGAACCAACTTAGTTTTTCTATTGAGAGAGAGAGAGAGAGAGAGAGAGAGAGAGAGAGAGAGAGAGAACAAATCCTCATCTCTCTCTCCCTTAACTAAGGTGTATTTTGGGTTTAGTGCTGTCATTAATCACAGCACAGTGAAATTTCGTTCTTTTTTTTCCACCTGACATGTTATGTATTTTGATTGGAATACTTCTGTTATTCACATTTGTAACTAGGTATGAGATTTAAAACCATCATTTTCCCATATGATTTCATATCATACCTTCACTTTTTTTCATTTCTTCTTAGTCAAGTAATTTTAGTATTTCTTTTCATTTTTCATTTAACTTTTTAGTTCTCTTTCTGATGCCCCCCTCTCTCATGGCCTCATCTCTTGTCTGCATCAGGAGGTAGATCTTTGTCTAAGTTTGTATAAGGACACACTATATTGTTTGCATAATATCATCATTGTTTCAGGATGCATTTCTTACACTATATGCCCATCCTTAAGTGCCTCACAACTGTACAAAGAAAGTTTAAAGACAAAGAGAAAGAGAACACAGCAAGGGAGCCTTGAGGAGGGGCGATTTCTTCATGGACCTTCTGCAAGGTAGGCGCACGATGGACCCTCCTTCCATGTTCCTCGGATGCCCACGCCTGTGCTCATGTTTTTAGTAGAAATGTCTTTTATAGATCTCCACATTTTGCATACATGCCAAAAAGATGTCTCCCAAAGCTGGGATGAGTTGTGTGTGAAGTATCTGAGGTCATCTTATACCTCCTCAGCACGACCACCTTAGCTTGTATGTGCAGAATCAACTTAGCCAAATAATTACAATGAGGAAGGAAATACAGAGGACCCTGAGAGCATGAATCCTCATCCATGCCAGTGGGTCCAGTTGAGATTTAGCAACCAAGAAGATGAATGAAAGTGTGATAGATACAGCTAGCAGGGTTCATTACACAATAAGAGGATAGCATCAGGCACACGAAGAAGATTAATTCTCCAGCATGTCAGGGGCATTGTGTTGTTACAGCTGATCTGTCATCTTTGTTAATGCTATTTCTTGGAAAACATTGCAAGAAATTAAGCTGCTGAATCCTGAAAGCAGTTTCGACAACTGCATGGCGCAGAAGAAAACTAACAAGGTTTGACTGGACTGTCTGTCATATTTTTGCAAGTCATGTTAAGGACTGGTAGCTTATATTTAAATAACTTAATGAAGGGAATACATAAAGAAATCCTGATTTCAGCAGAGGTTATTAGCATTGGCAGGTAGTAATGCTAGAATACTTGCATTGATACATGGGAAGACTATAATTTGATGCTTTCTCACTGCAAGTGCAACTCTCTTGAGTATAAAGGAACCTTATATGTCTTTACAAATTTGCATAAGAATGTGAGAATCAATTGGCCATGCCTTAGCATGCTTTACTAATTGAAATAACCACCATTAATGGGTGCAAAATCGATGGGGTATTTTTTTACCACATAGATGCAGAATGACTTCATCTGTTATATAAAACCTGTTAGTTAATTAATTATTTTCTATATTCCACTTCCCATCATTTCCTCTTTATCATTAGGTGGTGTCATAGTTAGTCCCAGGTGTCAACTTGATGATTGAGGGTTCAAGTTCTGGGCATATTTGACAATTAATAGTTGAGTTAAGCTCAGAGCAAACTTGTAGGAGATTGTCTAGCTGATGGGGAAGACCTAGCCCATAGCGGGTAGAACTATTCCCCAGGAAGGTGAATAAAATGGAGGGAACTGTTTGATAGGAGGCATCCTTGCGTATACTTGGTTAGACATGCTGTGAGGGCAAGTAAGGACCATCCCTTTCTCAGCTGTTGTTGATATGGTGCAGTTAGTTTCCCCAGCCTTTGGTGACGGTGCGTGCTCTCCTGCAAAGTGGGATGAGGAACTAAAACCAGTCGATCATAAGAAAATAAACCCCTTGTTCCTTTAAGCCATTTAATGGTGACTCTATCAACAACCATGAAAGTTTGCTGCCACAGGTTAGTGTGTGTGTGTGTGTGTGTGTGTGTGTGTGTGTGTGTGTGTGTACATATATATGATTGACACTGAGTTAGAGGTAAATTATTGATTCATAAATGTGCTCATCTTTTTGTGTTCAGAATGCTTAACATTCTTTTTAAAAATATTTATTTAGGAGAGAAATAGAGAAAAGGGGGAGGACGAAAAGGAAGAGGAGAAGGAACAGAAGGAGGAGAAAAAGCAAGATGAGGAGGAGGAGGAAGAGGAGGTAAATGTATGGATGAAGGTCAGAGAACAGTGAATCATTACTTTTCTGAAAGAAAAAAGTGCAAGAGAAATAAATGGGCTTTTACCCTGTTTTGTCTCCTTTGCTTTATTCTTATTCATATAGATACAGAGCTAGTTGTCTGTGGAGTTGTAACCGGAGGAAAACAGAAAATAACTCTGAAAATTTAGCTGCACAGTTTTGCTAAGGTCATGTGGACATGCCTCTGGTATGTCTATTCAACCAGCATCAAATAAGGGGGAGGTTCAACTCCTTCAAAGAGGACTGCGACAAGTGCTTGTAACACACCGTAATGCTCACAGGAAAGATGCTGAGAGCCACAAGTGACAAGAACTAATATCACCTCTGTGTCCTCAGAGGTAAAGCAGTGAGCTCTCCAATAAAAAGAAGAAATCTTGACAGGAACTTCACAAAGTGGCCAGATTTCTCCATGTAAATTCAGCTCATAACATCAGATTCAAGAAAGCAGACTTTCAGGTGCTGTGCGCAATCAATCAGTAGGAGAAAACTCCATTTCCAAACAATAATTGGCGCAATTATCATCTGTTATTTGGATGGGTTTTTCTTAAAGACCCATGTTAGTCTAGCACATGTGATATAATGGGAAGTAGTTGGCACAATGAGGGGTCTTAAGTCACTGAGTGATGCCCTTGAAGGGGATTTTGGGACCTTATCTCTTCCTCCCTGTTCTGGCTTCATGAAAAAGTCTTTTCTGTCATGTTTCCCACGGGGCATGCTGATTCGCTGCTCCAGCAAAAGTTGGAATCAAAGATTTGTGGGGTCCCACCTTCAAAGCTGTGAGCCAAAATAAACCTTTTCCCTTTATACATTCATTATTTGCACTTTGTTGTTATTATTAGTATAGTACTAGAAAGCCAAATAATACACTTAGAAAATTCAGAAGGCATACTCCATTACTAAACGCCACAACAGTTCATCCCTTCTAGTCTCTCGCCCGTGGTCCAGATCAGCATTACCAAGTGGTATAATTTAAGGAGATTTTACTATCATTTTCATGCGCATAAAATCACCATGGAGGAAACTTGCCTTTGATTGTTTGGAAACTGGGATAATATTAAGTCAACTATGTAAATACTACAGTGATCTCTAACAAAGTAATCCATATTTGTGATGAGACATGTCATGTACATAAGATATTTTTTATGAAGGGTTTACAGGGAGCTGGTGACTTAGCTGGAAGCAAGAACTATGGCAGCTGGTCTCTGTAACTATATAAGTGTTTTTAAGCTTTTATAAATTTCACAGAGATAAATAGTTATCCTATTGGTGTGTTATTAAATAAAATTATGTACTGGGAATTCCAAACGCGATATATGTAAGTACTTAGGTTGTAATTATCATATATTTATGATTTAGGATTAGTATAACTACGGAATTCATCATTAATAAGATAATTAGTCTTATTATCACCTTATATGAGAGCTAAATGACTTAACAATAATAAACTGACTTGCCAATGAAAATATAAAATCCACATAGGAATTCCACATGTCAGACTCAATGTGTACAATACTCCCTGTTATTTTACATAACCTCTTTGTCAAGATTATCTTCCACATTGGATTCAACTTTTCCTTCCTCAAGTTCTCGAAAGACTTGAAGAAATAGTCACTTCCTTTCACTGGCCTGTAGGAGGCAGTCTTTCATAAAAATCCGCACTGCATTGCATCTGAGGAACCTTTGGGCTTCTTGTAGTGCCTTAGGAAGAGACCTGACAGAGCACTGACTAGAATATTCCAAGAGCAACTCTGTGTTGTGAGGTAGAACTAATAAACTATCCTAAGGTACAGTGTGCAAAATAATTGCCCAGTAGAAGCAGAGCCTGGGCCCATGGCGAAAGAGATGGGTGTCATGTAGTCATGATAGCGCTTGTGGCCCAGGGTGCCCGCTGTGTCCCGGGGAGCACTGCTGAGCATCAGTCTCAGCCGTCCAGGAAGTGGGAAGAAAGACACAGTCTGGTCTGGTCCTCTGGCCAAGGGAGCGTCAATAAGCTAGCCTTTCATTAAGCGAATTCCTAACTGTTGACCGAATTCTTTTCTGCATGTGACTGCTCGGCAGCCACGTCACGCACTTGGGCTCCATGGAACAATGGTGGAAAAGCTCCCGGAGGCTGCTTTTCCCAGAGTGTTGGAGGGCCCAGGGTGGGGGCTGGGCAGAACCTTGTCTTCAGTGGTTTCTTTCATGTCCCAAGAAGGACGGTCATGTGTTTTAGCTTAGCTGATACATTCCAATAAAATGGTTTTCAAAGAGAAAGGACAAATAATAGGGGCCTTACATATGGTGGCTGTGGATGTCACATGGACCCAATTTTCTCATACACAATATATTTGTTATTCCACAAGCTGGTTATAATTCATTTAAGGTTCTTTTTATTCAATTTTATCTAATAAACTAATGAAATGGCCTAGTGAAGTCTTTATGGTTAGTATAATTTGGTGAGCGACTTCGCCTACATTTCCTTTGGATGTTAATGATATACCATTACTCCCCCAATGTTTTTCCTCTCCAAAAACTCAAGGAACCAACTAGACCTCCCCCCTCCACCCCCCCGGGTCTGGTCTGGGTACCCTTGGGATGTATGCACTTTAACTTACTCTGTGTGAAGCTTTTCATAGAAAGAAATTGGCATCAATTTACTTTCCTTGTGTGCAAATATAATTATTAAAAAATGGTTTTCTTGGTGTCTCCTGGTGCCAATGTCAGATGCCATGCCATTTATCTACTGAATAAATTCCTGGTTAAGAATCTTTACTAGGGTGGCTCAGTTGGTAAAGTGCTTGGTGGGCAAGCAGGAGAGCCTAAATTCAGATGATCTCTTATGCCCAAGTAAAATGTGGGGCATGAATTCTAGCTCCATGGAGGCAGGAGAATGCTTGCTACTCTTGTGAAATTAGAGTGCTTTAGAGTCACAAGGCATCCTGTCTCAAACAATCAAGTGAAGAATGATATAGGTAGATACTGGACATTTGCTTTTGAGTACACACACACACACACACACACACACACACACACACACACAAACACTCACACGTTCATGCACCCAAGCATGCACAAACACATCTACGTGCATACAACATAAATACAGACATACACACATACAGAATTCCTTTATTTAATGATATCGCCTCTTGAAGCAGTAGGTTTGTTTTTATCTTGGACTAATATCAGCCATGAATATGAGGTATTATTAAAGAATATGTATGAGGCAGGGGGCATTTCTAATGAAGAATATGAGCTATCCAGGAAATAACATGAGCTGCCACAGCCTTATCTTTAGAAACTGACTGTGCGAAAGGGCCGAGTAGATGTCAGGACATAACTGCATGACTGAAATCCCAGCACTAGAGAGGCAAATACAGAGGGGTCACAAGTTGGAGGGCAACGTGAGCTATGTGGTGAGTAGCAGGAGGAGGTATCACTAAATAAGTGTAAAATACGTACAAGGCCGTTTGTTTACCTTCTTTATTAATTGAGCAAAGTCCCTCGTTGATTTTGTGCACTAATCATTTCTTCTCATCTCAACATAGTTTTTACTTCTGCCCTCATAAGAGTTGACTTGGCATGTGTCTGTGTCAGTGATGGAGCCCCCCGCCAGACGAAGAGGCCCGGCGTTTCTGCTGTCAGCGGGATACACGTGTGCCAGTGACGTCATGTCATTAACCAGAACAAGGGCAGAGCAGAGATGCACTAATGTGCAGGGGGATGGGCAGCATGGCAGGAAGTGCAGCCCAATTAACCAGGTCAAAATGCTCAGGACCAGCGTCGCTGGAAGCTGCTGCAGCTCCAGAGCAGAGTGAGAAGCATCGTTGCCTGCAGTCCAGTTGCCACAGGTCATGGGAGGTTGACATCCCAGTGCAGCAAATGAGTGACGTGGCCTTAAAACCTTGTCCTGTGTGTGACTTCAGGGCCTCATTCATGCTTGGGGTAGAGAAAGGCAATCAGCAACAACCAAGGAAAGATAAATGTGTGCAGAAGCAAACACTTGGACAATTTGAAACAATTTCTACTTCTTTATCTGTTCATACTCATTAAAATGAATTCAGTTGTTGAAAACAGAAAGAACCAAAGAAGGAAATAAGTATAGTTTTATTTTACCAGAGTGTCTAGATTTTTAATTTGCTTTTCCATGGTGGAGATTAAAACCAATGCATGCAAAGGGAATACCTTTGAATTCCATGTCAATCATGTGTTTGTCTATATGTGATTGCCTCTGTCTACGTAAAGATGATCTCAACTTACATGATACCTGTATAATTTCTGCATTCTATTATAAAGTATTTTTTATATACCAATTTAGAGAACAATTTTTAGGTGGCAGGTGCAGTCAATCTTATGATGTTTTCATTTCAGGAGCATGTTGCCCTCTTTTCTGTCCACCAAAATCACTAAAGAGAGTGGTGCCCCTGTATGTCACTGTCAGTCCAAGAATGTATTCATAAGTCTTCCTTCATCTGCTATTAGAATCGCAGGTGGTGCTGAACCCATTCCAGTCAGAATACCCCCAGACTCTTCCACTGTAAATTGGAAGTGAAATCACTTTGCATTGGCTTTCTAAGACGGACTTAACTCTGGATGTTTGGGAAGCCTACCCTGGGAAGGATAATTAATACCTTTAGTGTGGATCAGCTGGGGGTGGTCTGACACAGATGTGTCTGTTCTGTTTCACACCTGTAATACACTACCTTGTCACAGTATAGAGCACAATCGGTTTTTAAAATTTAGTAATCAGTACATGGCTCTCGTGTCATGTTATCTTGTCCATGATACTGAAACTGGTTAGTGATGTTTAATATTTAACTCCTTGACCTGGGGAGACTTATTTCTCAACAAAAATGATTCTGGCACAACAGAAATTTTATTTTCTGGCAAAACTACTGGGGGAAAATACCTAGCTCTGGATGTTGTGAGTTCTGAGGGGATTAATAATTTGCTGAAGTTTACCGTAAGACTGTGAGGAAGTGGGTGCCAAGCGCTAACTAACGCAGGTGTTTCAAATAGGATTCAGGGGGTCACGCATACAGAGAGACATGGGGGAAGGAGGAGAATGGGATGGAGGGGATGGGATGGGAAATGGGGTAGGGTTAGGCAGGGGTTGAGGAAAATACACAACCCACTGTTGATATAAGTTAAAATAAGTTTTAAGAAGTATTTCCTGAATTATTAAATGGATGATCTTTCAATCAGACATGTGTTGAAGGAAAAATAGTCTTTTTTTCTATTAAACATATGGAAAGACGTATCTAGAAGTGGTTATATAAAACTAAGTAGATCACACGCATGAAACAATACGTGCTACTTGTGCTTCATGATAGACCATGGGATAAACTTACACATTTTTAAAGTTCCCATGCTATAAAGAGAAAGTTCCCAACTTTCCACTGTGTTCCATTACTAATCAGTGAGCCACATCATTCAGTTGGCCAAACGAATCCTATGAAATGAATTAATTAACTTTCAAAGCTAAATGATCTCTTTCTGACCAAACAGTGCATGACAATATAACAAGACTTTCTTGGAAACATCTGAAAGGTACTTACATCAAATTAATATTACAACAAGACTCCACAGTTTAACAGCTTTTGTCTCTGGCCAGGGGGTGACATACAGTGCCCAGCAGAATGGAGTGAAGGGAATTGCAGGAGCAGCAAAACTGCAAAAGAAAATCAACAAACCACAATCCAGAACTTCAGAGACTCTATATCAATCACATAGAACTAGGACAGCCTAATCTCTCCCCATCCTGGAGCTCAGGGACATTTGCAGAAGAGGGGGCGGTAAGATTGTAAGAGCAAAAGGATGGGAGGAGCAATGATTTGCAAGATTCTCAACAATAGTTGGGGCCAAAGCAATCATAATGGGACTTTGCATGCCCTGCGCAATGTCCAGCGCACTGTTGCCCTCATAAAGTCTAGCATCTGTTAAGGGCACCGAGACCCCTGGAGGCAAGGGATTGACAGCCATAGTAGTGATCTTATGCTTAAGGGGAACAAGAGAAAGGGCTTATGGAAATGCCACTGGGTCCTTATATGTCATCGGAGAGGAGGACCCAGTGGAGAGTTAGGCGTACACAATAAAGGACTCTCTGGGAATTGGGGGGGAGGCACTGGGGGAAGGGGAGGGGGAGGAGGGGGGAGGGAGGGAACTGGTAAAAAATTTTAAAATGTATAATTAAATTTTTAATAAAAAATTAATATTCAATGAATATTTGGATTAATAAAATATGTCAACTGGGTCCAGGTGCTGCATTAGTCGTTAAAGCCTTTGCCTTAGCAAGGGAAAGGGCTTGAGTGTGGATCCCCATATCCCCTGTAAAAATGCCAAACACATACAGCAGTGAACTGTAATTGTGGTCATAGAAGGCAGAGCCTGAGAAGTCCCAGAATGAAGCAATAAAGTAGAAGAGGAAAACCAAGATGATTCCTGATGTCACCCTTAGCTCTCCACAGATACACACACTCAAGTGCTGTCTTGCACACACATCAGCATGCACATACACATACACACACATACAAAAGAACAGATTAATTGACCTCTGTTGTTTATGACAAGATCAAACATGGTACAAACCTCTAGTTTATTAATAGGATAAGACTAACCATTGAGTGTATGTATTACATGGCAACAGGATGTCGGTTTCTGCCACAGTCACATGCTCAGCTGAACCCTGGTTTAATAATGTGCAGAGGAGTCCATGGATGGAGCCCTTGTCTTTGATTTTTCACTCAGAAGCCACAGGGATGTAGAATCATCAGAAGGCTACAACACGATCATCTTGCTGTAGGCAACTTTAAAAATCCTATGATCTCCAGACTTAGAAATCAAAGATACATCCCAGGATCACCAGGAAGAGCAAATGAGTGACCCATCCACATTTTCTCTGAAGATCTAGCCAGGCTCTGAGCAATGATTTTCCATCATAAGTTTATTGCTTTTGAACTTGTGTTTTCTGGACAAATTGTTTAGCTACTCTTCCTTTCAAAGATACTGAACTATGCCTTCACTAGTAAATGAAATAGCACTTCGAGAATATTGTTTTACATTTATAATATTTTACATTTATAATACTTTATATTTGAGCTATGTGGCCAAGAGCTGATCATAATAACTCTGAGTTAACAAAAGAAAATCTCTCAGTTTGCAAGAATTGATAACAGTCTATACACAATCATCTACTAAAGTTTATAAACATAATTATAAGGAGATATTCAACTGTAAGTTGCTAAATATCTCCAACAGAACCTTAAATATAAAGAAAAATAGTTTTAATATATTTTAATAAAATGCTACATGAATAAATGTTACAACAGCATGATGTCATTATATTTATCCTACAAGACTCATTGACAGCTGTGTTATATAAATCCATTATTTTTTCCCACTTTCCCACAATTCTCTAAAACATTCTAGGTGATGTCTTATGCAATCAAATAGAGCTTTACAAAAGTGAGACAAACAATCATGCCCAGATTTCTTTCACACTCTGGAATGACCAAGACTCTCTGTACAAAACATAAAATTGACAGAAATTACAACTTTTTCCACTTTGTCCTAACAACCACCAGCCCCAAAGTCTTCTTCTCATGTGTTTTTGTAAAGTGCCTGCATAAGCAAGTTTTTACCTGAAAAAAAAAATTACCACACAGCAAGTCAGCAGCAAACCCTGAGAGGAAAACACACACTTAGTATATAAATCTGCCCCTTAGAATTTGACTACAGTCCTCTCTAAGTATTTTGCTGCTTCCATATAACTTCCTTCTGAAGACTGCTATTCAAGTCTTACCTTTTCCTGTTTCTTTTGTCTCTTTCAAGCAGAATATTTGCATGGTGTGTGTATTTTGCTGCAGTGATCATTTTGATAAAATAGTTATCTTTTACAAGGGATACAAAATGGAAAAGTATAGTGCTTGGCAGTTTTCATCTATAAAAAATATATTTTTATAATTTATGTAAGATTCTTTGATTGACCCAAAGGACATGATATCAAATGTCACCTCACTTACATAATTGCTTTTTGAAGTCATTAATACGTTTAATTTTTCAGTTTCCGGACCAATATGTATTTGGAGTGACAATCAAAACAATATGCAGACATCTCTCATTGTTCATGTCTGATGTGTATAAAATGTTTACACTGTGTGTCTAATAATGAGTGAGGTTTTCCTTTTAATTTCTGCTCCAAAGATGTGGTACAGGGCAAGCAGAGAGCTTCTACTGAATTATAGATGTGTGAAAACCTTGAGACATTTTTGTACATGTGTTTGAATTTTATCTTTATTCTACAGAAAGACCTATGATTCCTGGATTTGCTACAGAGTCTTACAGTGTATAAAAGGCCCCCTATAGAAAGGAGGTTATCCTGCCAAGATGATACAAGGCTATAAAGAAATGTGCCAACCTGCTTGTGCCAAGATACCTACGGGAGCTCACCTCCTACCAAATCTAGTGTAGAGTGCTCATGGGCTGCACTGGACCTGGCTCAATGATTGCCTAAGCCACTATTCATCACACAATAAGACACAAAACCAGGTGCATGGAAGCTACAACCACAACTAACTTGTCAGACAAGAATTTTGCCCCTCATTGACCACCAAGCATGATACAGAATTTTAGCACCAAGGAAAGATCAAATCTCCAGATAGATGAGGCTAAGGGTTAGTTTTCTTTGTGAATGTCCACCGATCATCTTTCTTTGCTCTTGCCCTGGCCCAGAACCTTTCTGTTCTTAGATACTTAAAAAAAATTACTCTCTGAAAACTTCATATGCCTGGACATAATAGTGAAGCTTGGATGTTCCAGGCTTATCAAAAACAGTAGCCTGTAAATTTAAACCTCAGAGGAGGATTCGTGATGATTCACACATGAAGTCAAAAGAATTTTTATCAAGGTATAAAGCAGTAAAACATTAAAATCAGCACTGGTGACAGTCAAATGGAGATCCCAGCCCCAAAGCCCTCAGATAATCACCCTACCCACAGATGTCCCACTGACCACAACTGGCTTATTCTGTAGGGGAAAAGGATATCTCAAAAACATCACAACAAAACTGAAAAAAAAAACAACAAACCATAATTCAGAACATCAGAGACCCTACATTAATCACCTGGAACCAGGCCAGCCTAATCTCTCCCCATCCTAAAGCTCAGGGAAATTTGCGGAAGAGGGGGCGGTAAGATTTTAAGAGCCTAAAGATGGGGAAAAGCAACGATATCAAGATACTCCACACAAGTTAGGGCCAAAGTAAACATAACTTTGCATGACCTGCGCAATGACCAACATATCACTGAACCCCCAAACTCTAGCATGGATAACAGGCACTAGGATCCTTAGAGGCAAGGGATTAACAGTCACAATAGTGTTCCTATACTAAAGGAGAACACAAAAAAGAGCTTTAGGCAATGCCACTGAGTCCTTACATCACTTCAGAGAGGAGGACCCAGAGGGAAGTTTGACATGCACACTAAAGGATGCTTCAGGAATGGGGGGAGGTGGCACTGGAGAAAGGGAGGGGGGAAGGAAGGGGACAAGTGGAGAGGGAGCAAGGGGATCCAGGGAGGGGTGGAGGGAGGGAGGGGGACCGGAGTACCTATTAAGTTTGTATGAGTGGAAAAATAAATTTTAAAAAATCACTCCAAAACACCATCAACCGTTCACATTGGATTGCCCCATTTTATTTTTTACCGAAGTTCTTGAGTCCGAGAAGTGATTTAGAATCCTTGAAAGATTCAGAGGATTTAGGAAAAGTCATTGATTAAATCTTTAGCAGCTTAACATGAAATTTGAGGAAAGAAACAATAAAAGCAAAGCTTCTTATGCTGTGAGAATCCCATTGCTTCTTAATGTTCATGAATCTCAAATATTTTTGTAAAAGTATCTTGAGAAAAACTGAATTATTTTAAATTTTATTCTAATATCTTAAATTATGGAAGTCATGTATACATAGACCTATATACACATGTATTATATATATGTAAAATGTCCTTCTTATCATATCTATGCCCACTTCTTTCAGAGAAAACAACCATTGTGATAAGTTTGCTATGCAATTGCCCCTCACTATCGATAGGGAATTATTTGAAGAAACCGCACAGATACCAAAGTCTGTAAATGCTTATGTTCCTTGTGTGCGAATACCTAGTATTTGTATATAACCTTTATATCCACCCCAAGTACTTTAATCTTGTCCACATTACTTATAACCTAAGTATAGTGTGGATGCTATACAAGCTATCACACTGTATTACTTAGGGAATTATGCTGTGTTGTTTAGGACAAGCAAATACAGTTTGTGCATGTTCCCTACAGACACCATTTTTCCGTCTGCTATTGGATGGATCTGAACTTGCAGATACAAAAGGCTGAATGACTATTCTTATGGTCCTGAAAGTGTGAGTCATAAAAAAGATGAGAAATAATTGTGTTTTGATTTTTCTCTTTTACTCTAGAATCAGCCCAGAATTCTATCTAAAGTCTTAACGATACTTTCAGTATTTTCAAACACAAAACTAGTACTCTTTAAGTTAAGGAGTGATTTCTCAGATCTTTTCAGATCAGTTACCTAAAGAAAGTGCAAGAGGAAAAGAAAGGTCAAGGCCAATTATTAAGTTGGAGCAATTTACATTTTTAATAACTTTGAGAGGTTAGGCAGGTCACATTCTGACTGAATATCTGTCATCTCCTCAGAGTCTGTTTCCTCCTCTATTTGCATAAGCAATTGACAGCTCATTAAGAACTCATTAGGAACAGAGAGGACCCTGTGACTGGAAACCAGAAATTGAGCAGCCCTAAGAAGGAGGTCTTTATTGGAGAATTTCTTCCATAGCTCACAGGAATGTGAATTGTTCCTAGGATCTCTGGTAAGGAAGGCAAGCAAGTAAGTGAGATGTAACACAGAAATAAATGGCAATGCAACATCTATTCATTTTGAGTCTATTTGTCTTAGCAAGAAATATAGGTGAAGTATAAGCGAAGGAATCAAAACTTCCATCATTCAAGTAAAGTTCCATGTCTGCAGTCCCAAACTGAGTTCTCCTTTACAATATGTGTACTATTCATGTTTATATATGTACAAAAATATTTGTCAAAATGTAAATATTACCTCAATAATTGTATTGTCTAGAAGTAACTGATCTGAGAAATTTCTTCAGCATGTAAATTAGTTCTTTTTTTTTTTTTTTTTGCTTGCTAATTCATTCTTGGCTTAAATAAAGTAAACTCAAATCAGTTCTTCTCTGAACTGATGTTTGGCTGATATTTTTGAATCTCTAGGTGCCGTAGTTGTGAAATAGAAGACACACACCTGGGGGCAGGTTTCTGCATAGCCTTCTGTACTGCATTTTGTAAAACATATGAATTCGGAGCACTTTAAAACACTCAGGACTCCTGTCAGCAGAGCGGAAGGACAGGGAAAGATGTGTTCATTCCCTCTTTGCTTGGTTTCAGGACTACAGTTTGGGTTGCCCAGATGTTGTGGAGTTTCAAAGTCAAATTTTTTCACCCATTGCACGTCTGCTGTATTTTTACACTATAATCTATAAGTCAGATGGGGGAGGGAGAGTAAGAGAGAGAGAATGCATATAGCAATTAAATATGAACCATCTCCTCCCTCCCCCATCTATGTTGCCTTATTACCTTTTAGAACTAAGAAGCCAAGAGTGTCGTAGAGGTTGTGTTTAGTCCTTCCTCATGTTCCTCACTGGGATACATCTGAATGCCCAATTTGATCACAATGGCGTGTCTTTGTACCATAAAATAAAACAGGGTGCTGAAGAGGAGTCAGGACATGCCCATCCAGGCCCCTTCAAAGCAGTTGGTAAGGTTCACGCCTCGCCTCTCTGTGTGGGAGCTCCCCTTCGCTCTCTTTCTTTCGCCCTGACAAGCAGTCATTGTCCTCTTGGTGAGATCTGCAATATTACTTTGACCCCAGCCCATCAATCTGCCTCAATTGGATAATGATCTGTAATCACTTTCTTTCAGGGGAGTCTATAAATTTGCCAAGGCCCCATTCTTCTCTGAAGGACTCCTTATGCTTCCTCCCATTTGTGCAAATGTACTTTCCTTGGCTGGGCTAAAGAGCCACGCACAGGGGCCATTCTGTGGAGAGGCGCCGGGTGGTTTTCAGTTGATTTGCCACGCTTGGGCCTCTTAAAGGAGACTAAGTCTGACATCCAGGGACACAGTGGGGGGGTTGCTCGGAGCCACATCACATCACAGGCAGCCGCTTTTCTCATTAAGACTGACCCACTATCAGGTCACCTAAAGTGCCTCCCCGGTAATCAATGAGCTTAATGTTTAGTGCAAACAAAGTCACAAGGAAAAGAGCGGGGGAGGGGGAAGAAGCCCCAACCAGAACAATCCAGCCTCACTAATGCTTAGCAAAGGCTCTGGAGAGCTCAATACTACACATGTGATTTCTCAAAGAAGCCCAGCCCAACCTGTTCTCTGTAGACAGAAAACTCTCTCAGACCTGATTTCTCCTCCTGACCCCCAAACTTCTCATTAAATAGGATAAAGGAAATTCTGCAAATCTTGCTAAAGCTGGCCAGGTGGTTAAAGGGCAGGAGGAAGCCCTGGGTGTCTTTGGAGTACAATGAGGATGTGTTGTTTTTCTTTTTTCCATTCTATGGTTCCGCAGAAAGATTCATAACCATAGCCAAGGGGAAACAAAGGGCCAAATGCACAGGACACAATTTAAACCGCTTGCACATTAGCAGGGCCCCAGAAGGATTTGGGCTTTCGCATTCACAGCACATAGAAAGCAGGTGACTCTGTGTGCCATAGATGTAAAAACTTAGCACATTTAATGAAGATCGTGAGCCCAGAAGACAGCAAGAGGAGAAGAGAGATTCTGCCGTTTGACAGTATGGATAAGTAGGTACAATAATTTTAAAGACAGTGAAACATAATGAAAAATCTCTCTGATAAGTACTTAGCATCTAGAAAAGCCGTGATGTCACTGTGGTTAGATTTAGAGAAGACACTATAAACAGTAAAAATGTCACAAGAGAAAAAGGCAAGTGATTTTAAAAAATGTGTTCCCTGGGCTTTCTCCCATCCTGCAGGGGAAAAAAAAAATGACCACGTTGCTGAATCCTCACTTAATTCGACTGGTCATTTTTGACTTTTGAATGCTTAAAATGTAAATTATAAAATATATAAATTTTATATGCAAGGCGCTTTATTTACCTATTTCAACAATCTGTATTAATTTATAAATTAATTCAATTACTAACCTCTTTGTTAATATTTTATCTGTATAGACACACTCAGAACAAATACATGAAATTTAGATGTATAGATTTGAAGAATATTCATGAAATAAACATTTGCATAGCTGCACACTCATTAAGAAATGGAAATTTATAATCAGAAATATGAAGTCAGAGGGTAAATTGAAAATTAATCAACTCTTTTATGGGGTGGGATCTTGTCACACATTTTACGTTATTTTAAGATGGATAAAATCCTCCAGGGTCACACTGTCCACGTGATAAAGGTCTGAAAGAAGCAGGAGGTCCCCAGAGTGGTTCAGCGGCTGAGTCTATACTGCACTGTACTGTTAAGGTGTCTATCAAGGGTCTTCGGTGTTTAAGAGCGTCCCTGTCTCTCTTAGTGAAAACCACAGTATCAGCAGAGCTCTGTAACGTTAAGAACACTTTAAATATTAAGAAACTGCTTTCTTGGAGTTACAAAATGGCTATGCATATAAAAACTTGTGAGTCACAAATGCCGAAGCTGGAGACATTCATGGGCAGTTCTGTTGCCATTAAATATTCAACTCATAATGTATCATTATTAGTCAGCGTGAGAATGTTCCATGAAGTTACCTTTTGAAATTGGGGCACTCTAGTTAGAACAAAATTCCCAAATGATGAGGTCAATAAAACAATCAGCTTTCTCTTTCAAAAATCCACTGATTAGTCTCGCCACACAAATACAAGACATTAAAGTCACTAACACCCAGAGTCGAACAAGGTTTCTCACAATAGCAGAGCCCGGAGGTTATCTTCCGTCAAATGAGCAGAGCGAAGGAACTTCTTCGAAAGTGCACTTCTTGATGATGATTTTCAGAGCGGGATCAGATAACGCTGCTGGGGGTGAAGGTCTGAGCCAAACTCACTGGGTTGGCCTTAGTTTCGCCTTTTCAGTTGTGCTTTGGATTTCAGTTGTAGCTCTGCGTTCATGAGCAGACAGTGAGTTGCTACAGTGGCACAAGCGTGGATTCCGAAGGGCAGAGCTTGGCACTCACATCCCCCAGACCCAGACTTGCCTTGTAGCATCACTGCTTTCTACCTGGATGAGTATCCGGCAGGCAGAGGCCACTCTCTGAATTTCATTACATCAGAGATGCAGGGATAAAGCTGTCATCCACACTGGTTGGCTAAACAATTTTGAGTAGAGGATGTATTCAGTAGCAGACACAAGATCACTTTTGATAAATATCTACTATCAAATGTTATTGCTTCACCCCTCTGAATTAAATTCATGGAGTACTATCATGGAAGGACTGACAATTGTCCATTAACAATAGTTGTGGTGTTCCTAAGGCCATTTTTACTCTTCCTCTAAGCCACTAGGCCTTGTTCATTTTTCTTAGGAAGCTTAAAAAAATTCAAGGTAGATTCATGTCCTTTAAGAGTGTGGGAGTCATACATTGTACCGTCCAAACTGGTCTATAATGAGCATTTCACAAGTGTCGGAAATATGTGAGTAAATCCACAGCAGTTTGTGCTATTCATACATTTGTGCAGAGCCTTACCAGAGGAAAAAATAAATCTCTTTCTGTCATAGTTAGGCACAGGTGTCAACTTGACTATTGAGGGTTTGAGCTCTGGGCACATTTGTGGAGAATTAGTGGTTGAGTTAAGCCTAAAGCAAACCTGCAGGAGATTGTCTAGCTAATGGGGAAGGCCCAGCCCATAGTGGGTGGGACTAGGCCCTGCACAGGTGAATAAAATACTGATAGCTGGTTGAGGAAGTCGGCATCCTGTTGTACACTTAGCTAGATATGCTGGTCTGGCAAGTAAGGATCGTCCATCTCTCAGCCATTATGTGGTGATGGTGTGGCCAGTTCCCTTAGCCCTGGTGTTGGTGCATGCTCTCTTGTCAAGCTAGACTGAGAACTGTAACCAGAAAATCGTAAGAGAGAATAAACCCCTTGTTCCCTTAAGCCATTTGATGGTGATTTATCAGTAACAATGCAAGTGAACTGCAACACTTCCTTTTGTGGGTTCTTAAAAGCCTATTCGTTTTTAGAAATACATTCCTTTATTGCATACATGAATATAGTATATTTATGTTATTTCAACCTTTAGTTCCCAATCCTATCCCCCCTCTTTTCCCATTAGAACCCTTCATCTCCTTTGCCAGACTCCCTCCTATTTCCAAATCTTTCACTTGTATGGTCCACAACATTTCATCTAGTTTGCCTTTGATGACATATCCCTCACATGACTCATGCTCCAGCAAGTATCATAGAGCCATGGGTACACCTCTGAGGAAAGCATCTTCCTTTTCTTCTCCATCGGCATTTAGTCCTTAGGAGTCCCAGGGAGGAGTGGAGCTTCTTGAGGTCTTTCTGCTTCCATGGTGAGATGTTCACAGGCCCGTTCCCACGCAATTCTTGTGAAAACATATATATCTGCTGTGATCTAACATGTGCCACAGCCCTGTCATGCCCAGGAGATAACGCCTGGCCCACCACTGTGACACTTCTTGACCCCACGATTGAGAAACACATGTCTTTGTCTTAGACAACCACAGCAAGTTCTCTTCTGCATTTGCGTTAGTCTCTTTTCTCATTGCTTTGACCAAATGCCTGATAGACATAACTTAGGAAAGAGATTTGTTTTTTCTGCACAGTATCAGAGGATATCAGTCCCTCGTATTAGGGAAGACATGGCTGGAACTGCTCTGTGCATGGCGGTGGAGGAGTTTGCGATGGGGCTTAAATATACCTTGGTGGATGAGGAAACACAGCAAGACTAGAGTAGAAGCAGATCTCATGTTTGAGACACACCCCAGTGAGCCATTTCTGCAGGCTAGGTCACAGGCCCAGAGATCCATAAATGGTAGTGCTGGCTGGTGAAAAATAGAACGCATAAGCTCAGAAAGTTCTAATGCTTTTACCGAGATTATGCTGGGCTTACTATTAACAATACAAATTATCAGGTGCAGAACCAAGTCTCCTTCCTTCTTTGCTCCCTTTCTTTCTGCTTCAATTTCCTTCCTTCCTTCCTTCCTTCCTTCCTTCCTTCCTTCCTTCCTTCCTTCCTTCCTTCCTTCTCCCTCCCTCCCTCTCCCTCCTCCCACCTTCCCTCCTTCTCTCCCTCCCTCCTTCCCTTTGTCCCTCCTTCCCTCCCTCCCTCCCTTCCTTCCTTCCTTTCTTCTTTCCTTCCTCTCTTTTCTTTCTTTCTTTCTTTCTTTCTTTCTTTCTTTCTTTCTTTCTTTCTTTCTTTCTTTCTTTCTTTCTTTCTTTCTTTCTTTCTTTCTTTCTTTCTTTCTGTCTTTTTTTCTCACTTGAATGCTAAAGAACAGGCCTTCAGATGAAATTGATTCAAAACCAAGCTTTTAAACTGCTCAGTTCTACTAGCCATCTGTATCAGAAAAATATATTGGTCTTATGTGTTACATATTCATCTTCTCTGTAATTAATCCCAAGGCTATTTGCTTCACCTTGTAGATTTCACTGCCTAGTTAGTTTCCATTTAATTATTATGAACTATTTAACTTTCATTAGACAGTTTCACTGGTTCAAATGTGTGAGAAAAGTGACCTTTCCTCTTTCTGGTCTTCTCTGTGATATGAGGTGACTCTTGGAGTCTGTTATTGGGCACTTATATTTTATATTTTTATATTTTATATTTTGTTTTGCTTGTATATTTGGTTTTAGCAGGTCTGTGTTGCAGGCATGTGAGAAAGACTTCTGTTATGAAAGCCTGGAGATACCTGTGTCTTATTTTTCAATGTCAACACTCAAACTCAATAAACGTTTAATGTGTGTGTGTGTGTGTGTTGCATACTTATACTTTCTTTTACCTGATTAAAAAAAATCAGTAAGTGTGACAAAGAGGAAGTCTCTAGAGAGAGTGAAGTGTTCTCTCCCCTGCCCTCTGCTTTTAAGGGCTGCTCAAAAGCAGACAGAAAAAAAGACTTTTGAATGGTGCCATTGTAATGTGAATTGATGCACGGAGAGTTAATATATCAGCCAACAGCTTCAAAATCCTTCAAGGAATCTTCCCCTGCCCCAAGATATGAAAGAAGGTAGCAAAGAAGACAAGGGAGCAATCAGTGAGACAACATCCAAACACAGGCCTTAGACGTCAGACACATCCACTTTTTTGGCCTCTGCTCAGGGACTTGTGACAAGTGACACTATCATGGAACGCCTGTAAAAGGAGAGGACACATGACCAGCCAAGAGGCCACAGCTGGGACATTGCTGTCTCCTATCAACCCTCTCCCAGTAGTAGCAAGGGGTTTTCATAATGTTGCGGGGTCGCTCTCTAGGAATCTGTCTATATCCAGGTTCCTGTGTTCAGAGTCGAAAATTGAAACCAGAACACACTTAAAGGATTAAGGTAGAGTTTATTAGAGGAGAGAAAGAATGGAACTCACAGCCTCCAGACGTGGAGTACCATGAGGGGCTAGTATGCCCTGAAAAACTCATGGACTCCAGGCATGGAATCCATAGGGACAAGGAGCTGGAAAAGAACTCATGGACTCCACATGTGGAGTGCCATGAGGGGCAAGTGCTAAAGATGGCTGCCAGGGCCAGGTATATTTATACCCTTAGTCAAGCCTGAGAAAAATGGCTTTTCTCCTTGAGAGGCCTAAACCAGTTAATCTTGTGCCTGACTTCCAGGTAGGGTTTATCTGTAAAGAAGAACTCATCTCTATATCCTTTTACAAGCAATGGGTTGGGGAAGTTGACCCATTTATCTCTTGTGGAGGATTGAAGTCATTTTCTCCCTATCTACAGGGGGTATTCCGAAATTGTAATCCCAGAAGTGGAGGATGGCTTTCCAATACCTTCAGAGACCATCCCAGCATGGCTGCTCTAAAATCGCCTAAGTAAAAGCTCCTTTAATCCATTCTGCGGACACGCCTCTAGTGACCCAAGAATGTCCCACTAAATTTAACCTCTTAAACTTCCTATCTCCTCATCATTGCCACACTGGAGACCAGGGACCTGAGAGATATGTGAACTGCTGGAAGACAAACACTACCGACATCATCCCCATAGTTCATCTAATCCTGGGTCGCTTGGTTAACATGACGTCTGCAGATTTCTCCATGGACCACTTAGCATTTTGCTGTCTGTACTCAAGTTATCATGTGACATTAGATTCAGTTCACAGAGAATAGCAAGCAATATATAGCCTGAACTTAAAAACTTTATGGTAACTAACAAGCATATTATTAGAGATAGACTGATTGTTGGTTTTGAAGTTCTATCTACTAGTTTTTTTAGCATTTCAGCAGTTGTGACTGGGTTGTTGATCTGAAGAATGAGTTGTCCCTTCTATCCTATTCCTGGATTGTTTCAACCATTCAGTATCAGGATTTGCTATCAGTATTTGTTTCATTGGTCAACTTTTTCTTCTTCTACCCCTCAATTTTTTTTTCTTTCATCTTAAATTTATCATTCCATCCAAAGGTTTTTAAATTTTATGTTTATTGTAAATCAATTATTTTGATTGTATTAAAGTAAATTGTACAGCTCAAGGAAATTACCATGAACATTGATAGTAGAAAAATATTTAGAAAGGATGGTCTCAGTATTTAAAATTGACAAAGTATAGGGCTGCAGAGATGGCTCAGTGGGCAAAGGACTTGCCTCACAAGCATGAGGATCCGAGTTTGGATTCCCGGCATGGATTTAAAAGCTGGGTGTACCAGCATGCTTCTGGAGTACCAGAACCAGGGAGGGAAGAGTGGGGTGTGTGTGTGTGTGAATGTGTATGTAAGAAGACAGGTAGATATTTGTGGTTTGCTGGAGAGTCAGCCTAGCTGAAATGGCCCACTACAGATTCAGTGAGAGACCCTGTCTCAAAAGGTAATGTGAAGAATATTAGAAAAAGATAGCTGATGCTGATCCCTGGTCTTACATAAGCAAACAAGCAGTCCCCCCATACACACACTACCACACCTCAAAATAATCACTCTGTAAATAAATAAATAAAGTTGATAAGGAAAATATATCTGGATTCTGTAAATGACTGCTGTAAATCCAACATTCACGGGGATCCACCTAGCGCTCCTCCAAAGGGCTCTGCCTCTTGCCCTCGTGGCCTCTATTTCATAGAGGCAGTTGTGATTAAAGGGAGAAGCGATTTTATCATCAGAACTATAGAGCAGAAGTACACAAGGTTCAGGTTTCTAGGACCTAAGTGAGCTTTATTTGACAGATGGATGAGTTTAGATATGGAATGACCTCAAAGTCCTATATGCTAAAGAGTAAGTTCTCAGGCTAGGGAGATAGCTCAGTGGGAAGAAGCATTTGTTGCAAAAGCATGAGGACCTATATAGTGGGGTGCCTGTGTATAATATTAGCATGCAGAAAACAGAGACATAAGAAACTTCCAAAGTAAGCTGGCTAGCTATGCTGTCCAAACTGGTAAAGTCTGGGTTCAATTGGGAGACCTTGTCTCCATGTATAAGATGGAGAAGGATGGAAGAAAATGTCTGATGTCAACCTCAGATCTCCACATGCATGCTTACACAGGTGTATGAATACCTGCACACTTATGTGCACTGCATTCATGTATACTTATATATACACATGCAAGGAAACCTCATGCATATACATGTGCATAATAATGTTTTAATTCCTCACATTGGCATTACTAGGAGATGCCTCATAAGATGTTTCAAATTATTGGGAATGTGCTTCACAGAGGATTGTGGGAGGTCAGTATTTCTCCATTTTTCTCTTCCATGTTTTTATGAGGTGAATGGTCTGATCTGCCTTGCTTTCCCATCATTTAGTGCTGCCTTGCCACAAGACAAAATGTAGCAGGGCCAGCTATCGAATAAAATTATGAAACCATGGACCAAATAAACTCCATAAGGTGCTTCATTGTTCAAATATTGTGTCATATTAATGGAAGGCTAACACATCTTATTATACTGACTTTAAAGATGTTTATTTAAAAATAAACTATGTTTCATTGGCAATAAACAACTTAGAGATAAATAAATATTAAAATTTTGGTATATGTATATATATGATTTTATTCCTCTGTAACAACAAATGAAATTAAGTAATTTTCAGGAAATTTCTTTCTGTGATATTAAGTGAGGTAGTCTAGACTCAGAAGAAAAATATTGCATATTTTCTCTCATATGTGGCCCTGAGTTTTTAGTGATTATACATACATTTTACACACACACACACACACACACACACACACACACACACAGAGATATGACTATAGGCTTTGTAACTGGAAAAAGAACCAAAAGAGAGCAAAGGAGTATTACTGAGTAACAGGAAGACACTAAAACACATGAGGTATAAAATTGAGAAAAAGAAGTCTATTAGGTTCCATGTGAAATGTGGGGATGGGAGAGAAGAAAAGGGGTACACACACACCACACATATTTACAAATGTTATAAGAAGCCTAATATTTGTGTGCTAGCTAATAATAAATAGGTGATTTTCTAAACATTACTCTAATTTCTACGATAGTGAAATCTAAATGTCGCAAGTGGATTGAATTTTTCCCCTGAAGCAAGGTCACATCTGCAACTTCCCTGGATGATAAACTGAATTGAATGCACTGATTCTGGGCTGGAGTTCTTCCCTCACGTCTGTGGACAGAGGAGCAATTCTTGCCTAGGCAAGGAAGAGCATTGCCACTGATTTGTCACTGAAGGTTTCAGGCATTTCAGAATGTTAAGCATCTTTCTTTCTCATGGCAAGTATACATCATAAGTAATCTTTCCTTAGCTGTTGTGATATTCTGGATGATGTTCTCATTGTAGGATTTTTGCCTGAAGCCCTTTCACTACCACCTTCTTGTCAATTTTCCAACATGATTATGTTCTTCTTTAGAAACTAACAGGGCCAGACTAAGACTAGTGTCACAGACTTTTTCTCTTAGGTGGGAACTAGAAAACAAGAGCCATGAAAGAGAATAGGAACTATTCAGGAAAGCAGGAAATCAGAGTGGAGGAAAGAAGATGATGAGAGGGTGAATATGAACAGACATATGACACACACATGAAAGTGCCACGTGAAATGGATTATTAATAATACATAAAAAAGTATGAAGAGCAAAGACACAAAGGGAAAAAGACTCAGGTATGTCTTCCAGAACAATGGATCCCTGTGTAATGATACACAAAGGTCATGAGACCTTTGTTAACCCTTGCCGCATTCTCTCCCAAGTCACAGTGGGTGTTGTCCCTCATCTAAGGAGATGAGAAAAAGTTGTAAATCCCAAACTGTGAAGCACAGGTCAGTCACTGCAGAGTTAGGCTGACATGGCTCTGAGTTGTGGAGCAAGCATACAACATAGAGATAATGAAACAAACCAGACTCAGTAAGACAAATGTCACATGTGGCATATTGATATAATTTCACACACACACACACACACACACACACACACACACGCTTATATAGGACACAAATGTAGAAAACAGATTGTGATATGGATAAGAGATATAAAAGTGCAGGTTTATCCAATCTATGGCCACATGAAGACAAGTTTAGCGATGACATGATCCATCAAAAGCATCATGAACTTATTTGAAAAAATGATGAGATTTTGTGCTTTGCTCTTGACTCACACAGTTCTTGAGTGTGAACTTTGAGAGTGGCAATGTCCTATCATAGTGTCAGGGGGTTGGAAAAGAAGCAGTTGGAGGAACAAGAGAAGTGATGGAAAATAGCACATAGAAAAAAGAGGGAGAAGGAAGGGAAGCAACAAAAGGGGGTGAGGGGTGTCAGGGAAGGGGAGTAAGTTAAGAACACATCATGACATACTCATATGGAAAGACCATAATGGAATCCATTAAATTCTATGTTAAATAAAATAATCAAAAGAACCAATGAAACAGAATAAAGATCTTATGGCTCTTCCAAATTAACTTTTAATCAGTGCATAGCATATGAAAGTCCATGTTTTATAGAAGTACGCTTAATGACTTATGTTGCATTTTTAAAAAATGGGCTAGGATGCAGACTTCTAAGTTATTCGATAATATTTAATCACATTTTGAAGGGACTGGTAAATTTAAAAAATTTTTTATCCATTTATCTTTATGAGAAAGAGAGAGAAATAAATGCATGTTTTCCATGGTACATGAGTAGAGAACAGAGATCAACTTTCAAAATTCAGTTATTTTCCTACTATGTGGGCTTCCAGGGATCAAACTCTGGTTGCCAGGTTGCTAAGTAGGCACCTTTCTCACTGATCTCTTACCCATGCGGAATGGTCAAGTTTTGAAAGGTTTTTTGTTTTGCATTCAGTTTAATACGCATAGAAAGAAAAACACACAAATCACAAGTTCAAGTATGATAGATTTGTCATGAATCCAGTACAGCCATCTCATTCCCTTCCCTGACTGTGACTTTTGTCATGTATTATTGTTACATCCCTTCCATATTGAATTAGAGAAGTTATTTATATATTCTGGTTATGAACTTTTTTTTAACACTGTAGAGGTAAAACTTGCAAAATGCCTGGAAGGCTACATTGTGGCAGAGGAGATTAGATCATCCAGCTGCTAGTAAAAGAAATCATTATAAATTAGCTCTTGAAATAGTAGGAGTCTATGTTAGAACACAACACAGTATCAAGCAGTGTGGGAAACAGAAGAGCGGCACGTGTTTATTGAGCTTTCTGTTGTCACTGTGTTAATCACGTGACCCAACTTCCAACTGTCAGTACCAGTTTCTCACAGATAAGCTTACTTACTTACTCAACACATCAACCACTTCTGGCCCTATTTGGTAAATGGCTGGCTCATCGAACCTTGTTTGTTTTTCCATTATAGTTAAAGGTAGTGTAAAAATGTAAGCAGAGCTGCCAATAACTAGAATGAAGAGGTTTATTTGTGGATCACAGGTAGCTCACAGGCTAACGAACATCCCAAACTACATCCATTTTGTAAGGTGAGAAAATGATATACATGCCAAGAAGAACTGAGGATTTGCAGATGAAGAAACCTGTGTGTTTGAATCTCAGTTTAACTGCCCACTGGACTGAGATCTTGTCCTCAAGTAGCTAAAGCCTGTAAGACTTCTCATCTTTATAACCAATTTCAAGGATTATTCTCTAGTTGGGTTCATGCATGCAATTCCATGAGCAGTACAACTATAAATAAAATACCCAAAGAAAGAATTCAGCTTCAAAATCTAATTATCTATACATAAGGCCAACCAATTTGGGAAAGTGGTACAGGAGAAAAAAGAAACTAAAAATGTTCATAGTGGTATTAAACTCAGCAAAATCTATAAACAGAATTGCTTTCATTTAGTGACCAAAACCTAAGTCTTCATGAATAACTCAAGTATGTAACTGTGGATTGCATGTTCATTGGGCTTCTAGAATATATCTCCTCTTGAAGTTTCAGTCATTTTTGTTTGAGTACACTCTGTGATGTTTACACAACGATAAAGTCACTTGAGGACTTGAGGATACTTCTCTCAGAATCTATCCTCATTAATAAGAGACTTATGGCAATATATCTTAAACCATATGTTATTTGAAAGCATTTACAGGCATGTTATAATGGATCTTAAAAACTTTTCCAAGATATTTAAATATTAATCAAAAGTTATCTGGTGTAGCTATACTAACAGTGTGTAGAGTTTAAGGTAAGAAGTTTTCCTAGAGATAAATTACATTTTGTATTAATACTAAAAATACTACTAATAATAATTTATTAAAAAGACAAAACAAATCTAAATCCATATACATTCAATCAGCATTAATTAAAAGCAGACAGGGCAAATATTGACATATTGAAAAAAGATATAGAGAATAACTTCATAATTGTTGCAGGAGACTTCAACACAATTTCATCAGTATCTCATAATATCAGATAAATAGTAGTGAGAATGTAAAATGCCTTAAAATGATTGACTATGTCTACAGCACTCATCCAAAAGCAAGACAATTTGTGTTTCCAGATCATATGCAACCCATGTAGTGTGTTCACAAGCAAGTTTTGATGTATCACAAGTGACTGGAATAATTTTTTTTATTTTTTTATTATTTATTCAACTGTGTGCATGTGCGTGTGTTTGTGCGCGCGTGTGTGTGTGTCTGTGTATGTGTAGAACCACGGATGAATTCGCGAACCACCATGGACGCCTCCACCTCCTTCTGCCCCGGGATTCACAGGCTCCGCCCTACCAGGACCAGAAGCGCAGGCCGCCCCCGCTTCCGCCTGGCGTCTATACGTGGGATCTGGGATCCGAACTCAGGACCTTCCGCCTGCAAGGCGGAGGCTTAACCCCTGAGCCACCTCTCCAGCCCTGGAATAATTTTTAAATGCATTTTCTGTGTAAGTACTGCATACCAGTCAATTGTAGCACTCAAGTGCCTGGCTGTGTCTTATTATTATTATTATTATTATTTATTCAACTGTGCACATGTGCGTGTGTTCGCGCACGCTCGTGTGTGAGTGTGTGTGTGTGTGTGTGTGTGTGTGTGTGTGTGTAGAACCACGGATGAATTCGCGAACCACCATGGACGCCTCCACCTCCTTCTGCCCCAGGATTCACAGGCTCCGCCCTACCAGGACCAGAAGCGCAGGCCGCCCCCGCTTCCGCCTGGCGTCTATACGTGGGATCTGGGATCCGAACTCAGGACCTTCCACCTGCAAGGCGGAGGCTTAACCCCTGAACCACCTCTCCAGTCCCTGGCTATGTTTTTTGATCACCATGGAGGCTAACTAAAACAAGAAAAGGAAAAAAAATAGAGAATCCATATTAGTTGGGAAAGCAAGCAAGATGTTCTAAATACTCTGCATGTCAAAAAATAAGTTATCATGAAATGATCAAATATTTTAATCCAAAGGCATTATGAGCAATTTAATATCTGTGCATTTATAAATTTATAAGACATTAGGAACTTTTATTTATTATTATTTATTATAGTTTATTTCATTTTTCCTAGTTTTACAAGCATATTGAGCTATTATTCCTGTCCCTTTCCTTCCCTAATCCTTCTCTTCCTCCCCTCCTTCATCAATCCATCCCACTCCCACCCATCCTCTGTCTGCTTCTATAAGGAAGATTTCAAAGGGAAAAAAAGGAAAAATAGGCAATTGTAACTATTCCATAACTAAACAAATTTAAGTTGTGCTCAAGGACCTTCCAACAAGGCAAAGTCTTGGCCTGAATTTCCCTAACTATTAACAATTATTGGAAAGTATCTGTGATGATCAGTATTGATTTTCAACCTAACACATAAGAGGAAGGCCTGTGGGCACACCTGGGGGGGGATCCCGGGCATGCCTGTGAGGGACCATCTTGATTGGTATAAGTGATATGGTAAGCCCCATCTTTATTGTGGGTGGGATCATCCTGAGGACTGTAGAAAGTGGAGAAAGCAAGCTGAGAACTGACAAGCACACACGTCTACTTTCCTCTGTTGCTTTCTGCTCTGCTGTGCATGGGATGCAACCAGCTCTCTTTTGCTTTTGCTACTGTGACTTCTTTGGCAATGATGGATTGTACTCTGGAACTGAGGTTTTTTTTTTTTTTAGTTTGCTCTTTGCCAGCTGCTTTGTTACAGTAGTGAGATAAGATGCTAAAATAACATCACTTCATTCCATGAAGTGAGTATACCATCAGTATAGAACTGCAAATAAAGTCATGAGCCAGTTAGTCTCTGTCATGATCACACATTAAAAATGTTGAACAAAGTGGTGAGATACCAAAATGTCACAAAAATGACAATGCAGATGATCAAGTTAGCTATTTTTTTCTGTCCAATGAGATATTTGTTTTACCATCAGAAAATCTTTGCAACTTATTACATAAAAAGTCATTCTAGCTAGTGCAAAAATTTACTAGATTTACTACCATTCAAGCTAAGATATTTATGAGATAGAGAAGAAAATGTTTTCTTGGGCCAGAGAAGAGGCTCATTGGGTAAAGGTGCTTTCTACCAACATGACAACCTGAGTTCAATCTTTGAGACTACTTGGAAGGCAGAGAAATATCTCCTGCAAACTGTTCTATGACCGCCACACTTTGTAGTATGTATGTGCAAACATACCATAATGTACACACACAAATATAAAAAAAATCTTGCATTTGATGAATGCACCAAGAATAGACCCATGAGAAGAGTCATGCTTAACAATGAAACTGAAATATTTTTTTCTAAAACTTGAAACAAGACAAAGATACCCCAATGTCCATTATCAGTATTTGACTTGAAATCTTACTTGGTGTCATAAAGGGAGAAAACATGGAAGAAAAATGATTAGGAAGGAAAAATATGTATAATATCGTGACATATATATACTTACAAACAGACAGAAAATCCGTGTAGTGAATTATCAAAGTTGGTTGATAAATTACCAATATTAAAAAAACAATCAAACATGAAAGTCCTATTTCCACACAACAAAGTAAACAAACAGACTCTGAAAATATAAAAATATAGTCAGTGGACTGGAGATACAGCTCAGCGAGAATGAACTTGTTTGGCATGAAAATACTGTAGGTTTAGGTTTAATTCCCAGCTCATAAGACACCCATTTTCAACGATAATTCTGGAAAACATCGAATACTGATGATGGCGAGAATGAAAAATTCTTTGCATGGAAATGCTTCAAAAACATTTTTAAAAGCCATAAAAAAACTTACATAAATAGAGGAAAAGAGTACTGCAAAACACTCACTGTTTGTACATATGTGGATATTTGAATTGATTTGCTCCTTTTAAATTCACAAAGAAATAAAAAAGATCAAGAATAACAGACCCAAAAGCATAAGGTCTGACCAACATGAAGTTATGTTAAGTGACTGTAGTCATGAGTACAGGGTGGTGTTATCAGACAGACAGACAATGCTACAGGATAGAAGACTCAGAACAGACCCCCCTCCCCCAACACACATTACAGTATGGGATTTATGATACAGTAGAAATGGCAGCAAAGGAACCAAAGAGTGATCTTTGAGATAACGCTATATACCTTATGGAAATTGATGCATTTTTAATCCTCTCACAACAAACACAACAAAAATAAAACATGGGCTAAATTTGACACAAATATAAGTTAAGAACAAGTTTTAAACACACACACACACACACACACACACACACACACACATATATATATATATATATATATATATATATATATATATCCATAAGAGCAAACTATATAGAGATCTAAAGTTGATACAAATTTAGGAGCAAGTTTATATATATATATGTATATATACACACATATATGTATATATAATCTCCATAAGTGTATCTAAATTTGATACAAGTGTAAGTTAAGAGCAAGCTATAGAGAAGGGGAGGCACATCTGAAATGTTCATATTCAATAAAAGATTCATAATGGTTACATTCTTATACACTGATAGACAAAGCATTCCCAAATAGAATAATAGACTCTTGATTGGTTACTATTAAACATTACTATTTAAAAGATGCCCATAAGTGTATTTTAGCCCTCAGTTTTATTAGCAAGAGAATTTAAAATGAGAAAATCTTTAATATATTTCTGCTGGACACAATGGATTAGTAAAAATGAAGAGTAAAAAAATTGTCAATATGGATGGGAGCCATAAGAACACTTATAAGCTGGAACAAGAAGTGTAACTTGGCATAGTCATTTTTTGAATATCTATTGAATCATTCCAATGATTTTTAGCAGTACCACTCCAGATGTATATCTAAAATATATTTATGCAATATTTTATGGTAACTCTATTGTGTTAGTTCAGAATTCGTGAAGCTCCAATGTCAAACAGAAAAATGATTGCATATTCATTCAATAAAAGAGAATTGCTATTGTCATATACCTGAATCGGGCACTTTTCTCTATTATTGTGAGTCCCCACTTAGACTCGACAAACTTAAGAGGAGGAAGCCAGACTTATCCAACCTATGGTTCCCTAAGAGTGATACAGTCTTTCAGGGCAGAAGAGGCATAGCTATTGGCAGAAGCTAGAGGTGGCTTAGGTCCCTGCAGACATGACGGAGGTTGAGAGCTGCTGCCAGCTCAAGAGCAGACTCACTCACTGTAGCAGGGCGAGGATAATCAACTCAAGGCCCACCTCCTGTGACTGCCTCCCTCCAGCAAGGCTCCACCTCCTAACAGTGCCATGGCTTTCCCAAGCAACTGAAAATTCAAAGCATGACAATGCCACAATACGAGCACATCCTCAAAGTAGGTCATGCAAAATATTCTAATCAAATGTATGTGTAATGAATTCTGCTTATATAAGGTTCAGTAAGCAGTCAAAAGCAATCTATTGTGTTAGAACTATGGTTACCTCTAGGAGAAAAGCAGCATAGAAACTTGTTGGTCTCGCTCCTGGCTGAAAGGACTGTTTTTGCTTTATTTCATTTTATTCTCCTGCAGAGTTAGGATTTTCATATGCATTCCTATGTTTGCTATATTTTCATTATATATTTAGCTGAGAAAGAAATTATTTCACACATTTGCCCATGTGGTAATGAGGGCCCAGAAAGCAGAAGTAGAATGGATGTGGGGTGTGTGTGTGTGTGTGTGTGTGTGTGTGTGTGTGTGTGTGTGTGCATATAATATGTAAAAATAAAGTTATAGAATCAAGGAAGTATGCAGGAAGCTGTCAAAATAGCCTTTTACCTATCTTGGGCATGGCAGTAATAACTTACTTGCAAGAAGCTAAAACACAACATAAATTTAGTAATCTCATATATTATTCTTAATTGCAGATGTTAAGAAATAAATTTGGTTCTTGAAGTGATGCAGAAAACCAAGAATGTCTGAGGTCAGAGAAAACATTGACTGTTTATCTTTAATTATATGATTCTTTTCACCTGTTTTTTCTTTTCACCTTTAAAAACCACTTTAATATTTTGTTGGATTCTAAATAGTGCAAGTAAAAAGAATCGAGGCATTTTGAAAGCCCAAATTCTGCCCAAATTTCTGTGTTAGGATATAAGTCCAAGAATATTCAGACTTCTTTGTGATGACCAAGTAATTCACAGAACAACTGAGCTTAAGGTTAGTGAAGAAAGAATTAAAAAATAATGAGTAAAAATAATTCTTTTAACTTTTTATGATAATATTCTATTAATTCATGCAGTTTTAGAGGGTTTTGATGTCACAAAATTAAAATAATTCATAATGTATGGTGAGAGCTATAGTGAATAAATTTATTTTCTTGCTTTTTGTATCAACTGAAATAGTATTTGATTACTGAAGTTTATAGTATTATATATTGATGATTGAAAGGTACCAAGACAGAATTAGATTTCCACAAAAGCACTCTGGTGAGGTGGATACCTTGAAAAAGAATTTAAACTAAGGAATCAAATTCTGTATTCTTATACAAGCCAATGCATTCTTTTGTAAGTCACAATTTACCTTTATTTAAGTCATATTAGATTTCACAATACAAATAGCATTTTCAAAGGCTGCTTTCTTTAGGAAAGATATCTTACTGTGTAGGTAATTTGCTTTGGCAGAAGTGGCAGGTTCAAGGTTTTGAGCGTAAATTCTCAGGGATTCCTGAGAGGAATTGCAGCTCCTCTGTCCAAATGTGTTTTGTTCTTTCCAGTGTCAAGTTTTCTGTTCCAATGCTATAGTTTCACATCACAGATCTTCACGTCTGGAAGCTGTCACCTAAAGGAACGTTAGGATGTTTTCCTGATACCACCTAATTATAGCCTGTTAGACATTGTATTTACTCTGAAATGATTGGGGGAGATTCATTAGGTTATTCCATGTCAGGAAAAGCACAGACAGTCAGGGAGTCGTCTGAGACAAAGGCTACTCTCCAGCCTCTAGGAGGCAGGAGGCTGACAGAGCTTCTGTGTGGGCAGACAAACCCTTCTTGTGGTGGGTGGTCCACTGGGAAGTAACTGGAGATCTGTAATATGCCCACTACAATCAACAAAAGGGTACAATAGCAGCTCTGTGGGGAACTGGGGGAGAAGACGTTGTTTAAATAAAATACAAGCTTGTCAGACTTGGAAAGACATTCTCACTTGTTCTGGGCATTGGTTGAGCACATGCAGACTGACAATCATTTAGTCTCAGGCTAGAACACTGATAAAAAGTTTAAGATGAAACAGTGTGACATCAAAACAAAAGTACAGATGTTGTTACTACCAGCACATTAGTGGTTGTTAGCATGCAAGGAACTCTTCTACAAAGCATCAGTACAAAAATTCATTATAATGCAGTTTGAGCCTAATAAAATAATTCATGTTGAAATTGTTCTTAGATATTTACTTATTTTTTAATTTATCATGTGTGTGTATTTGTGCATGTGCGTGTGTGTGTGTGTGTGTGTGTGTGTGTGTGTGTGTGTGAATGTCAGAAGATACTTGGTGGGGGGGATTTCTCCTACTATGTGGCCTTGGGGGTTTTAAGTCAGGTCACCAGGCTTGGCAGCAAATGCCTTTATCCATTGATCAATCTTGTCTGACTACTATTTACTTATTTTGGATTTCAATACAAGGTCTGGATAATAAGGTTGTAAGTATCCATTGGAAAAAATAGTAGTACTGGTTAAGTTTTATTAAGGAGACATTGTATGTTAGTTATTCTTGAATGTGTCTTAATAGCAACATGGACTGTAGGCATGGTAATTATTTCAGGGTGCTTTTGCCTCAATTAATTATGTCTTGAGGAAATGCCACTAGAAATGGACACTCTGGTGAGGCACTGTGGGTCATGATGGCCACTCAGAGATGCATCACTTGGAATTTAAGAAGCATGAGAAGGGCATCCAAAGAGTTCACAGACAGAACCCCAAGTTTAGTGAAAAGGTAATTCTTTCCTCATCCAGCAAGGCCGATGCCTTAACCTAAAACCTTTTTCCTTCTCTTTTCTATTTCTATGTTTCATATGACATGGAGACGTTATCGTTTTATGGGAAAACAGAATCTGTTTCCATTTAAACCTGTGACAGAAATAAAAACAAAAAGGGATTTGTAAGTGAAGAACAAATTGGATCTTTGAAAGATTTTTTAATGTAATTTCTGAGGATGTTGTTTGAAAAAAATATGCCCTTTGTGAAAAAATATACTCAATGAAAAATATACCTTTCATGAAAGTCTTCCAATCAGTGGTGTGGATGGAATTCCCCAGCAATTCTCAGCCATTAGATCTTCAGGACAATTTTTCAGAATTCAGTTTCATGATGAAGTTGCTTTCCCCAAGTCAACACATGTATTTCCCTGGGAAATAAAACTAGTTGGAGAAAATAAAACAAAACAGCTACACACAGTTATAGTTTTTGGAAGTTCATAGATGGAACGTGGTCACCTTGAAAATATTTAGCGTCAAACTTTTATCAACAGAGTTCTCTTCCCATGTAGCTCTTGTGTTACACAAGAAGAGCGAGGAAGGCAGAAATGTCCTGTGTGGTGACGGGCAGGGGAAGCCTAAGCCTTTCTTCCAGAAATGAATGTTCCCTGGACAGACCTGCTCAGTCAGTGGAGAGTTTCCAGGTTACTAGTCACCAGAAGGAACTGTGTTCACGTTGGACTTTGATTGAAAACTGACTTACAAATGTGCTGGGGAAACTTTTCTATCTGAACACAGGATCAAGTGGAGAGACCGCCTCAGCGTTTATCAGATCCAGTTCAACTGCTTCATATTTAAATAAATATGAAATAAATAGATATCACACAATGCAATTCAGAAACAGTGAGTAGCATTGTAACTAAGCCAGCAATGACTTTTTGTCCTGACTGTAGGAAAACACTGAGATACCACATGAATATAGACAATGAAAGAAGACGTGATATTGTATGTATATTGAAAGTGACTTTAAAATTCTACTCATTCAAATTTCAAATGCCAAATAAAGCAATGAAAAACATTATTTTAAATTTATGGTTAAATTTGAAACTGCTCTAAGTTTGAATGAAGACATCGACACTAGATTATTTTGAAAAATAGGGCTCTTCCAACTCCCAGTACTTTACTGAGTATAGATGGATGCTAATTATAGACTCATTCATTGAACAAAAATATAGCCTGAAAAATCACACTGAGATTTTTTTCTGACTTCTCTTCATCCTCTTTCATTTTTTGAGGTACAAAGGACAGAGACTACGCTCCACACATGCCAGGTGGTCAGGATACAGATACCACAAACCGAAAGTCCCCTCATTCTGTTTATTCTTCCTTTGGAAAGCCATGGTAACTCTAACATGTATTTTACATGATATGCAAGATACTCCACACTCCGAAGCAATCATAATAGGACTTTGCATGATCTGCGCAATGACCAACACATTATTGGCTCCTCAAACTCTAGCATGGACTAAAGGCACTGTGATCCTTAGAAACTAGGGATTAACAGCCACAATAGTGTTCCTATACTTATGGAGAATACAAGAAAGAGTTCTAGGAAATGCCACTGAGTCCTTACACCTCATCAGAGAGGAGGGCCCAGAGGAAAGTTTCACATACACATTAAAGGATGCTCCAGGGATGGGGTGAGGGTGGGGGGGTGGGGAGGAGGCACTGGGAGATAGGGAGGGAGGGGAGGGAAAGGAAGGGGAAAAGGGGGGAGGGAGCGAGGGGGTCCAGGGAAGGGTGGAGGGAGGGAGGGGACCAGTGTACCTATTAAGTTTGTGTAATCGGAAATTAATTAATTAATTAATTAATTAATTAAAAAATGGAAAAACAAACAAACAAATGAAAACATGCATTTTACAGTATGATACTGCCTGTAAATTCAGTTCAGAAATGATCTTACCGTTCTCATTACCACGACTGACTGTAGGACAAATAGTAATCCGTGGCAGTGAAAGTTTATACTGGCGCACAGATGGAGGGGTAGCATTCAGCGCGGTGCAGCAGGCATGGAAGCCGGAACCAGGAACCAGAGGAACTTGTTTCTGTTAGGACAGCGAAAAGATGAAAAGCTGTTGCTCTCCTTGCTTTCACTTTTTATTCAGTCAGGACCCCAACCTCTAGAATAGTGTAATCGTGCATGGTGGGTTTTCTCTCCTTACTCAAATCATTTTGGTAATACCCTCATGGATTCACCGGGAGGTGTGTCTCTTTGGTGTGTGTGTGTGTGTGTGTGTGTGTGTGTATGTGTGTGTGTGTGCGAGTGCACATGTGTGTGATTATCAGAAGCACTGTATGTGCCTGTCAAGGCCATGGTGACTTCAGGAATCATCCTGGATTGTTCTGCCTCCTTATTGCTTTGTTCTGGGGAGTCCCTGGCTCTTCCTTCCAGAGCCAGAAGTCAAATCAATAGCCATTTTTGTGGCGTCAGAATCTGAACTAAGATTCTCCTGCTCGCTAAGGCCTGAACCATCTCTCTAGCCCACCCTGTCATTGGGGGTTTTAAATCCCATCAAGTTGATAAAATCAACTGCCGCTGATGTCCTTACTATGTTTAGACAAAGATACTTCCAATGAAGGTCCAGGTTCCATCAAGAAATAAAAGTTTTAAGTGGCACGCTTACAAGATATCCCCTTAAAATCTGGGGAAGAATGAAACCCACCTGAGTGAAAGTTGGCTCTTTAGTCAGGCAAACCCCAACACACGTGAGAGGTGAGCCCAGGTCTGATGGGGTACAACCAGAGCCAGATGCCCCTCAGTACCTTCATTGGAAGGAGCCCAAATCCAGCAAGGCGTAGTCCTGACTGGAGGCTCCGAAGCGTGCATGTCTGCAAGACCCAGGCAGCTTGTCAACAAGACTTAAACATGGACTGTCTTTTACTCTATCTATGAATGTCTGTGGGACGAGAGAGAGCTGGCAGTCTAGCAGAGAAGCATGATTTGATGTGGTCTTCTGCTGCTGATTACTGACTTGGGGACCCTAACCCTCCCGTCATGACTCACGGTGGCCTTTGATTAAACACAGACGTGGATTCTGTTACCACCACTTGCATCAGCCTGCACTTCCTCCCAGCCTCACTTCCTGCTTCGGAAATGAATCCTCACCATCCACCACCATCCTACCAGGCCCACGTGCCGTCTTAACTGGAGAGACAGAGGTGGGTTTGTCATGCTTTGGGATGCTCATTAATGAACAGGGAGCTCTGGCTCCCAAGAGTGTGGTCACGTCAGTCCTTCAAATTGACAAGCAGAGGCAGCCACAGAAAGTGAAGAGAGAGACTCCGTGTACTTTGATTCATATTCATCTCCTCCTAGCAACCTCGCCATGACTTAACTTTCATTTATCTTCATTTGATGTTTGGTTCTGCCAGATGCACTGCAGGCAGACAGAGTCCATCACTCTGTGTGGTCCACAAGGACCTTGCTGACCTTGGTCACAACAGATCAGATGTTCATGGCGTCTCGGCTGCAGGATTGAATAGACTTTCCTATCACTCTGCTTCTGTGATTTTCTTTACAAGAATTAGACTTTTTTCTCTTTGTAGAAGATGCAAACAAGAGGGATCCACTTCCAGAGATTAGAAAAATGGAGAGTCAAAAGTTATAGGTTCCAGAATAGAGTCAGGGTTGGGATTAGGGTTAGGAATAGGGTTAGGGTTAGGGATAAGGTCAGGGATAGGTTTGCAAATGAGTTGGGGAAAGAGTAAGGGACAGTGTAAGAATTAGAGATAGCGCTGGAAATAGGGTCTGGGATACTGTAGGTGATAGTATCTAGGTTACAAAAGCGTTTTCTGATCTTGATATGTGATAAACAGTGACAACCTTTATGATTTGCTGCCTGTATGGAACGATCCCATTTTTGAATCTACTGTTGCTCAGGTGATTTCCTGTTTAAATCCATCATGAACCAGGCATGCCTAAACTACACACATTGAGATGGAGCATTGTTAGTGCTGTCAAAGCAATGATAAAAGGTGTCTGGAAATCTCTTCCTCTAACTTGTGTTTGTACAGGTTTTTTCTTACTTTGGGTTCAGAGTCTTCTTGCAGCCCCTCTAAAATTCCACGGGGGCATCCCCATCATGACTCAAGGGCCTAAACAGCATACAATTTATTAGCTATTAATCTCTGACTCTAAAATTCATATTTGCATAAAACAAAACTCTTGGAGAGTTTCCAATATTTTTACATAAAATGTTAATAGCACTAGCCTTCTTGTTATTCAGTGTTGTCTAGTAGTTTTTGTTTGTTTGTTTGTCTGTTTGTTTTTCTGTATTGTGACAAAATGAATTTTTTCTAGGCAGTCTAAGTTTCTTCATTAGGGTATTGGTTTTCTTTTTCTTTTTTGCATGAGTTTCCATGGTGTGTGTATGTGTGTGTGTGTGTGTGTGTGTGTGTGTGTGTGTGTGTAACAAAGGGCACTGTGTGTGCCTATGGAGGCCCAAGGATGATTTAGGAAATTATCCTGGGTTTCTTTACCTTCTCTTTGCTTTGCTCCGGAGTTTCCCAGGCTTTACCTTACAGAGCAGGAAGTGCAGGCCGGAGCCATTTCTGCCTGACATGTTTTACCCCTGGTATCTGGAATGTGAACTCATGTCCTTATGCTCAAGAGGCAGAGGCTTAACCTTTGAGCCATCTCTACAGCTCTGTCTTTCATTTTATTGTCTTTTGATTTTGGAGTCAGGTAACCTCAGTTCAAGGGCTAAAATTTTTGATATATATCAATCAAAACATGTTAATTCACTTGTTGGAAATTTAGAATTTGGCTTCATCAAGAAGGGGATAAAATCACACACATACATACACACACATATAAACACATGCAAACACATACACATGCATACATGCACAATTGAATAAATAATAAATAATAATAAAAAAGGTAATAAAATGCCTTACTTAAAGAATTCATATACAGATTATTTAGGATAAGTACCCCAGAATGTTTAAAACTGTGCTCAGCATGGCTTAGTTAGGATTTACTCTTCTTGTTTCTGCTCTAATGCAGCCAAACTGTCCCCATTGAGATCCCATGATTCAGCCAAATGTATTGAGCATCTACCCTATGCCAGACCCATTGATGACAACAAGCCGTGCTATCTTGAGGTCTTTCTTCACTTAGGTCCTCCGCTGAGGTCTTCATTGACACATATACTTTGATTTGACAACTATGGGTCAATTCAGATATTACTTAAGATACTTAGGTTGTATTGTCCTGTTATTAAGCAAAGAGAAATTAAAAGCTGGAGAGAGTAATGAACTTTTACTACCTTGTAAGTCCTCCAGTGCTGCTAGGCAATATTCTAATTTATACGGGATCCTTGCTCATCAAGGTCTCCTTTGGCTCTTCTCTTTACGTGTTTCTGCTTGTGTAGCCTCTGAATATAGTTTGACAGGCCAGTGCCTCAGAGAGCTTTGGGTCAAGAGTTCCAAACCCCAAGTCCTTGGTCAGAAATCTTCCCTGCTTCTTGATCACCATGGAAGATTCAGGCACAGCAATGTTTGCTACTGCCAGGAGGCATTCCCAGCATCAACCATGCAGTCGGCCATCAACAGATGTTTTGCTTGGGCCTGGAGTTTCCCTCAGGTTCTGTGCTTCTTCCCCTGCTTAGATTGTCTCTGTCTGAAAGGGCTTTTGTTAGCATAAATCTAAGCTTTCTAGAGTACAGGAAGAAAGCCAGGGCAGGATTTTATTTCCACTGCTTCTGTCCGGGAACACGGGCACGCAGGGTGACCCGTCACGAAGCAGGGCATGCCTAAACTGCATTCATGAGCAATAAATCTGTTCCATATTGTCTCCTGTCCACATTCCAGTCTCAAGCATCATGTTGACTTGCTTGTGGAGAGTGGGAAAGGCTTATTTATAGCCAAGAAGATGGGAGTAGAAGCTCAAATGTTAGGGGGATGAAATCATATTAAAGCATAAGCTGAGAAATATTTGATTTGGATGATAAATACTCAAGTGGAATTTGTGCATTGAGAATCATGCATTCTCTGTCTGTAAGAAACCAATAGTTTAGAAATCATGCTTAGCATAAGTTAGGAAATAGATTCAATCACTAATAAAAAAAAAATAAAATGGAAGAAAGAGAGGCAGACAGAGGACCGGAGGGAAACCAAGAGAGGAGGGCAATAAACTTGCCTCAGTCTCGGAAAATTAGAAATCAGAAGCACATAAACACAGTGCCATGCATAGAATAATACAGTGAGTGTGTGGCTTTCCATTGTCTTGGTTTCCACAGGTAAGTCCTGGGATCTATTACTTTGCTGGCTTTGTAGCCTATCCAGTCACAGTATGGTAAGAAGAGAGGCATTGCCACTTGGCTACATGATGCTGATGTGAATATTTTGTTCTGCTTTGTCCCTTGCAGTTATAACATGTTTCCAAAGCAATCAGGAGGATGATGCTATTTAAGAGACAAAAGATGGCAAGCACTGTTCAGCATCTTTAAACATCAGAAAACAAGAATGCATGAACACAGAGGAAACACACCTCTCTAATCATCCTTTCAATCCCCACACCATGCCAGTTTTCCATGTACTTTTTTTCTATATAGATTCTTGGAGGTGGCTTCCTTATAAGTCGGCCATCCACTATTTCATTCAGTCCTTTAATCATAACACTAAAGCAACTCACTAGAGACCAAAGCACACTCACATCTTGAGCAATTAGACGCCGGGTCAAAAAATGAAGACTGGCCGTGTGGCATTAATACCAGCCACCAAATATCCCTTGCATACAGTCTGTTGTGACTGAGTGGAATCTATTTCAGCTGCTTTGTGGTGATGGCTGTTAGTTACAAAACATAAAAAGACACTGAAATACAAAAGGCCTTGGAAAGACCAGAGTAAGATCAGATAAAAAAAATGAGAGTGAAACAAGCACCCAGGGATAGGAACTACTCTGCCGTGGACTGACAGGGAGGTTGTATATTTTTAGAATGTACTGAAAGGAATGGTGCTTTTACTTAGGTTTTTATGGTTTACCACGAGATGCAATTTTCTGGCCTTATATGCAGTTGTAACAAAAGTCAGGGACGCTTTATGATAGCTGCCACAGTTCATAAATGATGGGATACACTAAAATATTTATAGAACTGTAAAATCTTGATTTCTCTCTGGTTTAGCAGATGGGGCCCTAAAACCAGTTCCCAGATTGTCACATTTCTTCACCCTTTGATGACAAAGAAGCCTGTTATCAGTGTTCTTCTCTGGAGAACAAGTCCACCAGTGTGAATGGGGGTCACACTCTCAGTCAATTATCTATATTCGAGGAATGCCAATTAAGGAAGCTTTGAACAGGAATTATAATTACTACAGACATCCTTCTTGGCAAGAGGCTCTGGACTCGTGTAGATAAGATACTCTCTGATGTACTTTTTAATCCACCCCCTTGTCTTCATTTCTGGGAAAATTCACTTCCAAAACTGTTATCTCCTGCAGAGATAAGCATCATGCTGATATTACACTAGTTTGTTTAGGTGGCTGAGAGAGATTCTGCTGTCATTTGCCTGTGTTTCTCTTTGAAACTGTTTCTAGGATAAAAAGTCTATTCCACGTAAGGTTTCCAAGCTAAAGCATCTTTAAGAATTCAAGGAATAGCTAAGTTGAACAAAGATGATGACGAAATCCAGTCAGTAGAGTATAATGGTATTTTTTCTGCAGTAAACATATCTGTAGAAATGAGTTTGTTTGGTAGCTATTTATGGAACATTATTGAAAAGGCAACTTGTATCATATTTTGACAAAAAATTGATTTTAGCTATTATAGAAAATAGGATTGCTAATAGATACATGATGAATAGAAAATTTTTAAAACAAATAATATGTAGTTTGGGAAGAGAGATAAAATAGATAACAAATTGAATAGCAAATGCATAGATTACAGAATAAATGATAGATTATATACATGGATTATAGATGAGTCATATTATAGATTAGCTGAAAAATGATAAACAATAAATAATAAATTGAACCTATAGAGAATGACTGATGGGTCGTTAGATCAATAAATGATAGATGATATATTATGTAAATAGATTAGATAATTGACATATTAGTGATAGATTTGATAGTTAATAGAGTAGATAATAGATTATACAGATAGATGATAGATGGAATGGTAGTTACTCTTTGCTGCTGTGAGATAGCATTCAATGGGAAGATACAGTTTTTAAAGGCAGAAATGGCATGGCTGGCTGAGAGAAGCTGGAGATAGCTTAAGTCACACTTTTCAAAGAGACTGAGAGTTACAAACTTTAAGAGTCGATTTCTGCTGGAAGCAAGATGGGTCTAATCAACCTGATGATCCACATCCTGTGATATGCCTTCCTTCAGCATGGCGCCACCTCCTAAAGTTGCCACTACCCACCCAAATATCAACTAAGGGTTCAAATACATGAGTCTGTGGAGGACAACTTATATTCAAACCATGACAGATGGAGATGATAGAGTAGATCTATAGATATAATTGGTAATAAGGTAGATTAGATGATCCTCATTAGAAAGAGGGAACTGATCCTACAGACCTGTCTTCTAATCTCCACATGTATGCTGTGGTACATATATACTCATGCAATATAACATACACACACATATGTGTATATATATATATATATATACACATTTATACATTAAAATAAATTAGTAGAGGTAAACATTTTAAATATTACATCATAGATGAAAGTAATTCTGGCAAGTTTCACCTATGTGCTGTCCAGCATTGCCTAGAATCATGAGAACTTTCAGAAATACAAAGTCAGGATCCCACAGTGGACAGAAATAGAGAAATAAATTGTGAAGAATAAGCAATTGGTTAAGTTTCTGAGTCAAGGATCTATCTGACCCTGTGGAGTAAGGAGACTGTGATTTAAGCCATTCATTTGGAGAAGGCAAACTAAATATCTTTCAACATTCACAGATCTCTAACATCCATATAGCAAATAATAGATATGAAGGCTTTGCCTTTTTCCCACTATTCAAGCATAGTTGAATAAAAATTGAGAAAGACTGATTTGTCTAAGAAGAAATTACACTGATTACAGTGGTACTACAGTCATTAAGATGACATTTTGGAAAGCTCCCCTGGTCCATGTGAGACAATTCTAGGTGCACTGAAGTTTTCCTGTTATCTTCCATCTCTCTGAAAACCTTTCAGGACCCATAGGATACCAACAATAGTTAGCTTTGCAGCCATAACCATCAATCACTCCCATAACCATCAATCACTCCCAGTCCACATACTTACATTGAGCTACCCTATTATATTCAGCATAAAAATGTTACACTTGCATTGTAAACATGGCTTCAGCCACCTAGCCACCTACCACATTGCTGCAAGTTCATCTGTATTCATGCTTGTGACTCTCATTGTACAATCTGGTTCTCTTTGGAATTCCTGAATGCCAGCAGATTCCTCAGTGTTGCAGGTCTGCTTACTGTACACAGCTCAGAGGAGAGCCTCAATGATTATTTTAGTCTATCAGCAATGTCACAATCTTCTGGTACCAATCATGTTCTTTTCTTCTCATTGCTCAACAAATACAGGATTAAAACAATTTAAGGTAACAAGGGGTTTTATTCTTGCTGGAGCATCTCTATTATAGATTATAGTTCAGCTTGGTAGGAGAGTTCATACCAACAGAAGGAGTTGAAGAAACTGACCATAACATATCTGCAGGAATTGCTGAAAGAGGAACAAACATTCTCACTTTCCAGAATGCTTGTTTGCCAATATGCAAAGTAGGCCAAACCCTTCTCTTCAAATTTAGCCACCTGCCCAGAGAACGATCTTACCCACTATTGGCTAGGTCTCACATCAATAAAATAATCTCGTGGGGCTTACGTTAGCTACCAATTCTTCACAAATATGCCTAACTGCTCAGCACTCAGATGCCAACTTGACCCAATTGCCACTAATTGGCACAGTGATAAATGTTTTCTATATGGACACAAAATAAATAGCAATAATAGCTATATCATATGGGAAGCTACATGATAGAAGAAAAAAAGGGATTTTAGATCTTGGTTATGCATTAAAAAGCTACAGAATCTGGGTAATATAGGTTGAATTCTGGGACTATGCTGACAGTATGTTAATGGAAAATTAAATGCTGTTGAATTTTGTTTGGCAAATATTTATGAAATCTTGTTATGGACCAGGATCTATTTGTTCTGCTTTTATCAATTAACTGTTCCTGATAATTTTATAAAACACAAGAACAACAACAAATAAAAACAAGAATAAACTGAAGTTAATGAAGTGTTACATATTGAAACCTTTATCTTCTAAACAATAAAGATACTAAAATTTTTTGCTGAAAAAGAGATTGGGAATAGAAGTGGTTCATATTTAAAAGTGGATATTTGTTCATAGAAGAGGAAAAATGTTCAGAGCAAGGAAGAAAGATTTGCAATACTAAACACAAAGGCAGTGAAAATAATGCATGCATGTCAGAGACCTGGATGCTGACTAAATCCAGATGCATTTGGTTGGAAAAGAATGAGATCAGGAAACAAATGGCCTTTTCCCCTTCTTGAAATGTGACAGACATCATTATTTGAATCAATGTTGCTCCAAAGTCCTTGTGCTGAATGCTTGGGAACCACAAAGGTGGTTATTAAGAGCTAGTGGAATCTTTGAGATGGAGCTTAGTGGGAGAGAGTAAGGCCATTGGGACCATGATTTTGAAGGGAATACTGGGATCCTGACTGCATCATCTTTTTCTCTCTGTTTCCTGGCTTTTTATTCGTGAGCACTTCCTCTATTTCTCTATGCTGTACTGCCTTGCCACAAGTCTAAACAGAATAGAGTCCATTACCAATGGATGGAAACTTCTCATACCCAGAACCAAAGTAATATTTCTTTTATGTTGTTTATCATAGGCATTTTACTATAGCGATTGAAAGTTGACTTCACCTTGGACAAGGAGGATTGATGGTTTTGCTTGAAGGTTAATTTCAAAGGTAATTTAAGTGTGTCTGCATTTCAGTTAAGAAGCAGAGAAAGCCTTACAGCAAGCTGAAATATCATATAATTCTGTATTACACATAACAGTGGAACATACAGAAGAAATCACAGGATCTCTTTAGAGTCAAGCACTTTACTCATGTATGAAAGAGGATGAAGATGAATAAGACCACAGAGATGTTAATTCAAATGTTTACTTGGGGAACTTACATGATGGTGTGAGTGTGCAAGTATGTTAATAAAGAAAAGACACTATATTTATGGAAATAAAATTCCTGGGCATTTCATTGAATATCTACAAGTTTAAAATGAACAAATGAGTTCATTTTATTGCTCACAATCTGATGAATCTGAGCATTAAGGGATCATAAGTTGTATTATGATTCTAGCACTAAAATTTAATTATACATTTTAAAATTTTTTACCAGTTCCCTCCCTCCCTCCTCCCCCTCCCCTTCCCCCAGTGCCTCCCCCCCAATTCCCAGAGAGTCCTTTATTGTGTACGCCTCTCCACTGGGTCCTCCTCTCCGATGACATATAAGGACCCAGTGGCATTTCCATAAGCCCTTTCTCTTGTTCCCCTTAAGCATAAGATCACTACTATGGCTGTCAATCCCTTGCCTCCAGGGGTCTCGGTGCCCTTAACAGATGCTAGACTTTATGAGGGCAACAGTGCGCTGGACATTGCGCAGGGCATGCAAAGTCCCATTATGATTGCTTTGGCCCCAACTATTGTTGAGAATCTTGCAAATCGTTGCTCCTCCCATCCTTTTGCTCTTACACTCTTACCGCCCCCTCTTCCGCAAATGTCCCTGAGCTCCAGGATGGGGAGAGATTAGGCTGTCCTAGTTCTATGTGATTGATATAGAGTCTCTGAAGTTCTGGATTGTGGTTTGTTGATTTTCTTTTGCAGTTTTGCTGCTCCTGCAATTCCCTTCACTCCATTCTGCTGGGCACTGTATGTCACCCCCTGGCCAGAGACAAAAAGCTGTTAAACTGGAGTCTTGTTGTAAGAGCACATTCAAGGGTAAATGTAATAAGAGTAGGAAACCTCACTGAGGGAGGGGTCCATCACCCATTTGCAAAATGATTACTTTTTATCTGCTAGACGATATGCCCTCCCCTTCTGGTGAGATCAGGAAAGAACGTCTGTGAACTTAACCAGGTTTCTCATTACTTACTTGCAGCTCTAGTAACTTGTTAGACTATGTCAATTAATTATTTTCTCTTGAAAGCATCACAATGACCATAATCGACATACAGTTCTTTAAATCCTAGAAGTAACTTATTAACGATTTTAGCCATTTTTAAATAAAACTTGAGGATCTACATAATAATCCCCAGTTAATCACCTTTGTAATCAACCTGAAATCTCAAAGATAGAGTTTTTTCTGGGTGATTAATCTTCCTATTAAGAACACAATTAAATGCAAGTGTTTTATAGAAAGAGTGATATGTTACTATTTCTTAAATGTGGTTTCCTCAATAGATTGATTTTTAGAATGAGAGAAAATCTCTATGTGATGACTGTGAGATAATCACATTTGCTGGAAGACTTGACATGTCATAGAATCTGACAAGCTCTAAGCAGCAAGCTCTCTCAGGAAAACCTGGAAGGGATGATCTGGTGATGTTTAGCACATGTTCCCTTGAGCAGAGGACACAGGAACAAGTAAGGATTAGTAGAGATGGAATAGAGCTAAGCATGGCCCTGTAATGCACATATTGTTATTATCATGATGGTCCGTAGAAAATACCACTGACCAGTACACTCAATAGGATGGTAGAACTGGAACGTACCGTGTTCCAAGTGTTTCTGTTCCACAAAATTCCTATCTTGACTCCAACCTCCAGGGTCATGGTATTAAGGTGTTTGCAACATGGTCAGAATATAAGTGTGAAACTTCATGAGTGAGTTTAGTGCTAGTACAAAAAAAGGTCTCAGCAAGCCACGTTGCAATTCTATGTGCACAGATGGAAGACACTGTCTGTGAAACAGGAAGTCCTTGGAGAATGCAAAATCTGCTAGTGTCTTTTTTCCTGGCCTTCAGAATTGTGGTCAGTCCATTCTTTTATTTATGACTGTCTATCTTAAGCTATTTTCTTATGGTATCTTAAATGTCCTAAAATATGCTAGCAAATTTTGTAGAGTATGCCTGAAAGATTTATATAATGTCTTATATCATAATTTCTTTATCATGTCTATGGAGGTTACATCTACTAGTATATGACCAAGTACTAGACAATCTTTTAGATTTGAAATAACTTGTAAGTAGGAAATTGGGGAATGAAACAAAAAATGTAGGGAACTATCAGCTAAATTCAACAACATAGACTAATGGAAAGGAAAAGATTCTGAGGTGGTATTAACTAACTTCTACAAGAAACTCTGTTTTGACTTGCATTTGGAAAACTACAAGTCTTGCCAACAAGAAATAAAATGTACATTGTTGCATAATAATTTCCAAGAATATTGAGCTGGTGCGAGTCAGTCCCAGAAAGAGGTTAGATTAAAGTTCTATTAGCAAAGCCGTGAGTTTGAAAGGAGTCTAAAGCTGCGATTCATTGGGAAGGGCGCTTGTTAGAGGCCCAGAGAGAGTTAGGTAATTACCCTAAATGATGCTGTGGGGGCACCCAGAGCAGAGTTTGTGTCTGCTGTCTTTGGAAGACAGCAACTTGGGAAAAATGTCTTGTTGATTCTAGAATGTGTTTGCAAAATGATGCCCCTAAATGGAACATCATTTGTAAATTTGACAGCTGGGAACCTTAGGTCTCTCTGCATCTGTCTTCACGTCTAGGGATTCAGCAAATTCATCCTGGATAAGCATTGGAGTTATTCCCTGGCTTCCCCCAAGAAATGCTACTGGGGAAATAACATAGGAGCTTGATAGCCTCATCTCTGTATTTTTTTATTATATTCACAGCTCACATTTATTATACAGTGTTCACACACGCAAACAATTAGAGATTGATTATGATCCTGGGTGGATCTCTGATTAGTCATGGAGGCTCAGAAAAAACAGTTAAACCATCAAGTTTTCTTACTTCATCTTCACCATGGAAGAAAAGTAGATAAGCGCCCCAGATTTGGCATGCTTTAAAATTAACTAATTTATCATATGAATATAAACACAAGTTTGTGGAAGGTAGAGCTGAGTAGAATGCACTTGAGTTTCAGTGCACCCTTACTTAGCCTTAACATCTTCTATGCTTTTCAGAAGCTATGCTAGAGAGATGCCTGAAAAACAGCATCTATCTTTCAGAAATGTGAGCAGCTTACAGAGTGGAACATCAAAGAGAGAGAATAACAAATTATGCCAGCACTTCTTAAAATTCTGTTTTTAAACTTATTGATATTTGTGTGTGTGCTAGGAGGGTCTACACATATGTCATATCTGTGGAAGTCCAAGTTCAACTTTGAGGACCTGCCTGATTCTCTCCTTTGACCTTTCCATGGTTCTTGGGATTAAATTCAGGTCATTGGGGTTAACTGTTGAGCTGTCTCCCCTCAATTGTCTGCTCGTGATCCTTTAATGGCTTTAATAAAATGATTCCTCAATGAAATCAAACATGCTGTATTTACTTTTTCATGGATATAATGCTACCTTTTCCATGAATCAGAAAGATTATTTATCTCTGTATCAAAGAACATTCTACCTTTGTGTGTAGAATGTAGAATGCAAAGAACATTCATCTTTGTGATATCATAATTAAGAAACCATGTTTACTTTTCTGCCTTACCTATTTCATACCTTGTGAAATAATTTAATTCTTTCCCTTACAAAGAAATTCCTTAATTTCATTAATTCATCAATTCTGTTTATACACTGATTAAGAATCCTGTAAGAGGCAGAATTCCAAGATGGTCCCAGAGATTCTCACTGGATGGTCTACTTCACCATGTAAAATAGCATCAGTAGCTTTTCATGACCACAGGGATGGCTTTACCATTTCCATGGTAACTTTATGTTATCTAGAAGTTAGTCATAGCTAACTATCATTTCCTTGGTAACTTTATGTTACATAGAAGTCAGTCATAGCTAGTGCCCTAACCCCTCAGGGCACTCAAGGTGCCATGAGTTCCTTTTCCAGCTGCCTGCTTCTCATGGAGGCGCCCTAGCCCCTCATGGCACTCCACGTCTGGACTCCACGAGTTCCAACCTTTCTCTCCTTTAATAAACTCAACCTCAATACTCAAAAAAAAAGAAAAAAGAAGTCAGTCATAGCTAACTATCATTTCCATGGTAACTTTAATTTACATGGAAGTCAGTCATAGCTGACTAACATTTCCATGGTAACTTTGTGCTACATAGAAGCTAGTCATAGCTAACTAGGTAGAGCCTTTCCTGGTCTGGAAGGATCAAAGACACATGATCATGTGATCATGTGATCATACTTGGAGATAGAGTTGTCCTCAGACAAACAAGTTGCCAGATAGTTGGTACTTACATCCTACAAACACCATTGCTGGACTACCAAACCTTATATCTTAAGCCAATCTTTAAAGTAACATATTTATTTCCTTTGATATATAAATTTTATATATCCTTATTTCATATATATGTATAGATAAATATATGTATGTAAATATAAATATATATGTATATATATGTGATTTTTGACAAGAGCATGCACATAACACAAATACACGTCTCTGTGTCATTTTTCATTCTTAATAGCTGTGTTGTGGGCTTTCCTTTTTCAGGGGTATCCCATTTTCTGCCAAAACTTTTGAAACTCTCTTAGAGACTGCACATTGACTCAGTATGAGAGATAAACTGTTGACTTAGTTTCATATTTTGATGCCGTGATGAACATAGGACTCAAACGGTTTAGAGGATCAAGGAGAATTTTATTCCAGTTTACAATTTCATGTTACAGTCTATAATGGTAGGAGGGTTTCACCAGCATTAAGAGCTAAGGGTACTGATTGCACAGTATCTACTGCAAAAATAAAGTAGGCAAGGACCAGGGGAACATGCTTGTTTTCTGATATGCTACCCTTCCAGTATAGAAAATTCCCATCTCACCATCTTTATCTACTTGCCCGGGGAATAAACTCACCAACGTGGACTGAGTCTGCCTGTATCCACTAGTTAATCTCTTAAAGGCTTGTTCAGGGCCTGCCTTAATGAGATAATTCTTCATGTGTGCCAACAAGCCCATCTCGTCAAGTGTGATGTCGACACTGAAAACCAACGGCCACAACCACCACCATAATTATTCTCCACTACTGTCGGCCATGCGCCATTCACATATTTATTCTTCTCATTATATAAACTGTGAGCCGTGGAAATGTTAAGGGTAACACTTTGGCCAATCTAAAAAAACACCTCACCATGTGTGTTTTGCATCATGATTGTCAAACAACATGCATTTCTGTCCTTAAAAATTGTAATTGTTCATTCAGAAAGCACGTCAAATTACCTTGTTGCATATCGTAGTCCATGGACAATATTAGTGGGTTCTTATATTTACACATAGAACTCAGGGCTTAATGATTAATATTCCAACAAATGGTTCTTAAGTGTAATATAGCTTAACAGATAAAAGCATCTGTGCATAAACATGGTGACCTGTGTTTGATCTTTGAAGCACACATTCTTTTCCTCTGAACCTCAGATCTGTGCTGTGGCATGCATGTTTCTGTTGTCTCTTTTTCTCTCTCTCTTTCGCTACATATTTGGTATGTGTTATACATATCTATAGAAACACATGAGTTTATCCTTTTTTATTTTCATCATTGTTATTAAAATATTCTTTAAAATATTGTATTTATTGGGTTCAGAAGGAGAGATGGCTCAGGGGTTAAACCTCTCTGCTTTGCAAACAGAAGGTCCTGAGTTAGACCTGAGATCCTATGTAAAAATGAAAGAAGGAAATGTTAGCAGCCTGTACTTCTGATCCTGGAAGGTGGAGCCTGGGAAACTCCAAAGAGGCAAAGCAAAATAGAGGTGGTGATTCCCAAAGTCATCCCTGGGCCTCCACAGGCACACATAGTGCCCTCCACAGACACACAGACACACACAGAGACACACACACACATGCAGTAAATAAATAAATACATAAACATTTTATTTATTGATCTCTATTTTATTTATTGTGTCAGGGTCTCTCAATTGAATCCAGAGTTCAATGATCAGCTATCTAATTGGCAGGTGGACTCTGACATTCTGCTTTCTTTGTTCCTAGTACTGGACTCATAGGTAGCAGCTCTATTTGCCAGAGGAGCCAAACTACAGTCCTCATATTTTTATCCTTTGGTCCTTTTTATCCAGTGGTCCATCTCCCTACCCTACAGACGGTATTATTGTCTATCAGTTAATTTCTTTCATTGTTCTTTGGTCCATCTTCTTTATTTTAAAAAATGAGAATTAATTAATTAGAACTTCTATTAATTTCTAAACAATTGTGGATCATCCTTCTTATCAGTCTTTTCCTACCTTTCCATATTCTTCATCAAGTGAAGATCTTACATTTAACAGTTCTAAGAAGATGAAGGTTTCTTTAGTCCTCATTACTTCATGGACAGAACACTTGGTCATGCAATGTCTTTTAGAATCACTGCACCTTACTACTACACCATGGACAGAGTTATCCTCAAACCGAAAGCAAATCTGTTTCATGTATTGAATGTATTCACCTGAATATCTTAAGGACTGAACCTTACATAGCCGTGGAGAAAGCAGAAGAGGTGAAAGATAGAAAAGGGGAGGAGAGAAACATTTGGATTCAAACAGGTTCCGAAATGACAGGGACGCAAATGGCCCTTGGATGTGAATTTCTTTCACCTGAGCCTGGCAACATTGTTCCTCAACTAGTGAATGGAAACTGGAGATGGACTTCTCATTTTTGTTTCCTCTTGACTCCAACAAGCATTCAAACACACAGCATTAAAGACTTCAGGCTTGTACACATGGGTGGTGCCAGCTCTGCTAACGCAGTCGGTTTTTATTTGAGCCAATGGGACCAGAAGAAATTCTGTATTGTTTCCACATGGGTTCTAGAACTGATGTTCTGCCCTCTTGCTCCAGAATGCGTCCAGGGGCTGACAATAATAAGCTATTATTGATAATTTAAATGACTAACATGATTAGATAAGCAGCTATAATTATTAAATAATTCTTTGAATTATTTAAATAATTAATGATGGTTAATTTAATAATTAAATATTCACCAAAGCTGATCACTTACTATGTCAATTGCATGTGACCAGTTCTATAGAAGACAGCATTCTGTAATCCTTGATAAACAATTCCCCCCTCCCACATAAAAACTTTCTGAAAGAATCGTGCATAATGGGTAAATAAACTTGATTTTTGCTCTGTTCCAGAGGAAGTTCTGGCACAGTTGGCACCCAGTCCCAGAATTTTTACATTACCCACTGCAATGAGATTCTCCTCCCATGAACTGATGTTCTCAGTGCAAGACACAAAGCAAGTGGCAGCAGATTCTAGACCCTTTCAGTACAGGTCATCTGCTGATTCTCGTGACAATAATGCATGTGACATTTACTGTCTCTGCAGGGCAGTACCTAATGCCACCCACAGGGGAGGGTCCACTTAAGTTCTTGTAATTAGTTTAGCTATTTCTATCAAATCCCTATCGGACTCCTGAATCATTTTTTTCTGGGACCAAAATGCAGGTTTATGATGTTGTTCTCTCTTTCCAAGTCTCTGTTCTCCATAATAGTATTTCTCCAGAGGAAAAGAAAATAAATGCTAGTCTCGAAGTGTAAAGTGATGGAGAACAGGGAAAAAAACTGAATTCTATCTCTTTTCATAGTTGGAACTAAAGGAAACATACAGCTCAAGTGTTGTTGAACTTCTCGTGTTTATGGCTGTGGGATCATTACTTTTAAAAACCTTGACTAGCACTCCACTTTGGGCACAAAGTTGTCTCAGGAAACAATTTTAGTATATCACTGTCAAGATGAAAATGCTAACTTAATGCTTGTCACTTCGCAGGACAGCAGGGCTGTTTCTATTGCTTATTAACTGAACAAGATGACAAGCACAGAAAGGCATGGTTTCATGCCCCTTGAGCTATAGCACTTTTAACTGCTCATAGATAATACAATCAACACAACAAAAATTATCTAGATCCAGAGTTGGACAATTCGCAAGTGCATTTTCCTTAACAAATGGAATTTTCTACTTTCTTAAGGTCAATACTTTGGTTGCACATTCTAAACATTTTTCATAAAGACCTTTAAAATCATAACAAAGTGTTTTTCAAAGTTGAAAATAACTAAAGACTGCTTAGAATATTTGTTTAAAATACACATTTGCATGGGGGAAATAGTTCAAATGTGAAACATGCCTTGTATTTGTGAAGCCCTGAGTTCAACCTTCAGCTCCTCTCCACAAATCAAGCCAAATCAAAGCAAGTCAAACAGTGAAAAACAAACAAGCAAGCAAACAACAAATAAAACATGACATGCCTGCATCTGATTCAGTAGACTTGTCTAAAAGGCCAGTGTACTGAGTATATTCAATGACTGTAGAATCATCCTTGCTGAAGCAAAACCAAACAAAGGCCTATCAACAATTACAGAAGTACAGCTACTGTCCTTTCAAAACTAGGTTTTTTCAACAGAATCCATGTTGACCTCATCCACTCATTGAAGGCAGCTCTTTTGAAATGAGTCCAACTTATTTTTCAAATAGAATCAGGTAAAAAGAATGTTTATCCAGGATGCCTGTACCGGTTCCATTACTAGAGCTTGCCTTGGTGGTTCAGTGGTTCTCAGCCATTCCTACAACAGAACTAGCCAAATTATCAAAATAATCTGAAATAATCAAATTATCAGAGGACAGGTTCACCTTGCCTCATAGTTCTGAAGATTCCTTTGTTCTGTTGCTTGCAGATTTGGGATTTGGTTGTATACGTAGGTGAAGTCAGGGAAGGCAATTCATCATATGATGACTGGACTGGAAGAGGTAGACACCCCTCTTCCAATGCAGAATTCCAACTAGACCCCACCTATTAAAGATTCCACCATGCCCTATGGTACCAAAGGATGTCACTAACTTTCAGGCATAAGAGAGACCATTTTAGATCTAAACTACAGCAATGACCATCGTGCCCTTATCAGATCTTGGTGATACTTTCTTATTAGGTCCTGGCAGAGAACAGAGCAGCTTTCTAATCTGGGTGAAGAGTTTGGATGTTTCTGTGGTCCCAGTTGGAAGCTAAAAGCCTGAAACCAGGAGATACATTTGTGTTAAGCCCCTAAGTTCTAAAATCAAGGATGTTTGAAAGATGTTTTTGCTCATTCTTCACTTATATTTAACTCATTTTTACTTACATTGGAAGTGTATTCTATATCTAAACTACAGAAACAAGCATCATATCATTATTAGGTCATTGCAATATTTCTCACTGTTCTATCAAGGATTTGTGAGCTCTTTTTGTCTCTTAGTTTATTTCATGCATTCCTATTTTTCTTGGATTTTAAAGTGAATGTTTTTTGTGGTATGTGTAAAATCTTTAAAAATCAATAAGAAGACATTTACATTTGCTTCTTTACCTTAGGATCCCTGGGGAATGTCATGGGAAGAGTGTGAGGAGAGTTGTTAGGTTTCTTAAACATTCATTGTAGCTTTCATTATTCCAAAAGTGGTCTCAAGATATGTTCAAAGCTAATATCATAAAACAAGACAAGAAGGCTCATTGAAAATCAAAGCCCCATTTACCAGCATGTCCTTAGAAAAATGACTTGCCATATTTGCCTCCATGATATGTCCTTTCCCTTTAAGGGAAATTAACAGGCTCTCACAAGAAGACCTCATGTCTTTGTTCAGTTCCCAGCCTGCTGACATAGGGTGTTACAAAGTGGTTGCTTAGTAACTGGCCCAGTATGACCATTTTTCCTCTCCCTATATGCAGGCATAGTTAATTGCCAGATTCTGAATTATTACGGCAATTTTCTATTTCAGTGACCTTATGGATAGAAGAATCCCAGAATTTCTAAAAATCAAATTTTCTGGTCCAGTAAAGCATACAGAATAAACACTGTATTCTGGATTCGAGTAACTCTCCAGATACGAGAGAGGAAAAGTCTGAAGAAAGAAGGGATGACTTAGTCAAGAACGCTGAGATAACAGGTCATCCCCAGGAGGCTTAAAATCAGATTCGTCTTCTGACACTTGTATCTTGCTTCCAACCAAAACACATGCAAGTTCTGCCTCATTGTCATCATCATTCATTCATGACCTTGATAACTATGTTAGGTAAGTCTCTGCAGGAGTATAGCCAGTAGAATGTGCATGCATTTTAAAAGAAGATGAGGCCAAGATTGTTCCACAGTGGCTGTCAAAATGTTATGGAGGCAGAGAACCTGAACTCTAATCCAAAAGTCTGGATGCCTCTGCAGTCCTAATTGGGAGCTTAAAAGCCTGGAAGCAGGACGTTCACTGATATTAAGTCCATATTGGAAGTCCAAAGAAGCTGGAGTCGATGCCAACCTATCACAGAAGCAGCCATACACGCACCTGTTCTGACTCATGTTCTCTCCTTTGCTCTAAGTAAGACCTTTGTTTTTCACTAATAAGATCTGATTTTTCTGGTGAATCCATTCTAGACTCTTTAATGTGTTTTACTGATTTAATTGATTTTGCCTTTTTAACTATTTTATTCTTTTAGTATTTCATAAATGAGTATGTATTTACAATCCCATTTCTCCCCCTCTTCCCATTACAATCCTTTTCCCTCCTATTTTTACATCTTTTCACATGTGTGGTTCTTTGGCTTTCATCTTGTTTTCCTGCCATGACATGTGCCCGAGTACTTGCTGTAGCATGAATCGTACATCAGTGGGTAGACCAATGAGGAACCATCTTCTATTTCCTCCTCTAACTGGCACTAGCCCTTACCAGTCTCTCAGGGAGGCCTGAAGCCACTTGAGAGCTTTTCTGTTCCATGGTGAACTGCTAACAACACAATTGCCATGCAGGTCTTATGGAAATTTACACAGCTGCAGTGAAATCATGGATACAGCAACCCTGAAATATGCAGAAGATAGTGCTGACCATGCCCATATACCACTTCAGACTCTTCCAATCTCACCTAAGATCTCTTTGTATCTGGGCTGCCAGGTGGAAGGGATATCTGCACTTAGGATGGCTCCCTTGGGAGGCAGGCCCCTCCAGTCATTTTTCTACATGTTATTCCTCTTTAGAAATGTCCTCATATCTTGATCTAGTCACATTGACAAGAACAGCCATCACACTTCCACATAGGTCATTTTGATACCTAACTACATACTTATGCTATGCTTAATTTCCAAGTGACGACAGTGACCAGATTATAATTCTGTCTAACATTATATAACTATCCTATGTTCAACCAAAACTCAACAAGTGTTCCACAAGAATGGGTGTTAAAGTCATTGATTAGCACCTACTCTTCTGATAGGTTATAACTTAAATATGATAATATATTTCACCATACTTAAGAATTGATATTAACTCAATCAATGTTATAGTTCCTGGTGAGAAAACAGGATATCTGCCTGGGATATAGATACATATGCACAAATACATTCCTACACACAGGATAGAAAGATTCACAATAATCACAATTCTCACTTCTGTGGCTTATCATACGTATGTGGTTATTACTTGTAAATGCCTTCTACTATCTGATCCATAGTATCCCCATCCTCAGTGAGCACTTATTAGGTCTTCTTTTTTTTTTATTCAATTGTGTGTGTGTGTGCATATGTGTGTGTGTGTGTGTGTGTGTGTGTGTGTGTGTGTGCGTGCGCGCAGACGCGCGTGTGTGCGTGTGTTTGTAGAACCACAGGCGAATTCGGGAACCACCATCAACCGCCTCCACCTCCTCCTTGTTTACTCTGCCCTGGGATTCACAGGCTGTGCTCTGCCAGGACCAGAAATGTAGGCTGCCCCCATTTCCGCCAGTGGGGTCTAGGATCCGAACTCAGGACCCTCTGCCTGCAACGCAGAGGCTTAACCCCTGAACCACCTCTCCAGTCCCACTTATCAGGTCTTTAGCTTTTACCTTTTTACTTCATGACACAATTAAATCCAGTTATTAGCAAATAAAAAGGTTTGAAATTACTAAATGCTGCATAGATATAAATTCACAATAAGGGTTTTCCTTTATTACTACTTCTCAATACCATTTTATGGAACTGTAGCCTAAGTTGAAATTCTACTCTTAGGAAATTAAAAATAGTTAAGTTCTTCCACCAGAGTTATACTCAGAAATCTTCAATTTCATTTGAGTCTTCAATCTTCAGTTAACTTCCATTCCATATTTCCTTGTTTTGCCATACTGGTCTTGAACAACTTAGAGGAGTTAGTCCTTGCCCTTCCACCTTATTCTGAAACAAAGTTTCTTCTCTGAAGCAATATGACCCTTATCTCAGTCTCTTTAGCAGCTGGGACTACAGGTATGGCCACCACTCACAATTTCACAATTGCATTTTGATCTTTGACCCTTTGTTTTCTTTATTATCTGTGTTTTCCCTAATTTCCCTTTATTTATGAATTTTTTCTTTGCAAGTGTATATAATAGATACCAACTCTTTCCTCATAGCCTCTCTTGTTTCTCTCCCCCATATCAGCTTCATCTCCTTACAAATCTCTTTATGAGGATGATGACTTTGGTTTTGCTTTGTGTCCTGCTGAGGTTGACCTGGGTCTTTTGTGTCTTTAATTTTCCAAAGCTTTATTTTTAACTTAAAGATAATACTTGTAAATATTTAGATGGAGGGTAGCATGAGTTCTTGCTTTTTACTTCATGACATGATTAAATCTAACTAAGTTTTTGGGAATATTCCCAGCAGTGGTATAACAGGGTCATATGGCATTTCAATTTTTAACTTTTTTAGGAACCACTATACTGATTACATAATGGTTGTACAAGTCTGCATTCCCACCAGCAAAGAGGGTTCCCTTCTCCTCACATCCTCTCTAGCATGTGTTAGTTGAATGTCTTTTGGATTTCCGCCATTCTGACCAGCGTGAGATGATATCTTAGGGTAGTTTTGATTTGCATTTCCCTGATGGAGAGCGAGGTGGAACATTTTTTTAATGTATTCTTGGACATTTCAATTTCTTCCTGGGAAGAAATTTTTAAAAAAGAAAGTAGGAATAAAAAAGAAATCTGTGCATTAGCTAATGCTGTCTATCAAATCTTCTCAGACCTGTGCTTCCAGGATTAGAAATTCAGTCTTCTATCTGCTCCTTATCAGATTCATTTCCATAATTCCCAATGACCCCTGTGAACTTTGATTTTTGTTGGAAGCCTATGAATGCAAGAGAACTTAAAGGTAGAAGTGGTTGGGAAGAGTCAAAGAGAGCAGAGAAATGGAACAATAAAGCAAAAAGAATTAAAGATGAATAAATAAATAAATAAATACATAAATAAATTCAATTAAAATTAGCAAATCCATTATTCCATACACTTGCATTTTTATGAGGGTAAAAGCATTTAGAATCTGGTTTCTTAATGACTGAAATATACAGCATATTACTTTTATTTTAATCACCCTTCTTTGTAATGGAATTCTGTTTTGTTTTAATTTGGTTTATTCTTTGACAGGCTCATAGATGACTACAATGAATTCACTTCTATCCCCCATGATACTCAATTCCTTTTCTCTCCTTCTTCCACTTTTGTCTTCACCACTCATCTCCTATCTAGTTTACTCAGAATGTTCTTCAGTGTGCAAGCCCTTTAGATTCTTCAGGTCACTTTGTGGCACGCATCTACACACCTGCTGAGAAAGACATTCTTACTCTTCACAGCTTACTGAAACATTGTACCCTTTTGACTAAATCTCTCTTTTCCCATCTAAGAGTATTTTCCAAGTATCTGGAGTCTACCATCTTTTTTCACTCCGGGTTTGAATTTCTGAGAGAAACAACATGGAGTTCATCTGTCAGTGTCTGGCTTATTTCACTTATAGAAATGCCCTCCACATTTGTCAGTTGTCATAAATAATAGAGCTTCTTTCATTTGAAATACTAAGCAGTATTCTCTTGCATACATATACCACATTTTAAAACCTACCTGTCTTATGCTAGACATCAAGGCTGTCTCTACAAACAAAAGCAGAACTAAAGATATGGATTACACTAAATTAAAATCTGCACAGCAAAAAGAACAATCAAAAGAAAAAATCACAAGTTAGGAGAAAATACTTATATGGCAAGAATCCAGAAAGAGGCTAATACACAATATGCAAAAGATGCAAATGGCTTAATATCAAGGAGAAACAATTCATTTAAAAGATGAGTAAAGGGACAGGCAACATAGTTTGGTGGATAGAGGCGTCTGCTCACAAGCCTGGCAGCTCTGAGTTCAATTCCAAGAAGTCCATATAGTAGAAGGAGAGATCTGACCTATGCATACTTTCTCTTTCTTTCTCTCTCCGCCCTTCTTTCTTCTTCTTCTCCTCTTCTTTCTTCTCCTTCTTCCCCACTCTTCCTCTCAAAGCAAGGAAAAGATCTGAAGGAAAAGTGCTTTTCATATGAAATGAAAAATCAAATGGAAATAAACCCCACTGAGACACTAGTTCACTCCTACTAGAACAGTTGCAATTCCGTGGCAAGGATTTCTGTTATTTTCAGTTCTGCTGCTCGACTTTTTCAAATAAGGCATGTGCTTCATTGTTAGAACCTTCTTCATACTCTGCTGAACTTTGGGATCTTCTTAAATCCTTATATCCAGGCCTCAAACTCAAAGTCCACTTGTTCATTCTATTTGAATTTATTTAAATATTTTCTGTAGCTTTAGTTATTATTGTTAATCTCTATTGGACCTTGAAAAGCCAGAAAGAGGCTCCCCACATTTCTTCACTTTAAAGTTTTCTCAAGAATATTGTTCTTCAGTTCACTTGAAAGTTCCATTTAAGTCTCTTATGCTGAACTGTGGCAGAAAAAAAGATGGAGGAGAAAGCAGGCAACAACAGATGAGAAGTCACTGTGTTGGAAAAAGAAAAAAAATCTATGGTCACTGGAGAGGGAGAAGTCACCCCTGAAAGATGAAAGGAGAACATTTATCTCTCCATGAAGGCTATTGATCCCTTGATCCAAAGCCCTCCCATTGTCCACCACAAACACTGCTGTATGGAGGAAGTAGACGTTTTTGATGGGGACATTCCATAGCACAGTGTTCACTTCATTCTGTCCTATCATATTAGCTACATAGCAGGTCATGTATGTCATCCTTCTGGAAGCAGGAATATTCCCTTCCTTTCATCCTGCAGAATGGAAAGGGGAAAGGGGGAGAGTGGAATGGGTGAAGATGGAAGAAGGGAGGGGGGAGGGAGAGGACAGGGATACCTATTAAGTTTATATGATTAGGAAAAAAAATAAAATGTGGGAGAATAAAAATTTTAAAAGAGACAAGAAATAACCATCAAGAAGGTCCTTGCCACATTTACTTGACATTCCTCAGAATTTGAACTTGGTATTTCTATCTCTGAGAAATGAAGGCATATACTGTTATCAAAGGTTTACACTTCTGTCTCAAAACTATTCAAATCCATCATTCATTTTTGACCAGACACTCAGTGTTTCTGGAAACTCTCTTCTTGACAGCTGGGCTTATAACATGAACTTCTGGGAGGAACCCTTAGTCTTTACACATCCAGATCACAGAGCACTTCACTTCGTTGTCTCTGTGTTGAGATACTAGGAAAGTGCCTGGCTTGAGTACTTTCTGCTACTGCTGTGGAGTATCTCTTCCTTGGGGTTCTTGTGTTGCAGAGCCAAAGATTGCTATCAGAATACTATGAGGGGTACAGCAGGGATGTAATTGAAAATGAGAGAGGAGGGAAGAAACTCTTGGATGCTCAATTCAAAGGAGCACATTAGAACAGAGAAGATAGCTTAAGGTCAGAGAGAAAAGGGAGAGCTATCATAAGCACATGGGTAGGAGAGGACAGAACCACCATGGAGTGACCACACAAGGGGGAGAGAACAGGAAGAAGAGAGAGGTGATGGGTGGAGTCACCCATGGTATTGCTAATGAGTATCCTGCAGTTATTAGGGAAGTGAGGTAAAGACTGGAAGGGTTGTGGGTGAGTGTGTTTCCCACAGGACTGAACATTCTTAACTGCACTAGCTGTTCAATAGAAATTAAATTATTCCCTTGCTATCTCTGTATGAAAGAACCAGAAAAGAAGAGTCCACCTGTGTTAGGAAGAGTCCATCTCTTGACATCTCAGCACAGTACCTGGAGCAAGCCTCCAGTACCATCCTTCTGGTCAACAGTATAAGGCTGTACGTTACCTTAGCCATAGATGGGGAGAGGCCTTCAGAAAATCAACACATAAAGGGAGGTACAGAGCTGTCCTAGAAACTCTTGGTTTTCTACATTTTGATATAAGTATAAGCCTTGAAAAATTTCTATTGTATTATTTCTGAAACTCCCCACTCTAGGGAGTCAGCTGAGCCTACAGTGAGGGAGGGTTGGATAGTGACAGTTTATGACTGTCATCTCCACAGTAAGTAGGAAACCTGACAACACATTTAGGGACAATGGCATTCCAGTTGTATTCTTGGCTATGCTTCAGATGAAAGGGTAAAGTTTCAGGAGAGTATATGCATATGTGTGCATGATCTTTTGCATAAAGAAGATTTACTGAGACTAGTAAATTTTGACCCTAGAGAGATTCTTCCAGGCTGCTTGCATTGCAGATTTCTATGAAAAATCCATATTTATAGTCTTCACAAATACATTTTCCCCAGATTTACTTTAGATTTTGGGTTTTCAAACTACATTTTTCTGGTAATCAAAGGAAGGAGCATGCATCTCGAATGAATGCCCAAGGTCAATGGTCTGTCTGTGTAAGTAAAGACACAGCTCCACCCACAGTGGACAGTGAACTGAAGGAAGGTGTGGCAGTTGGTTGAAGATGCCAACTGAACAATTGAAATCTCAGCCTTTGGGAAAATCTGTGAAGAACTATTTAATAAGATAAGCCTTGAACTAGCTTATATGAGATTATGTGATTGATGTGAGAAGACCCAGTCCATAGTGGGCGGAGTCACTCCCTGGGCAGGTGGATAAGACAGAGAAGCTTGTTCAGGACTTTGGTACACTGGCAAGGTAGGAGGCAGGCCCCTGTCTCAGCAATTCTTATGCATGTGGTGTGGCTAGCTCCCTCAGTTCTTGACATAAGTGTAAACTCTCCTGCCATGCAGATGAATGTAGCTGAGAATCATAAACTGAAATAAACTCCTTACTCCCCCATTGTTTTGATCCTTTATTTATGCTGAGAACAGAAAAGAAATGGAACAGAGCCATACCAGGGGCCAAGAACAAGGCATTTCTTGTTCTTTCAGGCATAGCATGCAAATTATAAGTCTGCTCATAGAATATCGCAGTGGAAGGAACTCAAGGATCATGAATACAGGAACATTGAGTATAAAGAAGAGGCAACACATTGCCTTGCAGCAAATGTTGGGTGATTTTATAAAAGTCATCAAAGCCCTCTACTCCTCTATAGATGGCTATTTATATGTTCACCTTGGCTACTAGAGACACTGCTATTGTCCTAAATAAGCTAAAGATACTGCATGATGCTTTTATTAGTATCAAACTCCATCAGAAGAAGGAGAAACCCTATTAAAACACAGACTGTGGGATCCATATGACATCGTGTACATCTTTCTTTTCATGGAAAACCTGTGCCTAGGAACACCTGTGGTTCTTGGGTAGACCACACAACATCAGTGTTTGGATAAGTGCACTGCTTTATGGCTTCTGCCTTCTCACTGTTCCAATCTGCCCTTCGTCCTTTAGCCTGTTACAAGCTCTTCCTACCTCAGATCTCTGAACATTTTTTTTATCTCACCTAGTACCTAGTTCACTTCTGAATCCAAACACTGTGGCTTTGACTACAGGCTCTGTTGGCAGGCATGTGTGATGCTCTATACCTGTCAGTGGGGGGCGCTGAGCATGGAGTTCAAATGTCCCAGCTCAAGTTATGATAAACATTCAGTGAGCAACTGCATTTGGTTAGTTCCACTAGGTAGCATGGAATCTAAGCAAAGTTCTTCTCACATAGCAAAATAGACCTTTAGGTCCTGCAATATGTTGTGGATGTGCAGGTGCATATGTATGTGTGTGTGTACATGTATGTCCAGGGGATGGGGATATGGATGTGGTCACAGGATATGAATGTGGTCACAGTACCATCTCAGGTGTTATTTCTCAAGCATCTCCCACATTTTTTTGGATCAAATTGACTCACTGGCCTGATATTAACATGTATGTTAGGCTGGTTGGTCGATGAGCCCCAGGTTCCCCCTTCTCTCCACCTCAATAGTGCTGGGATTATAAGTACCCACCAGCATACCTAGATTATTTTATTTAATGGGGAATCTGAGGATTGAACTTGGTTGCTTGTGCTACTAAGGTGTTGCAGTTCGCCTGTATGGCTGCTGATAGATGACATCAAATGGCTTAAGGGAACAAAGGATTTATTTTCTCTTACGATTTAGTAGTTACAGTTCACAGTCCAGCTTGACAGGAGAGCTTACACCAACACCAGAACTGGCCACATCATCTACATAATGGCTGAGAGACCATTACTTACTTGCCAGACCAGCATGTCTGGCCAAGTGTACAAAAGGATGCCCACTTCCTCAATAAGCTGTTAGTTAGTATTTTATTCACCTGTTCAGGGCCTAGTCCCACCCACCATAGGCTGGACCTTCCCCATCAGCTAGACAATCTCTTACAGGTTTGCTCTGGGCCTAACTCCCACTAATTCTCCACAAATGTGCCCAGAGCTCAAACCCTCAACTATTAAGCTGACACCTGCTCCTACCTATGATGTAAGGCAAATACTTTACCATCTGAGCTCTCTCCCCAGGCCCAATATAATCTTACTATTCAAACTTTTTAGTTCTCACAGTCTATGCCACTCACTCACTTCTTCCTAGCCTTTGATTTTCAAATGTTCACATAGCTTTTCTTTTTTTTTTTATTCAATTGTGCATGTGTGCACGTGTGTGTGTGTGTGTGTGTGTGTGTAGAACCATGGGCAAATTCAGGAACCACCATGGATGACCTCCACCTCCTCCTTGTTTACTCTGCCCTGGGATTCACAGGCTCCGCCCACCAGGATCAGAAACGCAGCACCCCCCTCCGCACCCCCTCACCCCCCACTTCTGCCCAGCATCTATACATGGGGTCTAGGATCCGAACTCAGGACCTTCTGTCTGCAAGGCAGAGGCTTAACCCCTGAGCCACCTCTCCAGCCCCTCACATAGCTTTTTTAACAGACAAGATTGGGTATCACAATTGAATTGAGCTTACAAAATGTTTTTCCCAATAACTTTCTTCTTCATGAAAAATCTTTGCTGTGCTCTCTGGAAGGCCGATGTCTTTGTGAGAGGAACAATAACCAGAGGTACCTTTTAAAACATGTTTCTCCTTGACTAACCATTGCTTGGGCAGCTTCCTGCCATAAATCAAGAGTCAAGTCCTTTAAGGAGATCTCCCCTTTGCCACTTCTGCCTCTCTATCTCTCCTCTTTGCCACTTCTGCCTCTTTATTCTCTTTCACAGTTGACACATTATGTTCTTTTCACTTTTTCTGTTCCCCAAATCTTTCTAGCCTTCTCAAGGCAAAGACAGAACTTCTTTTATAACTGCTTTCCAGGTCACATCTTCCTGCTGACTCCACATATTAATAACACTGAAACTTCAGAGTGTTTTCTATGGTTACTGCACATACACACACACACATACACATGCACACACGCACGCACACACACGTGTGTGTATACATACATATAAATAACCTTTCCAATTAAATTTTAAATCCCTAAAGGAAAAGATTGTGGCCTGACATATTTTAAAACATTCTTTAACTGATATTGTAGTGTATATAAATGGTCAAAAAACACAGTAGACTCAATGAGTAGAAGTCACCGTGTTAGGGACAGATTTACACACAAATCAAATGGAGTACTCAGAAGCACATACAAGTAGAACATTCATGAACTTTGGAGCCTGCTTAAAAATGCATGTTCAAACATTGTCAGCGTCTCCTGGAATTCTCTGGAAAGCCCTTGGGAAAGGGGAAAAAACATTAACAGGAATTGTGACGTGTGTCTCAGGCAGACATCAGTGTGTTGAGTGTTGCCAAACTCATCCATTGCACACCAAAAAGACTTATAAATCAGACAGCCCAGAGGAAGAGAGCGTGGGATGCGATGGGCAGTGAGGTGGAAGGAGCCGCAGCTGTTTCTTTCCATTCATTCATGGAATTCTCTGTAAATACTGGTAAGGCTTGCAAAGTGACACGCGGCATCTCCCTAAATGAACATGGCTGCTCACATCCTGGCAGATATAATGAGGACCTGGGTGTCAGACAAAGCAGGGACTGCATACATCACAGACCACGTGCAGCTCCCCCTAGGGCTCATCCCACAGGCTCCCGATTGATCTGCTCTGTAGTATCTGAATATCGGTTTTAAGGGAGCCAACTCTTTTGCCAAGAAAATATTCAGTGCTTGTTGCACACTGATGCTCGGCGGCTTTCTCTTGTCTGCCCCATGAGTCTTGGCATAGCTGCATGTTTATCAGTCAGGTTTGTTTCTGTTTTGGCTTTTGGAATGGGCCCAGGAGTTCCAAACAGACAGATGTCTTTTTGCAGGATTGAAATGACAGCTCAGAGTTTGAAGGCTGCCCTGTCGATATTTGCATATTAATTACTTGCATCGTATTTTATTAGTATATTATCTGATGCGGGATTCTGACTAATTAATTTCACCTGGAACGGGAAGCCAGCGTATGAAAAATTGCACTTGGCCGTTTGTAGGGACCAGCTGTGGGTTAGAAATATCTGATCCCCATCTGCAAAGGTTGAGAAGAGAGAGAGAGAAAGAGAGGGAAAAAAAACCCAGCTGATTGTAAAAAAAAGTCACTTTTCCTTGTGCCCTGGAGGCATTATTATTATTATTGGCAGATAGCCTTATCACTCAGCTGCTTCCACACATTACCCTAGAAGTTTACTCTGAGCATCTTTCCGTGGGATGACCTCACTTTCCGTGATTTTGGTTTTCCTCTGTCAGTGATGTTGACGCGATTTGGTCTCTCTCAGACGCAGGTCCTTGTGGCTTTCGATTCCAGCCCGACCGAATCGCATGCAGCCAACTTCATTTGGACCGCAAATTGTTTTGGCCTCGCCGGCAGCAGAAAGCAATAAACAAAAATCTGAGCGAGCGGGGGGACATGGTGGCAGAGAGCTAGCCATCACCGCAAATGCAGCCTTTTGGAAGCGCCATCGGATCCCGTCTCAGGCCTCAAATGCTCACACGAGCTCTTCTTTTCGCTTCCAGTCCGTGTCTTGCTAGGCATTTCCATGTGCATTCTTTGTCTGCCCTGACAGCAGATGGTATTTTAATAAAGTCCGGTAGGAATATGACTGTGAGTAAACAATCGGAGCATGCCAATTCCGTAATTGCCGGGGATTGAATCAGCCCCTTACCTGCTGCATCCAAATTGGGAGAGACCCAACCGAGTCTGCACCCACCGGCAGAGCCCGCTCGCCCGCAGCTGGGGTGTGCCGCAAGCAGCTAGCCTCGCGGCGTTAGGTAAATTGCTGCTCCTGTCGCGGTACTTGGCCCCCGGGCTGGAGAAGCTTGCCATCTGGCTGGTCATCAAACATGGCTATTGAGTCTCTCACAGATGAAATAGCTTTTGGAAAAAAAAAATCTCGATGTTTAAAAGAAAAAAATGGATACACACAAAACATTATCACTCTCTTTACAGACACCGTCCATGGTAGAATAACACGAGCAGCTTATTTGTACAATAGCCGGCCAGGCGCAGTCCATCTAAGCCTATTATATGCTGATGGAAAATTTCAGTTCAAAGCTCTGGCCAAAAAGGCTTGTTTTTGTTGGTTCCTCTCATAGGGGAAGGACCCAAGTTCGGGGTGTCTATCTGAACGAGTTTAGATGTCTTGTGTCTCTGATTTGTGCAGAATGAGCCGTTGCTTTTATGTATTTAATCACAAAATGGTGCAGGGCAAGCACAAGATGGTGCTAATCCAAACATTTTCCACTTGTCCTTTCCCGACCATTCCCTTGGCCAAATAGAGGCTCCAGAGAAAAATCACATGGCTTTGGCATTTGGAAAGATACAGTCGGCTCTGACTGGTTTTGTAAGCCAGCCACCGGTATGTGATGTTTATCCCAGGATCAGATTTTAAGTGACAACCAGTTTCTTCAGTTGCCATGATTTTCATCGACGTTCTCTAAACTCTTTGGGTCGTGCCTACGATTATAAAAACGAACACAGAGAGTAAAACTATAGAAAGTATAGCACAGCAGCGGCTGTAGAGAGGCTAATGTCTGCTGACTGACACACCAGAGAGAAATCTGGGCTTGGTGTACCAATTCAAGGATTTGACTGAATCTGAACTGAACTGAAACTGACCTGACTAGACGGTTGTTTCAGACATCTTCTTTGTCAATTGAGATAAAATGGTGTGGTGTATGTTGTGTGTGTGTGTGTGTGTGTGTGTGCGTGTGCGTGTGTGTGTGTGTGTGCTGTTTGTGTATATGATGCATATATTAACATATGTATGTGTAATGCATGTGTGAGAAATAAATGTGTTGATGTGTGATGTGTACATGTTTGTGTGACATATGTGTGAGATGTATGTGTGTGTGATGCATATGCATATATAAGTGTGATATGTGTATGTGTTTGTGTGTATGTGTGTGTGCATAGGTATGTGCAAAATGTGTGTATGTGTGAGAAACGTGTGAGTGTGTATACTATATATGTGTGCAGGTGTGTGATGTAGGTGCATGTTTTTGTATAGTATGTATGTATGTGTGCATAGGTATGTGCACAAAGATGTGAATACTAGGTGTGTATTTATGTGTGTGATATATGTATGTCAGTATGTGTATAATATGCATGCATGTATGTGTGATGTGTGCATACTGTGTAAATGTGTGGATAGGTGAAGATGAGCGTGTCTGGATGCACAAATGCAGGTACAGGCCTGCCACAGCACATAAGTGGAGATCACAGGGCACACTTAGTGTTTCCTCTTTGCTTCCACCTCGCTGTGGGGAAGGGTACACCAAGCATGCAAGGCCACCAGAGTTCAGAGATTCTCTTTTCTTTTTTTTATTATTATTCTATTATTTATTCAATTGTGCGTGTATGCGTATGTGCGCATGTGTATGTATGTGTATGTATTTGTGTAGAACCACAGATGAATTCAGGAACCACCATGGACATCTCCATCTCCTCCTTGTTTACTCTGCCCCGGGATTCACAGGCTCCGCCCTACCAGGACCAGAAACGCGGGCCACCCCTGCTTCTACCTGGCGTCTATACATGGGGTCTAGGATCTGAACTCAAGACCTTCCGCCTGCAAGGCGGAGCCTTAACCCCTGAGCCACTTCTCCAGCCCCAGAGATTCTCTTTTCTGACTCTGCATCTAAGCATAGTTACTTCAGGTGTATCAGCTTCCTATTATTGCTACAACCCAATATCATAAACCTAGCGACTTCACATTTCAAAAATGTAGTCTGTTATCATTTTGGATCTTATGCAGCTAGATGGAACTGGGACTAAAATGTTTCTGGCCACAGGTCTTGGAGGGGTTTTAGGGGAGATTTGGCCCTTGTTATTCCAGCTTCTGAAAGCCCCTTCAGTTTTGTCAGTGAAGGGTCTACCTGCTGGCCTTGTCCTGGGGGTCCTTCCCACTTCAGAACTGGCATTGATGCCACTTTGAACTCTCTTCTGTGTGCACCTGTCTTGCCTGAGTGACAGCTGGACCCTTCCATCAGGACCGTTGGGACCACCCAGAACAATCTGAGCTCACACCCTTCAGCACAGCTGCAAAGAGGGAGCATTCGGCCATGTAGGGAACCATGACTGCAGGTCCCTGGATCTAAATGTCACCAAGGGGTCATTCCTAGCTCATCCCAAGAAAGATGGAGATACTGTGCACAGCTGCGTGTAGTATTTTGGTGCTTCCTAAGATGGGTACTCACCCCACATAGTCATAGCTGCACAAATTAGAAAATGATATACACCCATGATCTCATGTCATCAATTCCTCTAATAATAGTTTTCATCCCAAATTAGGTCCTGGATCTATGTATAACTGTCATGCATCCTTGGGTTTTGACATTCCTTTGGTTTTTATTAATCTTCTCTTTTTGTATCCTTTTCTTGAACATCTTTCTGAAGGATACACACCTATTACTTCATAAATAGCTTCCCTACATATGCACCTGCTGGTTCTCCTATTTGTATTTAAGTATGAGCTTGTGGCAATGCAATGGTTACATTTAAAATATAAGCTTTCCTAGTGTCTGGGGCATAGTCTTGTCCAACACCAGTATTGTTCCCAAAGTACTTTCGTAGCTGCAGTTGACATCCAGAATTAGCTGACTTGCAGTTGAGGTACTTACTCTCAGTACTACAGCAAGGTCTCAGCTGATGACTTGCAAGCTCAAGAGCACAGAGATTTCCCAGAAAGGAAGAGTTCAGCTTCAAGGCTGTTGCTTAGACATCCTTCCTCGCTCTCTAACCCACCATACAGATGCACTGGCCATTACACAGTTGGACAAGTCTATTCCTTGTAATGCATCTTTTTTATATAGAAATATCCAGTTACCTTTGTTTCTGGAGAACCCCAAGTAATATTGAAGGTGTGGTAAAGAAAGCGCCTGGTACTCCCCAGTACCCCCTAAAAGTAGACATGTGATGCTAGTTCATCTTAATACTGGAGCTCTTAATATTAATCATTTGTTTAACATGGCATCTGTTAGAATGTTCAGCTGTGAAGTTGCTATTTTTCTCTTTGTGAAAAACAATCAGTTGTCAACAGAATTCTTTCAGATGGTGCACATTTAGAAAAGTCACATTAAACCTTTTATTAAGCTTCCCTTGCTAATCTCAGGATCCACTGGTGGTTTTTTATTTCTTCTATATTAGTGAAAACACTACTGTGAACCAAAGATGTTCCTTTTCTAGCATTTGATTTCATCACACATCCATTTTACAGTTATAATTAATGGTGTGCTTTGGCCAGATTGTTTACCTCTGAGAGCCAAGTCTAACCATCTTCCTCCAAAACCATTGGGAGATGTAGTTTGAAATTCCTCCTAATGGGGATATTTGCACTCTTCAAACCAGACAATGTTGAGAATGAGGGTCTTTTTCCTTTTTTACAATGAGTCAGTTGCATACAGACATCTGAAATGTACTACTTTTAATATTTATTTGGATGATCAGCTTGCAATTTTACCATGGCTTACTAAACTGTAACCCATGCACTTTTGAAATAGCTCCACGATCTATCATTCTATTGACCAGGTCTTGATTTCTTGCTCGGTGTGATACACTGAAATGTTTTTTGTTTTCTCTGTTTGCCTGAATGCAGTTAGTATTTCATAGAAGGCTGTTTCTTTCTTAGTGAAGACTCATGCTTAGAAATCAAGACGTGTCTTGGCCCACTGGTATTGCTCCTTCAATCAAGAGACAGAGTTTGTGACTATGACTTTATGGATTTCTGTAAGTTAAAACCACCATTACTAAATCAAGATGCTTATACTCTGAGCCTAATAACACCATATGGACTTTAGGCTTCTTTTTTATACATTTTCAGATTACTTTCCAATAGTTAAAAAAAAAGACACAGTCCTTTTTGCTTACTTCAGCACCTTTTAAACTTATCCAATCTCAAACTAACATACTGAAATTACAGGGACAGTTCAGAATTGTCAGTATCTATTGCTTTGAAAAGCAATCCTAATAAAACTAAATTTTAAAATTCAATTGTGCATTTTAGGGCAAATTTACATAAAATAAAGGATATGTAGTTGAACTTCAAAATTTGGAGAATTTTGACAAAGGCCCAAGTCTGCATTCATAATTCTGGAGTGTGAGAGAAGAGTTGTGTTTCATGAGAACAATGCTTTTTGTCCTTTTTCAATTGTTCTTCATTTTCCAAGGTTCTTGTTTTAAAAACAATCAGCTCTCAGTTTTTGAAACTATCACCATGTTTTGTCTGATGTTGTCATTTGAGTCCAATTACTGATTAGATTATAGTTTGCATCTTGGTTTAAGCAACATCATCCTTGATAATATCTGTGTGGGAAGTTATTCATTTTTACCACTGGGTAGTATTCCTTATATTAACAGATCACTATTTGTCTAAGTGTTTATATTTGGACTGCAATTTGAGTAATTTCTAGATCAGTGCTATTGCAAATTAAACTTCCATGGAAACACTTGTCATTTATTTCCATTTACCTTAAGAAAATACCTAGGAGTTGAGTTTTTTAAGTCATATATTTAGCTTTAGGGAAATTTATTGTCCAAAATAACTGTATAACTTTTTTTTCCTCCTGATTAATACTGAATATGAGTGGAACTAAATTTTTTTCTCCCACATACAATAGGTACCCCCATCCTCTTTCCTCCCTCCTCTCCCTATCCTTCCCCCATTGCACTTTCTCCCTTTCCCCCTCTTTTCACTCCCTCCCTCTCTCCCCTTCTCTTGCTGCTTCTTGCTTCCTCCCTCCCATCCCCTAGAGAACCCTTGAGTACCTAACCTCTCTCTGAGTCCTTCACCCTAGTGAGGGTTCAGGACTCAGTGACATAGCCCGGGGCCTTTAACTGTTTAATCCTTTGTCTCTAAGGATCCTACTGCCTGAAGCCTTCTACCCTATGATTGGAGCTAGACTTTGGAGGGTTGTTGACATGTCAGTCATTGTGCAGGTCAGGCAAAGTCCAATCCTGGCTGCTGTAGCCCTAACTTGTGTGGAGCATCTTTACTCCTCCCCATCTTTAGGCTCTTATAATCTTGCTGCCCCCTCTTCCTCAAGGTTCCTTGAGCTTTAGAATGGGGAGAGATTTGGATGGCCTAGTTCCAGGTGAATTATGTAGGGTCTTTGGTGTTCTGGATTGTGGTTTGTAGTTTTCAGTTTTGCTTTTCTTGCATTGCCCTTGGCTGCATCCTGATTGGTATCGAAGGTTACTTCCTAGCCAAAGATAAAAAGACTGTTTAAATGAAGATTTTAATATAATAGGAGACTCAAAGGTAGATGGAAGAATAGGAGTAAGACACAGCAGTGTGTGTGTGGGGGGGGTTAGTGTCCCATTGCCAGATGGTTGCTGTCTATCTTCCAGTCCTTATATCCTCCCTGATTGGTGAGATCAAATTTGTTCAGCCCCAAGTGATCAGGAAGGGAAGTGAGAGTGAGCTGCACCAAATATCTTGCTACTTACATGCAATACTTGTTGGTGACCTATTTTCTCTACTGAAGCATGTTCCCCTATCTCCTTCCTTTTTGAGGTCCTCGTTCTCCTTCCCTCCTGTTTATAATCCTTTGGGATTATGTGGGTATTATAGAGCTTTACCTTTGACTATGTTATTAAGTGGGTTTGGAACTAGGATCCACTTATTAGGGAGTACATATGCTGTCTAAGTGGAACTAAATTTAATCTCTGATTTGAGAGAATAAGTTTGAATGGGCAATGTATGAAGCAAGGAATGCAAAGATTGTTCAGTTGACACTGCTGGATGGTAGTTCTTTAGAAAAGAAAAGCAGAAATGCATGTCAGCCTTATCTATAGCTTCATGATTTTGCTAGTACTGTTTATAACATAGTATAAAAATAAAAATTAGCTTAAAATAAAAAAGTCTCAATAGCTATATGACACTTCACAGAGTCTAACAATTTAACAATGAGAATTCAGCTCTAAGATCTTGGGAAAAGAAGATAAAGATACCAAGTTAGCACATGATGGCAAATGCCTTCAAATCCTCACACTCAGGAAGTTGAGACAGGAGGGTTTAAATTCAAAGTGAGTCTAGGTTATTTAGCTAGATCTTATCTCACAAAACAACTGAAACAGTTGGAAGGAAGGAAGGGAGAGAGGGAAGGAAGAAGAAAGGGTGGGAAAAGGGAAAATTAAAGAAAGAAAAGGACATAATGAGCAACAACAACAGTAACAAAAGCTCCAAGTTTTGTGAAAACTGCAAATCCACAAATCAAAGAGACCGAACAGTCCCTAAGCATAACAAAAAGAAAAAAGACTAAGACACTGAAAATCATTTGGAAATAAAGAAAATGAAAATGAAGCACAGAAAACAGAATTTAGAAAAGCATAAAAATCTTAAAATCAACATTACAGGAAAAACATGCCAAGGAACACAGAAAAAAATAACAGATATTTTTGTTTCATGTATGTAAACCAGAAAATAATGTAGGGCCATCTACTTGAGAAACTAAATACTGTGATATTTTTAACAGAAAAAAATACTTCATTCAAAATTATAAAAGCAAGACTCCTTTGGGGAAAAACATATCTGTTTTGCTTGATTACATTTAAGATTTAGCTGCAAATCCTAAATACTAATCAAACAATATTCTTTAATTCTGTGATAATAGGAAAAGTGGCTCATATAAGAATGTAGGTTAACACTAATAGTTTAGTAGAGCTAATGCTATTAGACCTCCATGTTATATAATCAGATATGCTCAATTAATATAATAGAATGGTACCCAGGAAAATCTTGAGAAAAAGGTATTATCAATGGAAATATCAGGAATGAAAATGGATCAAATGTTTCAAGACATGGGTCATTATTTTTTCCAATGATCTTACCCAACCAGGATTCTTTGTTAAGAATGATAAAAGATATAAATCTTTTATTTCAAAAACGATTTCTTATATGAACTCCATTTCTCAGAAAATTATTTCAGTCATCATTTTCTAATTCAACTTCACACAAAATTTGGCATAATAATTATCATTCTGGGTGAAAAGCAGATAAGAACAGTGAATATATACAAAGGATGTATGAGTGCTTAATTAGCTCAAGGAAGAAAAGTTTGACTGACGGTCAAAAAACAAGCAGCAAACTGGAAAGGAAGAGAGAGTCAGAAAAAGGAAACAATCCAAAAAGCCCACGACATCACCTAGAATCAATGACATCTTCACCCCCCCAGAGTCTTTATTTTTAAATTTCTTTCTTTTTTCTTTCTTTCTCTCTCTCTCTTTCTTTCTTTTCTTTTCTCTTCCTTTCTTCCTTCCTTCTCTTTCCTTGTGTGTGTGTGTGTGTGTGTGTGTGTGTGTGTGTGTGTGTGTGTGTCAGAGGGCACCGTGTGTCCCTGTGGAGGACCAAGAGTGACTTCAGGAATCATCCTGGATTACTTCTACCTCATTTTTTCCTTTGCTCTGGGATTTCCCAGGCTCTGCCCACCAGGGCCAGAAGCACAGGCCACTTCGTTTCCTCCTGGTGTTTTTAACTTGGGATCTGAGATCAGAACTCAGGACCTTGTGTTTGTGAGGCACAGTCTTTTTTTTTTTTTAATTTCTGCTCATACAAACTTAATAGGTACACCAGTCCCCTCCCTCCCTCCACCCCTTCCTGGACCCCTTGTTCCTTCCCCCCTTTTCCCCTTCCTTTCCCCCCTCCCTCCCTATCTCCCAGTGCCTCCCCCCCCCAATCCCTGGAGCATCCTTTAATGTATATATCAAACTTTCCTCTGGTCCTCCTCTCTGATGAGGTGTAAGGACTCAGTGGCATTTCCCAGAACTCTTTCTTGTGTTCCCCTTAGGTATAGGAACACTATTGTGACTGTTAATCCCTATCTTCTAAGGATCCTGTGCCTTTAGTCCATGCTAGACTTCGAAGGGTCAATAATGTGAGCCATCTCTCCAACCCTTCTCAAGACTCTTTTTAAGTCTTGTTTAAATGCTTTCCACATTTGAAGAATTGTGGAATTTAATCTAGCTGTGTTTCATTGTATGAAATAACATGTGCAAAACCCCAATTGTTTTCCCTGAACAAAGCAATTGCTGAGTAAGTGAAGGATCTGTTGATGCTTACTGTGAGTTTAACCACCAGAAGAGAGAAAGAAAACCGTAAAGTGAGCTTTAAGAATTCAGTAATATCCCTGAAAAATATTTGAAGATATATTAGAAAATACCTTAAACTAGTAGCTATATTTATCCACCACTAATTGAAGGAAGACAGAAAATAATTTATTTCTATAACTTATGTTTCTCTCCAAGTTTCTCTGTGTCTGATAACAAATACTAAAATCTTCATCTGAATGGGGCACAAATAACTGGAATAGAACTTCATATTCTGAAACTATAAATGCTTACACATTTGCACTTTAAGTCATATTTAATGAAGTGAAAATCTATGTAAACATACAGTATTTTAAAACGAATTTGGCCATTGTGATGGTCTACAAAGCTTTATGCTTTGTCAAATTTGGCAAATGTAATGTTTAAGATCTTTCACAACTCACTATTCAATTTGACTCACTCTTAATTTTACATCTCTTCCAGTTTCTAATTATGAAACTGTTCTTCATACCCTCAGTATTAGGCAATTAGATGAATCTGACCATTTCCTCAGTTTGTGTGCTAGCATTCTTAAAATTCAGTGTGGTCCTGTGATTTCTGGTCTCCCTGAGAATAGAATTTCATGTGATCATACCAGGATCCATGCCCGTTGACAGTTACAGTAATGATATGTCAACATGTTATGAATAGTTAGCTTTGAAAAATATCCACACTCCAGGATGTGGATTTTTTTCAAACAATTTAGTGTGCTGCCACCTGATAGAAGTCCAGACCTTTGTAGAAAAATGTTTTCTTTCATCAGTATTGACCTGTAGTGAGATGACAATTTTGCCAATATGGAATTTCTGATAACTGGCTCCTTCATCATAGAAATAGAAAGCTAGATACCTGGCTTGCCTACTCTCCCTCTCTCTCCACAAACTTGTGTTGATGGAAGTGAATGATCTATTGTAGCTTATTCATGACTTAAGACCTTGAAACCCCTCTAAAAAGACCAGGATTTAAGACTCCTAAGATCTCTTAATAAAGTTGAATTATACTTCTTTCTCAAAATAGAACTTTTCAAACTCTAACTAACTAACTAACTTTTCAAGGTTATAGAACTTTGGAACTCTTTAATAAAGTTGCTTACCATAACAGCTGTCATGATCTTATGCCCCTTATTAAAATGGTTAGAAATTTTCACCAGGACATCGAGACTAATAACAGCATGGAGATTTCAGGTTGAGCTTTCTTTCTTAAAAGTGCATCTGTTAGTTTAACTTAATGTTTACTGTAGAATAAAGTAATCAATATCTTGCATATGACAAAATTTTGCTTCTATGATATTCAGACCTTCTTCCAATGTATTCTTTCATTTTTTTATGTTAGAGGACAAGAAGGAGAAAACATGTGTACCCTGCTTTAACCAAACATTTCCTATTGTTCTTACTAGATATGATTGATGATATTGGAAACAGCAGTTCTCCTACAGACTAAGAATGCTCTGCTTTTTCTTTCAAAATATATTTTAGATGAGAGTAATGTGTTGCTGGCAAATTTAAATTATTTGGATACTTAGTCCTACTGAAATGATGATTAGAAAGACCAATACTGCTATGTTCTTTCTCCTAGGTAGATATTAACACTTATTCTCCAGATTTATGCAATTATCAACTTGTAGTGTAGGAGCTTTAGTTAGCAATAGTTCCTGGTCAGCAGACAACACATGACTATGGATGGCTCAACCCCAGAAAGGACATCCAACCATTTCTCTTCAAGGGTCAGAGAATTTAAATAGAAAAAAAATGTCATTAAAATAGCAAAAGTGCATGAAGACTCCATAGGCTACTAGGTACCTTTTAAATTTCTACCTGAGAGGGGACTGGAGAGGTGGCTCAGTGGTTAAGCCTCCGCCTTGCAGGCGGAAGGTACTGAGTTCGGATCCTAGACCCCACGTATAGATGCCAGGCAGAAGTGGGGGCGGCCCGACGCTTCTGGTCTTGGTAGGGCGGAGTCTGTGGATCCCGGGGCAGAGTAAACAAGGAGGAGGTGGAGGCGTCCATGGTGGTTCTAGAATTCATCCATGGTTCTACACACACAGACACATACACACACACAAGCACGCATACACACACAATTGAATAAATAATAATAAAAAAATTTTAAAAAATTTCTACCTGAGAGACTCATAAACCACTCTATTCTTAGAAATTATATATATCATGTATATATATGATATTATATATATTTCTTTTATGAACAAGTGTAAAGGCAATACAGCAATTCTTTGCTACTTATTAAAATTTTGACAGCATACATTGAATAATTCTCCAGTGAGTACATATTTATTTACCATATTTCTGTTTTAAGAATACAAGTTAGAATATGTATCAAAGTTTTTATTATATGAATAGAAATATAAAATGATAATTTAAAAAAAAACAGTCATGCCCACCCCTTGCCTGATGGTTTGTTTCTTAATGCCCATGTGGCTTACATTTCAACTGCTCCAAGGCTGCTCAGAGAAGGGCCAGACATTCCTACACCCTGGGTGGTGGTATGCAGCATGAAAGTTTGAAGCAGGATTTAGCTAAGTGTTCTGTGGAATTGCTAGTGGCTCAGCATGGGATAGTGAGAGACTAGAATCTGTGGAACTGCCAACCCAAGAGGAATTCACACCCTCCAGGTCTCTATGGATCTCTCTGGGTGTTTGTTGGCAGTTGAGTGATTGTGCTGAAAGTTGCCTTCCTCGCATAGACCCATAAGAATAGAGAAGTACCACTGTATGGATGGTGCGAAGTCCCATTCAGGTCTTATCATGCCTGCTGCAGCTACTCTTTCTGCTGCTGTGAGACAATACTCAAACACAGGCAACTTAAAAAGAGAAAAGGCACTTATTTGACTGGTGGTTTCAGACAATACTCCATCATAGGTGACTTAAAAGGATAACAGGGGATCTATTTGATCTACAGCTCCAGATGGGAGACACAATTCATGGTGGAAAAATGCATGTCTGGTAGAGAAGGTAGAAGTGGCTTAAGTTACATTCATCATAGAGCCTAAGAGAGATCTCAGCAGACTGTTGTGGTCAGCAAGACCAGATTAGCTGACCCCAAGACCCCACCCCATGACATGCCTTCCTCCAGCAAGGCTTCACTTCCAAAAGATGCCATGACCATCCCAAATATCAGCTTCAACTAAGGATTCAAGCACACGAGCTTATGGATGACAAATTATATTCAAATCATTACAATCCTTATAGGAAAAATGACATCCTGCCTCTGAGGGACAGACATCTCATGTCTCAGCTGCACGTGAGGATTAACTGCATCTAGAAACAAGGATGAGCCGAAAAAAACATGAACAATCAGCTCCAAACTCTTTGCTTCTGAAAGAAGACAATTCATCCTGTAGGAAATAATAGGAGCATGTCAGAGATCTGCTCACCAGGTGTCCTGTGCTGCTTGATATAGTTCAGCATCCCAGAGAAAGTCCTTCTCTCAAGTCCCAAGGATGCTGAGTGAAAGCTGTTCAAACCAAACCATAACAGGTTCTTTCTGTTCTCCATCCAAGCCAGCAAGCAAAAAGTAACAGATGCTGTTGGAAGAGCTGAGGAAACACAGAAAACAAACTCTATGACTAAGGTGCAGAAGAAAGACTCAAAGCAGAGAAGGCCAGGGAGAAAAATCTCCTAACGAATAAGGTGGATCTGAAATAGAAGTCAGTGCTATGGAAATCTAGGGACTAAGTTGCACCAAGACCTATGGTAGGAACAATAAAACTGAGTCCAATGTAATAGTCTCAACCTCATGTAGTAAAGTCTAGCCATACACAAATAAAAGGGGAAGTAGAAGCATGTCTATTTCCCACTTTTATGACTCTAAGTAATAGATCAACCTGCTTTCAAAGAAAAATTATGGCACTTAGAGAAGCAAGAAAAACATACATAGTGTCAAGATAAAAGGCTAAGAGATAAAAGCCTAATCAGCAGAATCACACTCAGGTAGTATAGAGTTGTATTTGTCCCAGAAAGAATTTAAAATTGTGATGGATAATGTGTTGGTCTCCAGTAGGCAGCCAGCATGATGTCAAGAGACTGATGGAAACCACAGGGCAGCCATATGGAAATGCTAGAAATGACTAAATGTTTCTACTGAGCTAAACAGTAGATTTGGCACAACTGAGTAAATAATAAAATTCAACACAGTTCATTGAGTTACACAATGGAATCAACAACAAGCAAGTGATAAAGATAAAAACTGATGGTGATGTAGGCCCATGTGATGTGGTCCAACGTAAACTGCCACATGAGTTCTCAAGGAGAGGAAGTGCAGAATGTGGTCAAATAAATTTTTGAAGAATTAATTGCAAATATTTTAAAAAATTAAGAAAAAATCTGCAATTATCTCATATAATAAGCTCAGAAAATGATAAGCAGAAGTTCAAAGGGAAATAAGGGAGGACAAGTGATTAGGTGGCATTAAAGATAAATAACAAATGAGGATTCAAATATATGCCTGCACCTGCACGTGTGTGTGTGTGTGTGTGTGTGTGTGTGTGTGTGTGTGTGTGGTGTGTGTGTTAAAGCCAAGAAAAGAAAGTCCATTAAATGACATCTTTCAACTATGGTAATGATAATACTGTGTGAATTCTTTTCCTGGGGAGATGCTATATAACCGTCTTTCCATCCCAGACCAAACACACAATGCCAAGATCAAACTTGATGAACCAAAGAGTTTATTTGGTTTACTTACAGGAGTCTAAGAGTGAGGGTTACACACAGGAGCAGGAGAAATTAAAAAGCCCCCCGTCCCCAGCATGGATGCGTCCCTCTCCCCTGGAACTTTCTGTTGTAGGGAGGACTCTCTCTCCCCCACACACCTCCACTGTTCTGGAAGCTTCTTCAAACTGTTCCTGAGTCATCGTCTTCAGTGTTTGCTGACTCCTTCCAGATTGCTAGCTGTTCGGCATTCTCTTCTAAGTTTCTTAGGCACTAGGAAATCTCAGAGTACCAGAAACTGTTCAGCAGTCTTACTTACCACTAAAAGGAGAATTACCATATTGGATAAAGAAAGAACAGTAAACAACTGTGTATTCTTTACAAATGTATGGCCTGAACAAACTTGAAAATGGAAAACAAACCCAGTGGGAACGTAAGGGAAAATGTGCTTATGATTAAAGCAGAGGTCAATGATTGACAGAAAGGAAAATGAATAAAATTAGAAGTTTATCTTTGAAAATGGGAACCTATGGTTAGAACTACCAAAAGAGTAAGAGGAAAGGAAAAATTATAAACACCCTAAATGCAAGAGTGAGTACACTATAGACCATGTAGTATCTGAAAGACTAATAAGAAAATAGTATGAATGAATTATTATTCATCAGTCCTGCTATTGAGAGTAAATGGACCATGATTAAGAGTCATTCATGAAAAACACAAACATATGCAGAGAGACATGAAAGTGTAAGGGACAGAGATAGAGATGGATGGGTGAAAGGAGTGGGTGGGATGAGGGAAAGGGTGCATAGACAGAAACTTATTTTGTTTGTACATAAAAATTCTTAATAAAAAGGAAAAACACAAACAATTTAAAACCAAAAACACAGAATCAACAGAAGGTATAAAGCAATCAAAAAATTGATGATTAATTCTTATTGTTTTTAAACCTTGAAATTCCTAAATAACTATGCCATGTGGCTTTTGCAAATATTCATGTTTACTTGCATGGTTATTTGTTAAATAGCGGGCATCATACTTTAGAGCAAAGTATCATTTCTTTTCTCTAAGATTGGAAATAGAATATGGATACTTACTCCCTCCACTACTTCAATCCTATGATATTGGTGTTCTTAAGTAAATCAATGAAGAAAAGTGAGGAAATAAAAATAAAATGCTCAGACTGTTTACAATAAAAATAGTGTAAAAATGAATTATATCAGACTTTGCTGAGGAGCTGAAAGAATGGATAATTACATATTTTTTGCAAGTAAAACTTGTAGTCATTTTGGAGAATGCTTTGGTATTTTCCAGTAAAACTAATGTACACTTGATAATGGAGTATTGAAATCATTCCTCTACTTAAGCAAACTGAATAAAAAAGAGGGCTTATACAAAAGCAGGTGTGTGAATATTTACCTTAGTTTTATCCACAGTTGTACAAAGTGGAAATAATTAACCTGTCACTCAGTGTAAGCAATGGTGAACAAATGGTGGTATATCTACATGATGTAATATATGGAGCAAGAAAGGGGATGGACTCTTGGTAGAAGTAACAAAATTTGGAGAGAGCAAAATGGAGTATTTGAGGTGAAAAGATTCAGTTTTTAAAAACTAAAGATTGTGTTTTATGTGATCTCTAGGAAAGACGATGAAGAGAAAGGAGATTGATAGTTATGTGCAGTTATTCAAAGAAATGCTAGAGACCACAGGAATGACTGAGGTGAGGTGAACTCTTTAGGAGTGATGGAGCTGCTCTACATTAAGGAGTGGGGAGATCTTGTCAACACCTTCAGAATTCTACACAACAAAGTATGTCTAAATTGTGCCTTCATTTGAAAAAAACTGCAGATACTTTTCATTGTGTGTTCTGCACAATTGAGGATACAATGGAGGCTCTTTGACCAGTTGCTCGCATGCTATTTCTGATTAGTCCTGGTGCTTCCCAAAAGAAGCCATTTCTGCATCTGTAGCAGTTCCTTCTACATGTGAAAGGTCATGCTATTTTTAGTCATGCACACTGTGGGAAGCAATGCAGATATCTAGGTTCTTATTTATGTATCAACAATTTTGTTAGGAACAGAAGATGTAAGGGTCAATCTCTGCCCCTCTCAACAGGGTAAGTCACTCAGTCATCATATAAACACAAAGCATCGCAAGGCTAGTGTGGTAAAGTGACTTAGCATTGTTAGAGTGTATCCACAGTAGTGATTATCTGTTTTGGGGAGAATGAGAAAAGAAACACATATGGAAGTAAGGTATGCATAGGAAATTGAGATAGTGAAACCTGGGGAACTGTTGAGTCCCCAGAGAAGGCATCTGAGGAGCATTGCTGCTTGCTAGAGGGAGAGTGGCAGAAGGACTTGGGCCATCTGAGCAACACTGCATCAGTTATTTTTAGATAGCCACTCATCTGGAATTTGCAAGAATTTCTATCCAAATGTATTTAGATTCCCAAGTTCAGACTCTTAAAAATGCACAGAGAAATCTCAGAAAGGAGAAAATTTGTGGCTCTTTTCACCGGGTAAGTCCTTCTGAAATGCAGAGTAGCTAATTTAAGGGTAGAGCACCATTTTTCGAATGGTCTGCTGGTTGACCAGTAAGATGACATTCTTGTTATTTGATTGCTGAAATTGTTCCCTAATTTAAAAAAGGCCACGTGCTGAGTTTCTCAGGTGCAGTCTCTGACGGCTGTCCAAGATCATGTCACCATGTCATCACGATAGTGCTCTTGGGAGGGAGGGTCCTGAGGAACATATAGGAGGGAAATGAGTCACCTCACAATCTGCGAAGCAAGAAGGATTTTGGTGTCTGTGATACCTGATTTTGAGAGAAACATATGAGAATCACTTTCCCCCCCTTTGACAGTGGGATTGTTGTCATGGGGTCTTTCTGGAGAAAAGTCTAAATTGAGTATCATGTGTACAAAGGGGTCCCCAGTGCTCAATGACCGAGGCCAATCCACTGGTACTCAAATAACCAGACAGTATCTTCTGGACATGAGAACATTCGCGAATTCACTGCAACTCTCTGCGTTTCCACAAGAGCTGCACAAGATTTGTTTTATCAGCATTGGAGAAGTGGTGCAGGGGTTAAGATTCTGTCTTGCAAGCAGAAGGTCCTGTGTCCAAATCCCAAGTCCCATGTAATAATGCCAGGCAGAAATGGAGGCAGACTGTACTCCCCCTCACCCCCATGGTGAACACAGCCAGGAAAATCCCAGAGCAAAGCAAGAAGGAGGTAGAAACAATCCAGGGTGATTACTGAAGTCACCTCCACAAGGACACAGAGTACCTTCTGATACACACACACACACACACACACACACACACACACACGTAAACTAAATAAACTTAAAAAAAGATCTGTCCTATCAAGATTTCATCGTGGAAGGGGAATGAGCTCAAGGCTCATTGAGAGACTAATTGAGAGTTAATACTAGATGGAGGGAAGGAGGAGGGAAGATGCTTTCCTCAATGTTATACCCTTGGTACATGATTCATGCTCCAGCAAGTGCTTAGCACACAGCCATTAAAGCGACCCGAATGAACTCAGATTACCCCTGCAAAAAGACACGAAAATAGGAGGAAGACAGTAGGGAAGAAGAAGAGTTGGAATGGAAAAAAGAGGGAGGATGAGAATAGTGATTAAGATGTGAAAAAATCATAAATTTACTGTATTCATGTATGAAGCTCTAAAAGAATAAAAAGAGACAGCAATTTAGAGAAATGTGTGCTTTATTTAATTACAATTTTTCATTTTTGCTCTTGTACTCTCTTAGTTCTGCTTCTTTTATTAAAGGTATTTGCAGGGCTATGTTTCATCCTCCCCTGTGAAATTTAATGCATGCTATTCAACAGGATAAACAGAACCTATTGTGCATGCTTATAAACAGCAAACACACACAACTTGACTTTTGCAAACCATCTTCCAACTCGGATCCTTTCTCTCTTAATGTGACATTTATTACCTTCACGAATCAGTTTCCTTTATAAATGCAACACATATACTGTGAGTCATGGCCTCTAAACTCTGTTGACAATACCAAGTCAAATATAAGTAATTCAAGTGAAATCTACAGAACAATGAGGAGCTGGGAAAGAACTGCTCTCAGTTCCCATTTCTTCTACCATCAATCCTTTCATTTTCTGCACACCCACTCTATGAAAGTGCTGTATGAATCTAGAGCCCCATAAGGTGTGTCCTTTACAAAAGAAAACAAACACAGAAAATGTTTGAGTGTAGGCGTGACCCGCTCTCAACAACAACAAAAAAGACTGGTACAGAGAAGACCAAAAGGCATAGTCCAGGGTAATCTCGACCTTCTTTTTGCTTGCTGTTCCTCTGATATTTTGACGTGTGGACCCTTGCCTTCCTGGACTGAATCTCCCAGGGTGAGTAGCTTCCAGACACAGCAAAGAAACCTTTGTTTGTTTGTTTTTCCTGCACAAACAAACCGATGCAGTGTCCATAACCCTCTTACGGATTCCTTTATCAGCCTGTTACACTTCAGGCCAATGGTCTGCTGCCCTACGTTTGCCAAGGACAGCCACGAGACTTCTGTGGCTGCCGTTCACACCCTGACCCTCACAGAAAATGTCCTCAGAGTCAGTCCTAGCCCTTCTTCATAGCTTGATGCTCCCGCCTCACAAATTCCTTTTTGCCAAAACTACTAATCACACCCCCACATGCTAATAAATGTCGGTGCCCTCCCCAAGTGACTATAGGCTGTGGCATGCCCTCTCTTCTTAGGAACTGGGAGTAATTCACTATTTCCTCAGTGGAAATTCTCTCTTTGTTATCAGTTGTCCTCACTGGGCTTGAATAACAATAAGCCCTGACTTTAAAGGGCGTGTTACATAAGCGGCTATGCTCTGTGGATGAACAGGTGTGAAACCTACCAGAGCCTTCTGAGAAGCCATTTGCAATGTCTCCTGAGGTCAAGGCAGGGTGCATCTGTTCATGACTCTTCAGAACACATCAACACCCCGGTGCCTCTGGGATTCGAGTGTGTCATAGGTAACTTTTCATACATGTCGTGGTGGTCAGCTTCAACTGTCAACTCGGGTGGTAAACCTCTGGGCAACTATGAGGAATTATCGCCTGTGAGATCTTTGAGGAACCTAGCTCATAGTGGGAAGAATGTTTCCTGAAGAAGAAGGTAAAGACGGAGGGAAGAGGTTGAGCGTAGGGCAACCTGGCAAGCAAGCACGCAACATTCATCCTTGACCTGCGCTCTTGCTGCGAAGGCGCTGGGACTGGTTCTCTCGACTTCTGATGCTGGTAAGACATTTTCTGCCAGGATGAACTGTGCTCTGGGATGGTGAGCTGAATAAAATCCCAATTTTCCTTAGTTTTTAGGCTGTGTGTTTATTGTAGCAATGAGTTATGACACTAAAGCACATGTCTACTCTGCATGCAGAGCCACCTCAAGGCATAAAGTAAGGACTGATTAGTGAAGGGAAGACCATCCAGCTACACCTGCACACAGCCAGCATCTAAAACACAGATCCGCGTGGAAGGCAAGCTCCATCCTTTACTCAGCTCAGAGATTCTTGCGTGCTTTCCTGCATCAAACGTATTACCGATGCTTCATTTGAGAGCCACTGGTAATCTCTACTAAATGCCGAGGGTCGAAGTTTTTCAAGATATAACTGTCACTCAGATCAAATTTATATACATTCTTTCTTATTGCACTATCTGATTTCCCCTACCCTCCCTAAGTGCTCACCAGGTTTAGATTGCTTACCTGGTAAGCAGAGTGACTTTAATTCCTAAGGACCCAAGCCTCATTTGATGTGGAAGGATAGAGTTATCTGATTACCTACACAGTGATTCCTGAATGCACACTGTCCAAAGCGGGATCCGTGGAAGTACAGGAGTCCAGATTGACTTTTTAGCACCCCCAGGACTTAGCAAAACCCATCTCTCTTCATAGTTGTCAGTTAGTTATCCTGTAAAGTTCAGGACCTGTTTGTTCTTTGCCGTTTGGTCCACTGGCATACAGAGCACAAAGACAGGTGTTAACAATAGCACCTTTAAGTAAACAGAAAACCACAATGAAAGTTGTAGGAAGTGATTCCTCCGGGAATTGGGGTTCTGAGTTTGGTTCATAGCTGTGGGATGTATATGTTACAATTAGCTATTGAAAGTGGCAACGAGAAAGTCTGATCTTCCTCCTTGCTTCCAGGGTCCATGCTTTAAAACCCTGGAAGAAGCCATGATGTCACCAGGCGCCAGCCAGCTTGGAACAACACAGCACCCACACACAGATCTATTCTCAGGAAGACCTCAGAGAAGTCTCCACCTGACCATTTTTCTGTTTCATTAGATCAGCTGCTTTGGGGTTGTGTATTGTGCAAAGGCAGATCAGCAGATGCCACACCACAGTTGGCAACCCACGCCCTTGATGGTCATGCCTTGCTCTAGAGGGCAGTTTGAAGTACGATGCATTGGTCAAAGACTAATCCAAGGCCAAAAAAAATGTATTTATGTAAGGAGTTAGTTATTAACTTGGCTCAGTTATTAACAGATAGTGCATGGGTGAATTAAAGTGGACTCTTAAATCAAGGTTGCTGAAAGTGGGTCCATCAAAAAATTAAGGTCTCACAGCGAAAGTCCCATTTTGGAACTGAAGGCACTGATAACCCATGCAAGAGGCCTCGCACACAAAGGGTTTGATGTGGAAGGACAGTAGCAGTTGCAGCAGCAAGTGTGACTGTTGGGAAACTGACTTCTGGTTGAGACTTCACAACCTCAGCTCTTTGCAAAAATATTCGCCTCTTTTCCTTTTGCCCGGTCTGCAATGCTTTGATCCTATTATCTCACATTCAGAGAATGTCTTCTTCACTCAGCTTGCTGATCCATCTGTCAGTCTTCCGTAAGCAGCAGGGATGTGATCCTTTGCCCATGCTAAAATGAGCTCTTGGGTCCTTTAGCTGCCTTTCAACCACCCATGATCCCATTAAAAGAAAAAAAAAAAAAACTCACCTATTTTCCTGTAAGTAATTCCAATAACCTCACTGGGTCATCAAGCTGGACTTGGTGGAACTGTGTCTTTGGTCTTCTATGGTACTCATCTGGGATAAATAGAAGTTTATCAATATCTTTCCCCCTAAAGGTACAAAACCTTATAATTAAGTCTAACAACTGGTTTTGGGCACCATCTGCCCACTAGCTAGAGGGACAAAGATTTTAGTTTTCTTTTCTTTTAGGCTACAGGCTTTTTATTGAGGAAGAGTCCCGGCTTTCACACCACATGTGAAGGTGGAGATTATCCGATAAGAACCACATACTTGGGTTTTAGCAGGGTTTATGTAGCAGTTAATGAAATATTATGATCATTCTCTATTTACCATGGAGTCCGTATTGTTCAAGATCAGTCAAGGGTTAACTTCCAACTGCAGCCCCTGTTAATCCACCCCTGCAGAGAGTCCTTGAATTTGTAATGTTATTGAAGATCAATGACCCACTGGATCACAGCCAGTCACAGCATCCTTGTTGCCATAGAGCTGATGAGTGGTCCATTTTCAGAGGTTCCTCTTCGGATCTGGATGTGTCTTGATATTTCTGGTGCTGGTTTTCAGAACCCAGGAATATCCCTCAAGAGCAGAGCCTGAGCCATTAGCTTTGAGGCGGCTGGTTTGTTTGGGAGGCAATTACAAGGCATGAGAGAGGGAAACAAAAGCAATGAAACATGAGAGCAAGAGGGAGTCTATTAGTGTGCATGGCGGAGTGACTGAGACCTAATTCTGTTGAGGCGCGCAAAGAAACTACAGAGAGTGAGTGAATCTTAGACTTGATTTACGGAGGGATGGAAGGTGGGACAGTAATCTATGGTCCTTTCTCCATTGCTTAAGATTGTTCCATGGGACATTAACCTTCCATCGTTTGTCTCTGCATGTAAATGACATTGGTGAAATTATCTTGTGCATATTCCGCTCTCTCTCTCTCTCACTCGCTCGCTCACTCGCTGTGTATGTATGTGTGTGTGTTTGTGCTCACATGTGCACATAAATGGCTGTGTGTGTGGGCAAGGTATAAGAAGACACTTGAGTGTGTTTGCCTGTGGAGACCCATGGGTGACATTTGGGAGTTAGCCTGAATTGCTCTCTCTCCTTATTACTTTGCCCTAGGATTTCTCAGATTCAGTTAGTTAGCCCAGATTGCAAGCTGCTACCACATACATTTGGCATTTTTGACATGTCATCTGGAGATCCAAACACAAGTGGTTCTTTGCAAGGCAAAGGATTTAACCACTAAATCATTTCTCTGATCTATTGCCCAGCATTTTTACATGGGATCTGGAGATCTGAACTCAGGTCCTTTCGCTTGAGAGTAAAAGCTTTAAGGCCCGAACCATCTCCCTGACTTTGATGGGTTTCTGCCCAACTCCCTGGTCACAATAGCAGCAGTCTTGATATATAAAACAGAAAGTATCTCTGTAGTAGGTGCAAAAAACCAACTAATGTGGTACTGCTGGTGAGAAATTTCAGGCAACAAATGAGGCAATATCTGACCCATTAGTAAAGTATATTTGATATTTACAGTTGTTCCTGCATATTTGTGCTAAGCCATGAAAATTAGGATATTTGCTTTTGTGCTTCTTTCAAGGATCCATATTTCCATTCTTCATATCCTTGACCTTCTCATAATTTGTGCTAAAATGTATATGTATGACTATTGTGTGTCTTCGTGTATATATGTCAGATTACTATTCTGTAGTTCCAAGTTTAGAAGAAGGAATGGCAAAAATGACATTTTGAAGATAACAAATTGAGGCATTGTTTGTTTACTTGAAAAACTAGGAAGGTAAAGTTGACACTGACTAATCACAAATTAAATTAAGGCAAAGTCCAAGAACATGACTGTGGCCCTTCGATTCTCACATGTTCTTCTCTCTAATGTTGCTGACCATTCTTCACACTCACTATGGGACTAACATGACCACAAAGAGTAAAGCATTGACATCGCTTAGTTCAAATTTGCAAATCATAAAATGAGCACTGGTGAATGTCCCCATAATATAATTCTTACTGAGTTTCTGAGATGAATCCTTTGGGATGCAAATGGGGAACTCGCGGGGAACAGGCAAGTATCTATGAACAGCTGTTCTTATCAGAAAAAAAATCCTAAGAAACTAAATTCATTCCAACTTAAAATTAAATCTTTTTCTTCGAGGCTGTGTGCACTAAGTATTCCTGATGAGATAAGTAATTCCAAGGAGGGTTTTGGTACCCGTTCAGATACATGAGGATCCAATCACTTGAACCTATTTGCCCATGAGCAAGAACTTATCTGAAATATGGATAATGTAGTTTTTTCTCTTCTCCATTAGTCCTTCTCTGTCCTATTTGTAGATGTCCTTTCCCGCCCATTCCTCAGGCTGCCATCACACCAGACACCTGAGATTTTCTGCTCTTTCCAATGTACTTCCTGAAAGTGATAGAATGTCTTACAGTCTACCAGAAAATCTTGTTAAATATTTGTTATAAGAAAGGGACTAGTCTTTGCCCCCAACTCCTGATGCTCAATTTAAAATTATGCTCACAGTGGTAGCTATTTAAAATTTTATTTATTTATTTATTTATTTATTTATTTATTTATTTATTCATTCATTCATTTATTTATTTATCATGTGTGTGTATCAGAGGTTCTCTGTATGTCCCTGTAGAAGACTAAGGGTGATTTCGGCAATCATTCTAGAGTGCTTCTACCTCCTTTTTGCTTCACTCTAGGGTTTCCCAGGCTCTCCCCTCCAGGGCCAGAAGAACAGGCCTGGTGTTTTTACACCGGACTTGGGATCCAAACGCAGGACATTCTGTTTTCAAGGCAGAGTCTTAACCCCTGAGCCATCTCTCCAACCCTATAACTTTGGCAACTCATCATAAACCCTGACAATCATCCCTGAATTTATTCTAATGAGGTAAAACCACTGGGCGACTAGGTAGTTTTTTTGAGAGAGTTGTCATGCCAGAAAGACCCAGTCACTGGCGTGTGATTGAATTGATTTTGCCTATGCAAAGAAAATGCAGGTGAGATAGGCAACAGGAAAGCTCAGAGGGCTTTGTCTCTGGTTAGTGTCTAAAGTGTCGGGACATTGCACGCCTTCAAGAACAGAAACGCTTTCCAAGCCTCTTCATCTATTTTCATGCATGAATGAATGTAAACTTGAGAAAGTGTTTGGACAGTCCTTGTACATTTCAGTCTTTGTATTTTATAAGATGCTTTGTAATGCTGCATTTCTACTTAAGAGTTTAAGAATTTTACACAACTTTTTTTTTTGGTAAGGTGTCCTCCTACTTTTAAATTTTTTGCAATAATAGAGTTTAGCAAAAAATAAATAAGCAAAAAATAAGACCTAACTTGTCCTTTATTTCTAGAGCAGAAACATTACTATTTGATCAAAGTAAGAAGAAATTCATGGTCAAATTAGAAAAGATTTGACCTTAGAAAATAGAGGCTAAGTATTTTGCACTCATGTGAGAATAGGAAAATACTTTCAGAACTCCTTAGATTTCATTGACTGAGAAATATACTCACAGCATAAGGCCTGGAGAGACAACATTTTGTTCGCACTAGGAATTCTATGCTTGACATCTACTTATAGCACTGGCGAGCTGAGTAATTTAGATAATACTTTTATGGGATTTGTATTACAAACAATTGTATTTGTATTGCAAATGAACTGTTTGTCATACTTTTTTTGAAAACTTTTAAAAGGTTTCAAAATTCTTAAACTATAGCAAGGACTTACCTCGTTAAAACTCAAACAGAAAGTGAACTGAAGCAGACCTGTTTTTCTAGAAGAGAAATTGCCAATTTAGAAAATGATTCCAGCAACACAGAGATGAAACCTGCCTATGTTAAGGGAGTCTCAGTTTTATTCACCCCAACTTATGAGGTGGGGATCTAAGTATCAATATCTGTAAGAAGAAAGCTTGAAAGCTTGAAGGTTGATTACCTCAGTTCCAGACTGTTATGCCAACTGAAATAAATTAAACTCTCTCCATAAAAATATCTTACCATTCTTCCCTTTTACATGATAATAACAGTAACTATTCTTTGGTCATAATCAACTTCCCAAGGGTCCAACAGGTTCTGAATGAAAACTTTCACCCATATGAAGCAAGAATAGTTGTCATAACTTCAATATTTCAGTTGTCACACATGTGCTTGTGCTATAAGAAAGCAAGTTTTCTGCTCTTCTTTTTATTTTTGATGTGTTTGTATATGTAAGATGCATATATGTTCATGTGCCTGGGCAGCATGTGTGAAGGTGCGAGTGTATATATGTAAGTGTGTGTGTGTGTGTGTGTGTGTGTGTGTGTGTGTGTGTGTGTATGTGTGTGATGGACCTAAATTGATGCTTTGTGTTTTCATTGATAGTCCTCCACTTTATTTATAGACTTATGGTCTCTGTCACCGATTGGCTATGCCAGCTAGACATCTTGCCCTGGGGATCTTCTGCCTCTGCCTCTGAAGTACTGAGCTTATAGTCAGTAGCCATGTCTGCCCATTTTCTGTATGGAGTCTGGGGATATAAACTCTGGTCCTCATTCTTGCACAACAAGTGTCTTATCCACTGAGCCATATCTGCAGCCTGAAGTTTTTGATAAATTGTGAAATTAATAGAACTTGGAGCGTAATGGGAAACTAAGGGAGTATATCTAGATTAAGGGGTCAGCTGTCAAGTCTTGCTACATCCTGATGGTATCACATTGGACTTTGTTTGTGCTCTAATCTTGCACCATATCCAAACATCAATATTAAGATTTTGTTCTAAGAAGAGTGAAGAACTACAGAACATAGATTGAAGAGGTTACCCAGTGTGTCTCGAAGTGCTTTGGGTTTCAGCTGGGAAGAAATAAATGGATTAAGACAAACCAACTCGGAGGACGTAACCTCAGTATCCAGATACTCCTGTACCTGGCCACCAGGATCATAGTGTCAATGGCTGAGAAGAGGGATCTAAAGCTTTCCTGTTTCCAGGAATTATGGTTTGTGTATATATTCAATGTTGAATCACTTGCAGTGTTCTGTGTCTGTACAACCAAGAAGTAGGTGTCTAAGACCTGTCCCCAGAATGCTTCCATTTAAGACTGGAATCTGAAGCCTGGGACAAATATGTAAAGATGCTGAGAATTATTGCAGAGACTTGGGCTACACCAACAGCATCTAAGAAATGTCTGGGTCAGGATCCTCATCTCAGGAGGAACCCCTACCTGCTGTATTGATGGTCCCCCAGAAAGTGGTTAATTTTACATGCACCACAGTTTTGCTTCATACCTTTCCTTTGTGGAAGTCATTTTGGAATCAGACCTTAGCTCATATTTAAGTAATGTTACTCTCTGCACTGTGAGACACCACTCAAACTCAAGTAACTTAAGGGAGAAAGAGATGTATTCGGCATATAGTTTCAGAGGGGAGATACAGTCCTTCATCGTGGCAAAGGCATGATGGGCGGCTAAAGATGGAGGACACTTATGTTAAGGAGACTGAAAGCCACACCTTGCAAGAGCCCCACCAGCTAACTGAAACTGGGCAGGGCTAACCAACCTTAAGGTCCACTCCTTGGAATTGCCTTCCTCTATCAAAGCTCTACTTGATAAGGTGCCATGAGACTCCTGAACAACTAAAGATTCAAACCCATGAGCCTGTGAGGGACAACTCACATTTCAAATCATGATAAGTATCCATTATTATATTGTGTTGTTTTTGAGGGCATAATGTTACCATTCTCCCCCTTTTAATTTTAATCCTCCTGCTTTCTGGAGACATGGGATGGAACTCTGAGTTCCCTTTCAAGATTTCAATTCTCTTACTGCTTGTCTTTTTAAAGATGAATAACATCTTATATTAAGATGATATGAAATGAATTATATGTGGTGAATTTTTAACACAGAAGCTGGCTGGTGAGATGCTATTATCATTCCCATTACTACTGTTTATAAAGCAGTGACTACAAGTCAGCTAGGGTTTTCCGAACCCCCCCCTTACTTTTTATGTCCTTACTTTTTTATGTTCTTTGTTTTTTCAATGGTAGAAACAAAGGTTTCTTTAAAAGTCATGAGAACATTCTTTCCCTTTTGTCTTCCATAGTAAGAAACTGATGTTCAGAACAGTCTTGAGCCTTTAGCTCCAGTGCTACCTGTGGTCACTGGACTGTCCTTCTGTAGCCACGGACCCCCGGTCTCATGAGCTCAGAGCACAGCCATCTCATTTGGCTCACATTGTTTTCAATGTCTAAACCAACGTCATTGAATAAAGCAGATTTCCAGACTTTGCAAAGCTGAACTTGTGGCCTACTGTTCCTATTCTTCTGTCCAGAGAGATTTCAATCAAGAGTAAACACAGACAGTCTGAGGTCTGGCCATTCCATTCCAATGCTTTCAAATCTATTGGAAACAAACCTCTCAGAATGACATCTCATAAAACTTGACTTAATCACTAACTTCTTCTGACCCACGACATTGAAAAATGAATTCATGTTTCTATTCATGAGCATGTTATTGGTAGCAGACTATAGTCTGCAGTGTTAAATTTAGGTAACCCTAAATTGTTACTCTAGTAAACTTTTCTCTTTTTTGCAATGCCCAAATCTCAAGTCTTAAACGTGGAGGTTTACAAGCAATTGGAAACCTAAAGACTGTGTGTATCATATCAAAGACTTCATTTATTCACATCATAGCTCAAACCATGCTAGAGCTGACTATCCAGCCTAAACTGGTCTCAAACTTGAGGTTGTCCTCCTTTTTTTAGGGCCTGAGACAATGACTGTGGGCTCTCATGCCATGCCCATCTAAAACTTTTTGAAACTTCAACTGAAGGCTTAAAATCAACTTCAAAGTAAAAGTTACATTGAATAGCATACAAGTTACATGCAGTTTGTAATCTCTGTAATGTAAGTTCAAGTCAATTATCTTTATTTGCACTGAAAGCACATGCTCATGTGAGCCTCTATAAGAACAAATACATTGAAAGAAGGAAAATAACCTTAATTTTTTTGCATGATAAATTTGATTTGATAATGGTACTATAGTAGTATTTTTAAGATAACATAGAATTTATCAACAAAACAAACAAAAAGGAGAATAATAAGATCGTTTGTAAAATACTTGGTAATGGCAAACAGACATATTCCATGGGAAGAAGTGCACCAAAGGGCCATGGTGAGGAAAGCAGGAGAGAGCCGGGACTGTATGTGCCCTTCAGTGTCTTTGTGTCCTCTGCCTAAGTACACCATCTCCCTCTCCAAGCATTTACAAGGCCTCCTGGGAAACAAAGAAATATAATTCTAGTTAGCTTATTTACTTTTTGACAGCCTGAAGAACTTTATTTGAAATTTCCATCATGCTACACCCATTATTTGATTAGGAATGCATTAGCAGAGCAAACATATCTGTAAAAATAAATATAAATCGTATTATATTGGTGGGTTTAAAAAAGCACTTAAATGCTTAGGCCAAAGCCTCACGTCGAGTTTACTTCTTTGTTTCCTTTCCTAGTATCAGTCCCCTAAGAACACTTGACATCTATCTAGGATTTATATTGAGGCAGGAATTCCAATTCAATTCAGAAAACTCATAAATACCTCAGTGGAACAAGATATTTAATATTCTCCTCAAAATTCCGTTGTTCCTTTATATAGAAAGATAAATTCGTTTTCCCGCTACCTGAGGGATGCACATTGGACACCATCCCCACCATTGATGGATTTATACTGAGCCAGAAGCATCAGATCACTTATATATTTATCCATGGAAAATATTTATTTTTATTTTTTGCCCACAATGTTTCAGGTGATCTATTAATTACTAGCTGCACAAGAAGAAAGACCCAGCTCTTGCCCTCAAGCATGTCAAAGTCTAGTTGGGAGAAATACGGGGTGTTAAAAGAAAAAAGACAAAAAAGAGGAAACCCTCAAAGATTGGATGGGATAAACGTATGCAAAATTCTGTAGAATCACAGAGAGCAAATTGACTCTAGTTATCTGAATGCAATGACATGAAGCCCATTGAATCTTTTACAGTGATGAACTGGAGCATCAGGCAGGAAGGAGAAAGAATATTGTGTTTCACTAGAAAGCAAGCGGCTCATCACTGTGAATTAAGAAATGAACTAAGCACTTACCTACATGTGCGCAGCCTTGGGACTTGATCTCCAGCACCAAAATCAGGTCTGTTGGAGACATAAGAATTTAGAGAAATGAAGACACAAGGCAAAACAATTAGATCAGTATTTGAGGGCCAATTCTACCCCCAAATTAGTTCAAATGGGGAGCATCACAGGGATCCAACCGAGAAGCTCATGGAGGAAGGAAGAAGAATAGGAAAGGAAAGATGGACTTGAACCAAGCAACAGGACTCAGTTGCTGAAGTGGGAAATTGAGGAGGATGCTCAGAAGGTGCGTTGGATGAAATGGGATGAGTGTAGAGAAACATTGTGAGATGCAGGAAGAGGAGTTCCGAATTGCTACATGTCCTTGCCAGGGAATTCAGTAGAGGGGCGACACACCTCAGAAATAGTAAATGCTGGCTATTGGCTTTGAATGTAGGAAGCTTCATTCAAACAGACTTTTCAATGAGGAGCTTCAATGAATGTGGAGCTAATGATAAAAAAGAAGGAAAATAAAATTGCATGAACATGTTCATATTTGCCATGGGAAAAAAGATTAAAAAATAAATATTTATTCACACTATTAGAAAAAAAATCTCAGAATTTTCAGTGTACTGCAACTGTAAATTTACTATGCATACAGAGGGAAGAACGAAGTGTATGTTGTATGACTGACTGCAGAGATCATTTGTTCTATGGAGAAAAGGTCTTAACAAATACAAAAATTTACATATCATTGAGTAGTAGCCATCTTGCTTGGATTTTAATATTATTACACTTTAGCAAGTTAATATCATTTTAACAGCTAGGGGCTGAGGGGAGATAGCCTTGAAGTTAAAGTGTTAGCCTCATAAACAAAAAGGCCTGAATCAGATCCCAAGACACCATATATAAATGTCAGGTAGAAATGGCAAGTGGCCTTCCCTTCCTGACCTAGAAGCAAAGCCTGAGAGCCCCAGAGCGGTAAGAGCGTAGAGCGATCCAGGATGGTTCCCGATATCATCTTTGGGCCTCTACACATACTCAAGTGCCTTCTGGCGCGCGCACACACACACACACACACACACACACACACACACACACCACAAGGGGCACATGTGTGCCCCCCAAAATAAATAAAATATCTACTCTTTCAGAAATGTTAATATCATGTCTTTGTTGTGATAATGTTATTTTTCTAACAATCTTTGAAAGGATTTTTTTTCTATAGGAAGAAAAGTTGTGTAAAGTACATTAAGCTAAATTTTAAAATTTGATCATGAATTTCTTTTGGTGCATATTTATTCTTAATCAGAATTCTGAAGATGGGTAACAATGTTATATACATTAATCTTGTAGCCAATGTATTCATAAACTTAATCCAGAGTTTTAAAATAAATCATTAAACAATGTAGCTCATACTTTAATTTCAACTAAGTACTTTGCAAATGTATACAGTGTACAAATAGACACATATCATCATCAAAGTTTATTATGTTTCAATTTAGACTCCCTGGTTTTTGAATTTTGATTTAATTTTGACTTCATTCTTGTATTTTATTGCACATTTGTTTATGAATTTTCCCTTTCAATTGGCATTCTATATTCTTTTATTCTTTACTTTGGTTTGCTTGCTTTGTTTTATTCTGTTCTTTTGAATCAGGTCTCAGTATGTATCCTAGGCTAACCCTGAACTTACAATCTCCCTGTCTTAGGTTCTCCAGAACTGAGATTATGTTCTTCCCATCATATGCTCCTAACACATCCCCACTTTCCCGCTTGCCTATCCCTTTTCCTTAGCCTTCCAAGCCCTTGGGATAGCATGCCTTGATTCTACTTGTTTCTGCTAAAACTTGAGTCAAAAGTCATCTTTTTAGATAGCATTCAACTACTATCCACTTAATTTAAAAATGTGAGAGCATCTACTGTTACCAAATTATGCACTTGTTGCTTATTTGTTTGAGAGAGAGAGAGAGAGAATGGCACACACATGTGATGATGGTGCACATGATACATAGAGGTAAGAGGACAACTTTCAGAAGTCACTTCTCTCCTTCCACTATGTGGCTTCTAGGGATGGAACTCAAGCTGCTGTAGTCTCCATTTTCCTTAATCCACTGAACCATATTAGGAGTACAATCTTAATTTTCTCTCTAAAACATATCACATGGCATATTTATTCACTGATGTATTTTTTTAAAAATTTTGAGCTTCTCCGCGCAATGTCCAACACACTATTGACCCCACAAAGTCTAGCATTTGCTAAAGGCACCAAGATCCTTGGAGGCAAGGGATTAACAGCCACAGTAGTGTTCCTATGCTTAAGGGGAACACAGGAAAGGTTCAGGGAAATGCCACTGGGTCCTTGTACGTCATCGGAGAGGAGGGCCCAGAGGAAAGTCTGGCATGCACATTAAAGGATTCTCCCGGGATTGGGGGGGAGGCACTAGAGGATGGGGAAGGAGAGATGAGGGGAGGGGGAGCAAGGAGGTCGAGGGGAGGAGGAAGGAGGGAGGGAACCAGTGTACCTACTAAGTTTGTATGAGAGGAAATAATAATAAAAAATGTTAAAAATTTTTGAGCTTCTTTACAGAATATGTAGGTAGCATGAAAGTAGAAATAATCATTCTGGATTTTTGTTTGTTTGTTTATTTTGTTTCTGTTGATATTCTAGGAAGTGAAA